>OY728153.1:84209049-85459049 GCA_963277665.1 Viscum album
TTAATAACTAAAATTTTTTAATATAGGGTTATACATAAGATAAATTCGACTATAAATATTCATTGTAAAGATAAAAATATTTTATACATAATGGAATTATATTTATAACTTTTACACATTAAATAATTTATTTTATTTATGACACAATGATGTTGTAGTAATTACCTTATTAATGAAATATTAACATAATTGATGTTATAAATAACGAAATAAATGTAATTTGATACTTTTTATAAATTACAATAATTTTTTAGGTTAATATGACATGTTAGTATATATTAACTTAGCTTTTTTCAAACTAATCATGCTGTTATAAATTTCAGAAAAATCAATTACCAAATAA
Organism: Viscum album; assembly: GCA_963277665.1. NCBI lineage: Eukaryota > Viridiplantae > Streptophyta > Magnoliopsida > Santalales > Viscaceae > Viscum > Viscum album. The sequence goes on from OY728153.1 coordinate 84,209,393, forward strand.
TGTCAAAATTGACATAAAATATTTTTTAAAACAAATATTATATTATTAATTGTTATTATATTCCTAAAAATCTACAGTTCGGGCAAATGAAATGAATGAGTTTATATATATATTATTAATGAACCACTTGGGGTTCGTTTGGCTTGTTATAGTATGTTTATTAACCATATAGTGCAAGAAAAAAGAAGACACTATAAAAGTTAAATTATTTAACTTAGAGTTAAATCTAAATTTTAAGGTTAAAATTGTCACTTAAACTAGTATAAAACCTATTGGTTGAAGTTATTTCGACTCATACCCACTTTATCTTCGAAATAAGTTAGTTTTAAGCCATTATAAACTGAATATGACTTTATTATAAAATAACATTTTATATTTTTCCTAAAGTGCCCCTCTCTTCCCTTATAAAAAGGCACGTCCTCCCTCTCCTCTTAAAAACACATTGAGCCTTAAAGATAGGCCAAAACCTGCCCATTTCTCTTATACACTTCCCTAGAAACATTCTGGAGGTTCTGGTTAACTCAGAAGACCAACTCTAGTCCCTTATGTGGAAGCTTATAGGAGGTGCATCAAAGAAGAGGTAATCTCTTCTACCGATTCTTACAAGATTCTTTCTTCTTAAAATTCTTTTTCTTTAGTTGTTTCATTATAATGTAATAACATAAGTATCACTAATATTCTAATATGTTATCATAAATATGAAACAACCCCATTTCAACTTCCATCCATCCTATGGAAAACCAAATCACAGTGCGTATATACGTACGGAATACTGTCTCCATGCTGTGGTGTAATCTGTTTTTCCACCACTACCATACTTATATGGGTATAATGGTGAAAATAATAACTATATATGGTTATTATAACATCATTCTGATTATGATATGTTATATCATTCACTCCAATTCTATTCAATAATTATGATAAGGATAACATCGCTCGTGCGTACGTACGGACTACCGTCTCCACGAACGCGATGAGATTCATTTTCCATCATTATCCATTAAAGTATGATTATAAATTATATATAATAAATAATAAGGAACGATATTAAATAATAATGATACTGGATTTATGTAAATATATGTTTCATTTACTTAATTCCATTCAATTCTATAAGGAAACAAAAATAGCGTTCATGCGTACGTACGACCTACCGTCTCCATGAACGGTGTATTTCATTACATTTATTGTTATATAATATATATTTGTATACTGAATATATATTATATATTAATGATGTTTTACATTATGGAATGAATTAAATCAGGATATGAGTAATAATATCAAGAAAAAAAATCAAAACACGTACGATAAATGAAACGATTTGACCCAAAACGCTGCTTTAACGTTGAATTTCCAAAAGAACGGGTAATATAGAGTCATAAGTGAACCATATACGGTAACATAACAATGAATAAGACTCATTAATAATTCAATGACTTTATTTAAATCATTATACAGGAGTTTCGGATACATATGAATCATATTAGACATTAGGTAAGGGATAATTTTCCGAATCTCATTTTTATCTGAGATTGTTTATACGTAAGTATTTATGGCGGTATATTTTTTATCGATGTCCATAAAAATGTTTTTCATAAAGTTTTTAATATTCTTCCTTGTATTTTTAAAGTTATGTTTAAATCTATTTGACTTTTACTTTGTGTTATGGAGGGAATCATTCTTTTGTTTACCATACATGGTACTTTTCCGTTAAAAGTACGAGGAGAATGTTTTTTTACTTATACGGCATGAACGGATTTTTACGGTTTTATAACGCCTTATTTTAATGAATATTAATCTAAAATATTTCATAGTTATTTTCAATAAAATCATTTTCTTTTAAAATTTTGTCGCATTTATTTTGAAAAGAAAATGATTTTGAAGAAGAAACGATATTTTCCTCAAGAATTTATTTCAAGTGTTTTATAAAATCTATTTTCCATATAAGATGACATTATTTAGTATGTTTATGTTTCATGTATAATGTCTTTATTAATTACATGGTTTTATTCTTCTTATGATGAAATGATATCCAATGTTTTATCTATATTATGTTATTATGGGATGATGTTTATGAAACCCATTTTATTCGTTGGGTTATTAAGAATGATGTATGTTTATTTTGTGGAACACGATAGAATGATTTCAATATGAGATGGGTTGGACCTATATATACCTCTAATTCATTGGGAAAAGATTTATATCTCATAAGATAGACATGGCTAGAATGGTAAGTTAATCTGATTCAGTGAAACAGGACTAGAACGCGGAGTGAACTCGATTCAGAAAGAGACTTTGTCCACAAAGATTGTCTTGGAAGCAATACCTTGGCTACCATGGAAATCATATCATGTACTTAATTGTTTGACCCAATTACATGTTTTCATCCCATGCTATTTTATCATGATTGATGTTCCATTATGATATATTCCTTACGTACTTCCAATATTTGTGTCTTTGCTCAAGATTTTTATGTTTAGATTTTATGTTCATGTTTTTGCATTCAAATATTTATGGATTGTTCTATGTTCTCTATGTTTACCCTTACTGAGAAATTGAGATCACCTTTTTTATGTTTTCTTTTCCCCATGATATAAAGAATTATTTTAGGTAAGAAACAAAATGGGAAGATCTTTATGGTAATTGTTGAAGATCTTTCACCATGATTAGAAGATTATATTCTGAGTTTCCAAAGACACTAAACTATTGCAGTCCTTGTGTGTTGGTTTTTGTTATGTATTAAGTATTCCACAAAAGTAATGTAATACCCATGTACATCAAGTTAGGGGTCTCTAAACCACCCTCCCCTCCACCCCCTGGACACCCCACACCCCTGGACACCCTCTAGATAGCCCCCTTCCACCATCATGGACAACCCCCACCCCTTGGACATCCCTCCCACCCTCCTGGACACCCCACCCAAATGGACACCTAGGACACCCCCAACCCCTGGACAACCCTCCCACACCCCTAACCCCCCCTTCCCACACACCCCAGACACCCCATAGATAGCCCCCCTCCTGTATAGCCCCCACTCCCCTGGACAACCCTGCCCCCTCCGGGACACCCTCCCACCCGCATGGACACCCTAACCCCATTGTACAACCCTCCCCCACCCCTGACCCCCCAACCCATGGAAACCCCCTGGACAGCCCCCACCCTTTTGTACAGCCCCCACCCCATAGACAGCCCCCTCTTGGACAACCCACACTTCACTGGACAACCCTAACACCCTCCTGGACACCCTCTCATCCATATGGATTCCCTGGACACTCCCCACCCCCTAGATAGCCCCCATACCCCAAAAAACCCCCACACGCCTGACACCCACGGGTCAGCCTGCCACCCTCATAGACAGTCCCCACCCCCCTTGATAGTCCGCACACCCTCCTAGAAACCCCCACCCTCATGGAAACCCTGGACACCCCCACCCCACTAGACAACCCTCCCACACCCCTGGACCCCCACCCCCTGGACACACCCCACAACCCTAGACACCCCCTGGACATCCCCCCCCCCAATCCTCCTTGATTGCCCCCACTACCCTAGAAAACCCTCCCACTCTCTTTGACACCCTCCCTCCCCCATGGAAACCTTTGACACCCCCCACCCCACTGGATAGCCCTCCCACACCCTTAAAAACCTCCCGCCCCACTGGACATCCCCACACCCCTGGACACCCCCTGGACAGCCCCCCACTTCCCTAAACAACCCCCACCTACCAGAACACCCTCCCACCCCCATAGACACCATGGAAACCCCCACACCATTGGACATCCCCCCCCCCACCCCCACCCCGCTGGACACCCTCCACACCCCTGGATAGCCCCCACCCTCCTAGACAGCCCCCACCCCTGTGGATAGCCCACCCACCCTCCAAGACTCCCCCACCCCCATGGAAACCCTGGACACCACCACCCCACTGGACAGCCCTCCCACACCCCTAGAACCCCCCCCCCCCCCACTTCCATGGACAACCCCCACCATGCTAGACACCCACCGGACAACCCTCACCTCTTGGATATCCCCCACCACACTGGAAAGCCCTCCCACACCCCTGGAAACCCCCCACCCAATTGGACACCCCCACAACCTTGGAAACCCCTGGACAGACCCCACCCTACAAGAAATCCCCAATCCCCTAGATATCCCCCCACCTTCTTGGACACCCTCCCACCCACATGGACAACCTGGACACCACCCACCCCACTGTACAACCCTCCCACACCCCTAGAACCCCCAGCCCACTGGACACCCCCACACCTCTGGATACCCCCTATGAATCCTCCTCCCCTCCTAGACAGCCCCCACAACCCAGGACTGTCCTCCAACATTCCTGGACAACTTCCCACCCCCATGGACACCCTGGACACCCCCACCCCACTGGACAGCCCTCCCAAACCCTTGGACCCCCCACACCCTACTAGACACCCCCACCTCACTAGACAGCCCTCCAACACCCCTAGAATCCCCCCACCCCACCGGACACCCCTGGATAGCCCCCCCGTCCTTCTAGACAGCCCACACCCCCTAGATAACCCTCCCACCCTCCTAGAAAACCCTCCCACACCCCTGGAAACCCCCCCCCCCCCCACACACCCTTGGATACCCCCTAAATATCCCCCCATAGGTAGACCCCCACTCCCCTGGATAGCCCTCCCACCCTCTAGGACACCCACCCACCCCCATGGACACCTTAGACACCCCCACCCCACTAGACATCCCTCCCAACACCCTATAACCCACAAATACCCCACTAGACACCCCCACACCCCTAGACACCCCTAGATAACCCCCACCTTCTTGGACAGCCCACACCCCTAGACACCTTGCCCACCCTTCTGGACACCCCACCGCGATGGACACCCTGGACACCCACACACCCATATACATCCCTTCCAAACCTATAGAAACCCCCTCCACCTAGACACCCCTAAACCCCTGGACACCGCCTGGACAACTGCCACACTCATGGATAGCCCCCACTCCCCTGAACATCCCTGCCACCCTCCTGGACACCCTCCCACCCCCATGGACACCCTAGACACCCCACCACACTGGAAAACCCTCCCACACCCATACAAACTCGTATCCCACTGGACAGCTCCCACACCCCTAGACACCCCCTGGACACCCCCACTCCCATAGACAGCCCTCCTACCCTCCTGGACACCCTCCCACCCCATGGACACCATGAACACCCCAACCCCACTGGATAGCCCTCCCACACCCCTGGAAACCCTCCAGCCCACTAGAAAACCCCACTCCTAGACACCCCCTAGAGAGCCACCACCCTCCTAGACAACTCCCTCCCCCTCGAAAGCACGCCCACCCTCCTAGACACCCCCACCCCCATGGACACCCTCGACACCCCCAACCCACTGAACATCCCTCCCACACCGGTGGAAACTCCCCACGCCCCTGGCCACCCCCCACACCCATGGGAACCAAATAGATAGCCCCCACACACTCCTGACAGCCCCAAATCCCCTAGATATATCTCCCACCCTCTTGGACCCCCTACCTCATGGACACCCCAACCCACTCGACATCCCTCCCACATGCCTTGACACCCCACCCCACTGAACACCCTATGCCCCTAGACACCGCCTAGACATCCCCCCACCTTTCTTATAAATCCCTCACTCCCCTGGACTGCCCTCCCACCCTCTTGGACACCCTCCCAACCCCATAGAAACCTTGAACACCCCCACCCAATTGGACAACCCCCCCCCCACCCCCTGAAAATCCCCACACCAATGGACAACCCCCATATCCCTAGACACCCATGGATATCCCCCCAACCTCTTGGATATCCCCCAACCCCTTGGAAAGCCCGACCACCCTTTTGGGAACCCCCACCCCATGGACACACTGGACAACCCCACACCAATGGACAACCCTCCAACACCCCTAGAACACCCCCCTGAACACTCCCTGGATAGCCCCCACTCCACTGGACAGCCCTCCCACCCTCCTGGACACCCTCCCACCCCTATGTACACCATAGACACCCCCACTAGATATCCCTACCACACCCATGCCCCCCCCACCTAACTGGACACCCCACACCCCTGAACACCCCATTGACAACCCCCACTCCCCTGGACAACCTTGCCATCCTCTTGGACACCCTCCCACCACCATGGAAACCTTGGACCCCCCACCCCACTGGACATCACTCCCACACCTCTAGAAACCCCCACCCCACTGGACACACCTCACCCCTCGACCCCACCCCCACAAGAGCAGAATCCATACCAAAAAAACCATCAGAACTAGACCAAAACAAGAAGTAGAAATAAATTAGGGACTCACATATATAACATTCAAAACATACAATATCAACTAAAAAAACCTAAATCCAACCTAAATGACTACCAAATTCACAATTATAATGGCAATATTTATAATTACACTTTACACTAAAACAAACTAAAATATAATCAAACCTATAAAATAATTTAACCATTCCAATTATAAGAGATGGAAATATTGAGCACTAAAGGGTTGAGGTCATTAAATAGATATGAATTAAAATGATAGTAGTTAAAATTTATAATGAATAAATTAAATGAAATATTATGGAAATTTTTAAGATAAAATCTTACCAGGTCAAAGTGAACTAGTGTTCTAATTGTAATTATTTCATACATAAATATTAACATATAATATCTTCATTCGACAACGACTTGTTGTGCATGAAAATTTTGTTTAAATGAGTGTAAATAAAAAAAATTATTTTTATGTAATACATCAAAAAGTACAAATTATAAATGTATATTTACCTTTACTTTTACATATATGAACTTGGAACTCATTTTCTTTGTGTTTTTCGAAAGTAAGCCCATCCCCTATTAGAAAATAATAGGGAATGAATAAATTAAAAATTTGTTATAATATATAAAACTATTAAAATATAGATACTTTCTTTTCCAACATATTCTTAAAAATTTCTCACACATCGCCATGGAGAGAGCATATCCAATAATTGTTTCCTCTGTTGGGGAAAAAACACTTAACATCCAATGATCACTAATAAAAGAAAATTTAAGGTTCGTGGTTTTTATGTTAAAATATAATGAACTATTTGGGAGAGATATGTTTCATACCTATCACAAAAGGCATCATCCAACAATATGTGATTATATTCTATTCAAATATTTCGGCAATATAAAGAATTCTTTGTTCCTCATCCAATTCATGTGGTTTAGGGGAAATCAAATGTGGGTCCATGAATTTATATACATTTTTCAACTCATTCTTCTCACCCATGTTATAAATATACCTAACAACAAAAAAACATAAGTATGCATTTTTAATAAATATAACGCAGGGAAAAGGGGTTATGACTTACATGGAAACAATTTTCACCACATTGATGCCCGACTTATCTCCAGTAACAAGCTCAATGATACCATTTTTTATAATCCCCAAATTTATTTCACATCCACAAACATGAGCTTCCATTGGAAACTCATAATGATCTACCAAAAAATTTTAATATCTTGAAAATCTGTCAAGACTACTTAATCTCTATCTGATGTCATAGACATTTGTCTTTGTTGTTGTCTATAAAGATTTTTCATACCTTTGATGTATTCCTATAAAAGTAAATAGAAAAATATATTAGTTTTCAAATGTTAAAACACCTTTAATAAAAAAAAATATACCATGAGATAGCACATACATACCTCTATGGTAATGAGTCGTAGTAGTCTATATGGCCAAATTAAAAAATGGCTGATATTATATCCAACTGTCGTCACCTCATATGTAGGAAATGCTACTCGAGTAGATCTATATATAATATCTTATACAGTGACCCTATGATTCTCTACCCATAACTGTTGACCATGAACTTTATCTCCTATAAAACATACCAGCCCATATGAAACTATATGATGTTAAGGATCATAAACATACAAGTCACAATAAGTAAGAAGTTTCAATGGAGGAGTAGGATAAAAATGGGGTCCGAAAGCTAAGGTAGGGGAGTGGTAGCTACTAGAGGAGGTGGATAATAAATAATGGGGCCTGTAGGGTGTGGTGGAGGAGTGGGAGCTACAGTCTGAAATTGTCTTTACATTTCATCAAACATAAACTCAACCGAATCTCTAATATATTCATCCATCATCATATTAATATTACAAACGTCAGCCTCCAAGGATTCTATTTTTTTATAAACACCCTCAATGAAAGAAGTTGAAGAGCATGGAAATTATTTTCTTAGCAATACACCCATCGGATATCCTCATACACGACCAGGATGTTCGGGCTTTTGGAATGCTGAAGATAAAATATCGTGCCTCCCAGTATCTGTAAATACCCCCTGTGAGCTTTTCTCCTCAAGGGAATTGCATATTAATTAATTGAACATTTCTATAATGATTCAAATTATATAAATAATATATTTTACATAAATAAATAAAATAAATATCTTACAATCATATTAGCTACAATTCTCAAATCTTCTGAAAGATATTCCCCCTTTTTCCATCTGAGATCTCTTCCATTTTTCATTTCTAGATGGAGGGGATGGAGGGGAAAACTCTCCAGATCTCGAAGACTCAACTCTCAGTTTTTGTAAATTTTCCTCCATTATTTGTTCTTACAATATTGTCCACCCTCCCTGAGATAAAATATGAGGGTATAAATTTTTAGATTGGATCTCCGGATGAGATGTTCTCGTTTGCAGTAAATTAAGAATAAGAAATCATTAACAAAAAGTTGATAATATCATTTATATAACAAAGCTTATAAAATTTACATTTCCCTTACCAAAAAAGAATATTTTCTTCTACTTTCAACAAAAATTTTCCATGTATCTTCATCTATGAAAGGATATATATGACATAGATTATCATGACTCCTATGACCAAAAATGAAATCAGATGTGAGGGCTGATTTGAAATCCCTCCATCTCCTAGCAGCCATCGATAAGCATTTCGTCCTGACTCCTCTAGTGTCCAGAATATCAAATGTCATCTAATAAAGAAGAGGTAAAACATATTATACTAGAAACATTTAAGGAATAAGAAATCAATATCATAAGATCTTACCAAAATCATATCCCACAACTGAGATATTATTTCTTTGTCCACACTTATCCAATCATCATACAAAAAGCATAATTTTCTCTTACCCTGATTTAATACAAAACCCTTAAAATCATTTGAATTTGGACCTCTAGGAATATAATTCTCATCAAACTCAATGAGTATCCTCTAGTCCTACATACGGGAAAGTGATAATTTTGGTAAGCGTGTGAAACCACGTTCACCAACTATAGAACTCTTCTTTGTCCTTATGGGAGAACATGAGGAAGATTAGGGAACATTAAGAGGAGCATGTGAATGTTCTTCCCCAAAGGAATGATCATTATGATCATCTCCAGAATTATGTGGTTGATTAAATGATTGATCTATCATTATCCTTCAAAAAAATAGTACTTCACAAATATATAAATTAAAATACTATAATACTAATGTAAACAGAAAATGGAAAATTGAACTATGTTACATAATAGTAAACATGGTTAACATGGTAAGAATGTAAAACAATGGTAAACATGGTAAACATGGTAAACATGGTAGTTAAATTTTCATTCAACAAAATCAATAAATATATAAGTTATGTAATTGTAAACTATGGTAAACTATGGTAAACATGGTAAACATGGTAAACATGGTAAACATGGTAGACATGGTAGACATAGTAAACATGGTAAACATGGAAGAACATGGTAGACATGGTACACATGGTAAAGTAATTTTTATTCAACAAAAATAATAGATATATAATTTACATAATGGTAAACATGATAATCTAAACTAAATAAAATTAAAAAAAATCATATAATATTTGTTTTGATACTCATTTTAATAAAGAAAAAAATTAAAATATCTAACATTTTATGAAAATAATAAATGTATACAAGAAATAAATATATGTTACCTGTAATATTAAGAATGTAAAAATAGATTTTTTTCCTAAATTCCTTCGTCATGATCATTCCTTAAGGCACAAAACATGTCTTTAACATGCTCATCATTATGTTTTGCTAATCTTTCAATGGAAGTAGGGATCTCACATAAATCAGCATCTTCATCAAATTGATCCCCACCATCATATAATTTTTCCCTTGTAAAACAACAGACCACTACATATTTGATTGATAAACTACATAGAAAATATGTTTTTCATGTGTTTACATTATAAAAGAATTTTCTGTGTCTTCCAATATATTCAGATTAAAAACTTCCATTCAAAATTCATCATCTTTGGCACTATTATTACTGATAAAAGATTTGCATATAAAAGTAGGAAATTTAATTTTAATGTAATCAAACTCCCATATTTTTTCAAAGACTCCAAAATTTGCAGCTGATGCAGAAATTGGGTTTTTTTCTTTAGAACTCGAAAAATGCATTACTTCTACAAACTCCAATAAACCACTATTCTAAACTGCGCTTCTATTGTCATGAGATTTCATATGAAATGTATAGTCATTAATGTCATAAGTGGACCATGTTATCACATTTAAACATTGACCACCCACTAATCATTGTAATGCCTCTGATACATCTATTTTACCAAGCAAGGTCTTGTTAAACCATGAAAAAAGGCTTTGTTGTGCTCATTCAAAATCCACATATCATTCTGTTTTGGATGACATTGTTTCAACTCATTAATATGAAATTTAATATACAGGTGAGCATCATATTTGTTTTTCACGATGTATAATTCGAACTTTATATCTATTCAGCTGACAATTATTTGACTTTCAAGCCACGAATCCCTATTCCTTCATTATTTACTCATTCATAGAGAGATACAGGAAAACCTATGTTCTCTACCACATCCAATTAGCTCGTAAAAAAAAATACCTCCTCGTAATAAATATACTTTTCCATAATGGAGGCATTAGGTTGATATGGATTCTTAAAATACCCCTTCAACAGTTTGATATACCTTTTAAAATCATATATCCAAAGAAGATATATATGTCTACAAAGCTTTATTAATTGAACTAGATGAATCATTTAATGCACCATTATATCAAAAAAAGTTGGGGGAAATTACATTTCTAATTGATAGAGTATAGAAATTTCATCCTTTTCTAAATTTTTCAAACCATTCACATCAATCACCTTATTAAAAATTGAATTCCAAAAATTACACAATTTCATTATAGTCTTTTTGACACTAATGGGAAATATTCCATGCAATGAAACCGGAAGAAGTTTTTCCATCATGATGTGACAATCATGAGATTTCATACCTATCAACATCAAATCTTTCAAAGAGATAAATTTTTTTACAATTGAATAATAACCTTGAGGCAGTTTGATATCATGAAGATATTGAAAAAAGACAATTTTCTCCCTCATTGATAATTTATGACAAGCTGGGGGAAGCAATGTTCATCTTCCATTAGGAGTGGGAGCTAACTCCAAACGTATTCTCATTGATAGTATGTTTAATCTTGCATTCAACACATCTTTTGTCATTCTATTAATATCTAACAATGTTCCAATCCAACTGTTCTATATATTCTTCTCCACATGCATGACATCTCATGATACCTCTAATATGGTAGCTCAAAAAATAATGACTTTTTCTTCCAAATATGTCTATCATTACCAAATTTTTGTGCCTTTCCCAATGTCACATCAAAGTTTTCCACCCTCTCAAAATACTAATCAGGGGATAAATTTTTTGAAGAAATATAAAATTCTTGTGAGCCATTTAATTTTTTATAGTCTTCTATAATAGTGATTGATTGGAAAAAACTTTCAATCTCCCATGTACATTGTATTCCTCTCATGATGCATTTTAAAATATGAAGTCTATTATTCGAAAATGGACATGATTTATTCCCCTTAAAATTGTATCCTGACAAATTTCCATATGCTTCGATGTTATTTATAGTGAACATAAGAACTGCATGCAATTCAGAATATTCCATTTTATAAGAATCAAACACCTTAATATCATCCTCCCATAAATTTTTCCAATCATCAATTAATGGTGACATGAAAAAATCAATATCATTTTCGGGTTGCTTCGGACCAGAGATCATTACACTCAACATGACATATATGTGCTTCATACAAACTTCAGAAGAGAGGTCGTAAATTACCAATAAAATAGGTCATGAACTATCTGTGCTATTGAGGGTTCAGTATGGATTCATTCCATCAATGCAAAACCCTAGTATGAGATTTCAAATTTCATTTCCAAATGTTGGATATTGCTCATAAATTTTCTTCCATTGTGGACAATTAGCTTGATGACATGTTTTTCCATCACATATCCGCTCATCAACTTGACATATTAACCTTTTTTCATCATGTGAATTAGAAAATAAATGTTTCAAATGATGGATTATTGGATGATACCAAAATAACTGGGAATAGATCTTTGTAATCTCTACATCAGCCTGTAATTTGTCTTTTAACTTATTCTGTGATGTCCCACATTTAGGAAACTCTAAAAAAATTCATATTCCTTCATATATATCATACAGTCATTCAGACAGACATGTATTTGCTTATATCCTAATCTCATCTGGCATAATATTTTCATAGCCTTATAATGTGAATCTGGAAAATCGTTGTTTTTTATATGAATATCTTTTAACAATTGTAGCATCTCTGTAAAAAATCTATCACTCCATCAATGTTTTGAATTCATGTTAATCAATATTAAAATCGCCAAAAAAACTATAAAATCTGTACAAGCAGGATACAATGGTTTTTCAGCATCACCATATAGACATACAACTTTCGGTTCTATGTCAATTTGTTCTGCTATATTATCATAGATCATTTCTTCTATTCCATCAGAGTTACCATCTTTCAAATCATCAGCATCAGTATATCTGACATTCTGTCTAGTTTCAGCATGCCAAATTCAAGGTTTGTAACTCAGATTAAAACCATGTCAAATTATATGATCTTTGATCTCCCTACTTTTCAACTTATTCATATTCAAACATTTCAGGCATGGACAAAAAAATATCACTTCTTGGAACATTTCGTTTTGAAAATTCCAAAATGGCATCAACAAATTCGTTATATTAATTACTCATTTTATGTGTCATAATCCAAAATCAACTCATTATTACATATAAAAAATATAAAATTATACATCTTGTTAATACAAGGAAAATATATATATTTATATGAAAAATATCATAATTTTAATGTAAAACAATTTTGAAATATAAAGAAAATGTATGCATATTTCAAAAAATATGCATGAAAATTATTTTAAAAATCAAATATACTTAGATATAACAGTTTTAAAATCATCCGGGATCCTTTATTCTTATGGTACACAAAGAATACATCCTGGTGCAACTAGATACCAAATTCACCTTTCCAGAAAAAAGAAATACAAAGTGTAAATATTAAAATATTTATACATTCACTACTGAAATTTACACATATCCCAATGATTTGAAACCATTGGGATATCCCCTGAAACCATTGGGATAGAATACCCAATGGTTTCACACACCTTTGGCATGATGGTCATTGAAATAGCCCTATACCAATGATTCTACATGAACCTTTAGTATAAACGACCTGAAGTTAAAATATTCCAATGATTTCAATGAAATTGTTGGGATATATATACGAAGGTGGTGTCCAAGGGGGGTAGGGGCTGACCAGGGGGTGTTGGGGGCTGTTCAAGGGGGTAGGGCTTGTCCACGGAAGCAGGGGGCTGTCTTGGATGTCCAAGGGGTAGGGGGTGTCTAGGGGGGTAGGGGTTGTAACTATGCATTTCATTTAAATAAAATATTCAATTGATGCTAGTTTGAAATACAGGGAAATAAACATAGTTTTTCTAAATATAATCCACATGAAAAAATTTAAAACCAAGAATTCAATTTTACCAAAGAGGCACACCACAATTAGGGAGAATAATCAAAGATGACATAATGAGGTTAATGGGTAACTGGTATTAAGGTAACCATACTAGATGAGGCACCTATATTATCCTCCACGAATAAACAAGTGTAAGAGAACCTGTTAATACCTTGGAGATTAGGAGAAATTATAGAACATATTGTAACCTAATCCATCCTTTTAGAATGCATGATGCAATCAAATAGCTCTAATGCATGAGGGGAACTATCCCCAAAGCAGAGCGTGTATATACTAAGGGACAATTGTCCGGAGCATAATCTTAAACAAGTGCAGAAAGAATTCTCGAATAATCCACTACCAATTATAGGTTACCATGTTAGTTCTAAAATGGGGCTGATCTAAGGAGTATCAAACAATAATCCATATAAAGAATAAGCATAAGACACACATAAGCCACACATTCACAAGAATCACCCAAGAACACCACTCCCAGGAAGTCCCCATGACTTAAGGTCATCAACACAAAATGGAAGTCCCATACCAACGACATTTCCATTCCTTTTAATAATGATAAGGAAAGAGACACATTCCAAGGAGTGTTTTCCAAAGACAACCCACATTCTGAAAGCGCCAACTGGCCCATACCCATTCTTTTAAAACAAAACCTTTTCAAAAGTATCCAAACACACCATTTAAGAATCCATGAAATATTTGAAACTTATTTGAAAAGTCACAACATCATCTGGAAATCATATACTTCTTATAAATGCCAACATCGCTTTTAATCAAACACTTGTTGTGCTGGATACTCCAAGAGTTTCATGTTCCAAATGGGTGAGAAAGAGGCGTTTTGGTGTAAATATTTGAGAGGGAAATGGTAAAAAATACATTTTTAAATAACTCAGGCACTGCAAATGGTTAGGCTACACCACCTGGACACCCCCACCCCCTCTGGACACCCCCACCCATAGATACCCTCTTCCCTCTTGGATAGCCCACTCACCCCCTGGGACACCACCCCTCACCCCCTAGACACCCCCAGCCCCTGGACACCACCCCCACCCCTACCCACTTGGACACCCCCTGGACACCCCACCCCTAGATAACCCCCTCACCCCATGGAAACCACCACCCTCACCCCCTACACTCCCCTACCCCCTTGGAAGGCCCCCTCACACATGGACACCACCACTACTAGAAATACAGGTATTTGCGACGGGTCATTTGCGACGGGATCCCTTCTCAAATGACCCGTTGCGGAAAACGGCGTTGCAACTATTTTTTTTTGATGGGCCCGTCGCAAATAAATTTTTTTCGACGAAAAATGGGCTCGTCGCAAGTAGATTTCTGGTAAAAAAACAATTCTACGACGGGCCCGTCGCACCAAAGTATTTGCGACGGGCCCTTTTCCCGTCGCAAATAGTTTCTTTGAAGAGACTATTCACGACGGGCCCGTCGCAAATAATAATAATAAAATTAACAAAAATTAAAAAATTATTTATTATTATTTAAATATATTAATCTATTTATATTGATTTAAATATAATATTTATTTTATAAATATGTTTTTGAAAGGATCTATGGAAATATAATATTAATTCATAAGATATTTAATAAATGAGGAATATAAAATAAATTAAAAAATATTTTTAATTAGTAATTATGTAATTTTTATCAATTAATATTCATTTAATAACTCTTTGAATTTAAAAAAAATAAAAAAATTAATTAAAGATAAAAAATAAGTTGAAAATGAAACCCAAATTTCAAACGTCCATAACTTTTGATCAGGGACTTCGGTTGAGCTCTACAGCATATCAAATTGAAGCCTGTGACGAGCTCTACGTCGCTGTGATCCAGCGGGACCCCGGTCAAGGGATTTTCGAGGCCAAAAGAGCCCTAGAAGGCCTCTAAAACTGAGTTTTTTAGTCAGGGTACCCCTATTTTTAACCATTCAAATAGCTATAACTTCTGATCCCAATGTCCGATAAACCTGTACCATATATCATATCGAAGATCATTTCATGTTCTTCGAGTTGACTGATTGTAAAGCTGAAATGGACTCCTGTATTAGAAGTTATGGTCGTTTTAACATTCAAATGGCTATAACTTCCGATCAGGAAGTCCGTTTGGCATGTACCACATATCATATAGAATATCATTTCATGTTCTTCTATTTTACTGGTTTTATAGTTGAAACGGACTTACAGATTATAATTTATATCCGTTTTAACATTCTTGATGGATTTTCACCCCCTCATTTCTATGTATTCATTCATAACTATACATATATATATATATGTGTGTGTGTGTGTGTGTGTATTGTATATATATATATGTATTTATTTATTTATTTATAAATACACATAAAAAACATATTTTATAAATTTATTTAAAACTAATTTTATAAATATATAGTAATATACAAATAAATATACGAATAAAAATTTATAACTACATATATATATATATATATTAATATATGAATAAATATATATATTAATATATGAATAAATATATATATATATATTTATTCATATAACCAAATATATTTATATTAACATAAATCTATATTTATATACGAATAAATATAACTATATATATATAGATAGATCATTAAATGTATAAAAAAATGAAATGGCTTAGTTGTAAAGGTTAATGTGTGCATGGATGAGGTTTTTTAATAATTATTATTAATTATTAGTAATTATTCATATTTTTTCTTATTTTTCATAATGGCTCCTAATTATTTCCTAATTATTCTAAATCATTCTAAATTATTACTAATTATTACTAATTATTACTAATTATTACTAATTATTACTAATTATTACTATTTATTCCTAATTATTAGTATTTATTACTAATTATTAGTATTTATTCTTAATTATGACTAATTATTAATAATTATTCCTAATTATGACTAATTATTATTAATTATTCCTATTTATTATTAGTTATTTATAATTATTATTAATTATTCCTAATTACCCTTAACTATTAACAATGAATACTAATAATTTAAATTTATTAGACAACAAAACAATCTAAAAATAATTAAATTACAACTAATTAAGAATAATTAAAACTAATAAAAATTTTAAAATAAATATTAAATTAAAATGAACATAAATACCTTTAAAATTGATCTGAGGTTGATCTCTGATAGTTGTTGAAGACTTCAATATTAAATCTGGTAATAAAAATTAACCTTAAGAAACTGTGAACTCTAAAAATAATGTTTTGAGAGAAGTAGAAAATAGAGTTTGAGAATGAATGAAAAAAAACGGATCGGGGTATTTATAGGTTAGCTTATTTGCGACGGGACTATATGCGATGGGTATCCCGTCGCAAATACTTTAGCCAGCATTTATCACGGTCAACGGTTAAATTGTTATTTGCGACGGGTCCCGTCGTAAATAATAACCTGTCGATATACTATTTGCGATGAGGGTATATTCCCACCGCAAATATTTTTTACCGCCACCGGTTATTTGTGGCGGGTGGTAACCCCCCGTCGCAAATAACATTCCCACAGTTTGGCGTGTATTGCGCCCCAAACCTTTTGCGGTGGGTGAGCTTTCCCCATCGCAAATAAGTAGTTATTTGCAACGGGAAGAGTCCCCCGCCACAAATAAGTTTCTAACAGGACTATTTGCGACGGGATTTATCCCCGTCACAAATAACCCATCGCAAAACCCCCCTTTTCTCGTAGTGCACCCCCCTCTGCCTACCCCATTGGACCCCCTGGACACCAGCACACCCCTTTGGACACCCCCACCCCCTGGACACCACCCTCACCCCCTGGACACCACCCCCACCCCCTGGACACCCCACCCCCTTGGAAAGAACCCTCACCCCATGGACACCCCACCCCCTCTGGACACCCCTTGGACACCACCACCCCCTTGGACAACCCCCACCCCCTAGACAACCCCCAACCCATCTGGACAGCCCCAACCCCTGGGAAAGACCCCCCACCCCTTGGACACCCCCACCCCCTTGGACACCCCTGGGACACCACCACACCCTTATACAACCCCTGACCCCTGGGATAACCCCCTAACCCCTCTGGACAGCCACCCCACCCCCCTGTACAACCCCACCCCCTAGACACCCCCACCCCATTGGAAAGCCCCCTCACACCCCTGGACACCACCCCGCCACCTTGGACACCACCACCCCCTTGGATATCCCTCCACCCCCTAGATAGCCCCCCAACCCATCTAGTGTTGGATCGAAATGATAGTGATTGTAGTATCAGTATAATGATGTAGATGCTCAGTATAACAGAGGGGGGTGGGGTGAATGGAATACTTTAAGAATAATCCTTTTGAACTTTTAAAGATGGTAATTTTTAACAAAGTTAAACAAGATAAATTCACTAAACCTCTTCGTTCTTCAAACATGCTTGATTCCAGAAATATGGTTCCAAGAATATAATTCCGAAAAAGTGATTCTGGAAATTAAAAATAAAAAAAGTTCAAAAAACAAAGAGTCTACCTTAAAGCGTATAGAATGATACAAATCATAGTATACAAGTATGAGAATGTATAAGATAGTTATACTTTCCACAACAATAAAAATGAAGTGGAAAACTTAAAAGAATACAAGAAACAAGTAGTAAATCTTTTAACCCAAAGAGAAGGGTATCCAACAACCATGGATAAAGGTACCTTTATTTATACTTTCAACAAAGTCTGTCTTACCAAACCCGGGGTAAGACCTCTATACGAAGATCAGAGTCTGTCTTTCTATCCCCACAAGCCCCCAACTTCAAGGTAGTCCACCCCTCTGTATTCCTATCCTCGGAAGCCCTCAAATGTACTCAGCAACATTTAGAGTCACACGAAGCAGTTATGAACAAGATGTTCAGTATGCACAATGAATGAGAGTCTCTATCTAGAAATCACTTCAGCAGCATGTAATCTTTAGAGTCATAGAACAGTTCATCAAAAGATTTAAGCACTTTAAAATGAGTTCTTATTTATAGGCATATCTCCAATGATCGACTCCCTCCTCCAACGGTGATATTTTTCCTTTAATTTCGGAGGGACTAGTACACATGTCACTCAAAAAATGGTTGGTTAGTAACTAAATGCATGACATTGTTTTATAACCAACACATGAGTAAGAAAAATTATGGTTGCTTAACCAAATTCATTTTTTGGAGTGTAAGGAAAATTTACATCTTAGAGTCTAACCAAACACCCTTCAATATTTATAATATATGAATATTTAGATTCTGTCTTAAAAAAATTCATAACCTAAATTCTATAGAATTCAGAGTTTTATTTTCATGAAAATTAGGTGTTTGAATTTGGTAGAACTCAGAGTCTGAATTCAGAAGAATTCAGAGTCTGAACTCATAAAAATCAGAGTTTAAATTCAAGGAACTCGGAGTCTGAACTCATAAAAGTTCGTAGTCTGAATTCAGAGAACTTGGAGTTTGAACTCATAAATGTTCGGAGTATGAATTCAGAGAACTCAGAGTCTGAACTCATAAACGTTCGGAGTCTGAATTCAGAGAACTTAGAACCTAAAATCATAAAAGATTGGAGTCTGATTTCAGAGAACTCAGAACCTAAATTCGTAAAAGTTCAGAGACTGAATTCAAAGTACTCGGAACCTGAATTCGGATCTTGAAAATAGAATGATTTATATCTAATTATTTATATTATTCAGAGGTTTGAATATAAAACTGAATTTTATACATAGAATATGGGTAATGAAAACATGGTAGGGATAAATTTCTTTGGGGAAGGAAAATTTTTCTTTATGGAGATAAAACATAGGAAAATGAAATTTTCTTTAAGAGTGTTTCTGATTTTCAAAATATGAAGGAATGGAAAAGTCATAATGAAACCTTATTGACTCAACAATCACCCCCGTTTTTCAAAGCACAACATCCTTACGAAAAAGAATATAAGGACTTAAAAAATGTTTTTCTAGACTTTTAAAAAAACTTCTCTCCCTTAACACATGGGCAATGATGAATAAAACTAACTCCCCCCCCATAGGATTTGGAACCACTACGGCTCGTATTCTGATTTCCTAAATGAGATTTATCATTATCTTGAATAAAAAAATCTTTATAATGAAAAACACTCCCTTACATGGGATTAGTATTCTTTTTGACATTCCTTTCTCTCCCTTTGTGATTTTAAAAAAGTATTAAAGTGAATGGTAAAAAAATTATGGTACCTGAAAAATTAGTACTAGGCAAAAAAATATATGATGAGAAACCCAAAAATTTCATAAGGATTAGAAAAATTTGTACAAGGAAGGAATACAACAAAAAATCGGAATTGAAGAAGGTTATCATTCCTTTTCCTTGGGAAACATCTTCTTCACTATTTTTTTAGCTTCTAGAGCTCCTTATGGTCCTCCTCTACACGTTTGAGTAGCTGATCCTTGTAATGTCCCAGATTCGGGTATCACTCCATGGGTGCCCCGAACCTGGTCGGTCACATGACATCAATAGCATTTCCCCAAACGTCAGAGGCTGCCGACTAACAGTGAGGGACCAGGTCAGATAGTAGGGAAACTATGCCCTCATTTGTCAAAGTGTAGCACAACGGAATACAAGAACAACATACAACAGCGGAAGAAGTAAATAGTATACAACTTAAAAGGAAGACTGATGTAAAAATAACCAGCAGTCATATATATATATATTGAGATGCAGCATGTCACTATTCTATGAAAACATCCAGAACATGTTACACACCAGTAAATAAACTGGAATGTAAATGTACAACAAACAAGCAGAACAGCTAGTAGCATCACAAGCATGAGCTTGGTCCCATACTCCCCTACACCTCAACAAAAATCATGTACCTGTATAGGGACCCTTTTCCCTTATCCATACCTACAAAAATATAGTCTGTTTGTGGCCGAAGACATGACCCCTAATAGGGTGTGAGAAATAAATCCCAGTAGGTACCCACCAAAGGCACATGCCCAACTATTAGTGAGAATGTGCAATAACACTGTGCAGGAATAAATTCAATAACCCAAGCAGTACTCAAAAGTAACAAACTGTACCAGTTATATTTTCCATTTTTAATATTCATTTTATCATTCAATATCAGGAAAACACCACAGTGTATTTCTAAGTAAACAGTTAGTGTCCTCAGACATGTAAACCCTTACCCTTAGGAAAATAGAATCCAATCCCATAGGAATATTTCCACAGGAATATCGAATAATGCCCACATGCTTACAAGGCGTCACTCACAGGCACAAAATCTACTGCCCACATGCACGAAAGATATTTCCCTCAGTCTGAACAGAGCACTACCCACAAGCTAATCACAATACTTCCCTCAGGATAAACAAGTAACCGGGCCATAAAAAACATATAAACAAGCAATTTATATACAATTCCTCTCAAGGTAATTTAAAACATGCTCAAATCACGGTATACCCTCCGGTAACCTGGCCAAATGGCTAAATAGAGGAACACACCCCCATGGGTTATCTTGGATCCAAGCAGTGATCCCAAACAATAGTTACACGTGTTCATTAAACTACTTATGCAATTCTAGGTATTTAATTATGCAAGGCCTCATCCATTAAATACCCCATTCATGGGCGCGTATCACAACGGTACATAAATTCACCATTGAAGTTGGAAGTAAACAATAGACCACCTAACTCGATCGCCCCTGGCTGATATACACGAACGATGCTCCTCAAAATGCCTGAAAAAGATGTAGATCTGAGGTAAAAGAATTCTTGTTCAAACTTAAATAACTCCATTTAGAGGAATAATTGGAAAGATCTACACAAGGAGAAGGAAGAACTCACCCTTACAGTTCCAACAAGATCAACGGAGGTGGAATCGGATTCCCAGTGCTCGATCAGGTGATCTCCAAATCTCTATCTGTCCCTCCCAATTTCTCCTATGGTTATAATCCTTCCTTCTGAATAAGGGAGGCTACTTATCATTTTAAGTGAAAAAACATACTACACTACATGTATTATTGGGTACACGATGTGTAGTTTTCATTTTTTTAACTGTTCCTTCTACGGCTTCTCGCCAGCTAGGAACTGTTCATCTGTCGACATGAGTACATGATGTGAAATACCTAAGTACACGATGTGTACTACCATTTAGCTAGCCATTGCCTTACTATTTATCTACCAACTGACTACATGGTGTGTAGATACCCACTACACGACGTGTAGTCAGTTTTTACACCCATCATCGTCGACCGGCCTACGCACCCTATGTACTCCTTCCACATGGCCAAAGTACACAGCGTGTGGGAAAGTACATGGCATGTAATAAAAAAATTTAGGATTTTCCCTCATTTTCCTTATTTTCTCAAAAACACTTAAGGAAAAGAGAAAATAAGAAACTCGTACCTCAAGAATAAGAACTGAGTTCTTACAATCCTGATCTTTGGTTTTTTTATAAGACTTTGATTCTTTCTTCCTGAGCTTTAGGAACCTATATTTGAGCCTTCAATTCTTCTTCCTACTTAGAAATCTTCTCTTCTATCTCAATTCTATGATCCCTTCCTCTTTTTCAGTTTTGAGCAACTGAATACAGCTTCCCCTTCAGATCATTCACTTATTGAATTTGAGAATTCTATTCCTGGATAGCTTTTCCTTGAAGCTATCTGGGAGATCCTTGATCTTCACATATTCGGTGTCAAATTCATCCCTGAAACTTTCTTGAAACTCGTCAATAACTATCATGTATTCCATATTTTTCCTTGACCAACTAGTCATTTTTAGGAAAGATCTTTTGTGGGATTCGTAGTTTAAGAAAAACTTCTCAAATCAGTATCAAGCTTGACACACTTATCCATCACCATGGATACTGAATCCGATTTATGATTCAAGGTGTGTTGAAGCATCTGGAATCTAGAGTGTATGATGGGAAATATTGGAATAGTGAAAAAAAGTTTCTTCAAAGACCGAACTACAAAATCATTTCCAAGGGAAGACGTTTCCAAATATGAGACTTTACATGGTGAGGAATCTTTCTATATTTTGACTTCCTTCATCTTTGATGATCTACCAACTTATTTCTTCTTCAAAACAGCTTTACTAGGGGTATCAAAAACCACTTGTTTTCCCTTATCATCCTTCAGAATTTGTTCCTCTTGGTTAAGAGATACATGTTTACTATCAGAGACTGGAACAATTCTGTCTTCATCAACATTTTCCTTCTCATTTCATGCGTCGGCATCCTATGGGTGAATGAAATGATGATTATAACATTATTATTCAGATAGCTTGTTCACATCTTCTTCAACCTTGTCATCTTCACCTTTCTCGTCTTTCCCAAGGGTACCAAGCTTTGAAGACTCAGCTTCAGAAGTTCGTATTGAAAGCTTCTCATATGGACTTTACTTCTCATGAAAATATTCTACTTGCTTTATGAGATCTTCGATATCTCCACTGCCTTCTTCTTTCTCTTCTTCTTCCACCACTATTTTTTCTTGGACTTTTTCTGGAGTCACAAATTAATTTCCAGGTTCCTCTGGTAATGCTTCTACTAAGAAGTATTATGGTACCAAAATGTTCTTAGATTCTTTCTTTGTGGCCTTCAGGAGTTATTGTACTATCATTGCTTCACTCATCTTCCTCTTTTGTTTCTTTTCTTTTTATTTCTTTTCAAGCTCATCGACAGTCTTTTCTTTTAATGATTTTCATTCATCCGGATCCAATCCAAAGCTAGGATTAATTAATTTCCTTTTCTCCTTGTCATCCCTCTATTTTGATACTACCTCATCTGGATATTCTTTTTTCTTCATAGGCTTTGGTGGTGTAGATTGGGTTTCCATAGCCTCTGGTGATTTTCCTTTCTCTTATACTTCCTTCATCTTTATCTTCATTCCTCCCTTATTAAAGGTCTCAACGGCTTCCTATTTCTTCGATAATGCTTCAGATTCTTCCTCAAGAAAATCATAATTTTTTTTTCAGATTCTTTAAAAAATACAGCATTTATCCTTCTCAGAGTATCATAACTTACCTGCATGACTTTTCAATTTCGGGGCATATAAATTGAAGGTATTTTAAGGACTGTAAACATTGAACAATCAACTTTGAGAGGTTGGTTGGATACATAATAATCTGAGCCTTCAAATTTCCATTCTTTATATTCTCAATTGTAATCAGAATATTCTAAACCAAGTTGATCTTTATCAGGTTTACAAAAAAATCCAAAGTATACATGTCGCTTTTCTTCAAAGTATCCTTTTACCTTTTTCAAGAAATGATGAATCCTTGAACCCATAATTATAGAATCTGAAAATTTTTAGATAAGTGAACAATATTCAGAGTCTTAACATCTGAAAGGCCGAGATAATACATTAATTTCACCTTAACAAAGCTTCCTTGAAAATATGATAGCCTATGTGAACAGAAATCTGCCTCAACCTCATAAGGAACTACAATCAAACTGACTGCCTTGGTGTAAGAAAGAGCATAAGTCTTCCTATAGCTCTTGAATAAAAACTTGTATCTGCCTTCTTCTTTGAAAAAGATTATTGACTCATAGAATTCTATTAATAATTAGGGATATACCAAATCTTCAGATCCTAGTTTCGATAATAAATAACTCTCCCATCCACTCAACATGATGTTTTTTGAGATGATAGAAGTATACTTAGCAATGAAACTTGGATGTACCAACCTTTATCTAAAATATTCCATTCAGAAATTGGCTTGATAGTTGACATGTGTTTTTGGGAAGATACTTCAACAAACATTTGGAGTTGAGGAATCCTTGAAAATTTGGAATGGGCGTATTTAGGAGGGAAAGGATTCACAATACGGAAGCTTTGGAATCAATGTGGGACACCCATCAGGGTTCCACTATATAGGAATTTGAGGTGATAATTTATCTCTTATACTCAATCCAATGGTTGAAAAATCTTGGGATCAGATCTGATGGTTGAGATGATAGCTGGAAAGAAATTTTGATGGAATCCAATCTTTTGAGGGTTTAACGAAAAACATTCATATTTAAGGAAAATAGAATCTGAAAAAATGCAAAATACCAACAAGTAAAAGATGATTAGGAAAACTCAAGAATGAATCATAACATTCGGATTTCTAGAAAAATTATTCTAAGTGAGAAAAAATTCTTCTTGAAGAACTTTAGATACAGAAAATCTGATAATGACGTTTTTTAAAAAACTGACTATGAAAATTTTAGAAAATATTCATTATGAAAAACATAGCAAATATTCGTTATGAAAATTTAAGAAATCTTCATTACGAAAATTTAGAAAATCTTCATTATAAAAATTTAGAAAATATTCATTTTAAAAATTTATAAAATATTCATTTTGAAAATTTAAAAAGAGACAAAAACATATGAAATATTTCTAGAATATGAAAAAAATAGACTACGAAAACATTTTTAAAATTTTACAATAACATGTACTCCCCCTATGAAAAAGAGTTTATTACTGTAAGAAGATAGGTCTCAAGAAGAAGTCAACAAGGAATATTACCATACAATTATTATTCCTAATGTCTATTTAATGTATTCAAATCTATCGCATGGAAAAGATTTTGTGAAAGTAAAGCAAGTTAATCTTGAGTTCTGATGAATTGAAGAATGATATCTCTTTTTTGTGTGTGATCCATAAAAAAATGATGCCTCATATCTATGTGTTTTGAAAGAAAGTGATGTGCATGGTTTTTACATAGGGAAATGGAACTGGTACTATCACACAAAATTTGTGTTTTTGTAAAACTCATAGCATATTCTGTGAGTGTGTGTTGCATCCACAACACTTGAGCACAACAACTTCTAGCTGCTAAATATTCAGCTTCAGTAGTGGAAAGTGCTACTGGATGTTGTTTTTTTCATGACCAAGAAACTAATTAATCTCCTAATAAATGACAAGTTCCAGATGTACTTTTCATATCCATTCTACATCCACCAAAGGCAGCATTCGAAAAACTTTTGAAAACAAAATCATTTCCAGAAGTATAAAAGAGTCCAAGATCCATGGTTCCCTTTAAGTAGTAAAAAATTAGGTTTACTTTTTTTAAATGAGATTCCCTAGGATTAAATTGATATCTTCCACATAAAAATACCCAAAAAAATTAAGTTTGGATGACTATCTATCATGTAAAGTATATTTTTCTATCATTCCTCTAAAAGATGTTTGATCTACTCATTTCCTAGATTCATCTAGATCAAGTAAATTTGAGGTACCAATGGGTGTAATTATACTCTTAGTGTTGTCATATCCATAATTTTTAATAATATCTTTAATATACTTATGTTGGGATACATAGATTCCTTCCGGTTTTTGAGAAATTTTAAAACCAAGGAAAAATGTTAACTCACCCATCATACTCATTTAAAACTCATCTTTAATTAGACCCACAAAGGAATTAGTTAATGGTTTATAAGTTGAACCAAATATAATTTTATCAACATAAATTTGAACAATCAAAACATTTTTCTTATCTTTCTTTATAAAATGGGTTTGATCAACATTTCCCTTAACATAATTATTTTGATGCAAAAATCTTGTAATTATATCATACCAAGCTTGAGGGGCTTTCTTAAGTCCATAAATGGATTTGGTAAGTTTGAAGACATGTTCAGGATGTTTTTTGTCTTCAAAACCAAGTGGTTGTTCAAAAAAAACTTCTTCTTGAACATAACCATTAAGGAAAGCACATTTAACATCCATTTGAAAAAGTTTGAAATTGAAGAATGCTGCAAAGGCAAGTAAAATTCAAATTGATTCATGTCTAGCTATTGGAGTATAGGTTTCTTCATGGTTTATTACTTCCTATTGATTATAGCCTTTAGCAACCAATCTAGATTTATTTCTTACAATGATTCCATTTCATCACAATTATTTTTGAAAACCCATTTTACTCCAATAACAGGAGTTCCATAGGTCTTTCAACCAATCTCCAGACTTTATTCCTTCTGAACTCATTTAATTCATCTTGCATAGATTTTATCCAATCATCATCACCTAAAGATTCATCTGGGATTTTTTGTTTTAATTGGGAAAGAAATTCTAGATGTTCTACTCAATTTCTTAAAGAACTTCGTGTCCTTATTGGTTGATTTACATCACCAATGATACTATCACTAGGATGATTATTAAGAAACAACTGATTTGGGTTTTGCAGAACCTGTTCATCAAAATAGGGTAGGAAATATTCTGGGGTAAATGTTTTAGAATTATCTTCTTGGAAATTTTCCTTATCAGAAGGATCTTCTAATAAATGTTGAATATTAGTTTTTAAAAACACATATGAAGATTTAGGTTGAGGTTGTTTAAAAACAAAAGGACTAGTTTCATCAAATTTGACACGTACTGTTTCTTCAACAATAAAAGTATTTTTGTTGAAAACACTCTAAGCCTTCGAAGTTGTGGTGTATCCTAAGAAAATTCCATCATCAGATTTTGGTGAGAATTTTTGTAGATTATCTTTAGTTTCAGAATGAATACCTTCGAACCAATAACCTTGAAGTTGGAAAGTCTAGGTTTTCTACCATTCGATTACTAATAAGGGGTATTATTTAGAAAAGGTCTGATCAAAAATCGATTTATAGTATAACAAGCAGTTCATACAGCTTCAACCCAAAAATGCTTGGCTACAGAATACTCACTCAACATTGTTCTTGTCATCTCTTGAAGAATTCTATTTCTTCTTTCAAAAAAACCATTCTGTAGAGGTGTTATGGGTGCTGAGAAGTTATGAATAATGACTTTTATACTACAAAAAGTTTCAAAATCTGAATTTTGAAATTATCCTCCGTGATCACTATGAATAGTTATCAAGGGAAGGTTTATATCATTTTTAACTTGGGATCTAAAACTTTTGAAATAAGAAAATTCTTCAGATTTCTTCTATAGAAAATAGACCCACGTAAATCTAGTGTAATCATCAACGAAGAAAAATCAATAATATTTGCCCCCAATTCTTCGAGTTTGTGTGAAAAAAAGATCCATATTCACTAACTGTAATGCATCGGTGGTTGGGATTTCACTAATTGATTTAAAACATGATTTATGTTGCTTTCCATGTTGACAAAGATCACAAACTTTTGAAGAATCAAATCTATGCTCTGGTAGATCCTTATCTAGTCTTTTATTAGAGAGTTTTCATAGGTTCTTAAGGTTACAATGTCCTAATCTTATATTCCACAACCAATAATGATCATCCATTTCACTAATTCAAGGTAAACCATGGCTCTTAAGGTATTCTATGTTTATTGTGTAAACATTATATTGCTTCTTCGAAAAAATAATAAACTCTTCCTTAGAATTGTGTACTATGTACTTTTCATTTCTAAAATTTACAAAGTAAACCTCATCACATAATTAAATTATGGTAATGAGGTTGTGCTTATGACCATTAACAAATAAAACATTTGAAATCAATGTTTTTCCAAGAATAACAATGTTAAATATACCAATAATTTCTCTCTTAGAATTATCTCTGAAAGTTACATTTCCTTTTTTAGTCTTGATAATCTTTTCAATGTAGTTTTTGTTACCAGTCATATGCCGGGGACATCCACTATGCATTTACCAATTATTGTTGTTGGTACGTTCCTTATTTTCCTGATAATAAAAGAGTTAGACTTTAGGAATCCAAACTTTCTTGGATACGGAAAATTCAAAAAGAAAAATATTTGTAATCCACGTCTTCTTTGAAAAATAAGCTTTATAAAAATAGTAAAAATTGAGTTTTGTAAAAGGAATAATTTTTCCCCACTATACACCACACAGACACTTAGTGCATAATGGAGCACTTTGAGGAACAAAATAATTGTTACTAAAAATCAGTTTTGAACTAGTATAACCAAAACCAGAATTATTCCTCAGAGGTTGATTTGAGAATACATCTTATTAAAATTTTCCTTAACTAAGTTAATTTTTTACAAACACTTCCTCGAGGAAAATATTTCTGACTTCAGTCTAATAAATAATTTCTTGTCTTCAAAAACATTAGTTTTAGAACTAGAGTTGGGCTCGAAAACATTTTTCTTATAAATTACATTTTCCAAATCCTTAGAAAGTTTATCTTTCGCATTATTTACTTCCTCAAGATTTTTTGAAATAATTTTAAAATCAAGGGTTTTCTTATCAAGATCATTAGAAATATATGATATTTCCTTAGTATGAATAGTATTCCTCGAATTTTCCTTGTCGAGATTTTTCTTCAGTTTTGAATTCTAATTCTCAAGATCCTTAGCAAACATAGAAACTTCATCATAGGTAGGTAAAGTGTTATCTTCATCAGAAAAATATTCATTATCAAAAGAGTTATAATATTTATCATTACTATAATTATCATTCAATGATACACTGTTTATGGATTCAGCATTGTGTACCTTAGCCATTAGACAATGATTTTCAATAGGTATTCTATCTATTAAACCAGGATTCATATGTTGAGAAAATTCATAATATGATGATTCATCTGAAGAGTATCCACCATTGGAACTCTTGGGGTCATTAGCTTTCAAGACTTTCTTATCTTTATCTTTGTATTACTTATTTCTGTTTCCCTTAAAATTCATTTCCTTTATTTTTATTTCTCTTAAGAATATGATAATCAAGTCTTATATGTCCAGCTATTTCGCAATCTTAACATGTGACTTCTGAATCGTTCTTATATTTCCATTATCTCTTCTTTTATCTGGATTGAATGTTCTTATGTTAAAAAATCTTCTTCATCCTTCGAGAAAGATTGGATAACTCATTTTATGATGATTAACTTCCACTAGATTCAGATTCAATAAAATTATTCTTAGATTTAGATCTTGTAACTCTCTTAGGAGTCTTGGAAGTCATATGATTTGAAGTTGTTGTAAATGAAACACTGCCATTCCCATTCTTTTTCATGTTATTATCAACATCTCTCTTCATTTTAGTCTCATGTTGAAGAAGAGTTCCAAAATGATCATCAAGAGAAATCTGAGTAACCTTTCTATTCTCATCAATAACTGTTCTCTTAGATTCCCACTCATTGGGAATGATGTCTATGATTTTGTCCACAAGAGCTTGATCATCCAATCCTTTCTCACCCACAGATTGTATACTATTAACAATAGTCATGAATCTCTTTTGTACCATACATATGGGTTCTCCATAAGGAAAGTAGAAACCATGATATTCACCCTTGAGCATGGCTATTCTAGTTTTAATAACTTTGGAAGTTCCAAAGTCTGTAACTTCAAGCTTCTTTAAAATACAATTTGTTGTTTCACAAGATAAAATTTGTCTATATATATTTTAAGTCATAGAACAAAGCAATGTATTTCGTACCTTATAATTTAGTTTCTATTCAGAATTTTCATGGTTGGTGAATGTAATAACTTCTTTTTCAGGGAATTTATATTTTCCAGTAATCATAACAAAATTATCTATGCCCGTATTGATAATTAATTTCTTCATATAATCTCTCCAATATTCCTAATCATTCCCATAAAAAATAGATGGTCTAGTATGATTTAGGTTGTCTATGGAACCAACATTCATTCCTATCATCTTTAGAGAAAAACTCTCCATACAAACATGTTGTTAATAAAGTTTGTAATCAAGGATAATAATATCCTAAGAAAGGAAAATATAGAACAAAGAAAACTTGAGAAAAATTCTTATATGTGGATATAATTATTTTAGAGACCTCCTCTGATACCAATTTTTGGATCAAAATGATACAGATTGAAGTATCAGTATAATTATATAGACACTCAATACACAAAAGGGGGAGGGGTGAATTGTATACTTTAAAAAAATTTCATAGGTACTTTTAAATATGGTAATTTTTAACAAAGTTAAACAAGGTAAATTCATAAAACCTCTTAGCTCTACAAACTTTCTTGATTCTGGAAATATGGTTCTGAGAATGTAATTATGAAAAAGTGATTCCAGAAATGAAACATAAAAAAAGGTCACAAAACAAAGATTCTACCTTAGAACATATATAATGTTACAAACCAGAGTGTACAAGTATGAGAAAGTATTAGATAGTTATACATTCCTCAACAATCAAAATTCTATGGAAAACTTGAAACAATACAAGTAACAAGTAGTAAATCTTTTAACCCAAAGATAATGGTATCCAACAACTTTGGATAAAGGTACCTTGATTTATACTTTCAAAAAAAAATTTCATTCACACACCAGGGTAAGCCATC
The DNA here is from genome assembly GCA_963277665.1 of Viscum album. Taxonomy (NCBI): domain Eukaryota; kingdom Viridiplantae; phylum Streptophyta; class Magnoliopsida; order Santalales; family Viscaceae; genus Viscum; species Viscum album. The sequence continues at coordinate 84,240,440 of OY728153.1, forward strand.
AATATGAAGATCAGAGTCTATCTTACTATCCCCGCAAGACCTCAACATCAAGGTAGTCGACACCTCTATATTCTTATCCCCAGAAGCCCTCGAATGTACTCAGCAACATTCGGTGTCACACAAAGAAATTCTGAACAAGATGTTCAGTACACACAAATCATGAATGTCTCTCTCTATAAACCACTTCAAGGTCATGTAATCTCCAGAGTCATAGAAAAGTTCATCAAAATTTGTATGCTATTTCAAATGAGCTCTAATTTATAGGCACATATCCAACAGTCAGCTCCCTCCTCTAACTTCCATATTTTTCCTTGAATTTCAGAGGGACCTATACACGTGTAACTTAAACAACCATTGATTAGTAACTAAATGCATGACATCATTTTATAACCAAAACATGAGTAAGAAAAAATATGGTTGCCTAACCAAATTCATTTTTCAGAGTGTAAGGAAAAATAAAAGTTCAGAGTCTAACTAAAAACCATTCGGTGTTTTTAATATATGAATTTTCAGATTCTCTCTGAAAAAAAATTCAAAACCTGAATTCTACAGAATTTGGTGTCTGATTTTCAAGAAAATTAGAAGTCTGAATTTTGTAGAATTCAAACTCTGAATACAAAATAATTCAGAGTCTAAACTCATAAAATTTCAGAGTCTGAATTTAGAGAACTCGAAGTATGAAATCCTAAAAGTTTGGAGTCTGAATTCAGAAAACTTGGAGTCTGGACTCATAAATGTTCGGAGTCTAAATTCAGAGAACCCAGATTCTGAACTCAAAAATATTTGGAGTCTGAATTGAGAGAACTTAGAGTCTGAACCCATAAAATATCAGAGTCTGAATTCATAGAACTCGGAACAAGAACTCATAAATGTTCGGAGTATGAGTTTAGAGAACATAGAAACTGAATTCATAAAAGTTCGGAGTCTAAATTCAGAGAACTCAGAACCTGAATTCGGATCCTGAAAACAAAAATCTTTATAACTATGTATATATATGGTTCTGAGGTTTGAATATGAAACTGAATTGTATACTCAGAATATGATCAATGAAAACATGGTAAGGATAAATTTATTTGGGGAAGGGAAATTTTTCTTATGAAGATAAAACATAGGAAAATGAAATTTTCCTTAAATAAGAGTGTTTGTGATTTTCAAAACATGAAGGAATGGAAAATTCATTGGGAAACCTTATTGACTCACCATCTAGACCGCACCCCCACGCCCTGGACACCCCCACCCCCTGGACAGCCCATACCCCCTTGGACAGCCCACTCACCCCCCTAGACACCACCCCCAACCCTGGACACCCCACAGCCCTGAACACCACCCCACCCCTTCCTCCATGGACACCCCCTTGACACCCCACCCCTTAGACATCCCCCTCACCACTTGTACACCACCCCCACCCCTGGACACCCCACCCCCGTAAAATAATCTCTCACCCCCCTAAACAGTACCCCCACCCCCTTGGACACCCCCTAGACACCCTCTAGACACCACCAACCCCTTGGACAACCCCCACCCCCCTCGATAGCCACCCAATCCATCTGGACAGACCCCACCCCCTAGACACCCCCACCCCCTGAACACCCCATATCCCCTTGGACTGCCCACTCAAGCACCTGGACACCACCCACACCCCCCTGGACAGACCCCTCCCCCTCCCCCCTGACACCTCTCCCACCCACTGGACACCCCTACCCCAATGGAAAGTCCCCTCACCCCCGGGACACTCCCTCCCCTAGACACCCTACCCCATTAGACAACTCACTCATCCCCTAGACACCCCGACCCACTTGGATAGCCCCCACACCCCCTAGACACCACCCCCACACACTTTGACACCCCACCCCCCTGGATAGCCCCCCACCCTTGGACACCCCCACCACTTGAACAGCCCCCACCGCTTGGACCCACCCTGTACGCGGACACACATATGATAGAACACACAAAAATAGTAAACTTGCATGATATCACTTCCATGGGTTTATTTTAAATTAAAATAATATATCATGGTATAAATGAACACTATGAAACTTACCATGATTGTAAGAAAAAAGACAGAAAAATAACACCTCAAAAAATTAGTTTAGGCCATTGTGAAAAATAAAAACTGAAACCAAGCCGTGTGAGACATACATGAGTGTTTTGAGTCCACCTGATAGATCTGATGATAGAAAAATGAATAATTTTGTTGGAAAAAATGAGGCTAGAGGGCATGAATTCAAAGAATCATTTCTCAGTTTTCTGCGTGAGAGCGATGAGTCACAGGTAGCTCGATCGATGAAAACATAATGACTGAATACGGGGTGTGATAAATCATTTAAAAGCTTTATCACATCGATTATTTAATAACCGATGTGATAAACTATTTTATTATGTTAATAATGTCTGTTACTTAATTGCTGACATAGAACATAATATATCACTTCAGTTATTTTGATAACTGACCTGATAAATTGACGATATTTTCCATATCATCTCAGTTATTTGATAACAGGTGTGATAAAGCACCAAGATTCAATAGATCACATCGGTTATAAAATAAGTGACTTGATAAATCTAATCTTCGTTTTCATTACGTCGGTTATAAAATAACCTACGTAAAAATTTATTCTCATCAATTTATCAGATCGGTTACACAATGAACCTTGTAATAAATCGATATTTACATCTTTTCACATCAGTTATATAGAACCGAAGTGAAAAATACTGACTTGTTAAACATTTTTCCACTAGTGGCATAGTCCAAGGCATTTTAGAATAAGATTATTACCAAGTCCATGGATGTCATCCAAGGTAAAAAATTGCTAGGTAATGACTAGACATGATGGAATTTAACAATGGAACCTACTTGTCAATGCTCAATACAAGGAGTGTATCCAAGATATCCAATAATAATATTGAACAAATCATATGGTAAAACATATGGCATCGACGGATAAAAAAAATGGTTTTAGGAGGTTCTTGACCTAAAAAAGATGCATCATTGAATCAGAATGGGGTTCCTAAGTGCTCAAGGAAATCCCTATAGAATCCAAGGTGAGATCGAGTCTGGCCACACATATATTGATAATGATGTCATATAATATTTCATAAAGAATAATCCATTACGTTTAATTATTGTGACTAGTCTAATTGAGCATGAAACAATTTAATCACGTCTTAATTAATAAATAAGTTCATTGGGTCTAAACCTTTCCTTTCATTAGTGTGACAATGAAAGGTAGCATGAAACCATTCATTTAATGCAATTAATAAATTGTCAATAATAAAGGTTCACTTCACTAGAATCCATTAGTATGGTATGGTGTGGTACATATATGAAACCGTTTATTAAATTAAATCTAAAGAGGTCGCGTTGTATACTTAGTATACTTTCCACTTATCATTTAACATTTAATTATCAAATTGAATAAGTAAGCATAGAAAGGTCAAGTGGTGAGAATACATGGTACTTGAAATTATGAAATTCACAACATAAATATAATCATTTAATATAGAAAATATATCCCTTATAAATTTCAAGACAAGGTACACCCAAATGATGGCTTAAATGTGTTAAAACACTAAATTTTTTTTCGAAAAGAATCCTACATGGGATAGATGGAGTTGTGGATGTAACCACAAAAAAATAATCACATATTTGTAAATAACATAACCATATAGTTCTGATGATTATAAACATGGTATATAATTTCAATAAACGGTATCTGATGAAATCAGTGGGCCCCACACAATAATTCACAAATCAATGAACTTAAGGTATGAGTTATAGCCCATCCACCATAGGCTTTTATGACCCTAATCATCCAGTATCGGCCTATAATTTGGCTTGGAATAGAGTATATCTGAGAAAAAGGTGAAAATGATCACACCTTGATGACTAGGTTGAGAGCATGAGACAAGAAGAACATCTCAAACAGACTCTTGTACATACCATTGCACATCCAATGTGACAAACAGAAGATCGAATAAATCCCAGATTAAGGATATCATTTTATCCCTAGGTTAGGCCTTAAACAATCTCTAAAATGAGTGAAAATGGAGTTCAACCCACTAGAAAATTGTATAAGAGGAAGTATGTAGTTAAAATAGGACATTAAGTGTAAAATGGTAAAATTACGCAAAATTTATCATATTCCTAGTTCTTCCTCATGGGTTCAAAAACTGTGTTCTAATCATGTACATGAACCTTTAGAAGGGGGTACCTCAGGGTTAGGTAGCACAGTTTGTTAAACTATGCACCAACCATGTGGGATGGCTCTACTCGAAAATGATTACCATCCGCATGGTCAAATCAAACAGTGGGGCCTACCTGTTTGGTTTCCTAAAAAAATGTAACATGCCCTATTTTCTATAAAATATATCTTCTGGGCTCCAAATAAGACACAAACACACTTGGTACCTTCTCTAAATCACTAGTCATTCATATTAGACCAAAAATAAATAATTAGTCTGAACATTAAAAGATTCATATCTGAATGAAAAATTGAGGACATACAGTCTTCCCCTTTAAAATAAATCATCATCAAGTTAAAATTGAAAGGGTGGTGAAACATTTTATTTGAAAAGCAATGGCCACTAAGCATGTATTTTGGCGTCAAGCTCTCAATAATCATATTGCATGCAGCTGTGGTGCCATAGCACCTATATTGGAGGTATAGATTAGCCTTAGAGAGCCTTTTTATCTTGTTAATGATGTGTACTACATAATCCTTAAAAGTAGTATCAGAATCTAACTCAACATATTCATGAAAAATTGTATGATACTAGTCTACATGGTACAAGAGAAGCTATTAAAAATGGAATACATCATTCATGGAATCATACCATTGAGTTTACAGAAATTGATAGGCTTCCGAATCGAATCTCTCTAGAATATCAAACGGGTCAACATAAAGTGTTCATAGATTCCCTTACTTCGATAACTATCCACACCCTATATTGTATGATACCCAATGGAAAACATGATCCCTAACCTTGAACTCTAGTGGTCGTTGATGTCAATCGACATAAAATTTGTTTCTAGAATGAGAAGTAGTCATATTCATTCTGATCAGATAAACCTACACTAAATTCTCTTAAATGAGATGAGGACCTAGTAGAGCCACCTCACTAACCTCTAAAAATCACATGGGGTTTATGAGATGACCTATCATATAAGTCCTTAAAAGGATACATCTGAAATATAGCCTAAAAACTATTATTATAGGGGAAATCGATGAGAGGGATATTCTTCTCCCAAGAACCGACGAAAGTAAGGACACATGCTCAAATAATATCCTATGGAACCTATATTTTCAGTTCCAATTTTCCATCATTTTGAGGGTGAAAATATGTTCATAAAATCACCTATATTCCCATATACTTCTAGAATCCATTCTAGAACCGTGATGTGAAATGAGAATATCTATTTGAAATGATAGTATGAGGGGCCCTGTGATGTCGTGTGATCTCACAGACTTACAGTCCTCCCAGATCATCAAATGAAAAAGTATCTTGAATGAAAATTAATTGATCCACTTTTGTTAGTTTTTCAATGACAACCCATAAAGCATCACAACCTCTAGGCATCCTAAGTAACCCAACTATAAAGTCTGTAGAAACATATTCCCATTTCCATTCTTGCACTGAAAGTGGAGGTAATAATTCTAAAGGTATCTTGTGATTTTCCATCACCTACTGATAGGTAGAAAACATAGTGATAAATCCTGATATCTAACATTATATCCCAGTCCACCAATATTGGCGTCACATATCTCGACACATTTTCGAGATGTCTACATGAACTTCTCAATGAAAAACATGTGACTCTCTTGTCAAATCCAATTTCATATTTATAAGAACCCAGACACATCCATGTATGTGCAGTATGTTATCTATATCCACACAAAAAAATTCGAGGTGGTTTATCTCTAGAAATACTCTCACAGAGAACCAATATGTTTAGATATGAACACTATATACCCTTCACCTCATCATGGAGGGAAAATGTGACTTTCAAAGAAGAGAGGTAAGACTACTAATTACTATCATGAAACTATAGATGAAACTCAGAAAATAAGGCCATTAACTTCCATACATTACTAGATTACCATACGGTATATTCTTGAGTTTTATGACTTAGCACATTTTCAACTACATTTCCTTTCCTAGGCATATACACAATCTAAAAATCAATGAATTGTAAATATTCAACCAATGGATGATGTCTGAGGTTCATGTCACAATGAGTAAAGATATATTTTAGTCTCTTATGGTATGTGTACACCACATAGCACTCAACCAATAGATATTATATCAGAAAAATGTAAGGAATGGAAGATGGATTCTACCTCAAGTTCGTGTGTTGGGTAGTTTCTCTCATGAGGCCTCACCAGCTGATATCCATACACAATGGATTTATACTACCACATTAGTGTTGCTACTAAGATGATGCCTATGCATCACTGAAGATGTTGTATCCTCTTCTAGGATCTGGATTAATCTGAATGGGTGCTGAGTCAAGCATCCCTTTTAGCTCATGAAAGACTTTCTTTCATGCTTCTAACCACACAAAAATGAAACCCTTCATTGTAAGGCCATTAAGAGGTGAACCAATGGGGGTATGTCTTGTATGAAATTCATGAAATATAAAACCATCCGCAAGAAACTCTGTATATCAAAATATTTCCTTGGGATGCTCATAGGAAACAACACAACTATAATTTTCTAGTTTAACATATACAGTTGATTCTGATATGATATGATCCAAGAAGTGAGATTTGATGATCCAAAATTGGATCATAGAAAGATTAGACTAATAATTATGATCTCTTAGTGCACATAGAATGATCTCAAGATGATTTTAACGGTTTTTATGAGTATGATAATACACCAATTTGTCATCAACAAAGACTGGGACAAAAAACCAAGGTAGAGATGGAAAACACTATTCATTAGATCCATGAAAAGAGAGGGAACATTCGTTAGACCGAACAACATAACAAGGTACTCATACAAAACATGCCTATTATAGAAAGCTATATGAGGTATGTATAATGGACTGACTCATACCTGATGATAACATGTTCTTAAGTAGATCTTAGATAATACCCTAGATCATCTGAAAAAGTCAAAAAGATCATATATTTGGGGTAGTGGATATCTTTTCCTAATTGTAAGCTAGTTTTACCTTCTGTAATCCACACATAAACATTAGTTTCCATATTCCTTATTAGTGAAAAGAAGGGGTGAACCCTATGAGGATGTAATAGGCCATATGAAACCATCGTCTTCTAAATATTCTAACTACTACTTCAGATATTGATTCTCTATAGGTTCCATCCTGTAAGAAAAAAAGTACACTGGAGATACTTCTGGAATAGGCTTGATCGTAAAATATACCACTTTATAGGGAGGTAAGACAAAAAATCATTATACAGATGACCCTGAAATGATCCACTACTAGAGGGAAATCATCATGACATAAACCCATATCTTCTATGAAGTGATTTTCAATTTGGGCAATCACTCCACCTAGCCAATGATGCTCAGTCGATCTCTGATATCCTGGACATCACACCCACCATTAAATATATATATCTTTTTCCATTTGGTGAAAAAAAATGATACCCTACAATGATAAAAGTCTATAAAATCATGATACTGAACCAATCAATCTATCATGAGAAATAAATTGAGGCATGTCATGTCGAAAATGAAGAGGATCCATAAGAAAGAGAAAATGCCTTCCTCATAGGGAAAGTATCTACATTGGTTTATCCACTATGACTGCACTCCTAACTGTGTGTCTAGGGTCATTAAACCATAGTAATACTATTTTTCCAGTCCCAGAATCACCAATATAGGTATAAGTTTACAATATTTCGACGCAACTATATCAAATAAAGGTGATACTTTGGTAGATTCCACGAAAATAATATCTTTTTAATGCTTATGGTTTCTCATCCTGATCTTCAGGTATCGTATATGGTTCATGTAACTAGCCTGATCCAAATCCTTATGAAATAGATAGACTACCACAATTATAAATGCTCTTTTAGAAGTAATAGTGATCAGGGGTGTGGCTAATATGGCAAAAAACTCCTCCTTGGCTGGTCCTGTAAGTGCTGTTTCAACTCCCCACCTGACGTGGTGAAAAAGAAACCACTTTTGAAGTTAGAGAAGGCACATATATTTTTCCTCCCATAGTTGGTTGAATGGTCCAATAGATTCTCTAAATATGCCCCATATATGTGAAATATCAAAAATCCAATGGGTCTCTATCACATTGAGGCTTCAGATTCCCACTTCTTCCACACTGATGACACACCATGGAGTTATTAAAACAAGTACTCTAGTTTTCACTACCCTACCAAGAAATCCTGAGGGAACACTTTCTTCCACTAGGAGAACTAATGGCTTACCGTGGCACTGATCCTCTAAACCTAGTGTTATTTTTATCCCTTAGGTTGTACTCAATGATAAGATCCTAATTGACTATTTCTAATAAATTTTGCAGAGGATAGACATTCACCTACGTACAGATGGTGTACTAAAGCCCATCCTCAAAGTGTCTAGAATGAAAAAGCTCATCACCAGCTAGAAGTGGTTAAAATCACTTAAAATCTGTGAAATTCGCTGAATATTCCATAACTGACATAGAAACTTACTCAAGATGCATGAAATCTATTTTTGTATTAGCTATCAGAATATGAGGAAATAACAACAAACAGAAAGTAGTCTATAAATCAATCAATAAAATACCTTGATGATGACTAGCCGGGGTAATCACATCCCAATAGTTCGTGGAAAAATCATGAATCATGTTTATAGTAGGTTTGACCCTCTCATATGGAAGAATATTTATATGATAAAAGATATATAGGGAGAAATCTAGCCAAAACTCAATAGCATGTATACCGCAATCCCCCGAGAAAGTGAGAAGATGTAGTAACTTGAACTCACATGTCTGATCATTCATAATAGGTTCTCCTCATGGAGACCATTCATGGACTGCATCAGATGTCAAAAAATATAATGAACATTATCATCAGTTCCTATATAAGGTTAAATAGGTGGTGCCTTAATTTTCAATACTAGAGGTAAGACTGATAGATCAAAGGCTACCACATCTATATCATGGTCATCGCTAACTTACAGTCGCATGATACAAGGACAATGTGGTAGAATTTGTATACAAATTCCAAGAACACACCTCATAATAATGTCTATGCAGATAGATAACGACACTTATGAAAGATAAATAAGGAAAATATCACTACCCAATGTATACTACACCAATTAGCCGCTTAGATGGCTAGGTACTGGTAATTTCTCAAGTATAAGTTTCAATTCATTTTATATTTATTTACCAGGTTCACTCCTTTACATTTCATAAACATTTCATGGTGAGATAATGGTGTGCAACCATTCCATTTTAAATTTCATTTTTCACATTATACTGGATATTTATTCCCATTGATTCAATGCCCATAAAACTTATAATGGATAAAGAAACATATATTTTTATAATAAAATTGCCCAACTCTATAAATTACTTATTCAAATACATGATGGACCATACAACTCATGAATTGAGTAAAGAAATCACACAATCAAAAACAAAATTAGTATGAGCGTAATCTTTCTATCACAACATCACAAAAAATTTACAGGAATATCAATAAAATAAATTAGTGAAATGCAACTATATGACATGGAAATATGCATGACATGTGAATTCTAGGTGCCTATAATGATGTATGAAATAATGATTCTTTCCCTTATATCATTGGGTCTAGGATGAAAGAAATAATCATTCATAATAATAAATGAAAACTCTCCAATGTATGTGAATCACCCAATTATGAAATCATATCAAATGTAATAGGTAGAAAAGAACAATAATAATAAATTTAGGCAAGTCAGATTTTACCCTGAACATGGATTCACGATGCTCAATCCTTGGTTTTGACCAAGTTATAAGATTTACAAATCTCAAATAGATTGTATCAAATTAGTAATGAAATAAAATAACTACTTCAATACAACTTTATGTCGTACTAGACCTGGATTCCACTTAATAGGTGCCCTGATCTAGGTGGGCCACTTGGCCCCAAGAGCATCTCCCCAAACTCCATTGTCTTCCAACTAGGAGTGAGGTCCTAGGGTGTGTCTGTGGGGAAATTATTCCTTCATTATCAGAGTTTAACACATCAGATAAAATTAAATAGAGGTAAATAGTAGATGAAATATAATTTTATAAGTGGCAAAAAATAAAAAAATACAAAATAAATAATAACTAAATAAACTAGAATAACATACTAAAATTGATGATGATATATCATGTCCCTAGAGATTTGGTAAAACTAGATACAAGACAGCCAGAATAACATGTTCCACTAAAGTATAAAAGAGATCAAAATACTATTCCTAGAATAATGAACTTTGGCCTGGTCATCTACTATCAAGATCCATCCTTAAGTGAAAACAATCAAGTGTTTGAAGCTGTATTCTTCCCTTTTTCAACACATACAATCATATATTTTCCCTGGGTAACAAATGTTTCCCAAAGAGGTTGTGAGATAAATCTTAGTGGGGAATTATAAATAGTGTCTATAAAATATGGTTCATGTAATGAAAATAAAATAGTGTGCAAGAGTACATATATAAAGTAAATAAATACAGTGAAACTAGATATACATGTACCTCCTCCATTATGTAGATGGTGTCTGAAAAGTGACTAGTTCATTATTTTATTGTTATGAATTAATAAATAAATCACATGTTGAAAGTAGTTAAAGTTACAAGATGTACAAGGAAACCTATAATGATAGTTAATAATGAAGATACAAGGTAATAACCAATTAAACGGAGACCTAAAGGGTTTTTAACAAAGTAATGAAAATAGTATGTATAAGGGGTAAGAGTGTAATCTAATGAGCATAGTTCTAGTCATTTTACAATAAGATGCCTATCGAGTCCAAGGTGTTTATAAAACCTAAAATAGGGTTATGTAATGGGTAGACCAAATGGGCTTCAACCATGGTACCTACTTGTCAATGATGGATACATGGAGTGTATTCTAGGTACCCTATAATAATATTTAAGGGATCCTATAGTGTCATAATAGGCATCCAAGGAGAGACTAAGATCGAGTTCTAGGTGGTTCTCAACATAAGAAAGCTACATCTTTGAAACATAACAAGGTTACCAACTACACAAGGAATTCCCTGTGGAATCCAAGGTGATATTGAGTCATCAAAATCTTATTTTATAATAATTTCATATAATATTTCATAAGATTCATGCCATAACATTTCATTATTTTGACAAGGCTAATTGAAGATGCAACCATTTAATGAAGTCTTAATTAATCAATAAGTCCATTTGGTCCAAGTCTAGACTCTCAGTAGTGTGACAAGGCCATGTAGCGAAAAACCATTTATTTAATCCATTTATTTAATTATCAATAATAATGGTTCTCTATACAACCTTCCATTGGCATTGTAAGAGGTGTTACGGACGTCAAACCTAAATTTCAATTACATTTGAAAAGGCCACATTATATACATATTGTAATTTCCAATTTAAATTTAACATTTCATTATCAAATTAAAGAACTTACCTATGGAAAGTCATGTGCTTAGTGTACATGGTACTTTCCATTGTGAAATTCACAACATAAATCAATATAAAAAATCTTACCCTTGGAAAGGTCAATCCATGACACACCTGAACAACATCTCAAATGTTTCAAAAAACTAAAGCGACAACTTTTGAAAAACTTCTTACATGATATGGACATATTTGAGGGAGTAAAAACTAACAACTAAAAACATATTTGGAAAGAGAACAACCATACAGTTGTAATCATTATAATAAAAGAATATAAATTAAATAAATGGTACCCGATGAAATCAGTGGGACTCACATGACAATTCCAAAATCAAGAAAACATAAAGGATGAGCTATAGGATACCCACCTTAGGCTTGTAAGACTCTCCTCTTTAAGTATAGGCCTATTATTTGGATTGTAATGGAGTAGATATGAGAAAAGGGGGAATATACCCCCACATCGATGACAAGTTCGAGAGTATGAGAGAAGAACAATGACTGAAACAGACTCAAGTACTTACCATTGTGAATCCAAAACGATGAATGAAAGATAGAATGAATCTCAAATGAATTATGTCTATTAATCCCAAGGTTATGAGTTTAAAAATATACAAAATTGTAGAAAATTGTGTTCAACCCACTAGAAACTTTTATAGGAGGAAGAAGGAGGTTAAATTCGATCATTATGGGGAAAATCGTAAAGTTACCCAAAATTTAGCATGCGCATAGTTTTTCCATATCGTTTTATAATCGATGAACCAAACATAAATGTGAACCTATTGGAAGGGTTCTATATCTTGGTAAGACAACAGATATAGGTAAATCGTGTGCCAACCGTGCGAGATGGCTCTTCCTGAAAATGAAATCCATCAGCGTTGTTTGACCTAACTATGTGGCCTACCTTCACGGTTTCCAATAAAAGTTCAAAATGGCCAATTGTTCCCAAAGCATGGGTTCTGGGCTCTAAACAAGCCCATACACCCTTGGAAAATTTGCTAACTCACCAGGCATCCATATTAGGTCCAAAATAAATAATTGGACGGAAATATATAATATCCATACCTGAGTGAAAATTCGGGTTCTTACATTTTTTATACCGAGTAAAAATTTTAATAGTTATTATTATTTAAATATTAGGGGATAATGTAACATCCCATGATTTTAAAATGACTAACTATTTTCAATATCATACAAGAGACACCACATTGAGCATAAACAAATAAAAAAATATTATTATTTAATTATGACAGTTATTACATAGCCATTAAATTAGAGTGAATGGATAGTATTAATTTTATTTTGAAATATTTAATATTCATACTCCCTATAAAGTATTAATTAATTCTTTTTAAATTAATAGTAAACTTTTAGTAATGTCATTTTATTTTCAAAAATATATTTTCTTTAAAAATGGGGATTCATTCATTTTACGTGTGAATAATTTAAATAATTGTTGAAAATTTTAGAAAATTAATTTTATAAAAATAAATAATTTTTTAAATAAAAATATAAATTTTTTTACATGGGGTGAAATTTGTGGATTATATAAAAAATATTGGGTTTTTAGTGAATAGTGAAAACTACCAATTTTATAAAAATGTCATTTCTTTTAAAAATATTAAAAAATTTAAATGACCCATTCTGTTTTTAAATAAATATTATGTAAAACAAGTTTTATTTAGTTATATTTCATCCACTAAAATTATTTTTAGTCAACTTTGTATTTTATTTTAGAATAATATTATTTTTTGGTTTTAAATGGGATTTTTTTTAAAACTGTTTTAAAGTATATAATGTTTCTCCTTTTTAATTAATTAATATAATACCAAATGGGTAACATTTTAAATGAAATTTATATCTTATATATCATTAAATATTAAGTTATATTCAAAAAATTATTATTTTAATTCATATATTTAATATAAAAACGTATTTTTTTGAAAAATACACTTCTCAAAAACCTGTTATCACATCAGATTTGTGGGCTTGGCTTTAATTTTAATTTCACATAAAATGTAATTTTATTTTAGTAAGTTATATTAAATATTTTTAAAAACAAGGTCCAAATTAGTAATTATGTTCATTTAAATTTATGCATAAATAAATTTTTGTGGTAAAAAAAAGATTTACGGTTGTATTTGTAAAATAACGAAACAAGTTAATATTAAAAGGTAGGAGCATAATGTACCTAAAAATTCAACATTATATGCGCGTTTTATGATTTTCTTATACTTAAATAGAAATTATAACATTAATTATCAATATAATTCTATGTATTTAATTCCAACCAAATGTGGTTGGATTTAAATATTAAATAATCATTACCTATTTAAATAAAACCACCACTCCTCAAGTATAAATACCACTCCTCACCCCCATATTTCTCCAAAATATCCATTAAGCTCTTCAAATATCCTTCAAAACCTATAATATAAACTCTATCTAAATTTATGTACATATTTTCTAACAAAAATGTCAATTCCAATATCCTTATGGGGCCATTCAAGGAGGTTATATTGAAGAGGTAACTTTCTCAAACAACAACTTTTAAATTCTTTTATTATTCAACCTTATAATATACTCTATCATCCATAAAAGAATTATAAATCGAGTATAACTTATATACTAAAATATTATATTTATGATTTATTATCTTATTTTCATCCCTTTGGTTGTCTCCTTCTATTTAGTAAAATGAAACCATTTTCAAAATTATGGAGGTTAATAGTATCCATGGATAAATTTTTAATTTTCTATTACTGCCATCAAGGATGGTCATAAAATTTATATAACTGTTAAATAATATAATTGATAAATAATATTTTAACAGGTACAATATATCTTATTTCAGGTCATGGAACTAATTTTGAGACCTAATATTAAACAAAAAAAATATTTTTAATGGTCCAAATAATCACCAAAACAAACTAACAAATTTTCCACGTCATTTTTATCAAATTAATCCGCCTCATATAAGAAATAAAAAAGATATATGGGAGCATTTATATTTTTTTATGTGAATTAAAATCATATCATTCCACTTCTAGAGTTTTATTTTAATTTTACAAGAACATCCATAATTATGATCAAGTGAACTGACCATGGAATCTCAGAAAAAAGTTCCGGGAATGATGACATTGATCTTTGAAACTCATTGAAGTGATAAAAAATTAACCTAATAAAATTATAATAAATAATATATAGATTTAAAAGGTTATGAATTATGTCATTATGGAATCCAATTTGAGTATCCATGAAATTAACATCAAGTTCATAACTTTCAAACACAAGGTAAGGGACACTTTAACTAAAAATAATCGTTTTAAATGTTTGAGTGATTTGTGTATAAATATTTATTTTTCACTTCCATGTTTTTAAAATTATTATTATTTATTTATTTATATTTAAAATATTTTTAAAAAATATAATTTTAAATTTTCTCTAAAATATGTTCAAAAGGTATCATTTATAGATTTATGTAAAGGAATTCTAAACCTAATTTCCATTCATTGGGATAAAATTATAAATCATATATTACGTCTTCTAATATGAGTTTTTTGTTATATTATTTTTTATTTAAAATTTATTTATTTTAATTTAAAAATTTTACTGGTAATTTATTCATTTTATTATTTCTCTCTTCAATGATATCATATTTGTAAGGGACATTCCATTAAAAAACGTGTTTTAATGTTTCTTCTTAGAATAGTCAAAATGGAAGTTTTTTTACATATGTGGAATGAAATTAATTTTCTAATTTCATATTTCCATAATATTTTGACACATAATTTTACGTTTATATGGTTACTTTCAATGAATATTTTTTCCATTGTATGATAAATTTTTTTCAAAGTATGTTATTTCAGAATGAAATTTTTATTTTATTTAATGTGTGTTTTTATAAAGAAATCATTCTTTATTTATATATATGTTTTTGTTCATGGGAATTTTTCAAGATAACTAGTGGTTACATGATTAAATAGGTATAGGTTATTCCATGATATAATGTGGATGAGTAATTATATTATTAACCAATGATAGTTGATTCCATGATAAATCAAGGATGATTTTTACGTTATAACCTCTAATGCAATGGATACTATAAATTTAGAGGTCTTTAATATTTGTTACTCCCTTTGTAAGATTGATATGGAAAATTATATCCCTTGTTGCTTACTTATATTTTTTTCTCTTTCTAATGAATTTTCATTGAAATAAATTAATTTTTAAAAGGTAAGACAATGATCTTTTTGAAAAGATGATTCTTTTTTTGGGGTAAAAATGTATGTTTTTATGACAATGTTTTTATGGGGTTTTAATGAACTAATGGTTTCCCTTATTTTATTTCCCTTAATGATAATTAGTTTAAATATCAGATTTTAAATTTTTTTCAAAGGTTTTTTTCAAGAATGGAGGCAAGGATGAGATAAAGGGGAATATTAAGAAGATTGGACATGAAAAAAACCCTGTTTTTTTTCAAAAAGTTTTATTTAGTGGAAAATTTTTATATTGGGTATAAGTATCCATTAATAATTTATAGATTTTCTATGATAGTTGTAATTATATAAAACTGTAAACGGAGAGGATCCGAGACATTTTAATAATCTGGATTCTAGTTTAAAATATCTAGAATATGTAATATTTAAGATTAGGTCCTAAGAGTTTTCAGACATTACCTTAACATATGAACATATCTGTATATGTAAGATATTAAGGTTATTATATAAATATTTTTTTAATAACATTACCAAGAGTTTAAAAAAATAATTTAAAACGCTTGATTAAGTACATTTCATATTCCTCCAAAAAAATATTTTTTTTCTTTTCCCCAAAATGCTTCGTAGGTTGTCTTTTTCGCCCAACTAAAGCTTATAGGTTAAGAAGATGTATGTTAGTAAATGATTTTAGCTATTCATGTCTGAGTAAAATGGTTTTTTCAAGTGTGATGAGTAGTGGATATGGGTTTTCCAATCCTTAAATAGATTTAGGAAATTTTTTATTAAATTTTTTACCCTTTGTCTTTTTGGTTTAAACTTGATAGTGAACCCATTATTACCTTAACCATGGTATATAATTATTATTGTTTTATATATTCATTGGGGTGAAAATTTAATTTTAACATATAGATAATTTATGTTTTTTATTTCAATTATGGAATCCATTTTTATAAATTTCATTAACCTAATTTAATTTTTTTGATTAACATTAATCCAATAGACATGTTGAGAAAGCAGGTTTTGAAAGAGAAATTTTCCAAGAGTTTGAAAAGTCTTTATATCAAATTTCAATATAGAAATATTTCCAATGATATAAAATGGATTAATATTTGAAAATATTATCTAAAATTTATTTTAAAATCATCGTAAACAAATTTCTCTATTTTTACAAGAAATAAATGAAATTAAAATTCTAAAAAAACTATCATTTCTCACTATTCATAGAAAAATTAATCTTCTTAAAAATATTAAAAATATTTACCATAATATAATTACGAAATTTTGGTCTAAAATTAATAATATTTTTAAAAAATAATTAATGAAGACTCAAAATGTTATTGAAAATATAAGTGCTCAAAAGGTAAAAAAACTAGTTCTTAAAAAAATATACTTTTTATGTATATAATTGTTTCATTCTGATTTGTTGTATAAAAATAAAGTTATGATAAATCCAAAAGTTTTATAGATTATATATCATATATAAATTTAACTATTAATAATCACCAAATTTAATTGTTTAATATATTTAGGTAAAATACGTTTCTGCGCATAAAAATAGTTTTTCAGAAATATATTTCCTTTATTTTGAAATATTTTACATTATAATTTATAATTAATTTTTCACCATAGAATAAATTTTATATAAATATTTTGTCCATATATTTTCATAATTTAGTTATTCTAATTCCTTAACTCTATTCCAATATCTTTGTGATAATTATGTTGTTAAATAATAATTTCTTAACAATATGTCACATTTCATTTAAACATTGAGTTTCATGAAACACAACATAAAATTTATGTTGTGTGTAAAAAAAACGAATCATATTTTTGTTTTTTATAAAAAATCATAAAAAAATAATTTTTTAAAATAAAATTATTAAAATATCCATGTGTTACATTCTACCCACCATAAAATTAGTTTCACCCTCAAAATTCATCAATTTTGTGCCAAAAACTGATGATACTTTCATCTCATTTCATCCTAAGGTTTCTATATAGCTTATTGAAGATACTAGTTTAACTATAACACATTGACCAAGTGAGTGGTCTTGTTTTTCATAACATTATCTGTATGATCCAGAATGTTAACCAATTATTTCTTGTAAGAAATTTTTATCTTTAACTGTAAGACCTCTGAGTTCAGTACATGTGATGTATCAGGTATATAATTATTTACGAAAGTTATATGGAACATATCATGAACCTGAGATAGGTTCAATGAAAAAACCAAATGATAAGATATTTTCCATATACAATCACGTATTTCAAAGGATCAAATATATCAAGGTCTTAGGGTTCCCTTCTTTATCCTATGAAATATTGATTGAATAACCATCTCACATAATTCATATTCTAGATTATATCAATTATTATCATCATAAACTTTCTATTAGATATTTATTTTTAATAGTTTTGGCTAAATAGCTCAATCCTTCACAATTATATCATCATATTACTTAGGTCCCAATACATTTCTTTATGAAACATTATTATAGTATGTTGGAGTTCCTCTTTTATTTCTATAAAGGAATTCCTAAAGAGCCATCTAAAAGCTCGAGTGAAATCCATTATTTCTTGAAAAATAATCTTTAGGTTTCTTTTCATCCGGACCACTGTTTAAATCCATAGTAGAAGTTATTATCATATTATCAAGGTTTTGAAAATTTCTCTCAAACTAACCGTCAACATGAGAATGGTATATAGTGTAGAAACTCACCTCTTTATAAAGAGCTTGCTAAATAAATCATCCAATCCTTGATGTGAATTTCATATCCCATTACGATAAAAGTTAATGTGTTAGCCCATGAAACTTTAACAATTACTTAATATATATTCCAAAAAAGTGTATTTAGTTAAAAATGATCATTAATAGAAATGATGTTTGATGACTTCGTATTGTTATCAAATTCAACCCAAAATCATAAAAGACAAAATGAACCCTTATTGATTATTAGTTAATTTAATCATATTTCCACATTGTCTAAAGTTATTACACCTCAAATAAAATTTTCACTAATACATTCAAAAAACCAAAGTGTTTTATTTCCATAAATGTCTCTTAAAATATCCACTAGCTATATAAAATCTCATCACATGAAACATTAAAAGGGGTTTCAATATCAATGAACTTATGATAAACCTTAATATCATAAATCTAAGAGTTTATCTATGACTATTATATTAATCATATGTGGATATATACATGCTTCCAAAATATAATTCACCATTTATTCCTTAAATATTCCCTTATCTTATTCAAAATCATTTTCATTGGATGTCTGAGTTCAACAATATACTAATAGAATATCATATGTTATTTATTTATTCAAAAATCCATGTAAATAGAGGTAATAAATACACAAAATTATATAAAATTTCCCCAAAACAAGAATAATAATATTTTCATACGTCTTATTTGTAAAACAATTCAACATGAAATTCACAATTAGAAAGACGAGGATATGTGCTCCCTAATTATCATGATTCACTTCAACCCTGTTGATTTCATAAGAATTCCCTTTTTCCATAATAATGAATGGTTATTATGGATTATCATTCCCATTATACCACAAATTTAAGAATTTATTTCCATAATTTCTATACTCCATGAATTTGAAAATTTTGAGTGTGTTCCACCTTCTAGTAATATTTCTATCTATTTTCATCATTAGATAACTTCTTCACAGAAATTTCACATCTGATTTCCTACGGTCCATCCCTTCAATTCCTAAATCATTTACTCATTCCCATAAGACAATTTTGTCTATCTTTTTTTCACCATATTGAGCATAAATAAATTCTGATCTTCTTCTCAATATGGTTTTGATATTTTCCCTTGAATTCCATTTCCCTATCCTTATGAAAACTATGAGATTAACACATAACTCAAACAACTATTTCTACCTTGACAGCACGTAAACCAATATATTCATATATTAAAAAATTTATAGTCTATAAAGACCATCAGAAAATTGGTTTTTATCCAATGATTAATTGATAAACCTTACTTTTAGTTTAGATGAAAATACCATAATTGAATCTAGAATTTAATGTAAAATATTTTATATAGGTACCAATGGACTCATAATCCATTTAAATTCACTCAAATAACTCTTTTTCCTAATTTATAAAATGAATACGAGGAATGTAATTATTTAAATATATGTTCGTAACCACATCATAATCCATAGATTCAATTAAATCACGTTTTTTGTATTCTTTATAAGTGTTCACCATTTATCTTCTTCACCTTCGAAATAGTCGACATCCAAAATGAATTTATCATGATCTGAATACTAATTTATAGAAAATATCTTTTCAGTGGTGATGATATATTTTTCAACATCTATAGGATTATAATAACCACTAAAATAAGGTGGTTGTTGACTCATGAAAGATTTAATTAAATATTGTTCCCACCTTTTCTCATTTGCATGTACAACAATAATCATAGATTGAGAATGTTGTGTGAGAATTGATACTATATTTTTAATTCCATATCCCAAAAAATTCTATTTATCAAGAGTCAAATAATTTAATTATTCATAACATTCATCCTTAAAATGATTCCTTTAGGTTCCAACCATCGAATAAAATCAAAATACTGGTGCGAGAAATAATAATCATAGTGGGGAACCACATAATTAGGAAAATAAGTTAAAAAATCTATAAATAAAACATATATTTTTTAATTTATAAAACCAAAGCCCTATCCTTGGTCATTCATTGGAATAATTCCTTTGAATCCTTCATGATGGTTCATATAGTGTTTTTAAATCACAAAACTATATAACCTAGGAGTGTCAAACCTGTTGTGCAACAATGCTTATTATCATACACCATGATATGATAGAGTCCATCTCAATGCACCCTTTTTAAATTTATTATGCCTAGGTACCTATATAATAAATCCACACCCACATATAGTATCTAGATACAGATTTAATTACTTGGAAACTCCTCACTCTATCCATAAACAAACTTTTAGAAAATTTTTGTATAAATTTTCACATCCTTAGATATATCCAGTTATATATCCCTAGATATATCATTTTAAATATCCTGAACCATCTCACCAAATATTTATTATCCTAATTTCCAAAGGAGAACTAGACCATTACCATTATAGCAACTATCAAAATCCCAAATTTTCCTACATTCATAATAATATTTTTTGATGACTGTTTAATATATTACAAAACCACATGTGAGAGGACCATTATAGTTTTTTTTGTATTTAGAGACATGGTTTGTAATCATCTAATTTGGTTAATGATATTTGTAATATCCCATTAATATCTTCACCTATATTACTCTTCACAAACATATTATACTCAAAAAGTTTCTTTATAACCTGGGGAAAGGAAACATAATAATTGATGATCTTAGATGATCATTATAGGTAAAAATCAGAGATAAGTAAGAATAAAATAAATATAATGGTAAGAGATCATAATAATATAATGTGAAAATAATACACTATATATCAAGGATTATAATTTTTAGTCTTGAAAAAATTATTATTAGTACCAAACTACATTAATAATAAGGAATTCAAAGATTAGGAACCGTGAGAGAAAACCATTGGTATAAGACATAGATTTTGTGAATATACATAATTGTTGAAAATATTATATCAAGCATACCCACCATGAAATTCATTAAATAATAAACATGGTATAACCACTGGTATACCTACATTAGGTTGGGATTAACCTCCCACATACCCACTATTGGTCTTGTTATAACCTCTGATATAACTATTTTTTGGCTTGGGATAACTACAATTTTTTCATTTGATCTCATGTAACATTAATATTTTCCTAATGGATTTGAGAGTGATATAGGACCCACTTATAAGATAATAAAGTTCAAAAATATGTGTTCTATAGGATTATAAAACATTCATCATATCAAAACCCTTGAATATAATATGGTTTCATAACCATTACATCATATATTACCCTGTGGAGAAGAGATTGGTTCAAAATCATTTAATTATCTCATCATCACATACCCATTAAAGAATAAGATGGTTTTATAAAAATTATATTATGGTGTATCCCATTGAAAAATAACTAAGTTTCATAAGAACTCTATCATGGAATAAAACATGGAAAAAGAAACGAGTTTCATTATAATTCTATCATGGTATTCCCCTTGGAAAAATAAGCATGTTTCATAGGAATTAAAATATGGTATAACCCATGAAAAATAAGTAGGTTTCAGGATAATTATGTCAGTTTATAACTAAAGTAAAAATAATTTGTTTTCATAAAAATTGTAACATGGTATAAACAACGAAAAAAAGAAGGTTTTATATTAATTATATCATTGTGTAACCAGTGGAAAAATAAATGGTTTTCATAAGAACTAAATCCTGGTATATCCCATGGAAAAATATGTGCCGTTAAAAAACAATAGTTGAACATAATCATAAACCATTCCGAGAAAAAATATGAATGGTATCCTTAGATTATATTCCTAGAATATCATAAGTATCCCCAAAGTATTTCTTCTTTGATGAAGAATGATTTAAATAAATCACTTAGAATATTTCTTGAGGAATATAAAAATTCATTGAAAATCAGTTTTTAAAAGTAAAAATTATATAATATTTTTGAAATTTTTTTCTATGAAAATAAACTTTTGATACATAAAATGAAATATTTAAAAATAATTTAAGACCTTAATTGAAAAGATATACTTTTCACTTTAAAAATATATATTTAAAATAGAAAAATAATATTAAATTCCATTTCTTTGAAAATATCATTGAAAAAATATAATGGAATATTCAGTTATAATAATGATCATGATGGCAGTAAATTATATTCATGTCATACATGATAAAATAATTTTTCCTTCTAAAATTTTGGTATGAGCCAAATAGTACATGTTTGGAAAACAACATAGAGATACCTTTTGAAAAAAAAGTCATACAAATAAAAAATTGAATTCAAATATCATAGAGGAACATTAAGGCATTTTGGATATTTGATTTAGAATACATAGAAATAAAAGATAAAATTTTTTTGATAGATTATTGAAATAAACTTGGTATTCATTAAAAAAACCGTTTATATATTGATGTCATAAAGTGAGGATTCTGGAGGGAAAACATGCATTCTAATGAAATAACCATTTGAGACTAAAATTCATGAGTTTCATTAGATATGGATCATAATATTTCATCATTAGAAATATAATCATAATTAATATTGATAAATGATGATATTGTAACATAAATACATTGTCAATTTAGTAAAATTTAATAGAATTAAATTTAATATACAAATATAAATGAAACATTAAATATAATTTAAATATGGATATTCATGATATATATTTTCAAATGGGATAGTCACGAATCATCCCCTAGGTCTCATTCTGTGACTACCATAAGATCACCTCACGAAGGCCAGGGACTGGCGACTAGCACTGAAGGTATTATCCAACAAGTGGGAGGCATTTTCCTGAGTACCTATTGACACACACACACACACATAACCACATCCTATAATGTTTTAAAAGAAAACCTGCATTATAATAAATAACCACAGAGTAATGTTATAATCTCGAAGTCAATTGGGCTCACATATAAACCCAACAAAAGAAAAACTTAAAACAGGAAAGTACAAAAGATCTCGATAAGATGTCCATAGACGACCCCACTTGAAGGGTAGGCAAGGAGTGATTGTTGGAAGTTGTGGAAGTACATCCTACCTATCATATATCATTGGGAACTACCTTGTCCTAGCCCCATAAGGTCTCTATCTAAGCACCTGTCGTCTACACTAGACACTACACTTACAGGCGGAGCCTGTGTAGGGGTGAGTAACACAATACTCAGTAGGGATCCCGAAACATAGGAGACATACCACAAAAGAATGTATATACATCATATTTTCAGCTCACACATGTATAATATAAAGTATTCAAAGCAATACAGACAGTTGTACACTGAACACCTATGACTCTTGAGGTACCCATCCTTATTGAGAACATTGGGTATACTAAGCCACATAGAGCCTCTCTCCACTGTGGTCTTATTGGGTCACATAGTGGGGCTTCCCACTAAGGGTATTATAGTTGGTCCACAGAGGGTTAGTTGTAGCTGATCCACACATGGTATCTTGTAGTTGATCCAAATAGGGTCTCTTTTAGCTAGTTCATATAAATCCTATAATCATCTAAGAAACAAGGTTCACTTAAACCTGCTTGTCAGCAGTCTTCAAGTCTGAGCCAGTTGTAGGATTCCTGCACGTAGTGCACATTCTTCTAGGAGAATCCACTCCTCATGAAATTAGTCATATTTCCACTACCTTGAAAGTATATTATATTATTCCAAAAAACAATTATCTTCGCAAGGTTTTTAGAACAGCAAATGGCACGCCAATCAGACTCCCTTTTTGAAAGATATTAGTGTTTTTTTAAACATGAGCTAATTATTCTTGGGCCCGGTTCGACCTAGTCGGACCGACCTCACCAAACCAACCTAAGGGTCCCACATGACCATCCCCAGTGCGGGGCTAGGATGGGCCGGTCTGGCCTCACCACTAGGCCAGGCCCATTGGGCCTTACTGTACCTGGCCTAGTTTGGCATTTGGGTGATCCCACTAGGTCACCTAGTAACCTGTTCCATCCGGAAAGTCCCTCAAAAATAGGTCAACTTATGTTCTAGCCTGGGCCGTATGGTGGCCCAGTTCTTACCCCTCAGTCCGACCCACATTATGGTCGGATGTCCTCTATCCCAGATGCCTACTGGGCATCCAGTTCAATTGTGATGTGGTTGGCCAAATCCAGCATCCCCTTATTGAACACGCGGTCCCCGCTGGACTACGTGCCTATGTGCCACCTTTTGATCGTAGCTGCTATTGTAGACCACCGCTGCTGACGCCGGTGTGCTAGCAGTGCCTTCCATGGACCACTGGGTCCGCTCCTGTGGTCTTTTCCTCAAAAGTTTTATGTCTATGGCCTCTTGGGGGCATGTATTCTCTATTACAGCAGAGATATTTCTTTGTCGCCAATTCGGATGCACGGTCATGAAGAAAACATGAACACCCAAAGAGGGGAAATCGAGGCCTTGTTCGTGTCAGGACGATTCATCCGCGTTAGAAATTTTGATTCATGGGAAGTGGGAGGCTCATGATTTTATCAATAATCTAACCTCGAAGAAAACACACAATTGTAAAACTCCCTCCCTCAAGAATAAGCAACCAACAGATCAACTTGTTTGTCGGTTTATCCGTGTTCATTGTTTTAAAAAGAAGAATGGGGAATTGAAATTTAAAAAAATAAACCCCTCCCATGAGAAGCTTCGATCAAAGGAAAGGTTCATCGCTAATGGCGATATTTCCATAGAAATTCACAATCTATTCAAAGCTATTGGCATTCATCATTTGTCGATCTGGGATCCATTCTACAAGGTGTCTTCACCACTTTTCTGATTCACTGGTGTACTTAATTGGAGAGAATTCAGTTGTCGTTCATAAGAATAATTACAGATCTAAATATATTTCTCCAACCCCATCATCTCAATGAAAGAGAAATGCACCGCCACATTTCTGTTATGATTAGTCATCACATTTTTACTCTATTTTAATTATGAAAACAATGTTTCTATTGCATTTCAGTTAAAGAGTAATTACACTGTTTCATTTATAGAATGAAATAGTTGTCTCATCAATTTGTTTTAACGAATCAATTTTTTTAGGAAAAATAATCATTTTAAGTTTATTTTTTTTTTCATAAATTTTCAGAAAATTTACTTTTTCCCTTGACCTTCACCGGTCGAGGTTTGGTCTATTATTTAGAAATGTCGTCATTTTAGGCATAACCATGCCCTTGGATTATTAATCCAGGAAACCATTTAAATGTTTTCAAAACCATGCATGCATTCCATTTTAATTCACTTAATAAATGTTCAAAAACTATCATTCACCCTCGACCCGCATTGGTCAAGGTTAATCTCCACCTAAGTAAAAAACACCCTCATCAGATCAATGATACTATCAGATCTATAATCTATGTCACCATTTAGGAGGTATAAGAACTTGAAAAAAAATATTTGATATTTAAATATTTTATTTACAGCCACAAACTAGCTCCCACAGTTGGTCCACACCAAACAATGTTAGGCCCTTCATAGGTGAATATTGATGCTCTATGTTCAATGATACCCTTTTATTTTTGATAAGAGATCCATTTTAAAAGATATAAATTCTTTATTGAATGTTTATTTAAATGAATTTTAAGAATGTTTGAAAAAACATTCCAGCCACTCTAGGTCTCAGAATCACGTGCCGTCTCAGAGTCTGGTCTTGAAATAATTTCATCTAATTTTAAATAAATTACATGGAATTATAGGTCATTACATTTCCCCCACCATTAGGTATTTACATCCTTGCAATGCAAAACAAATACTAATAAAAAATAAAGGGGTATTGATCACGAATCTAAGCCTCCTACTCCCATGTTATCTCTTAAAGATTCCCATACTGACAAAAGTCACACACAAGGGGAATTGATCACCCACGATAGACCATCTCATGTCGATCCTCTATATCCACTTGGAATTCTACAGAAATTGTCCCATCATCAATGTAAATCTTTCCCCGGTTGATGATGTGTGATTGATCATGCACGTAACCCCTCAACTACAACACGTGGAAAACATCGTGCACCCAGTGCATCTGTCTGGGAAAAGCTAGGCGATATGCCACCTTGCCATCTATTCTCAGAATATGAAAATGGTCAATGAATATCATAGATAAAATGATTCCCATACCAATTATAGGTGATATTCCACTTCTCCTGGATGATCTTCACCTTCTCAATGATTTACCATACCAACTCTAGACCCATGGGTTCTGACTCCCTTGGGGCGGTCTAGTATAGAGGTGATCTGTAAGGCCACCCATAAAGATCCTTGAATGATTCCATGCTAATGGTGGAGTGATAGATGTTATTGTATGAAAACTTCTCTAGGGGATGTTGGTCCTCCCAATTGTGACTAAAGTCCAAGGTATAAGAACGTATCATGTACTCTAACACCTGAAGATTCATTTTCGTCTGACCATCAGTTTGGGTATTAAAATCCATTATCAAGTGTATTTGAGTCCCAGACACCTACAATAATCATTTACATAGCATGGATGTGAAGTGAGAATCATGGTCTGAGACAACCATCAAAGGATCCCCACGAAGTTTCACTATCTCAAGGATGTAGAGGTGTCCCAAAACCTCTACCGATCATTACTCTCAGATGGATAGAAAGTTAACCAACATGGTGAGTTGATCAATGATCACCCATATAGTATCATGGCCCCTGGATGTGCATGGTAATCTCATCATGAAGTTCATTGAGATACTATCCAACTTCCACTCTAGTAACTCAAGTGGTTGGTCCAAGCCTACTAAAACCTGATGCTCAACCTTCACTTGCTAACAAGTGAGGCACCATGAAATAAACTCTTCCACCACATTATTCATCCCTGGACACCAGTATTGATGTTGGAGATCCTGATACATTTTTACACTCTCTAACATACCACCAATGGGGAGGTATGTAACTCCCTCAAAATATCCTCTCACAACTCCCGTGGTAATACTATGCGTCCATGAAAAGCGATGACATTACTACTCCTATTGAAAATCAATCATAATCCTATCTTGAGGATAATTGACCACGTCGGTCCTCACAGTCAACATAAAGTAGTTATTCCTCCTTATCTCGATCTAATAGTGGTGGAATGATTTTCATGGAATGAGGGAAAGATGCTCCATCATCAACCATGAAGGATATCTATATCACAGGTAGCTTCTCTATGTCCCCACTTAGCTGCTACAAACCATACCTCCTGCTGAGCATGTATTCCACCATGTTAGACTTTCCAAATGTATAGAAAATCTCTAAGTCATGGTCTAAGAGGAATTCTATCCATCACTGATGACTAATTTTCAGGTCCTTTTG
Source organism: Viscum album (assembly GCA_963277665.1). NCBI lineage: Eukaryota > Viridiplantae > Streptophyta > Magnoliopsida > Santalales > Viscaceae > Viscum > Viscum album. The sequence continues at coordinate 84,268,238 of OY728153.1, forward strand.
GGAGAAAATATACCTGCGACTTTTGTGGTCGGAGTAGACTATAAACCGCTAACCCATAAAGTAGTGCCACCACATCTTTAAGGAAAAGACCACTACTACTAGATCTACATCGTGGGTTACGTATTTCTTATCATGATTCTTTAACTATCATGAACCCTATGCGATCAATTTTCACTCCAACATCATGACACAACCCAATCTGGTCCCAGATGTGTCACATAAAACTAAATACCCAACGCCCTCCTATGATAGTCTCAAGATAGGGGAACTGGTCAGTCTCTGCCTCATCTCCTAAAAACGTTTCTAGCACTTCTCCATCCACAAAAAGGTCATAACCTTCTATTTCAAATATGATAAGGGTTTTTTCACCTTGGAAAAGTCTAGATCTAACCTCTAATAGAACCCATCAAGACCCAAGAAACAATGCACCTCAGTCACGCTCCTGGGTGTCTCCTAATCAAGAATTAGCACTATCTTTGATAGACCCACTTCAACTCTAGTATCCAGAATAGAATTTCTTATAATGTGGACTCTCATATCCAAAACTCACACTTTGAGAGATTACAATAAATATGGTGGTCTTGTAGTTTATCTATGGTTATCTTCTGATGTGTTGCATTGTCCTCCTCTGACACCAAGTACAACAAGATGTCAACAATGAATGCCATAATGAACCAGTCTATATAAAGATTTATGATCCTATTCATGCATCCCATGAACACTTCTGGGGCTTTGGTCATGCCGAACAACATCCCCAGGTACTAATAGTGTCCATACAGACATCTAAAGTTTTTTTTGGTACATCCTCATCCCGTACTCAAATTTTATGACATCCTGACCTTAATTCTATCATCAATAACCACCGCACACCATTTAACTGATTGAATATGTCATTAATCTTCAAAAGTGGTTACATGTTCTTCACAGTCACCTAGTTCAGGTTCTAGAAGTCCACACACAACCTCAATCTCTTTTTTTCCTTGTTGGAAAACCCAATTGGTGCTGCCCACACTTAAACTCTGGATCTCACAAAGTTCTTCTCATGTATGTTATCCAACTGTACCCTCAATTCACAAAGCTCCACATGAGCCATCTGGTATGATACAATGAATATTAGTTCCATCCAAGGGTACATATCGATGTACAAGTTCACCTCCCTATGAGGAGGCTGTCCCAATACATCCCTAGGAAATACGTCTTTATACCCGTCCCACACAATAGGAATGTGAGGCCTCACCTTGTTCACCACATCAAGGCTGAGGCTAGAAAATTTTTGAGTGATAAACAATTCCCTCTTCTAATAATGATCGTCCTATACTGCCAAATATCCCTTCAAAACAATGAAGGAAAAATGAGATCCATCCTCAAGGACACACCACGTTGTACACCTAAAACAATCAATCTGGTCATGGATTATAGATAACAAATTGATAACCAATATGAAATAGTAAGGCCTTGATTCCATTACAGTGAGATCCAAGCCAAATATCTCACCTCAAAGTGTAATCTCACACCACTAAAACCAGTGTGTAGTCATCGAATCCCTTCCCATAGGAGTCCCTAATTGTAAAAATCGAGCCAAAAACTACACCAGAATCTTCGAGCCTCAAAAAAGGTCCATGGAAATGAAATTTTTGAAGCATCTGTGTTTATAAGAACAATATAGAAGGTGTAGAAGTCACAAATAATACATCTAATCATCTCTGGTGTTCCATGGTCATAGGCATCCATCACTTGAAGCTGGCCTCTCCCTTATCCATTGGATCCCTAAGGATGTGGTGGCCCACCATGGAGTAGTGGATGTATCACCTTGAATCATCACCCACCACATGATCCTCATATTTATCGTCTTCCACAGTTGATTCCATTTTTAACTCCTCCCTTGAACCCATACCTCAGCCATAGTAGTCCCTCAATTTTCTACTGATCGTCTATGTGGTGCGTTAGGCAATCAGAATCCATGTGTCTCTATGTGCCAAATGAGAAGCACATCCTGGCCCCATACTGACTCCCTCTACACTGGGTGCCCCGACCTACTGTCCTTGAGTCCTGGGGTTTTCCTCTAAATGGTTTGAAACTCTTGGGTGCCCATGTCTACTTCTTTCTTCCCACCACTAAAGACTCTTATACCTGGTGTCTACTGGTTGCTCAACTATCGGCATCCGCTCTTCCAAAAATCTCTTTACATGTAGGGCTCACTCTAGTACCCAGTCCTGGGTAAGGATGATGAGAGACACCATGGATTCTATAATATCCCAGTGTATTCCCTAATAAAAGACATGGGCCCAAAGGAATGGGTCTAACACCATTTATGCAGTTTAGTGAGAAATCTCAGTGAATCTCGTGGAGTACGCTACTATTTCATGCTAACCTGCTTTAGGTTTAGTAGCTCTTGTATCTGTATAGAGAACATTGTCACTTGAAAGAACTGCTCCCTGAGGAGGTTTTCAATGTCTTTATTGGTGAGGTTCACCTCATCATGTGTTAGATTCGTAATGATCCACAATCTTCTTGCTAAGCCCTGAAGAAGGCTCGCAACTAAGATCACCATTTGGTCAAGAGGAATCCTCACAAGACAAAATATGATTTTTATAGATTCATGCAAATCTTAGGCCACATGGGGTTAGTATAACCCCTGAATCTAAGTGGTATCTACCTTTTTAACTCATTCAATGTTATGAGCATGCGTGCTTCCTCTATCGATATCACCAATTGTAACTGTTAATCAACGGGTGGTGGTAACATTGGAAAACCACCCAGGGGCTCCATCTCTAGCACTAATCCCTAAACCGACACCTCATAGATAGCTATTTAATCCTCATGGTCATGTATCAGAAACCTAACTAGGTTTATACATGGATTAATCATGAAATAGATCATGAAGCACCACAGTCAATAGATTGTAACTACTTATCTGACTCTGACTCAAGAAGAACCTGAGGAAAGACACAATTCCTATAGGATGGAGTCAACCATTGGTTTCATGTAATGAGTTGAAAATTTGAATTCAGGTCTCTAGTGTATGTATTCATTGGCTAAAACAGCCAAACTAGACTCCCTAAACCTGAAAGTCAAACTCAAAACATTTAACAAGATTTTCCAAAAACAAAAATAATAGTCCTTTTATCAATAATATAGAACTGACCACCTCTAATACAAATTTTTCATTACCCATCCCTAAGGTCTCGTGTCGTGACTTCCCAATCTCATCTTCTAATGTCAAGGGGATGGTGAATTGCCATGAAGGAATTATACCAAAATTGGGAGTCATTATCTTGAGTATATGTACACCAAAAAATACAAACAACCACGTCCCAAACTGCTGGAAAGGAAGACAAAAATGCCACTAAACAACCACTAAGTAAAGGTTCAATCTATAAGTCAAATGGGCTAGAATAGAAACCCAAAAAAAAATTGAAAACATGAAAGTACAAAAGATCCCTGTAAGACGTCCATAGAACACCCCAACAGATGGGTAAGAAAAAAGTGGTTGTCAGAAGCTATGGAAGTACGTCTTTTTTGTCATATCTCACTCGGCCTCACCTAGTCCCAATCCATCAAGCTCTCTATTGATGAACCTATTTAATGAACCATGCACAACAGGCGTGGGTAGAGCCTGTGCAGGGATGTGTAACACAATACTCATTATGGATCCTGAAACATAAGGGAAAAACCACAATGGAATGTATAAAATGGTACCATTTTCTCATGCACATATAATGTAATTTATTTAAATAGAAACTATCAATCATACAATTAACACCTTGTAATAATGAGGTACTCATTCTTGATGAGTATCGTGGGTCTTGTGGGTCACATAGAGCCGCTCCCCACTGTGGGTCTACCGAGTCACATAGAGACGCTTCCCACTTAGGTCTTCATAGTTGGTCTACACAGGGCTTCTTGTAGCTGAACCACATAGGTTCTCTTGTAGATAATCCACATAGGGTTGCTTGTTGCTAGTTCAAACTGAGCCACTTGTCATCTAGGCCTGCAGGGTCACTTAGACCCACTTGTCATCAGTCTTCTGGTCCTAGCCAGCCACAGGATTCCCGCACGTAGTGTTCTTGATTTATAGATAATGCACTCATCAATCCATTCTTAATATTCAACTTCAATTTAATATTCCTTAGATCCTTCCAATATTAAAGTCTCACCGTGAGGGTTCCAATGCTGCAAACAGATTGCTAATTGGATGCCATGTCTGTATTTTTTTAACATGTTTTGTAAACAGGGGTAGATTTTGTCTTGGCCAGGTCCGACCAGGTCAGAACAACCTCGACCAACCCAAAATAGGGGTACCAAATGAACCAACACAATTTGACATACCCAACCCGAGCGAGTTTGGTTATGGGTCAACCCGATCCGGTCGAGCCAGTAGGCCAGGCCCAACTCGGCCGTGGGTCTAGCCTGCCAGGTCTCCTAGCGACCCTGTTCTATATGTCCCGGCTTGTAATAACCATGGAGGTTCTATCGCTTCTCGGGCTACCCAGTGGCCCAGATCTATCTCACTAGCCTATCGGCCAAAATTAGGATGACATGTGTTCCAACATGGTCTGTAATGTAGCCAGGTTAGTGCCTTACGGCCCATCCCACATGGCAGGCTGGTCTCCACCAGCTGGGAAGCATGTTGGAAGTCCAGTTTGATCATGACATGACCAACTAAAGCTGACCACCCCCTTTTATTGCATGTGGTCGCCTCTAGACTACGTGCTAGCACACTGTGGCCCTCCCCTATAACGTGACCGTGTGATCGTGTCTGTGTCTACTAGCCATTGACCTGAGTGTCAGCCGACCCTACTATACATCCATGACACGAGATCAGTGCAGACTTTACCTTGGCAGGTTGTTGTGGTGTACTACCACCTTCCCCCAGTCAGATTCACATGACACTTCTAGCACTGGTGTTCTAGTGGTGCCTTCAATAGACCATTAGGTTCGCTACATTGTTCTGTTCCTCGAACCATTTTCACCTCTAGCCTAGTTGGTTTGTCATCTTTCTTATTATGACCTCAAGTTTTGTTTTGTTTTTGATTTGGATGTGTGGTCATGAAGAAAAAATTTACGCCCAAATACAGAGGAATAGAGGCATTTTCTATGCCAGCCTAATTCCTTCGTGTTAGAATTTTTTGAAACATGGGAAGAGTGAGGTCTAATATTTCATCAACAATCAAACCCAAAGAAAAAAGATAGAGATAAAACACCATCATTTAAGAAAAAGGGACCCACAAATCAACTTGTTCATGGATTGATCCACGTTCTCTATTTTAGAATGAATAATGGGACATTCAAATTTTTAATACATAAACCCCTACCTAGAGAAGTTTTGATCATAGGGAAGACTCTTAATAGATGGAGATCCCTCCGTGGTGATTCACAATCAATTTTAAATTGTTGTTGTTCTTCGTTCATCGATAATGGATACATTATCCAAGGTGTCTTCACCGCTTTTATGATTCTTCAGCACTCATTATTTTAGGGAATTCTCTTGTCTTCCATCAGATGAATTATAGATCTCAATCATTTTCTCCAACCTCATCAACCCATTAAAAGAGAAATGAATTGAAGTGTTTTTATTACATTTAGTCATCGCATCATTTCACTTTTTCATTTATGAAACAACATTTCTCTTATGCCTCTGTTAATGAGTCATTAAGTTGTTTCATTTATGAAATGATATAGTCGGCTCAACGCAGCATTACAGTGAAACAATTTTTTGAAAAAAATAATCCTTTTAAGTTTATTTTATTTTTTTCACAAAACATAAGAATTTTAATTTTTTCCCTTGACCAGCGTCAGTCGTGGTTAAGTCCATTCTTAGGAAATTTCATTATTTCAAACACAACGAAGCCCTCATATTTTCAATATGGAAACCTTTTTGGATGATTCCAAAACCGCACACATGTGCCATTTTAATTTTCATGAAAACTTCAAAAACATTCATTCACCCTCAATCCATGCTTGTCGAGGTTAAGTTCCACCTATGGAAAATACGCCCTCATGATATCAATAGTACTGTCAGATTTATTATTTGAGTTACCATTTAGGAGTTATAAGGATTTTAAAATAAAATAATCATAACTTATTTATTTTATTTAAGGCAAAAAACTAACTCCCATAGTTGGCCCGTGTCGGCCCACAGTAGTCCCTTTCTAGGAGAATCCCGATGCTCGGAGTTCTACAACGCCCTCCAATTATTGATTTAGGTAGTAGTTTAAAAGAAAAAAACATACTTTCACATTTATTTGAATAGATTTTAAAATAGTTCCGAATAATATTCTACCCCTCTGGGCCATAGAATGACGTGTCGTATCAGATTCTAGTCTCTAAATAATCTTATATTATTTATAAAAATTAAAATTAATTTTGGGACATTAGAAGAATATATACACATCTCATAAAATAAAATAATTTTATAACATAACATATGTCTTGATTAAGGAAAATTGAGACGAAAATAACTTAACAATTTGGTAAATTTGGAACCGTAAACCCCAAGAAAATAGATCCTAATATGGATAATCATTTCAAATTATTTTCATGATAGGAAATATAAAATAAATTCATTGTTATAATACAAACCAAATAAATGAAATAGGTGATGAATATGGAATGTGTCTCATGGAAGTACAAAGTGAGATGAAAATCCATTAAATTTAGTCTCAATATCCTTAGTAAAAATTAAAACACATGTATAATAAACATAATTTTGCCTAAAATATATTGTTTAAAAAATTAATATCATACCATATATGATATACTTATGAATTTTATCACCAATTTCTTATTAATTCTTTGTTAAAGGCACATTTCGGGCAATAACATATTATTTTTGGTATGGTTTAATTTTTTATTTTTGGTCATATTGAATTAATCACGGTTAAATAATATATAATAAGTTCAAAATTTTATAAATATTATATATATTTATTAGATATTTTTTTATAGAGATCTATGTAATTTGTAGATATAAAATTATATTGATCTTTTGGGGAAATGATAAGTCATACATATGCATGAACATTCATTACATTATCCTAACATAAAGAAATAAATTAAGTTAAATATTGAAGTAACATTAAAAAATAATTTTTATTCCATATATATCACATATTTTACTTAAACATGTCCTTATTATCTTCCATGTAATGTCTGAATAAATAACATCATTTCTCAAGGAGGTAGTCCGCCGTACAGACGAACAATGTCATCATATTCCCACAGAATGGAAAGTAAGAAACAAAATCTAATATTATTATTAAAAAACATAATGACATCATAAATATAATTTTTTAAAAATAAATCCATCATTTTATCTTGCCATGATATGTGGTAATGGAAAAAATAATGACATTAGTTCAAAATGTGTAAATCTTTCGTACACAAAAATGATGATTTTTAACCCATTTTATTGAAGAGGATATAGTTTTAGTTTATTAAAATGACATAATTATCTAAATATATGTTTTATAATGAATTTATTATATTATTAGGGTTAAATAATAAATTAATGAGTTCATAAAATAAATAATATAAAACATTTGATTAGGGATGTTACATCTTCTTTGGAAAACATCGGTTGGTTTTCACTTAAAGAATTATTAGCTTTTCATTATGACTAAAAATAATTATTATAAGATTATATTAGGGAGTGTATTATGTTATTTGAATTGTTATTAGAAAAACCAATGATATTTTTTGAGTGTAAATAGTATAGGATAAGAGGTTTTCATTTATAAGGTGAGTGAAATGCTTATTATTTTTGAAAATAAAATGGTGTACACAATTATTTCACAATGAAAAATTGATCCAAGATGGTCCCCAATCAAACATAGAATATATAAGGTAAAAATATGGCCACAAAATTTGTGTTGGACATGTTTTGTGTCATTTTAATATCATATCATTTTTATTTTAATAATTGGTAAACCCATTTTAACCTCAACAATGGTAAGTAACTTTTATTATTTTTATTATTCATTATGGAAACAAATAATGTTGAGATTAATATGATATAGAATTTATCATTCTTAAAGTTATGGATTTTTTTTAAATTACATTAATATATGTGGGAACATTTAATTTAAAATTAATTCCATAGACGTGTTGAAAAATCATGTTTACAAAGGGAAAATTTTTAAAAGGTTAAAAAGTTTTTATTTCATAATTAATTATGAAAATTATTCAAATGAAATAAATTGGATTATTTAAAATATTAATAAACTTATTTTTATTTCTAAATGATACTAAAACAATATTAATTTTTATTAAATAAATAAAATAATAGAAAATTCATTATAAAAACGTGTATTGATTACTATTTATTGAAAAATAAACAAATTCATAAAAATATCACAAATTCACTCTAAGTTAAATTAAACATTATGATTTAAAAAATTAATTTTAATTAATAAGATTAATTTTTTAAAAGTATAAAAAAATTTATTTTATCATTTTGTGCATTTGAGGATAAAAAATCTTTTTATAAATTTATATATTTTAAGAATAAAAATTGGTTTATTCATATCTATTTTTTAGAAAACAAATAATATAGCTATTAAAATTTTATTGAATATATAATTTATTAATTCCACTAAAATAATTCACAAATTCTGATTTTTTTATTTGTTGATTTAAAAAACCTTTACATGCATAAAATAGTTATTAGGGAAAATATCTCCCTTATTTTTGCAATATATTTTTTTATTTTAGTTTATAACAAATAGATCAACAAATAATTCATTTTTTATACATGAATAAATCAAATATTTTCATAATTTAGTTAAACCTATTCATAGAATCCATTTCAATATATATTTGATAAGTATCATAATAAATAATAATTTCTTGACTTTAAGTCACCACCCATTTATACTCATTGTTCCTTAAATCATAAGATGAAATCAATGTTTTATGAAACATAAGGTAAAATTAGTGTTTTTATAACACAATCTAAATATAGTGTTTTGTGTAACAAAAAATATCAACAAGACTAAATATTTTTAAATAAAATCACAAACTCTAAGGTTGTTATAACCATAGATGTGGGAAATGTATATAATATGTGAAAAACACATAAATAGACATATAGAAAGAAAATGTATTATAATCAAGAGATAATGAGAATATTATTTTCCCAATAATAATTAAAACATAATCAATTTCAAATAAAATTATGATTATGAAATTATCTATTACCTTTATATTCACTTACCTTCTCGATAAATATATAATTCATGGTCTATATCATTTTTTATAACTTATTTTTACCCATTTCTCAAAAAAAAAATTAAATCCATAATTTATGTTGAAATATTATTTTTCACATGCTTGTTTTGATTCGCCGATTCCGGCCCTTGCATATTTGTCATGGTTTCACTGTGAATATATTTCTCATCATTATATATGTATATATATATATATAATATTTATAAATTGAATTCAATTTTATATCAATCCATTTAATGTGGTTTTGAGATAATATATTTTAATCAGGGTGGTGGTAGTCTGCATCTATACATGGGTGAATAGTTCATTTCTCAATGAATATAAAGAAACAATGGTAAATATTTTTTATTTATAATGAAACATATTTATTTCCTAAATACCAAATTTATTTATTAAATTGATATATATATATATATATGATATGAGATTATTAAAAATGATATACATAACTTAATGGAGGCGGTAGTCCACACATACTACCGAGATCCCTTTTTTTATTTCATGTAATGAAGATAGAAAATGGTTGTAAAATTATTATTAAAAAATTTATTTATGGTAATGATAATTATTCAATTATATAATTATTGTTATAATATATCTGAGAGAGGTTCTAAAATATAGAAATTCAAATGAACTCTCATGATATCATTACTTCTTCCTTGGATATCCTCTATTGGAATACATAATAGGCCTTTTTGGATTGGAATATTTGTGAGAATGTGACTAAATCAACCAAGAGAGAAGTTTTATGAATTTATTTGGGAATATACTGGTTTATCTAAGGTTCTTCTTTGTGTGGGAAGTAGATATAGGGTGAGGTTTTCCTTATATAAGCAATGGGAGTTGCACTCTTGTAAACAATTGAAAATTTAAAATAATATAAAGACCTGTTCAAGGTAAAGTTGCATGAAAAGGATAAATATTTTATTATAATATAAATTTGGGTTTAAATACTCTCATAAAACAAAATTTAAACATGTTTTAGTTATATTTTAATCCTTATTTATTAGTTTAACACCCTATAAAACCATTTTAATCCTTACCTTGGTTGAAAAATTTTACTATGGTAACTATTTATTATGAATAATAACGTAATTAGAATTAATAAATACTTTTTATATTATAATTAAAAATGTGTAATGAAATTTTTAGGATTAATTTTCATGATTAGGTTGAAATTAATTTAATCAAAATTACACAAAAATTTATTAAATAATGTTTTTAGAAAAATGACCTTTTAGGCATTAAAATAATTTTACAAAAAAATCATGTGTAAAATTAATTATCATAAAATTTATTGGTTTATGTAATTGTGGGATTTATGTGTCTTTAAATACAATCCAAAACTAAAAGTGAATATGCAATTTCTTAATTAATTAAAAGGATTAAAATAATTCTTTAATTATACTAAAAATATCTGAGGTAATAAAATGTAAAACATGGGTTTAAAAATTGAAAATGACATTTCTAAATTCTTTACTTCACTCCTTGAATACATATTTTTCCTAAAATTTTTTCTAAACTTTAAAACCATTCTATCATGTTGGTAGTTTCTTAAATGTGACAACAATATAAAAAATTTTATATTTCATTTTTCACCTAAAAACAACCTTTTAGAAAAATTACACTAATTAAATAAAAGATAATTTTTATAGGATAAATTCAAAATTGTAGTTTATTTTTTAAAACTCGTATTAAAATACATATAAATTTTTCTTTTAAATGAATATATTCAATATATTGGAAATAGAAATTTATAGAATAACTTATTTTTCAAACATTAATTGTTTTTTGTATTATTTTATATAAATTTATATTCAATTTATTGTTAATTTATTAGTTTATCTATTATAGTATTCAAAAAGTTATCAGTTTTTTAAAATACCCAATGATTTCAAAAAAATGTTATTTTAAAACACACCATTTCTAAACGGAATTATTATAATTGTATCAGATTAATTTTTTATTTCCTAATCATAAATTTCCTTTGTTCAAAAAAATAATAAAATGATTGTTCAATAATTGATTAATATATTTCAGATTATTAATTGATTATCCTTAGGGTATTTTTTATATCTCATGACATTCTTTGGTTAAATTAATTGTCTTTTATATGAAATTCAATATATTGTATATTTAATGGAATATTAAACCTACAATATTGGTGTATTATACATTATTGTGTGTGGATGTTCATAATAGTGGCGGTGACCACTAATGCTGGAGATTGATCCGTGCATACAAGTGGTAAGGGGGTTCATTTTATATTCTGGTATCTATTACACTACATGAATTTTCATATGTATAGTTGTTTTTGGTATTTTTTATATGACATTTTACTTCTATTTGTTTCTTCATGCTTGTGTTCTATACATTACTATTATATATATATATATATGGTTAGTGTTTTTTCTTATGTTATGAATTGAATATATGTATATTCGAAAGGTTGATATAGCCTATTGATTTTCATTTTGTGTAATATTAATAATTTGTTCTAATCACCCACCCTAGGTATCCATTTGGTAGGAATATGGTAGAACACTTGTAATATCATTGACCAATGTGGGGAAGTAGTGGGTTGGGTAATGTCTATACATTTTCTACTCTACAAATAAACATTAAATTTTATATTTCATATAATTTCTTAACAATCATTATATTATGATAGGCCCTTGTTTATTTATTTATAAAACTATGGTATTATCAAATCAATGGTGCACAATAAAATTATAGTTTTCTATGATGGGATATGTATTAGGATATATATAATAATATTTCACAATAATTATTTATTAAAAAATTACTGACATTTTTCATTATTTTGAAAGTGTATTAAATGATTTTACTACATTAATAGAAGTAATTAAATTAATAAATTCACAATTGTAAAAAAAATTAAAATTACATTATAATGGAAAAACAATACAAATTTCAAGGGGTTTGAAAATATAAAATATGAGGGAATCCCCAAAGACAAAGAAAATAAATTCCAAATGAAGATATTTAGGAGTTGATAAAAAAAAGAAGGATTTCAACTAGGTCACCGTTGAAAGCTAGAAAGTCATCCACCATATTTCCCTCTAAACAAGTGTGGGAAGACCCCAGAACCTTGTTATGGATAATTTCATATACTTTAATGGAGTAATAAATAATCCACGGACTGGAACAGGCACATTATAATACCTCAACATCCATCAATGAGTCATATTTGACCAATGAAATGGTATGTTTATTGTTTCTATAATCAATACAACTAGGGAGCATAGAATGGGTCTCTAATTTAATAAAATATCTGACAATGAATAAATACTAGGAGGAATTTAGGATAGAGACTCATAAGTATCAGAATATTCCATCACCACATATGAGTTTATAGATATAAGAGACAATCAAACTAAGTTTCATGCATTATAAATGAGATTTACAACAAATCCAATCACCATGATCATTCCCCGATGGACATCCACACTACATAGAAAATACATGTGGAAATGGGTGTGAACATTTAGGCCAAAATTCGTCTTTAAATAAATGGTTGATTGTGGAAATAATGGTTATGAAGTGATCTTTGAGTAACAAAGGGCAAGACCTATGACCTTTGTGGAAATCAATGTTACATGATTCCCATGTCGCCAACATCCCAAAAAAAGAGATAAATATCCCAAAATTTATAGAATAACATGTGTCAGGTGAAAATCTTGCTTCAATAAGATACTCTATAAATATAATATGACCACATTTTCCTATAAAAGTTTATAGGAATGATCATAAGAAAAAATCCCAATCACTTTCCCAAAACAAATGGAACACATGTGAAGTATAAAAAATAGGAAAACACCCAAAATTTGAATCTAGATAGATGTATTTACTTTTAATATTCACATTAATGGATGAGATGTATTGGTTCATAATCCACCAAACCAAGATGATGCTTTTTGAATGGATCTCTTCGAACTAGAATTTTATAAACATTGACTCAAAATTCATGATTGATGCAGGATTATTTAAAAACTATAATAGCTAAAATTATCCTAGGGAGACTTTATAAAGACACAATAATATATCTTATATGACATATGAATGCTATGAGGTAAATATTTCTATTCCTCTGAGAAGAATGAATTAATGAATGATGGGATGGTGGTTTCTTTCATAAAGGTTATGTTTTTGATGTGGTACTATAGGAATAATAGGTGGAACCGACCCATTTGTCCTTCCAAAATGAAATATCATCTACATTAATAATCCAATGAGATTTTATATTAACATTATGAGAAACTACCAAGATAATAGGTGGAGCCGACCCATTTGTGCTTCCAAAATGAAATATCATCTACATTAATAATCCAATGAGATTTTATATTAACATTATGAGAAACTACCAAGATAATATTCCAAATATTAGATAAAAATTTGTTTTCTATCCAGCTAAAATGGGATCCACCATACCTCAACAAAAAGAAACATTAATAGAGATTTTCTTTAAAGTATATCCCAAACCAAAATTTATTTCAAAAATCCCATTTTTTCCTAAACACCCCATAAGATAGTATCTCATTAATCAAAATTCTTAGATATCCTTGACTAACTAGACAAAGGGTGATGAACCTCTTATGGGAATCCCATATGAAGACATTGGGGATTTTTTCAATATTCTTAATGATAGTCTTTATGGTCTACTAGACTAAGAGAACATACATGGTAATGTAGGGTAATATTTTCACCAAAGTGATTATATACCCAAAATATAGGAAACAAATTTTACAATTAAGGATATTACATGTGATCATATTAATAAAACCATCAATGAAATTTATTTAAATCCTTCCATTTAAAATAGGGGATCCTAGATATTACTTTAATAAAGAAAGGAAAATTTCCAAGAAAAATGTGGGAGATACTAGAAAAACCATACCATTCTATACAGGGATGATCAAAACCAGTATCACTCCATTTAATACAAATTATACTCAAAAAATCATGTGAAAGGATAAATAGACATGAAGAAATGGGTTTCAATTGGTGTAATACTGTTATACAATTAAAACTAATTCCCTTTTCCATGAGGGATAACGAGAACTATGGAAAAGATAAATAAAAAAATGGAGTCATCACACCCACACTGAGAAACCACATATTCTAAGTAATTTTATAATTAGTCTAAATTCGATTTTATCATTGTATTTCTATATGACAATTTTGATAAAAATATCACATCCAATCACACATTTTTCTATGTATGATATTCTCTACTGATCCATACCAATGGCACCTAATATGTTCCTCCCTATTAAAAAACCATGCTTCTATACAGAGGCCATAGAATGTATGTAGAGAGAGAACCTATTTTACAAGATCATAAAAAATCACTAACACGATATGTAGAACATACTGATGGGTTATAAAATTCTAAAGCCAATAGTATGGCTACAAAATTTGGAATGATAACTTATTTTATCTATCAAATAACATCATAAAATTGCTTTTTAATACTAAAATTTTAATATTATTTAAAATAATAATAAACTATTTATATCAATATTTTTCTAGTATCACCATAAATATCTAAAATCAACATATTTAAGGGTAAATAGAATTTTTTTAATGTGTTAGAAGCCATCAAGTTGTAAAAATGTTTAGAAATATTATTAAGAGGTGGTTTCCTAACCCATTTACAAATATTTTTATTTCAAAATGATAATGAAGAGGTATTTCATGAAATATTTATTTCAATAATTTCTTATAATGATTTATAAACAATTTTGAAATTTATTTTAGTTTAATTCAATTATAATCTTGAAATATGATCTTCAATTTGAATTCACCATATAATTAGATGAATTTTTTTATCTAGAAAAGTCTACATAAATTGTGCATTATAAAATTGGAATGTTATAATTTAGTTTACAAACAATATACATATAGTAAAAATACAATAGATTTTCATGGATTCTAATGATGATTTAAATAAATTATTTTACTAATACATAAGATATAGTAATTATCATCATGTCAATCTGATACATGGTGAGGAAATATTTGGATTAAAGTGTTTGTTTTCATTTAATATGTGAAATTTTATCTCAAAATACACATCATATAATGAAATCAAGATAATCTTATTACATAATCTTGATACTTTAATAAAAAACAAATTATTTATGTCTCATGTGTGTAGATTAATTTTTTGTCAATATAATAAAAAGTGTGGTTGTTAGTACTTTACATTAATGTATTCACTTAGATGTGACATTCAATTTTGGCAAACATATCACATACTAAAAAATAATAAAAATATATTTAGTTATTATAATATATATTAAAGATGATTTATAATTCAGTTTTAGTGTGTAGGAATCCATCAGATGCCAATTTGACACCTTGTGTGTCTGATATGACTCATATTGTGTGATTTTATTTTAAAAAGTACATTTATGTTCAAAAATCACATCACATAATCAATAACAAGAAAAAATATATTATTTTTTGATTCATTATGATATAAAAATATAATAAATGTTTAATGGGTTTTAATTTACTTCATATCAATCCATTATATGATGTGGATAGTATAACTTAAAGTTCATGTTTTAATTTTTAAGGTGATATATTAGTTATAAACATACAATATATACTAAACAAATAAAATAGAATTTTATTGTCTTTATATTTTTAGATTATGGTCCATTATCCATTTAGAATACGAATGAATTAACAACATGTGAATCTGTTATATAGTGTGGATGATATTATTGAATTTGACTGTATTTGTTAAAATGTTAAAATTTAGTTAAAATTATACATCACAAACTCAAATATATATCATTTTATCATATTCCTATTTTACATTTCATTTTTTTATTATGAGAGAAATCATTATTTTTTGTTATGAGTACATTTTTTGTCGTGTTGCGTTGATCCTTGAAGAATTGGTTAGTATATAATGATAATAAATGATGGTAAAAAACGATACTTATTGGATGGTTTATCAATATTTTCCCTTCATTAATATAAATGTTTTGGTGTGTCAACGTTTGAAGATCGGGATTTCCTCTGTTCAATTTTACAGGTGTCAGAAATTTGTTTAGTGGTCTAGGTTGAATCTTTTTCTTTGTACCGATTCATTCATAGGTTATGCAACCCAAAAAATATTTTTTTATCACATTCCTATGTTAGGTCCCCACAAAAATCATGTTCACATTAGTCCCTTAGGATACGTATTATTTATTAAAATATAGAATAAAAATTAGAGTAAATATATTTATTATTGTATTTAAATCATGAAATTACTAACATATAAAATATGTTTTTGGCCTATTTTTGATATTGTAGTGAGATGTTTAATTAGAAACATAATGTAGAAGCTATCATTACCTTTATCAATTTTATAAAAGAAATTCTAAAAAAATCTCTTAATGGTGCTAAATCAAGAACTAATAAAAGTTTTCATTATCATCACTTTTTTAGAAATGATAAATCACATATTCATAA
Source organism: Viscum album (assembly GCA_963277665.1). Classification (NCBI taxonomy): domain Eukaryota; kingdom Viridiplantae; phylum Streptophyta; class Magnoliopsida; order Santalales; family Viscaceae; genus Viscum; species Viscum album. The sequence continues at coordinate 84,284,960 of OY728153.1, forward strand.
AATAACACTCGAATCATCAGTGCTTTATAAGAACTTATAAAATCTTATTTTCATTATGATATAACATTATTCTATAAGACATCATCATGTTCTATGGAAAAAAAATTATTTGATTATTTCTAGTTGGATGGATGGATTGAGGTGTAGAGGAAAACATCCATTGTTTCAGTTACTAAAGATGGATTTGGTTTGTTGAATAATATTCATTATTATCTTTTAATTTTAATGAAATTTTATTAATAGATAATGTTTAATGGTAATAAAATTAATTGGATGTTATTTATTATATTTTATGATTACTTTCAACAATCTATAATTATGTGTAATATATTTTGAATATGTAATTTTTATAAAGGATTATGTGTTAAATTATGTCCTTTTATTTTTGGAAGGTGCATAATATCTGAAAGATAATATGTTGAACATTATATGAGATAATATAAATTAGTTTTAATGATAAATTATTGAGATTATCAATTTCATGAAATAAACTTAGTGAAGTTATATATAGTGTAAAGGACCAAAAATTTTAGTTTTTGATTGTGTTGAATTTGATGTTATTATTGTAATATTACACTCGAATAAATAAAATGATAATTTAACCTAATAAATAGACCAATGAAAAATTTCATATGGTTTCACACATTATGTAATGCGGTGTTTACCAATTTTACTTCAATCAAAAAATTTTAATTTAAATAAATAAAATTTGGTTGTAGTTATACTTGTTTTCATTGTTTTATTTTATTAATATATATTACTATTTTAAAAGATTTAAAAAATCCTACTGTACAATTTATTTTTAAATAGATAATTTACTTTGTTTAAAAACCATGACTATTTTTTAAGGATTATAATTTTGACTATTTCTATTATTTTTAATTAATAAATGATTTAATTTTTTTAAAATATATTTATATACGTTTCTTACAAACAATTTCTCAAAATTAAAATATATCAGTTCTATGGTTCTCAAAATATATTTTTTTTTATGTTAATAAAATATAAATTTCATAGTGTGTTCCAAAATTAGACACAAACATGGAATTTATTTTTAAATACTTTTAAAATCTCCACGTTTTTTACATTCATAAGACAATCAAGGAGAAAGGAATAGAGGAAGGAGATTATTATTCACCAAGAGTTGTGATTCTATAACCTCTGTGTTGATTCATATGTTTCATTTTAAAAATTAAAATCAATTCATAATTTCATAGAATAATTTATTCGGGTATTTTTTAATTTAAATAAACATGAATATATAGATAATGAGAACTTCTACATGATATTATTATTTCCCAATGACTTTGTTTAATTCCTATCAATTTGTTATTGTGGTTGGTCGAGTGAAAATTATAAAATTAATAACTTATTATTTAAGGAAAAAATTATGAAATCAATTACAATATTATTTCAATAACATATTTCAATAATATATATTTCATGGAGATACGAAATCATGGTTCTTCAGTCGTACAATGGTTTTGGATGAAGTTGAGATTGGTTTTGGGAATGTGAGAGGTGGAATGAAATTAATGAATAAGAAATGAATTGTATTTTGCAAAAGTGAATGTCTATCACAATAGGGAGGTAAGATGTTTGATGAATGAATGATGTGAAATTGTGTCTGTGATGGAAGGGAGAAATCATTATCATCAAATTGATAGAATAAGTTATACTCTTTAATGTTCAATGAATTTTAATGATGTATAGAATAGTATTAATTACTAGAAAACAGTTATAATTTACCACCAAATACGATATAAAATGTCACATAATGGAATCCCAGCAACAATAAAATGGAGGTTTCTTTTAACCAATTGTTATAGACTATTTGGTGGGATTCTATAGAGAATTATAAATAGATTTTTCCATAGGTAATTATTTTGTTTAAAAAATTAAAACTAATACACTAATCATCTTATATTTTAAGAAACAAAAAACAACAATCTCTAATAAATTCATTATATGTCTACATCGTATATAATTTTGTAACCTCATATCTAACCTCATTGGATTATTCTCCAATATCAACACTCGTCGTTTAATATAACATGGAATAAAAAAAATTCAATATAAAATACAGTTCAATAAAAAACTAACAAAATTAAAATATTTAAAACCAAATAGATTATTTGAATTAGAAGATAACACAACAAACATACTATGGTAACTTTTACATAACATATTACTTATCTCGTGTTATTCAAAAAAATATTTTATAATTATGAACACACCATATGTTTTTTTTTTGTTTTTTTTGTGTAAAATTATAGACATTATAAATATTTAAAACATATTTTTCCAATGATTTTACATGCTTCCAAGGTTTTCATTAGGGTTTTAAAATGACACATATATTAAAATGTTTAAAAAAACAATATATTCATGTTTGTTTATACAAATGAAATTATATATTATATTGATGCATTAATAGTTTTAATACTAGAAAAATCAATAATAATTTTTTATATGATTTCATATCAATCAAAGATATCTATAAAAATATTTACCAAGGATAAACTTTTTAAATTTACACCAAATCATAGAAACGAGATTATTAGCTCATTATGAGTACATCACATGATATATTGACATTTAATCTAATCATACATGATAAAAAATAATTTGAAGGAAGATTTTATATGACTATCACATAAATCAGATTTTATTCTCAGGTTTTGACTGTTACATGCATGTTTAAGTCTTATAAAACACCAAAAAATGAATTTTTAGTCATCATAAGAAAATAATAACTAATGTTGATGTAGAATTTGTTTTGGTATTTAAAAAAATATATATTATTTTTTATCTAAAATTTAATCGAATTTGAATATTTATTTTCTTGGTTTAGCCCCCTGATGCATGTTGTTGAAGATTTTAACGTCATTTAAAACTAATGATTAGGTAATTTGGATAACATATAACGCCATATTAATGAATATTTTAATCATACACATCATAAATAATTAAAATGTATTTTTTGTATGATTATACCATAGAAATATATATTTTTTAATTGTTTTTATCATTATATTAAATTTTTATTATATTCAAATGTTATAGATTCATTTATGTTATACCGAGTAAATTATAAAATATGTTTATTCTGTTTTAGTTAAAAAAATTTATAAATCGATCAATAGTTTTCTTCCTATGATTTTTTGTATATTATATCCCATTGATCTGTTTTGACTCATTGATGTTTGTTTTCATGAAGATTCAAGTTATTAAAAAAATTTAATCATAAATTCTAATCTCACAATATGTCAGATTGATGTATTGTATACTCGTACCTATCAAAAATAATTCCAAGAAGATTCTCATATTATTTCAACTAAAAACTTGGTATATTTTTATTATTTTTACTACTACCCACAACATTAATTGTTAAAAAACATTTAAAAATAATTCTGGGTCATTATGAGAAAATGATGAATGGGATTTATATGGTATTATTTCCAAAATTTCAAAATTATATTAATAATATTTTCATGTGATTTCAAAATAATAGAAGGGTTATTTCTTGGTTTTTTAGCCCTTGAATTTGATTATTAATAATTAAAAATATTTATAGAACTCTTATTTTTTCATTATGAGAACACGATGCAATAGATTAATGTTCCATTAACTCATATACATTAGAAATAATTCAAACACATTTTTCATATGATTTTATATAAATATGAGTTCCTTTTATATGGTATTTACTATTACAAGAATGTTTAGGTGTTTTAAAACATAGAAAATGTGTTCTCGGTCATTAAAAAATAGATTATGTGGTTTTAGCACCCTAATTTCAAAAATTAATAAGAAATATTTCTCTCTGACTCTAAAAACTACATGACATTTTCATAGATTTGAAAACAATACCCATGATTTTAATTAACTTTTAATATATGAAAAATGGTCATTCAGATATTTTGACCATAAAAACATTATATTAAAGTTGTCTCAAGTTACAAACCTAAAAAATACTCAGATAATGCTTTTAAGTGATTTTACATTAATTAATGACCAGTTATAATGTTTTTGATAGTTACATGAAAATTTTAATAGTTTAAAATATTAAAAATGTAATTTCAGTTATTACATGTAAAAAAACATTTATTTATGTGATGTATAGTCTTATATTTTCAAAATAAATCTACGTTAATTTTAATATAAATTTATGGCATGTAGTTGTCATTTTTGGGGTATTTATCCCATAACGAAATGTTTTTAAAGATTATCAAATTATTAAAAAATTATTTTGTCATCCAGGGAACACTACACCTTAGATTGATGAGTCATCCAATTATACATATTATAACTAATTAAAATATTGAAATCAAATTATTTTACATCAATTTTATGTCATTATCTCTTGTTATTACCATTATACATATATTTTAGTGTTTTAAAACACTAAAAATGAATTCTCAATCATTCATAGAAAAAAACATAGATTGATGCATATTTAGTTCGAACATGTCAAAAATTAATCTATAAATTTTTGTAAATGATTTCATTATAATTAGAGGTAATTTATTTTTTTACTGCATGATTCAAGTTTTTAAATATTTTAAAATAAATAAGAATAACTTATCTAGACATTTTGAGCAAAGAATACCTCGAAATAACATTCAGTCTACCCTAACATGTCAAAAATAAATTTGGTTACATCTTTATATGATTTAACATCAATCCAATTAGTTTTTCTATTATATTAACCCTTAAAAAATGTTTTAGCATTTTAATACCCTAAAAATGTGTTCTCATTCATCCCTATCAAACCAAAAATCAATTTGATGTAATGTTAGTTATTACTTTTGAAAATTAAATATGTGGTTATTTTCATAGGATTTTATGGAGATAATAAATAATTTTCTATGTTTTAACCTCCCGAAGAATGTTTTTAATAATTTTAAAATAATTTATAATTACTTATTTTTTTATTATGAGTACACTACATGTAATATTTATTTATTATAAGCTCATACACATAAAAAGTTATATAAATTTTCATTTTTGTTTCACATTAATCCTAGCTCATTTTCAATTGTTTTTATATATAAATGCATGTTTTAGATTTTTTGGAATAATATATATTTTTTCAATCATCCCTAAAAACATAAATTGATGCAACGTAAATTCCTATATTTTGAAAATAAATATATTGTTATTTCATGAATAGTTCACAACAATCATTGGTAGTTAATTGGGTTTCCATCATGTAATCCACATTTTAAAATGATTTCAAGTCATGAAAAAATAATTATTGATTCATATTGATCACACCATACTTAAAAATAATTTTCCTATTACTTTTACAAAATTAAAATAACATAGTAACATTTTACATATAATTTCAAGTCAATATAAAGTCATTCAATATGGTTTTTATTACTATACGCATATTTTATAATTTATAAAAAAATGTGTATTCAATCAACATGAGAAAATAAAAACTTAGGTTAACATGAAATAAATTCCAACATTACTATAATTAATATAAAATTTCTGTCGAATTATTTCATGGAAATCATAGTTTTTTTTCCTTATTTTTGACCCCAAACACTTGATTTTAAATACTATATAATCATTACAAACTGGTTATTTATCCACACTATGCCTCACATGTCATATTGATGTGGAATCTATTCATAAAAAATAAAAATTAATCAATGATATTTCCCTATGATGTGACATCATAATGAGGTTGGGTTTATGCTACTGATTATTACATGCACATTTTTATGATTTTAATACACTAAAATTTCAGGTTCAATCTTCACGATAAAAAAAATATTCACGTTTAATCTACTAATATGTATAAAAAATATATCTCTTATTTTTATCATATGATTGGTAGAAATCAATAGTAGTATGCTTGATTTTAACACTCTGTAATACATTTTTAATGATTATCAAACACCTACTAATAATATTTTCAGTAAACCAAAGGATCATATGTGTTTCTTTTATGGTGTGAACTTTTACACATTATAACTAATTTATATAAAATTTTCCTTTGAGTTTACATTAATCTGAGTTGGTTTCAAATGATTTTAAATGGTCATTTCCAAAGATTTTTACGATTTAAGCACATCTTTATTTAAAATGAAACATTAAACATTTATAATTTATACATTATGATCACACCACATATGAGATTGAAGTTATGTCTACTACTTCACATTAAAAATAATTAAAATAATTTTTTATATAATTTTATGTGAACATGAAGTTTATTTTTTTGACCATGGAACACACATTTTAGCATTTAAAAAATGATCTTTTTGTCTTTTAGTTGAAAATACATTGTTTGATGCAGCATCAATTCCTTAATTTCATTGATCAACCATCCATTAATTTACAATGGGTTTTCTTTAATTATTTGTCATTTTTTTGGTTTTTACAACCAGAAGTATGTTTTTAAAGACATTCAAATAATTAAAATCAATTTATTTTTTCATTAAAAGAATTAAACATTCCATATTTCTATTAATTCAACATTTAAAAATTACAAATAATTAAAAATAATTTTGGATTTCATTTTAAATAAAAATAAATTAATTTTATATGGTTTTAAATATTGAAAAAATATTATCTATTTTAAAATAATAATATTTTTTAACCAGTGAATATAAAAATTTAGATTTGACATGGTGTTAGTGTGATGACTCAAAAAACTATAGTAAGAACCTTGAGTTCGATAGCATGTATGATGTGCGACATCAAGTGTGTAAGGTAATATAATATCTGTAAACATTATAATATATTTAATATTTATATAATATTCCCTATATTTCAATGGATGAAACACCAAGTTAGCTTATAATAAAAGATACACTAATTTAACATACATCATGTTTAATAACAATCTTCTTCTATATCTTTCATTAGACGCAAAATCGACCTTCATCGATGGCTTGTGCTATATGAAATACGCAGTCTTACCAAGAAACAATATTTAATTAAAACATTATTATTTAATATAATAAGATATAAACTAGTTGTTATGAATAATATTAACTAAAATGAAAAATAAATAGTCTAGATAACTAAATCATTGTTTACTAATAAATTAGAAATTAATATTAGAACCAACTAAATATTAAAAGGATAATTTTATAGAAAACCTTTTTTATACTCCCAACATTTTTTTACCCTAAATAATTAAATTAAATAGTGAGTCATATTAATGTAATAAATATGTTACATATTCAATAAATTATTTTATATATTAATTCTATAGATTTGATAAGCATAAGATAACTCAAAACCTATTATTTCACATAAAAACCTATATTTTTATTAAGGCATTTTTACTTCCTTTTAACGGTGAACATATTTCAAATCTCAATTTTGGAACACTTATTTATTGAATTTGATAAAATAAATTTTTTTTAAATTCATAACGCCAAACTCATATTTCGATTAGTTTTTTTAATTTTTCCAAGAAACATCATTTTTAGTGAATTGTGAAAAATACTACATTTTAGTTAAAAACTATCATTTCATTTAAATAATAATTAATGTCAAATTATATTATAAATTTGTTTTAAATTTATATTTGATCAACTATATATCAATTAATACATTTTAATTAATTATAATAAACTTATATTTTTAAATTTAATATAAAAACATAACAATCTTATGAACATTTTTTACGAAAACCAGTTAATCCATCTATCTGTGAGATTAGAATTAATCCTAATTTTGTCGCTTCTGTGATTTGATTTTTTAAAATATGACATAAAATATTATAATAAAGATAATATTTTTGGTCTAATATGATCAACTTAATTTTTTACAAAAATGAATAGTGAATGTTATTAAAATTAATTACAATAATTAAGGTGTAATTAAGCTTACAAATGGAGTAAAACTCTATGTTTAAGTGCTCAAATTACCTAGAAACTTGTCCAAACCCTGTTTCATGGACATATTTAGGAAAATAACCATACATTAATTATTTTTTGTGGTTTTTATAAAGTATTTTAGGTTTGAACATGTGTGCACCTTATTTATTTTCTATAATACCATGTGAGTACATTTCCTTCCCTATAATAGGCCTCCACCAATACCCATTCCTCACATCTCTCCATCCTCTTAATATCGGTCATGATCTGCCCAAATAGACTCCAGAAATCCATCCCCTTGATCTATATGGATCCATTGAGACATAATACCTTTCATTTATGCCTTTTGGTTTAAACCAAAAGAAGTTACAAGATTAAACGGTAATGTATTTTCTCAATCTCTCTTATTTCATTTTGATTATCCACCCTGTAAAATCTACTTATTCTAATATTGTATAAAAAAACCAGTATCTTAAATATATTAGGCCGTTTTTATTCATCTATTTATACCTAAACATACACACACAAGCATCTAATGGGTAACAAACATATGTTTTTGTGTACGATGAACTCTTGCATCACGAAATGATGATTGGTCAATTTTTTCTTATCGCCTCTCATGGTGTCCATTATGATGGAAAATATGTTTATATATATATATATATATATTAATATATTTATAGTTTCATTATACATCTATAAAAGTTTTTTATTCTGAACTTTAATTCATTCCATTTTATGTTAATATGATAACATCGTTTGAGGAAGGGTGGACTACCGCCCCCTCAAGGCATTGTGATTCGTTCACACTAAACATAGAACATATAAAGGGTTGTTTAAATTAAACATAAGTAACATTAATAACATCAATGATATATTTATGACATAATTAAATTTTTGAATATATATATATATATATATCATTTTCTTTTTTAATCCTTCAAACACATTAAAAGAGATAATGTCGTTCGTGGATGTGTGGACTACCACCTCCATAAAAAGATGTGTTACATTTTTCACCATTGAATTAAATATATAATTATATATAATTATATATTATTATATTTCTTATGTAATGATAATTATGTAATTATATTAGTTATATACGTTCTTTCTACAATGATCATTTAAAAATGATAATGTTACCCATGCGTACATATAACCTACCGTCTTCATGATTGTATAATATTATCATTTTTATAACCATAATTAATGATTAATTTTAAAAATATAATTGATCTAAAAATATGATAATTATGTAATGTTTATTCTTGTTTATATTTTATATAATTAATTATATGACCATAGTTGATCAACAATAGTTGTTTTGACACATAAACATAATTTTCTCAAAAACACCCAATGTAAACTTACTTCTTTTACTAGTTGTATGGAACAAAGTAATAAGTGAAATAAAAATAATTATAAACATGGAAAGGGTATTAATCATGTATAAAAACAACATAAGTATATTATACATGAATTTAATAGACGTTCACCCGAAATGGAACATAGGGTAAGGGATTCTTCTCTCTTTTTCACTTCCTGAGGTTTAAATAATTTTCGTGAACCTAATTTGATATATATGATGTACATAATACAAAAATGATATAAATTATGATGAAACCTATTATATTCAGGGTATTTAGAATTTTCATTTGATGATTATAACATTTGGGTATTTCGATTCATATGTAATTGATTTCATCTCAATTTTATGTCATTGAGGTACATTGTATTGTTATTCATATAGTTTTATTTATATGGTTTATATATTTACATTGAAATTATATATATTGAATCAAATTAATATCATTATTTTATTTCTTTCATTCAATTTTACTCATTTATGATGTTATAATTTACAATGTATCAATGTGGTATGGGACACTTTGGAATGTTTAATGATTATTTTCCTCAAGAATAATCCTAATTATATTTGAATGGGATTTCCATTAGAGGAAATTATAGAACATTTTTACAATAATAAATTTCCTTATTCTCTAGTTATTCATGTCCATTTTCATGTAATAGTATTATATTTGATCTTTTTAGTACTTAAATTTTTTTATAAAATTGTTTTAAGAAAACCCAGTTGTATTTCTCTCTTTAGTCGGAGAACCAACTTTATTCTAAAAACCATGTTTTATTAAAAAGTTTCGGAAAATGTTTCAAAAATTATTTGGTAAATATATTTTTACCCTTTTATTATTTTACAATTTTTTCAAATGAATCTTTTTTTTTCTTTTCTAACGAGGAATTTTTTAACCTTTTTCCGTAAAAAAGAAATATTATTTTTACCTTGTACGAGATGTATGGATTTATCTCCCATTAGTTCTTTGAAGAATCCTTTTCATGTTTATAATTTTTATTTTTAAATAAAAATATTTTTAAATTGGTTTTCAAAATAAATGGATATTTTACTCAATAATTTTATTAAAATTTAATATTTTATTTCCTCAATGACAACAGTCATCTATTTTACCCAACTTTGGTTTGTTGTATTGATATCATCCTTATTCTTACTTTTGATGGTTTATTAATGATTTGGACAAGGATAATATTGAAATTCACTTTCTTTATTTTTTTTGTTATTCACCTTGATGTATGAAATTTCATATGATCATTGAACATTGAATTTCCCCATTTTAAACATTTTACTTTTTCATAGATATTACTATTGACTAACTCATATACGAATTTACATATGGTGAAAACTTTTATAGTCATTTTATTAATTGGTGAATTATTTATAGATCCATATTTCTCATCAAATATGGTTATTTGATAAGGCATACTAGTTGTTTTTTATTCATTATTAGTAATGATTTAGACACAAATTGATGGGTGGAGCCTGAAAATTATATATCTTCTTGATGCTTCAACAAGGTCAAATGAGACAAATAATTACACAAATGGGTTTTAACCTATGTATTAAACAATATTGTGAAATTTATTTATTGAAATAGTTACTCATGTGGATTATACATGATGTCCATTAACAAATCCTTACCCTTATATTAGTTTTAGTTATTATTCATCCATGATATTTAGTGTCGGCATATCTATGGATACATTTCATTTCAGATCATTGATTAATGGAAAGTGATTTAATTTCACACCAATCCATATTTATGATTCCTTATCTAGTTATTTGAATGTAATTTATTTATAGTTATTATATTTCCATATTGTTTATTTAGTTTCTTCTCAATTTTATGATTACATGGTATATGTGTCCAGTTTTTTTACCATACCATAATTATTATTCACATTGATTCATTATTTCTTCTAAAATATTATTCACTAAGAATTTTATCTATCCATTATTAAATTTCATTCCCAAAGTATAAAAGAAGATTGTTATGAATGACATGAAGGAATATACTAGATGGATTAGAGTTATCCTCAAAGATTTATATTTAGAATGAAGAAAAAAATATGTTGTAATTATTGTGTCCATTTTTAATACAGTTATCATTTATGTTTACGGGTTTCCAACATTACTAAAATGATCAGTCTTTCAGGGCTTGATTACTTGTAATTATTACAATGTTTAAGAATAGAAGACACTGACTTCGGGATTTCTGGGGCTGGGTTGATATAGTTGGTGTTGGAGGAAGTTTAGTAGAATCTTTGGGAACTAGATTTAGAAACACATAGGTTATATAACATAACTATAAGTTATAATTTGAAGATAAATATAGTTGAAAACCCTAGAATTTTTGTATTATATAGATTATATGGGTCTTCCTAAAAATACATTAATGTTTGGATACTACAAGTGGATGTCGATCTGGAATATATATACCTAGGAGAAACAACTCCAACATGGTGTTTCGAGAATGACTCCCGGTAACATGGTACATAACAATGGGCCTTACTTCACACCTGGTTTGACACTCCAACGAGATATGCATAGGATAATCCACATTTCTCTTACAAACCATTATGAAGGATTTGGATACATAATAAGTAACCAAGGTTAAAACTAAGGAGTTTTAGATTGAAGATGAGGTGTCATTATTTATAAATCTATATAATGATATTATAAATTAACCCTAGACCAAGAAAGGATCTATGTGGACATAAAATCGAGGAGGTATTTATGTATTGAGTTTGTATTGAAAACCTTATTTAAAATTCCAATTTGAGATTAACGCAATTCCAAGGATTTTCATCATATTTATACATGAAAATTATATTAATTGTGTTTTAGAAAAAGAAAACCTTTAAGATGGGTGAAAATGAATCAAATATGAAAAGGTCGTGGGACATGAACCGATGACTGAAGGAAGATAAGGTTTTATTCCAACCATTAACCTATGTAATTTCCTGGTTAAAGTTTCATTTTTTTATTTAAATAACATAACTAATAAATATTAATGATGAACCAGTAGTAACACTTTTGAAGATTAAAAATTAATCTATAAAGAATTTTAGTTTTGAATGATAGTTAAAAAAAGATATTTAGTCTTGTAAATATCTAATTGGACTTTTGATCTAATAAAATTTTCTTTTAGTGCTTTAGTTATTAAAAAATCAATTATTGGTAATTAATTTTTGGTGTAAAGGGATGAATTAGAAATTGATCGAAGCACAAACAAAAGTTATGATTTTTCATATGATATTGAAACATATCAAGTAAAGAATATTTGATATATTCATGGTCAGTAAAAGAATTAAACAATAATAGGAAAATTAATTCAAAATAAAAAAGTTGTCCTAATACCTAAATTTCTGTTAGACCAATGGTTTTCTAAATCATTAATGAATTATGGATTTGAGGGACTCAAATTTCCATTGATCATTCACTATTTTAAGATTGATGACCTCATAAACTCCATATAAATATTTACACTTTTCCTCCAAGATCATGTATCTACTTTCCATTGACGTTATCCTTCTTAGACACATAGTTACATGTTATTCGATGTGACATTAGTAGATATAATTCCATATTTTATAGAGTATTACTTATAATATCTTCTCACGATGTGGGATATCAAACATAGGATTTATCAAATAAATACATTAGCATGTTCAATTTTAAATTGTGAGGAAGAAATTTAAATAAGGTTAGGAGAATAGGACACCCCAAAATACTAAAGAAATAACATTTTGTTTAGTAGTGTGTATGACATGTGGCTACAAGCATGTAAGGTAATATAATATCCCTATACTTTATAATATATTTAATATTTATAATATATTCCATATATTTAAATTCATGAAACACAAATTAATCTTAAAATACACAAAACACTGAGTTAATGTACATCATATGCATCAACAACCTTCCTCTATATCTTGTGTTACACATAAAAGCAACATTCTTTGGTGTCTTGTTCTATACATAATACAGAGTCTTACTAAGAAACAATCAACAATTAAAACATTATTATTTATTATAATAAGATATAAAATAGTTTTTATGGATATTATTAATTAACATATGAAAATATATGGTTTAGACAACTAAATAATTGGTTAAAAATATATTATAATTGAATATAAGAACTAATTGAATATTAAAAGAATATTTTTATAGAAAACTGTTTTTATGCTCTCAAATTTGTTTCGACCTATTGAATTAAATTAATCAGTGAGTGATATTAAAGTAATAAATATGTTATTTATTAAATAATTTGTTTTTTATACTAACACAATAGATTTGGTAAGCATAAGATAAGAGAAAACGCAATATTTCACATAAAACCAGATATTTTTATTAAGGCAATTTTACAACCTTTTAATGGAGAAACTGTTTTTAATATTATTTTAGAAAATTTTATGAATTTATATTGATTAAATAAACATTAATATTGAATTAAAATTTTCAAAAATTATCATAGGATAAATTTTTTGTGTTTTTCAAAAAAACTTCATTTTTTAGCAATAGTGAAACATACTGTGTTTTAGTTAAAAATTGGCTTTTCGTTTTAATATTTTTTAATTTTAAATTACATTGGAATTTTTTTAAAGTAACATTGGAAGAATTAAAAATATATTAATATAATTTAAATCATTAAAATCTTTTTACCTTTTTAAATTTAATATAAAACACAATTATATTTTTAATATTTTTCTATTAATACCAGTTAATCCATATATCCACGAGATTAACATTAATCCTATTTTTTACTTATGTGATATGAGTTTTTATAAAATGAAATAAACCAATATAATAACAATAATATATTCGGTCTAATATAGTCAGATTAATTTCTTAAAAAATTTATTAGTGAACGTGATTAAAATTTAATACAATAATTAAAGTGTAATTAGGCTTAAAATAGACTAAAACCCAATGTTTAAAGGAAAAAATGACCAAGAAACTATCGAAAAACCATGTTATGGACATAATTGATCCATTAAACTTCTATTAATGAGTGTGGATGGTTTGGTATGAATATTTTTATGTAAGAACGTGTTTACACCGAACTTCTTTTCAAGAGTACCATATGAGTCTATTTCCTTCCATATGAAAGGCGACCACCTCTACCCATTACTCATACCTCTCCAAACTGTTATATACGTATAAGATCTACCCAAGGGCCTCCAAAAATCCCTATACACGACCCAGATGCCTCCCTTTGGTCATAATACCTTCCAAGGATGCCTTTTGGTTTAAACCAAAAGATGTTTCCCGATTAAAATGTTATACCTTTTCTCAATCTCTCTAGTTTAATTTCCATTATACAACCACTAAGATATTTTTATTATGATATTGTATAACCAAAATAGTATCATAAATATACTAATATTTATTTATTCAGATATTTATAACTACAATTACAAACACCATCATCCAATGGGTAGTGAGCATAATGTTTCAGTGTACAACAAATTGTTGCCTCGTGAAATGATGATTGCTAAATTTTTCCCTACTACCTCTCATGCTGGAAATTATAGTGAAAAATATGTTTATATATATTAAATATGATATTATTTTTTATTTATACTTTTTAACCCTTTTATTAAACATACCTTTAATACATTCTATTTTACATTAATACGATAACACTGTCTGAGGACGTGGGGACTACCTCCTCTCAAGGTATTGAGATTCATTAACACTAATAATTGAAGGTATAAAGGATGGTTTTAATTAATAATAAATAACATTAAAAACATAAATTATATATTAATTAAATAATTAACTCTCTTTATATATATATATATATATATATCATTTTCTTTGTTACCACCTCAAAGACCTTAAAAGAGATAACGTCGTCCATGGATGTGTGGACTACAACCTCCTCGACATGATGTGGTTCTTTTTACACAACATAATTAGATTTATAAGTATATATGATTAAATAATATAAATTTTTTATATTATTATAATTTTTAAAAAATTCAGATACTTAGATTCTTTTCATAACGATCATTAAAGAATGGGAATGTTACTCATGCGTACGCACGACCTACCGTCTCCATGATTGTAACATATTATCATTTTCATAACCATATTTAATGATTGATGTTAAAAATATTTTTGATGTAAAAATATGATAATTATCTCATGGATATTTTTTGGGGATGTTATATAATGACCCCTATGACCATAGTTGACCAACAATTGTTTTTTTCACACACAAACCGAATTTTGTCGAAAACACCCATTGTAAACATAGTTATTTGAGTAGCTGTATACAATATGGTAATATGTGAAATAAAATTAAATATAAAAATTAAAATGGTTCTGAATAAAGTATAAATTTATCATGTGCATATTATAAAAGTGTTTAAAGGATGTTCACTCGAGAGGAAATAAAATGTTTGGAATTCTTGTCTATCTTTCATTTCATGAGGCATAAATAATTGTTGTGAACCTAATTTATTATAAATTGTATACATACTGAAACATTGAAATATAATATCAAGAATCCAATTATATTCACGTGATTTAAATTATTAATTTGATTCTTATCACTTTTGTGTCTTTTGATTCATGTGTAATGCATTTCGTCTCAATTACATGTCATTGAGGCACATTGTTTTGTTATTCATCTAATTTCTTTTATATGGTGTATATATTTCCATTGACATTATATATCATGAATCACCTTAATCTCATGATATTTTTTCATTCATTCAATTTTACTCCTTCATGAGGTTATAATTTAAAATGTATCAAAGTGATATGGGACACTTTGGAATGTTTAAAGATTATTTTCCTCAAGACTAATATTAATAATATTTCAATGGAATTTCCATTTGAGGAAAACATATAATCACAGTTCAATAATCCCTTTCATTATTCTCTAGTTATTCATGACCATTTTAATGTATTAGTACCATTTTTCTACTCATTGGTCCTCAATGTTATTTATATTTTTTTAAAGGAAACCTGATTTTAATTCTCTCTTTTGTCGAAGAACATATTTTATTCAAAAGACCATGTTTTATTAACACATATACTAATATGTTTTAAATTATTTTGAAAGAAATTTTTTCAATTTTTTCTTTTACAATTGTTTCAGAGGAATCTTTTTATTGCTTTTTGAAAGAGACATTTTCTATCCTTTTTTCATTTTAAGGGAATATTATTTTTACGTTGAATAACTTGTATGGATTCTTCCACCGTCATTTCATTAAAGGATAATTATTTTTTTTATAGGTTTATTAGTAAAGAAAAATATATTTAAAAGGTTTTTAAAAATAAAAGTATTTTTTCCTCGAGAGTATTCATAAAATTAATTCTTTTATTTCATCAATAAAAACTACCCTCTATTTTTCACCACATGGGTTTGTTATATTAATAAGATCCTTATTATTCATCTAGATGGATTATTATTTATTTAGCTAAGGATACTATTCTCATTAACCTCCTTGATTTTTTGGGTCACCTTGAAGTATTCATTTTTCCATGATCAATGAACTTTTAATTTCCCCATATTATCTATTTCATTTTTTCATGAATATTATTATTTCTTGAACCGTATAACATTTTACAAACGGTTCATACTTTGATAATTTTTTTATTAATTAGGGAATTATTGAGAGATTCGTATTTCTCATAAAAAATAGTTAGTCGATACAACATATTAGTTATTTTGATTATTCAATTTGAGTAATGAATTGGACTGGTAATAATGGGTTGATTTCAAACAATATATAGCTCCTCGGTGCATCGATATGTTATCATGAGACAAATAATTATGCAAATGGGTTTTTACCCTTAGTTTTAAACATTCCATTGAAAGACATTGATTGTAATATGTCCTCATATTCCTTAGACATGAATTAAATTAGAATATATTTTCCCTTATAGTAGTTTAAGTTATTATTCATCCTTGAGATTTCTGCATCGACATATGTATGTATACATGTAATTTTAGTTCATTATATAATGGAATGTGTTGTACTTTCATACCTTGCCATTTTTTCCTTATTTAGTTATTTAAATGGTATTTATTTACAATTATTCCATTTTCATATTGTTCATTCTGTTCTGTTTATGTAATATTATTAATTGGTATAGGTGTACAGTTATTTACCATTCCATAATTATTATTCATATTGATTCATTATTGCTTCCGCCATATTTTTCCCTTACAAAGAATTTGAGCTCACAATTATTATGTTTATTTCCACTAGAATCCATGAAGTGTACGATGAAATATATGAAATAAATTACTATATATATTATAGTTATACTCAAAGAAACTTTTTTATAAATAAGAAAACAATATGCTGTAGTTAGAGTGTCCATTTTAATAAAATTATTATTTATGTATCTAGTTTTCCAAGAATAATAAATTTGTATATCCTTTTATGGTCTATTTTTTGTAATCATTCAAATTTAATTGATACCATACAAAGAATCTAGAAAATTTATGGCTGGATCAAAATAGTTGGTTCCTAAAATTCACAAATAAATCTATGATTTTTTCTTAGGATTTCATGGAAATAGAAGGTTGTTTCATTTTCTTACCCCGTGATGCATATTTCAAAACATTGTGAAATCTTAAAAAGATTCTTATTTAGTCATTTAGAGAAAACCAAACATTTGATAGACATGTAATCACTTTATAAATATAAAGTGAAATTAAAAATCATTTTCCCTATTATTTCACATATATTCAAGTTTTTTTGTATTTATTTTGAAATTTACATGTAGTTTTTATTATTTTAATACTTAAATTTTTTTGTTTTCTATCATCTTAAAAAACAAATATCTCAAATTACTAATATTTGAGTTCATAGATATCTAATTTTAATCTATGATTTAAAACCTATGATTTCATATAAATAGAATGATATATGCTGGTCTTTGAAAGATTATATATGTTTTTAATTAATAATGAATCATTAAAATCTTCTTATTCATTACTCTAGAGAACACTACATGTTTGATTGAATTTTCATATAATAATACACATAAAAAATAATTTACAAATTTGTTCTTATGATTTCTCATTAATATGAGGTTTTATTTTATGGTTTTGATGGTTACATGAATATTTTAATGTTTCAAAACACTTAAAATTATGTTTCAATAATCTTGAGTAAGAGACAACTCAAATTATAGTGTAATCAGTTCGTACATTTTTTAAATAACTGAATGGTAATTTTATTATTATTCAATGAAAATTTATGATCACCAATAATGTTTTATATTGTGACACTGTAATGTGAGACACATTTTTTTCCTTAATATAACCACTTTTGAAATATAAAACAAATTATAATTAAACATTTAAAATTAATTATTAGTTAATAAAAATAGCACCAAATATACAACATTAATCTATAGAATCCAAATATTTATCACATATAGACTCATGATGATTCCCAATATCCAGATATAGATCATCCAAATTTAATTAATAATTACATTTTATAATCACATTAACCAAACAAGCATGTACCCTGGTGGTAAAGGATCCTTATTGTAATCCAAGAGATCCTAGGTTCAAACCATGTTGGGCATAGGTAATACTAGAGTAAAATGTAGGAAGGAGGTAAAACATGACTAATGTGGGTAGTATGATGTATCAATGATGCTTTAATGGGATTTCAAGTGATGTAATGGGCTTCATGTCCACTGGAACTATATTAATATAGGCACATTAACAAAAATCAATGCGAGTATAATTAATTTTCTCTTTTAACAATTTGACTAAAAATTGTGAACCATCAATATGAAAATGTATCGTTACCTCAACTATAAATGTCCAAATTTATCAAAATGTCTCATCATACTCTTTCTATAGGAATTGAAGTCGATCATATATATTATGTAATAACCTAAGATTGTAAAATATGAATATCATATTTGAGAGTATGCATGAAACACAACACCAAGCATATAAGAGAATATAAAATCCTAAGAAAATAATATATATTTACTATTTTAAATAAATTAAACAAATTAAATATATTTAAATTAAATCAATATATATTTTAGCTTGTTTTAGATGCAAGATAGAGTTTTTTCAAATAAAAATATAGTAATAATTTTATTATTTAATATGGTAGTAATCACCTACCCATTAGAATGGTGTTAATGAAAATTATCATGTAACACATTTAGAAATATATTTTACACTTTTTTATTAGTTATGTATTTATTATTAATATAATATGAATCATTTAAAATATAATGGAATTTTTTTATGAAAAAATGATTTTTTCTGAAAGACAACTTAATCAAGATTCCCATACAAAATTTAATTCCTAAAACATTTCTAAATATTAAATGAAAAAATAAACTAATTTTTTAAATTGGTATAAAAAATATATTTGGGAATATATTTTTGATTTTTCTGAGAATTGTTTTTTGATGAATAGTAAAAATACTAAGTTTTAATGGAAAAATGAATGTTTTTTAATTCTATTTATTGTGAAATTATATTTTGAATTTGTTCTAATGTAAAAATAGTTAATTTTTATATCAATTAATATAATTTATTTCATATTAATCCTTTTTATATTGAATTTTGATATAATAACATTGTAAAGTTTGATCATTTTGACAATAAAACCCCGCTTTCTCATCACATATAGGGGATTAATTTTAAATCAAAATTTTCATATTATGTGAAATAAATATTTTTAATTGGAATATATATTTTTATTTAGTTTAATTTATAATTTATAATAGAGTTAAATTCATATTTTTTCAAAATGGTTAGGGAATGTTGAAAAAATTAATTACCGTGGTTAAGTTAAAAATTGGTTTACCGAGGGTTAAGCTAAAAATATAATGGTATAAATGACCTATATACATGTATAAATACTATTTTACTATAATATTTCGACCATTAAACATATAATGTTATATAATATTTCATGTTTTACCATTTTTACATATAAAAGACATGGGAGTACTCAATTCATTTCAAAAATACCAAGTCTATCCTCTCTCACACTTATAAAAGGCCACCATTGTCCTCTCCACATCACACCATATAATGAATTTGGATCAGACAATACCTAACCAAATAAATTCCCAAAATTTATACCATAATACTATAATCCTTATCTAGATCATAAGTTCAATCTAGGAAGGATTTAGTGCAGACTCATTGAGGAAACTTGAAGAAGAGGGAATGTTTTTCTACGTGAATATTTATTTTACTTCTTCTTCCTCCTCATTCAATTTTTTTGTTAAAAAAATTATGATATAATTATATAATACTTTTAAATTTTGAGTAATGTTTTTATAATAATTTATTAACCAAAAACCATATCCACATCCATCAAATGGGTTATGAAATCATAGATCATGTGTAGGGCATATTACCTCCTCAGGAACTAATGACATCCATATTTTCATTTCCTCCTCTCATGGTTTGGAATGATAATGGATATAAACTAAATATATGATATCTATACCATATTTATACCTATTTAGTCACCATATCATGTATTAATTTTTACCATACATTCTTTAAGAGATACGATAACATCATTCATGTGTACTACGGACTACCACCTCACGAAGGGATGTCATTTTTTTTCACTAACTCCTTAAATGGAAGATGATAAAGAATATTTTTAATTATTACATGAAATATAAAAAACATAATAATGTTATTTGTGATATATTTTTCCTTTTTTTAAGAGGAAATATATCACTTTATTTCTTTCCTTTTCACTCACATAAAGATGATAACATAGTTCATGTACGTTTGGACTACTACATTGACAATGCAATGTGACTGCATTTTCATCACCAAACTATATGGATGAAATATAAGAGTCTAATATATTTTATTAGTGATTTTAAAATAATTTTTAAAGGTGAAATATCACATACATTATTTTTATAATTAAAGGTGAATGATGGAAACATTCTTTATGGTAAAGTGTGTCTTACTTTCTCCATGATCATAACATACATCATCGTTTATAACCATCATTCATGATGGGATTTTAAAGTAAAATTTATGTAATAATATGATAATTTTTTATCATAACTATTATGGAGATTATTTAGCTATATATAATGTGTAATAAATGGATCTATAGTTACAAAACCAATATGATAATACAAGACAATTAATAACCAAAACAATAAAAATAATGAGAGATTTAAAAAAAACGGGTTAGAAGATGTTATGAAAAGATAATAAATGATATTATAATTATTAATATGATTTTGGAATAAGTTAATGAAATTTATTTAAATACTATTCCAATATTCAAATAAACTTTAACCAAATTAAATAGTAAGGTAAGGGATTTCAAAACTCATTATTTACTCATATTGGTTAGGTGTATGTTTCATTCATTATATAATGATAAGATTATATGTGTAATTAATTGTTATTATCCTAATTTTTATTTAATTTTTTTTGTGGATTCATTTATGATACGCATTAGTGATCTAGGGAATAATTCCCATTTTAATATTATGACCATTTAAGGGTTTATTTTAGAATTTCATTCTAATTATCATTTTCTATTCTTGAATATCAATTTTAGGAAACTACTTGACTATTTACAAACAATTCAATTTCATGTTTCTATCCTCTTGTTATTAATTATATTTTCATTTAATAGTACAATTTTTCCTCAATTTGGTACATAAAATGTAATATAAATTAATTTCATGAAAATATGACTTCATTTCACACTTCAGTAAAAAATATATTTTTTACAAAATATTTGTTTCTAGAAATGTATTAATTTTTTTTACATTCTCACAATTGTATATCAAAGGACTTTTCACCAATTTTTAATATTAATATAACATTTTAAATATAATTTTATATTGTTTTAAAATTAATTCATGTTTTACATTTACCAAAAACAACAAAGGAATATTCAAATAATTTTCTCATCTAGTCAATTTATTATTATTTTACAATGGAAAAAGAATTTTGTTTTTACTTTAATGGAATGTATGGAATTACATATCATCGTGAATGTTAGTTCTTTAAAGCTTTTATTTCATGTTTACTAGGATATTTTAAAATAAAATTCTTTCCCTGATATTCTTTAAAATCATGGTTTTCAAATTTTATTTTTGAAATAACTGTTTTCTCAAAAAATTTATGTTTTAAGATACGATTCTCAAAATGAAAATTTTATTTTTCAAAATAATGTTTTAAAGATATTTTTATAGTATTTGAATTATTTAACAATAACCCTTTATTCTTTCTCTAGTGGATATATGTTTTATTGATGTCATCTATTTTCTTTCTCTTGACGGTTTATGATCATTTTAACAAATGATAGTATGTATTTATATTGTCTTAATTATTTTATTTTTTGGCCATTACCACCCCCTAATATTGTTCACCTTCATGTGGTTATTTTTCATTAAATTTATTTTATATAACCACATTATTTATCATGGATATGATTATTTTCCAAACCATATACCATTTTTACATATGGAGTTTACATTGAATATTATTTGATTAATTAGAGAAATATTTATTAATTTGTTTAATTAGGTCACATTGTTTATGAATTAAATTGATTATTTGATATGCAAAGAATTATTATTATAGGTATGAAATAGGTGGTTGTTTCTGACGCTTTCGCTGGGGCGCGCACATTCTTTTGTAAAGAACGTGCAACCGTTACCCCGCATTCCCGCTTTCCAAAGGTGGGCAGAATCTATTCCTTATTCAGGAACATTTGCTCCTTGATCGAAACTGGATAACGGGATATCGGTTCTTCCTTCAGTGGATTCCTCCTCAGAACTCTTTACCTATTCTGGGTCTCCCTTATAGATTTAATATGTTGTTTTTGAAACTCTTCCTAGAGCCATATCATCATGGACACCCATTAATGACACTGATTTTTTCGGTACATTCCAAGGGGTATGGTCAGGGCAACAAACATCAGTCAGGGGAGTAGTCACGTCGGGCATCATTGGCGTGTTTGGGCACTGGCACACTGGCACATCTGTATTTTGTCCCATGATATAGGGAACCTTGAGGGCCTGAAAGCCTGAGGAAACCCACATCGAACATGGGGGATCATATGTTATGGGCATGTATTTGAGGTTTTCCTCAGCTTCCCATGTTTAACACAGGGTATGACAGAAGTTAAACGTCTAGAGTAGATAGATCAGATTGATCAGAACACGGATTAGAGTGTATCAGATGAGTACAACCCCTGGAGGGAATGCTAAGGTAGGTGGGTTGTCATGACGTTACTGGGATGTGGCAGCCCATGTAAGAATCAAGATGGATGATGGGGTGCTGAGTTAAATGGGTGAATAATGAGATGGAACCGCCGTGAGGATTATGGTAATGTTGGGCTTGAGTCTCAGGGAGAATTCCAACATATCCTCGTGGTAGGGAATCAAAGTCCACGTAGTTCAGGTTGGGGGTTGGTGAATCGACGTGAATAAGGCCTTGGGGTCTGGATGGATGGTGGGTTTGAACCTCAGGGAGGCTTCCTACATACCTTGACTTGTCAAGGATCAAAGACCACGTAGTTCAGGTTGTGCATGTGGGGCTTACACTCTAGGCTGCCTGGGGTGTTGGTGAACCAACGTGAAGGGGTCGGAGCGACCAATGAGTGGTGGGATTGAACCATGTGGAGGCTTACTACGTACCTTGATTTGGAAAGGATCAAACACAATGTAGTTTAGGTGGGGCATTGGTGCACCGATGTGAAATTGCTCGGGACCGATGGTTGTTGGGATTGAACCTTAAGAAGGATTCCTACGTACCTTGCCTTGGAAAGGATCAAAGACCACATAGTTTGGAATTGTGGATATAGTTTAATGTCATCCAGGACAAAGGTGAAATGACGTGAAGGGGTCGGGACAAGTAGGTGTTGGGATTGAACCTCAGGGAGGCTTCTTACATACCTTTCCTTGGAAAGGATCAAATTCCACGTAGTTCAGATAAGTGGTTAGGGGATTACACTCTAGGCTTCCCATGGTATGATATAATGGTCAACACTTACTCTAATCCCATGTGAGTCATGCTCGGTGTGAGAAACAAGAGGTATCAAAGACCTGATGATCACTTCGTGAAAGGTGTGTCTGTGGGAAGTGGAGTGGGGCATACATATAGTTAGCCACCCGAAGAGGAAATAGGGGCTTATGCATGGTCTGCATCCCAGGGTGGGAACATGGGTATATGCATGGTATACGGCCCAAAGAGGTTGGGACTTACTCTAGGATGGATGCCCGATGGAGACAAAGCCTAGTGGGAGAGGCATTTGTAACAGAAGAAAGGAGGGGTTCGGTGTCCATTTTCCCCTCCCCTGGTCCTTGGGACCGAAGAAGAAAGGGGGATCATGGATGCTTCCCCAAACGAGAAAAGCTAGGGGCTTACACCATGATGGTTTTCCTTTTCCCCGCGTACAAATACAACTCTGATAAGGAGGATATCAACCCCTGTGAGGGTAGATCTCATCCTCATGGAGACCAGTGGGCACAAAGAATGTCCAAGGTGGGGTAAACCCATGTGCAAGGAAGGGTGTGAGTTCATAGTTTAACCATATGTGTTGAGGATGATGGTGCTTGGCAGTTTAACGTTCTGTAGCTCGGACGACGTGGGTTCTCTACGCACCCCTAGGACTTACATAACCGATACCCTCTGCACCTTGGTGAAGAGAGGGGACATGCAATGCCGTGGGTTGGGGGTGTTGTGAGTTGATACCATTAGGGGTCCACGTTAGCATGGCTATGCGAAGAAGAAATAGCCGTTAGTGTGCCTATGAAAAGAAGCATGAGGCGAAACAACGCAACGGGCGGTACCATCCATAGGACTTTTAAATTACTTCGTGTGAATCTATAAGGTTGCATGAGAAATGAATTTATGGAGAAGGTGCAATGGGTGTGGGAGGCACCCGAAAATGATTCCTAAAAGAGGTACATGACGGGCGCATAAGGCAAGAGGCATGCACACTAAAATGGTTGTTGCATGAAAAAATGGTCGGGCCGGTGCATAATGGTGGCGTGCGTGAAAAAGGGTTGGGCTGACGTGCAATTGAGGCGTGCGTGAAAAAGGACCGGCCTAACATGAAAAAACAATTACGCTCCGAAGACCTTATCATTCACAATTGGAATGAATTTCCTACAGGGGAGGGAGTGTGATGGGATTTGGACAAGGATCAAGCCCAAGTGTTCACACACAAAGGTGGACCCTCAGGCATTCTGGCTCGAAAAATTCAGTACCTGAGAGCCATCTTTTTGCACACACGGGAGAGGAATTGCGTGCAGTGGAGACGGTTCAGATTCTTTGGCCTGGAATTTGAAGGTGTGGCCATCTATTTATAGGTGATTGAGGTGGAGGATCCATGTGAAAAACATTCCAGTGTGAAAAATATCACGCATCAGGCATCGGCAGTGCATAGATGAATAGCGTGGGGCCGTGGCGCGAATATTTTCCGCACCCGCGTGGAAAACTCTCACAAATCACAGAGTTTTTTGCGCTTGGTATATTTTTTTGGGCACCTTATAATTTTTTTCATGCCGCCCCTCCGGGGGCCCCCGGGATGGATCTACGGTTCAAAATATGGATTCGATTTGTTGTGCCCGATCCTTCCGTAACCATTGAGCATTCTCTGGCATCTAAATATGCCCATACTCGGAATCATATCATTGAGGGTCCGCAAAGGTCGGATTCAGAGTGAAAAGGCGAGATACGGGACTCCCTGGGGCTGGTGAGCACTTAAAACCAGAGCAGCACAAAAAACCGAGATGGAGCACGCAATCCTCTTTTTCTGCGCACTCGGAAACCACTCTATACACCTTTAAAATACCCAGTGGGTCCCCCATTCAATATGGATTTTATTATGCGATAAGCTAGGATCTCTCGTGGGCGAAAAATATTTCTCTACCTACAAGCAAAAAATGCTTTGGTTTCACATAATTCATTGAGGTCAGTCGTTGGTTTACACACCAACCTGGGATATTCCGTGCCAACTTTCAATTTTCCACGCCGGCTACTAATTTTCCACGCCGACTGCTGATTTTCCGCACCCATGGATACTTTTCCATGCCAGTTTCTGGTTTTTCATGCAGTCTTCTCAAAAACTTTGCCAATAGAAGATGACCACCAATCGGGATGACGCTGAAAGGGAAGCAACATCTGCTACTCGAAGGGCTAAGATGGTTGCCAACCCGGAGGTTTATGGCACCCGAAAAATCGTATCCAACAATGATAATCTCTTCAACTTGTTGACCCCAGTGAATAAGGATTATGCATATTCTTCCAACCAGCAGATATGGGATTTCGGTATCTTGGAGGAGGTACATGTGCCATGGTTTGTGGTTGATACACCGCAGTCACGGGTGACCTGTGAGGATGACCTACCTCAATATAATATCACCTACAATGGCCACCCATCCAATGAAACCAGGCATATAGATGTTTACTTCTGGAATCCTAGGACTAGAACCATTTTGGGGAGTGACCCTGTCATGGAGAACTCATTGAACGTTTACACAAGCACCTTCTGTCAGAGTGTTACTGATGAGACCAAAGGCTGGTTGTAGGATTGGGATCTGTAGTCTAGAGGAAATTTTACTAGTGAATGGGCCTGGGCATATTGGGTTCCTCGGACATGCGACCAGTTTGGGGCTGAACTGCGGCACATCCGTTTTTTTTTTTGAGGGGGTGTGGTCGTCACAGTTTAACTTCTATCACCAACCTGATCTCGGGCCAGATCTGTTTACTGGATGGTCCCTCGATACTAATACCTTCTATCTTCATCATGTGGCAGTCAGCATTTTCCTCTGGGACATCCATTGCAATGGGGGTATCCCATCAGATGGGAACCAGTACAATTAATTCCTCCCGTTGAGGAACACTAGGGGAGACGGGTCATGAACCCCTATGCTGACATGGCACCTGTTGGAGCTGGCTAAGGAGAGGCTGGGGGTCAATGATTTTTTAAAGGACATTTATTACAAGAAATGTTATAGCTTGTTGCTGAAAAAATATCCAGAAGTCAAGATGTCGAGGCGAGGGAGACAGTGTCTGACCACAGCACAGAGGAGAAAAAGCTGATCGTACTGGAGGATCCTGGATGCGGGGGACTAGAAGTAGTGGGGCTTCAGCATCAATGAGATTCGGGACCCAAATGTTTGGTACTCCAGATTTCTTGCCACATTTCTGAGTTGGGGGATCTTATCAGTGAGGGATACAAAGATGTGAGTTTGTCCAGCGACCCTGGTGATGGCCGACATCATGATCACCAATCAGAGATTCAATCCGGGTGTCCCCATATTGGCCCATCAATACGCCATTTTGGGACTCATTTTGAGAGGATGGTGACCAAGGAGGATCTATGGCCCCTTCCATATTTTTTATGTCTGGGTCACAGCCCATTGTGGTGGCTATACCTTCCCGAATTACTTTCGTCCTCCAAGTAATGACATGAGAAATTCCTTGATGAACATCGTCAGAGTCATGCCATCGACGCTCAATGAGGAGGGAATAAGGATTCGAATTGGAAATCATGATAACTTCACTTTTAGCCCATTCTCCACCCTAACTAGATATATGATAGATAACGATAAAGGCTCGCTGGAGTAAAGTAAATACTTCCAGAGAATCAGAGGCAGGGTGCTCGTGGCCCATACTGATATGAAGATCCTTTGTGAGCCCTACGTGCCATCCAGGTTCTCCAAGAAATTCGGATGCCTTAAGCGGATGCCAAAAAAGGTGCACACAGATGTTTGGGAGGAAAGGCATCCCTGTGTTCTTCGCCAAATGTGACTGATGTTCACGACCCAAGGATCTGGTGACATTATCACCTTTCCTCCCATTGGAGTTTATGTTGTCCTCTCAACCGAATATGCCAAACATTGGGCTATAGCATACCCTGAGGGGATTTTGCAGAAGCGAGTTTGGCGACACAAGGTAGCCAGTGTAGAACCCGGGTAGCAAGAGAGCAGGTAGGGTGTTGTCAGAGAACAAAGGTTTGAAGCACATCGGGCTGTTGGGCCCACAATGTTCGGAACTTCAGTGTCAAGGATGTCACATGGAATGGTCATAAACTCGTCCCCTAAGGGGAGAAGGGATTGTGATGTGGCCAGGGAACTTCTTGGGAAACAGATAAGGTATCTACTTCAACCTTACAATGACACAATTTTCCCGGCTCTGTGGTCAGCCTGGATGACCCTGCGATAGTTGACGATTACTGATGCTATTTGGAAATAGATAGTGCGAGATGGAATCTGGCTGCTGTAGGTCGGACTCAATCGAGTTGTCGATAGGGTGAACTTTCATCATCAGCATGCATATCTGATGGCCATGGACATGTATGCATGCTAACATGATCGGCTTGAAGAGCCATCTTTTTTGTGAAAGTTATGATTGACCAGGAGCATGATCCAGAAAAGATGTCATCAAAGGATGACAACAACGACGATGAGTCAGAGGGATCTGATATGGAAGAGGAGGATGAAGGAGAAGGTTAATGAGGGGGTGAAGAAGAATAGGATCCCAAAGGAGGAGGGTCTCAAGGGGCGTCCCACCATGGGAGTCTCCAGGAGAGTCGCGAGATCATTGGCTCTAATGTGGATATAAATAAACTACTTGAAGTATGTCTCATCCCTTATCTGTCCCCTTCCCCTAATCATTTTTTGTAGCCCTAAATTTGATCTCTTTACCTTGTTCCGGAGATATGGGAGTGGACCAAGGGTCTCCATTCGAAGGGGAGGAGGTTCCAGTAGAACAAGGTGGGGAGTCGATTCCCATTATTGAGCTGATGAGCGCTAAGGGATCCCCCGTAGTGGCAGCTCCTGTAGCGGCTAGAACAACGGAGGTTGATGCTTTGGGCTCTTGTATGTTCATTAATTCAATGATGGTTTTTACTATCGGAGATCTCAGTTGATCATGGTGTTCATTGTTTGTGCAGTAATCACAGCCTTGGAATCTTGCCGGGCTGCCCAACTTGGGTCATCTACAATCGATTCCACTACAAATGTGTCGTCCCACACTTCTCAAAACAAGCCGACCCTGACGCTCGGTGAGCAATGGGATGTGGACACTAGTGGTACTCATGTCGGGGCTGGGCCAAAAGTCGGTGATGGAGCTATTGATACTGAGCCAAGAGAGGAAGATCACCCATGCTTTGTAGAGCCTAACCCCTTTGGCAAGCACACTTGAAGAGGACCCTACTACTAGTCTCTTTCCCGCTTTCCCCCGACATTCATCCTGCAGACCCCGAGGAGATAAATGATTCTGACTCGGGGGCAGTCGAGGAGAGCCGAATGATGCAGTGCAAAGGGTGCAAGATCATCAAGAGCTTTCTCAGTCATCCCCTGATAGAATAGCTGAAACGAATGGTGTCACTCCAAATCTAGATGCACTTCCTCTGTTCTGGAGGGGTGGATGCTCAATTCCATCATTCAATGGTCCATGGCAACTTTGCCGAGAATCTGCGCGAGAGCAGCCAATGCTCCAACATTTCCCAGTGTCAGGAGGGGTCAAAGAGTACCCAAGCATTTATAAAGGTAGAGAAAGATGCCCAATGCCTTGATGAACAGGTGAAGGAAAAGGATATATTCATTACAAACTGTTCTGCACTTGTAGAGCAGTTGAGGGGCAAGCTAGAAGATGTCCAAGAGCAACTTGTGGAAGCAGGTCATCAAATATCCACACATCAAACTGAATAAGCGCAAGCACGGGCTAGGTTCAGTGGACTATGTTTTGCGGCCACTGATGAAGATAGAGTCCTCAAGGGGTGGGAAGCAATCCTCGAGGCCACCATCCAAAAGGTAGAGGTACTGGAGCGATGCATCCATGAACCTAACCCTTAAGGGCCCTGTTTTGGAAAAATTCATAAACTTATTTCTACTTACAACTTATTTCTATGAACTGCATGCATGGATAGGTGTATGGATACATTAATTTAACTGTTCATTTTGTTTAATGCATTCAACTACAATCCAGAAACAAATATAAGTCCATGCATATGATCACGTGGGTCGCAAACTATGTGAGAAACAAGGGATGTTCGTAATATTACTTCATTTTAATGTAGGAGTGTCAACCAAGCTTCGGGCACCCGAGGTTCGAATGACCAATTCAGATTCCTAGAAAGAGAAGAGAAAGACCTGACCGAAGAATGATGTTCTCAAAACAGTCGAATTAACATATTCCGGATGTGCTCTTGTGCACGAAAGGGGTAACTCCAAGGGCGCTGGGATCAATTCGAACATATGGTAATGGAAGGCATGAATCACGATACCCAGAATTCAAAACACTGTGGGGGTGGTGTGACAATGAAGGATAATTTTTGACCACATTCAAAACAAAGTATCTTTATTACATTAGCCTAAAATGGAGATAAAAAATGAGAGCCAACCATTGACCTTATTCGAAACATGGGGCCTAAATCAAAATGTCATCCATTAGTTTTCCGAAACGTTCTCCCAAGAAAATAGGCATGCCATAGGCCAAGCACCCATACTGTTAGAGGGTTCCCTTAGACGTGAAAGAGGATGAGGGTTCAAATAAGGGGCATGAAAATCGGGGAATGTAGAGTAATGGTTTGCTCAAATAGAATCAAACACTCTTGAAATTAAACCACCATGGTGGAAGAAAATTATATGGGAGCATCGGTCTAATCATGGATCATTCCGATTTTTAGAAAGGATCTCTCTGGAAAGGGAGTTGTTGCTTCCCAATGTCATTGCGGGGCATCACAAACATGTTCAGGGCATAGATGCAGTTACATGGTTTCCCAAAAGGGGTGAGGCTAGGGGGCCAGAAAGGAGGAGGAACATGATTTATGATTCATGGGGATGGACCCGAAGTGAATTTTCTGGGCATTCTTACGTATCCCATGGAATGGGAATCAATCCATACATAGTTCTAGAAGATGTCATGTAGTTTAACGTCTTGCGGTAAGGACGCAGAGTGGTATTAATTTATGGTCATAGAGCTTGGACCAAGGATTGGTAAGGGATACAAGGGACACATAGTATGGTGATTGTGAAACCTAGCGTGAATGAGGACATAATTCCAGATTACCATGTGTTCCTTGGGGAAGCATTTAGGTCAAGGGACTTAACATGAATGTTATACTAGGCCCGTGGGGGAAGTACCCGGGCATTCCAACGTATCTCATGAGAATGATAATCAAGCCATACGTAGTTCTTGAAGGTTCTTTTTAGCATCATGCAAAACGAAAATACAGTTTAATGTCATGCATGACAGTAGATAGGAGGGACTAGATCCTAGTAGGGGGAGTATGTGGCGTGACTATTGAAAACACAACATTAATGGGGACATAATCCTATACAGACCATGCTGCATGGCCCTATAAGGGCGAGGGACTAAAAAGGCATAGTGGAAGAGATAAATTAACAGAACTGAGTTGGGATCATAGGCGGGATGTATAGGCATTCCTACGTTTACCATGGAATGGGAATCAAGCTATACGTAGTTCTACAAAGGGGAAATAAGAAAAGATATTAGTTAGATGTCTTAGAACTCGGACCATGGAGAAGCGAAACAATCCTATGTAAAGGTAGACCTTAACTAAATCCCCAAGCCAACATGAGTCAAACTCGGTGTAGGAAACAAGGGTGGATAAATTATTTTCTATTCATGAAATATATGAAAAAGGGGAATCGGTGGAGCCCCGAATGATTTCCCTACCACAACTTTTTTCCTCCTTACGTGGAGATGCACACATAAGAATAGTACCAAGAATTTTGAAGTTCTACTTGGACATGATGAGGTGGAAAAAGATGTGAATCATGTAACTGACATTTTGGGCTTAATGGGATTGGCATGACAATGGAGGATGGCTATTGACAATGTTCAAAACATAGCATCCATATCATGTTAGCCTGAAATGGGGACAAAAAAATGAGCACCGACTGCTGACCATATTCGCAATGTGGGACTTGTAATTATTTGTTGTCCAGAACCCCGAAGGACATTGGCCCGTAATGGTAGGAGGGCCCTTGGGCCGAGAATACATTCTATTTGAGGATCCCTTTGGGCTGAGAAAGGTGATGGAATCTCTAATGGAGGAGAACACGAAGCCTTAAAAATGGGTGAAAGCATGTTCGAGTAGAGTCTAAAATTCTAGGTACTAGACCAGAGTAACCATGGGCCATTTGGTGAATCACTGGAGAGGGCCAAGGGGCCCAACTTAAGGGCAGCTCACTCAAATAGATGAGAGTAGGGAAATAGAGCGAAGGCCGCTATGTAGAGAGAGAGAGGTATGTGGTGTGGTTGTTATAAACCTGACGTGAATGTGGACATAATCCCATACCACACTGTATACCCCTTTTATGGAAGAATGTGGGCCAAGAGGCAAAAATGATAGGGAGATTTCTAAGAGAATGGGATGGACATGAATTCTATATGTTCAGGCGGTCCTATGTATTCCTTGAAGATGGTAATCAAGCCACACGTAGTTCTCTAGGGGAATAATATGTAATTTTCCATCATACAATAAGGACGCAAAAGGGTAAGATACCCCACAAACAACAGGTGTTCGATACGGTGAATAACCCAATGTGAATGAGGACATAATCCCAAAACACACCGTAAACTCCCTATAAAACTTTGGTCGGGGCCCGAGAATGCCAAGGGGCTGGAAAAGATTGGGGGCCTGAGGCTGGGACTCGATTGGAAAGGCTCGACCAGTTTATAGTTTAATTTTTTGTAGTGAGGATGATTAGGGGTAAGGTATCTCATCTGAGGATGTGTATGGCATGATGACTAAACCCGAAATGAATAAGGACATAATACCATACCATACCGTACAATCCCCTAAGAGGGAACCTGGGATGGAACCTGAAAGGGCCAATGGGCCAGATGCCAGGCGTCTCGACCAATGGTATCCATACTACTTATTATGTGATTCCATCCTCATCATAACTTTTAATCCCACATGAGAAGTGCTTGATGTGGGAAAAAAGCAGCCGTATTTGGCTATCCATGCCATATTGGGGTCTAGTAGCTGGCATCGGCTTAGGGGAGTTCATCTCATGGATATACAATGGGGATGAATGAACCACCGAACTCGATGTTTGGGACATCTTGGGGTCGAAATTGACAATGAAGGATAGCTGTTGACCATGTTCGAAACACAGCCTCCTTATAGTGACCTCGAATGGGAACAAAAAATTAGCATCGAACTCTGACCATATTCACAACACGAGGCTTGTATC
This sequence comes from Viscum album, assembly GCA_963277665.1. Taxonomy (NCBI): domain Eukaryota; kingdom Viridiplantae; phylum Streptophyta; class Magnoliopsida; order Santalales; family Viscaceae; genus Viscum; species Viscum album. The sequence continues at coordinate 84,318,392 of OY728153.1, forward strand.
AATTTTTTTTATCAAAACCCTTGAGGTCATTGGCCCGAAGTGTTAGGAGAGCCCTTGGGCCTAGTATCCCTGTTGTTCGGGGGACCTTCTGTATGGGAAGTATGATGGAGTCCCAATCAAAGGAGTGGTTGAAGTATAGTTATACCCATACATTTTAATGTCAAACAAGGCAGTGAAAGAGGCAGACACCTTTGGGGAGTGGGATGTATGGCGTAATCGAGATGAGCTCGATGTGTATTGAGGAAAAAGCCTGCACCAAACCATGTGTCTTGACCCAAGGGGAGATTCTAGCATTTTGGCTGGGCCAACAGATGACATGTCTCGGCGTTCCTATGTATCCCACAATGATGGGAATCAAGACGTACATAGTTATGAATGCCATGAAATTTAACGTTATGTGGTGAGGACGTGGGAGGATGGATGAATGGGGACTGGGCACTTGGTGTGACTGTTATAATCCTGGCATGATTGGGGAAAATGAATATTTCACCATATCATGCAAGGATCATCCGCGAGAACAATACCCCGAGGGAATAGTCCAAGAGAAGAGAGTTTGGGGGATGGGCTCAAGACAAAACTCTTGAGAGTTCCTGTGTAATCCATAAGGATGGGAATCAATCCGTACATAGTTCTAAGGTCGCAGTTTAATTTCGTGAGGGATGATGCATTGTTTAAATTTGTGTAGGACTGAATAGTTTAAGGTCATGCTGGAACAAACAGTTTAGGGTCATGCCAGACCTAAATACTCGGGCAAGGTATCACATAATAAATTTGGAATTGGTGGGAGGAGTGTTACTCTTGTCGTCCATGGTCACTAGGGAGTATTCTCCATTGGGGTAAAACCTGTGGATTATTTACGGTCCTTCCCATTTGGGCTTCAACTTGGGTGGCTTCCTTCCAGGGATCATTGGAGTCCAGAGGGCCAATACCAAGTCTCCTTGTAGGAAAGAGCGGAGGCGAACCTTTTTGTGGAAGGCTCTAGATGTCTTATTCTGATGCCTTTCTAAATTGTACAAGGGCTTCCAATTCAGCCAGACGAATTTCAGCTACCTAATCTGGCACCTACTGGTCACAAACTGATATGCATAACGAAATCAGCTGGATCTCAATCGGCAGGACGACCCCAACTCCGTACACTTGGGAGTATGAGGTTACCTGGGTGGAATTATGAGGCATCATCCGATTAGCCCAGAGGGCGTTGGGGAGCTTTTCAGGCCAACTCTTGTTGTTTTGACCAACCATTTAGAGTAAAATTATGTAGAGGGTTTTGTTGAATGCCTCGATCTATCCATTTTCATACACGTGATAGTGGGAGGTATGATTTGAATTGATTTTGTACTTGGCATAAAATTTCTTCAGCTAGGATTCTCGGAAGTTAGCACCATTATTAGTGAGGAAAGCGTGTGGGACTCCAAATTGGTAGATGATGTTGGAGCTCACGAAGTAAATGATAGAATGGGCCATGACCACTTTTAATGTAATTGCTTCTGCCCACATGAAAAAGAAATCCATTGCGGTAAAGATGAACCAACACCAATGATCTTTCACCAGTGGGTATGGTCCCACGACGTTGTGTCCCCATACCGTAAATGGCCAAGAGTACATGGTGGAATGGAGAGGTTCTGGTGGCCGATGCAAGAATTTAGCATGAATTTGGCACATGTTACATCTCTTGTTGAACTCGATGTAGTCATGGTTCATGGAGGGCCAGAAGTACCCCAGTCTCTGGATCTCATGGGACACCTTCGGCCCAGTCTGGTGAGCCCCACTAGAATCAATGTGAACCTCTTGTATGACCTGCAAAATCTCACCTCCTTGGATTCATCGGAGGAGAACACCGTGAAAACTGCACTTGTAGAGGATCTTCTCAAGACTCAGACTATAGAGACCCGAAGCTTGACGTACATGGACATTAAATTACTTTTGCGGAATACTTAGTACATAACAAAAATACACACACAAGGACCATAATAGTTTAGTGTCTTTGGAAACTCGGAATATAATCTTCTAATCGTGGTGAAAAATCTTCAATATCTCCCATAAAGATCTTCCTTTTTTTTACCTAAAACCTTTCTTTATATCCTGGGGAAAAGAAATCATAAAAGGGTGAGCTCAAATGCTCAGTAAGGGTAAACAAAAGAAATATCAATCACATCATATTCATAAGATCATAACATTTTGGAAATCTTAACCTGCAAAAGAGATCATAATTTCATAACATGGAATAAATCATGGCAGTTAAATGTAATCACAATAATCATAACTTAAAACATGAAACTTTGTGGCATACACACATAATCATAGAGAATAATTTCTTGTTAGTCAAGACTCATTGCCAAGACTATCTTAGTGGAAAAAGTCCCTTTTTGAACTGAGTCACCCTCGTTTCAGTCCTGTTTCACTGAACCGGTATAACCTACCATTCCAGCCATGTCTATCTCATGAGATATAAAATCTTTACCCAATGCATTGAAGGGTGATATAGGTCCCACCCATCTTATAATGAATCCTTTCTTATGTGTGCCACATAATCATAAATTATACATCATCGCATCACACATGTAACAAAAATGGGATTCTTGAAACATCATGACATCATAAAACAAATCATATAAGGTAAATGACTTCATAAAAATAATTACCTCAAAACATAATCAAATCAATGTAATAATAGGGATAAAATCAGAACCCTATATTATCTTAGATGGAAAATAATTTTGATAAAACATTTGAACTCCATTCTTGAGGAAAATATCCGTTCTACTTCAAAAACACTTTTCTTTTCTTAACATGTCATACAATTATAAACTAAAAGAAGTTGATTAAAAATAAACTTGAAAACTTATAAAGGAATATTCTTGGAAATAATGTTTTAAAAATCCATTCTTTCCGTATAAGTTAAAAAAAACATTCTTCGTACTTTTGTCGGAAAAGTCAAATGGTACCTCGTACGAAAAATGACAAACGATTACATTCATATTCTTTAATAAAAACTCACCGAAGGGTAAAATTAGATTTAAACATTTGTAGGTGGATAATATTACATATTCAGGAAACATGGATTTGGATGATAAAATACACCCCAGTAAATACTAAAGTATAAACAATCTCGGATAAAAATGAGATTGTGAAATTTCCCTTACCTTAGGTCCGATTTGCTTCATAAGTGTCCGAACATCCTATATAATTATTTAAATAATGTCATTGACTTATTACAGAATCATATTCACTGTTATGATATCATATATGGTTCACTTATGACTTTATATTACCCGTTCTTTTGTAAATTCCATGTAAAAGAGCGTTTTGGGTAAATTTGTTTCATTTGTCGTCCGCGTTTTGACTTGTAATTATTCATATGATTACTTATATCATGATTACATAATTCCAGAATATAAAACATGATTTATATATATATATATATATATTCATAATATACATATATATAATAAATCAGTAAATGGAAAGAAATACACCGTTCATGGAGACGGTAGTCCGTACGTACGCATGAACGTTGTTTTCGTTTCCTTATTGAATTGAATGGAATTAAGTAGATGACATGCATATAAATATACATAAATACAGTATCATTATTATGTCATATATTTAATTAGTACTTATTATATATACTTTATAATCATTCATGAATGGTTAATCATTGAGAATGAATCTCATCACGTCGTGGAGACGGTAGTCCGTACGTACGCACGAGCGATGAAATCGTTCCCATGGTCGATGAATTGTGTTGAAGTGTATGTATACTATTTCAGTATCAATATAAATTTATAATAATCATATATAGTTACTCATTACACCATTATACCCATCCAATTAAGGTGGTGTCGGAAAATAGATTACACCACGGCGTGGAGACGGTATTCCGTACGTACACACGCGCGGTGATTTCATTTTTCCGTAGGATGGATAGAAGGTTAATTAGAGTTGTTTCATATTTATAATAACATATCAGTATATAAGAAATACTGATGTTATTACTTTATCATGAAACAACTAAAGAAGATGAAGTTGAAGAAGAAGGAAATTGAAAAAGATCGGTAATGGATATTACCTCTTTTTGACGCGCCTTCACTTAACCTCTACTTAAAGAACTAAGGATGGTCTTTGAATAAGACCAGGACCTCTAGGATGATATTAGGGAAGTGGAGAAGATATTTTGTCAGGGTTTGGCCGAGCATGAATGCTCAAATTGGTGTGAGGAGGAGAGGGAGGAGGTCCCCTTTTATAAGGGAGGAGAGGGGCATCTTAGGAAAATCTCAAAATATTATTTTATATTAAGGTCAAATTCGGTTTATAATGGTTCCAAATGGTCTTATTTCGAAGATAAAGTGGGTATGGGTCGAAATCATCTCATTCAATAGGATTTAGACATGTTTAGGTTATTATTGTAACCTTATCAATTAGATTTAACTCTAAGTTAAATAATTTAACTTTTACCGTGTCTTTTTGTTTTCTTACACTATAAGGTTAATAAACTTACTATATCAAGCCAAAAGAACCCCAACTTGTTTATAATTAATATATATAACCTTATCTAAGTCATTTTCCCGAAATTTATATTTTTAGGAATAAAATAACAATTAATAATATAATATTTGTTTTAAAAACTAATTTATGTCAATTTTGAAACTATTTGGTACATGATTTTTATGAAATTTCTAACAAAATGATAAGTTCGAACCAAGTTACTTAAATCAACAATAACATGTCATAGTAACCTTGAAAATTAGTGTAAGTCATAAAAAGTCTCAAATTACATTTATTTGGGCATTTATAACATTAATTATGTTAATATTTTCTTAAAAAGGTAATTACTGCATCATCGTTGTGTCATAAATAAATTAAATTATTTAAAATATAAAAATTACAAATAAAATACCATTATGTAGGAAATCTTTTTATATTTCTAATGAATACTTATAGTCGAAATTATATTATGTATAACCCTATATTAAAAATGTTTTAGTAAATAAACTTTGATTTTAACTCTTTTAACTCTTCTTTGAATTAAATAATAATAAATGTCCTAATCTAATCCAAGTGGGCCTAAATGATAATATTTTATACTTAAGGTTGTTTTTGGTCGAGATACACTTGTCCAATAGGATTAGAACATGTGTTAGGGTAATATTAATATCATTTTTACCCTTAATTACCCTATTTACTTTTAACCGTGGTAAATAAAAGTAAAAAGTTACTATTCACCAAAAATTATTTTCATCTCATTGAACCAAATTTTACTTACTGACATCAACCGTGTCTCTCGGATGTTTGAATTTCCATTCACAAAAGCGGTAAAATTAAGATTTATGAAAAAATTAATTTTTTTAACTACCACTTAGTGGTTTCACTATTCATCACAAATTGAAAGTTTTCAGAAAAATGCCAAAATTTCACCCTAAGCTATAATTGATATTCTGAATTAAAAAATGATTTCCATTTTAAAAAATTCCCAACATATAATTTGCATTAATTAATTATATAATTAATTTCCGTTGTCACAACAAATAGCGTGTTTTTAAGAGATAATAACTATCCAAAGATTGAAACTTGTTTATAACTGGTTTAAATGTAGAATTACATACAATGACCAACATTGTATTAAATTGTAAAAATATATTCTAAATATACTTTAAAACCACACAAATTAACAATTTATCACTATTAATTATTTCGATTAAAAAAGTTGTTTTTAATTAAAATTTAGTAATTTTCACTATTCATCAGAATATGAAAGTTATCCGAAAAGTACCAACATTTCACCATAGGCTAAATTCGATACTACGAATCCAAAAATGAAGTCCATTTTGAGAGCTAAAATTTCTAAAATTTTAAAAGGTGGTTATTACTATTCATAACGGCTAGTTATAATAATATTTTAATAGCATATCGTTGTTTAGTGAAACTCAGTATTGCATACTACACACGCTATCGAGGAAGGTCGAGATTGCGTGTAATGCAAGGCAAGTCAAGGATATCTGTTGTGATAGCTCCTTTTGGTGTAGTGTACAACACAAGACATTAATAAAATTAAAAAGAATATTTTTCATAAAATCTCAGGCTGTTACATTCTACCCCCCTTAAAATGAATTTCACCCACGAAATTCGTCAGGGTTATAAATGGTTTACTACTTGAAAGTTTCTTTAATAGAAACCCACATCGTAAAAAGGAATACCAAAACCAATATTTAAAAACAAAAGTATGAAACGTAACGGTTACCCAAATAAACTAATCACTGGGTTTCCACATAGGTGAAAATATGGATATGGAAGAGAAATCTAACTATCATGTTCTGATGGAGAGTGGTAGAGAACATGGCTATGGAAAAGCCAGTAATCACAAATCCATAGATTTGTGATGATATAAGGTACCATCTAATTCACCGGATATAAGGGCACTAGGACAACATTTTTTGGTTTTCAAGATCATTTCTCTAAAGTTGAAGAATTTGAATTAGAATAAATACTTACTTTATTTTGGTACAATCTCACTGTTGTTCGTACATTGAACAATTTCCACTTCATCTCTTAAATAAATGAAGTTGAAATTGTTATTCATGATGTGTTAATTGATCATGTGATAAAATGATGGGTCATTCCATCTGTCTCAAACAAAAGGTTAGCAAAAGTTATTAAAAAATACATAAGTCCATCTATAGTGAGATTAATCATATATGGTTCCTAAAATGGACTTATACTTCATATACCATACTTCTTAATATAATAAAACTAGTTTCTACTAAACAGGGACTTCCTGTAGGCCAGTGGTAGGCGATAAAGGCCAGTCACACTTTGGTTGTGGGTTCGATTCCCACAGCCTTGTCCGACGCGATGGGTTGTCACCCGTCCTGTAGGTTGTCCTTTTTCTAAAACTATATTACTGTAACATCCCATCAATAATATCGAAAAACTTTTATCCGTAAACAATACTAACTTATGTCCAACATAATCCATTCCAATCTTTAGGCTTATCCATAATACTGCAGTCCACTCTCATAATATAGTGAAAATGATTACCAGAGATTTAATACCATCGTTGATCCCCATATAAAATAAGATATGTCTTGTTGGTCACATTCCAATCATTCAAAGGCCTTAATCATGTATTCTCTAAAAGAATGAATACCCATTGAACCTTAGTGAAAACATGAATGCAGTTAAAAGTTAACACTTTCCACAAAACAAAATCCTCAAAACTATTTATACTCAAACCACTATATCACTTAGTCCTTATATCAATCATGAGCTCATGAATACTGTTAAACATTTCATTTTCTTGTTTTCCCTTCATTATGCACATAATATCTCAATAACTTTGAATACCACATTAGACCAATACATAAATATTCCAATGCTCCATGATACAATATTATTTTCGAATCCCATTACATAAACACTTAATCATTCCACCACATCGTTGTCATATTCAACATCACCAATAGTGATCACATGTGACTTCCCTTTGTCCTTTGCCTTCAGTGGTTGCTCATGTTGATCATCACTAACCCTTGGATTAGGGAATTTATTAGCATAATGCCCCATTTCCTTGCACTTGAAGCGTTGAAGTATTGGTGGTGCGTTCTCTTCAGTCTTTGCTTTATTCACATCATTAGAATCCCTTTTTCCATTACTTCGACACTCAGCTGCTTGATGACCTTCTTTTCCACACTTAAAACATTTTCTAGTCCCTTTAAGACAATCTCCACCATGCTTCTTTCTACACTTTGAGCATAAGGAAACATTCATCTTCTTTTCACCATTATTCTGAGATTTCTCCTTAAACTCCATCTTTCGTTTCTTGTCAAAACCATGAGATGGATATGTAACACCAACTTCCATTTCTACCTTGATAGCACAATGCACAATTTCTTCATAACTACTGAAGTCTCTTATAGCTGATGCCCTTAGAAGACTTGGTTTTAATCCACTGAAAAATCGATCAACTTTACTTTCAGGTTGGATGATAATGCCAGATGCATACCTTGCAAGTCTTGTAAAATTCGCTTTGTATATACCAACAGATTCATCATCCTTTTGCTTTAGTTCAAGAAACTCCTTCTCCATATTTGTTCGAAGAATACGAGGAAAGTACTTATTGAAAAATAAGTTCTTGAACTCGTCCCATTCCATGGACTCAATGTCATCTCTTTGCCTCGTATTCTTGATATGATTCCACCATTGATCAGCTTCACCTTCCAAAGGATATACTGCTAAGATGACTTTATCATGTTCATAACATTGAAGAACTGAAAATATCTTTTCAGGGGTACTAATCCATTGTTCAGCAACAAGTGGATCAGAAGACCCACTGAAAGAAGGTGGACGTTGCCTCATGAAGGAATCAATAGAATATTGTTCCCTTATCTGCTCATTTGGAAGTCCAGAATGATTCATAGCTTGTGTAAGTATAGAAATAAGATTTTTCACTCCATCTCCCATAACATTCGTTTGTTCAGGAGGACAATCATTTCATTGTCCATTGCATTGATCAACACGGTTCCTTCGGGTTCCAGCCATCGTCTAAAACCCAAAAAGAATAGTGTGAGAGGCAAAAATCATGCTCGGGAAAACAACATAATAAAGGGGGAGTACCTTCAATATCTAACATCTTAGGTCTAATTCTATGATCGTTAGCGTAATTCTAGTAATATAACCTATACGTATACTTATCCTTAGGGACATCCCTAGACATACCTTAGAAATATCTCTAGGGATCTCACTAACGTTTTCGCATCCTAGTTTCCAAAGGTTGACTAAACCTTTGTTCTGATACCAACTGTAGAGACCCGAAGCTTGACGTACATGGACATTACATTACTTTTTCGGAATACATAGTACATAACAAAAACACACACACAAGGACCGTAATAGTTTTGTGTCTTTGGAAACTCGGAATATAATCTTCTAATCATGGTGAAAGATCTTCAATATCTCCCATAAAGATCTGCCTTTTTTTACCTAAAACCTTTCTTTATATCCTGGGGAAAAGAAAACATAAAAGGGTGAGCTCAAATGCTCAGTAAGGGTAAACAAAACAAATATCAATCACATCATATTCATAAGAACATAACATTTTGGAAATCTTAACCTGCAAAAGAGATCATAATTTCATAACATGGAATAAATCATGGCAGTGAAATGTAATCACAATAATCATAACTTAAAACATGAAACTTTGTGGCATACACACATAATCATAGAGAATCATTTCTTGTTAGTCAATACTCATTGCCAAGACTATCTTAGTGGACAAGTCCCTTTCTGAACTGAGTCACCCTCGTTTCAGTCCTATTTCACTGAACCGGTATAACCTACCATTCCAGCCATGTCTATCTCATGAGATATAAAATCTTTACCCAATGCATTGGATGGAGATATAGGTCCCACCCATATTATAATGAATCCTTTCTTATGTGTTCCACATAATCATAAATTATACATCATCGCATAACACATGTAACAAAAATGGGATTCTTGAAACATCATGACATCATAAAACAAATCATATAAGGTAAATGACTTCATAAAAATAATTCCCTCAAAACATAATCAAATCAATGTAATAATAGGGATAAAATCAGAACCCTATATTATCTTAGATGGAAAATAATTTTGATAAAACATTTGAACTCCATTATTGAGGAAAATATCCTTTCTACTTCAAAAACACTTTTCTTTTCTTAACATTTCATACAATTATAAACTAAAAGAACTTGATTAAATATAAAATTGAAAACTTATAAAGGAAGATTCTTGGAAATAATGTTTTAAAATCCATTCTTTCCGTATAAATTAAAAAAAACATTCTTCGTACTTTTGTCGGAAAATTCAAAAGGTACCTCGTACGAAAAACGACAAAATATTCCTTTCATATTCATTACTAAAAACTCACTGAAGGGTAAAATTGGATTTAAACATTTGTAGGTGGATAATATTACATATTCAGGAAACATGGATGTGGATGATAAAATACACCCCAGTAAATACTAAAGTATAAACAATCTCGGATAAAAATGAGATTGTGATATTTCCCTTACCTTAGGTCTGATTTGCTTCATAAGTGTCCGAACCACCTGTATAATGATTTAAATAATGTCATTGACTTATTACAGAATCATATTCACTGTTATGATATCATATAGGCTTCACTTATGACATTATATTACCCGTTCTTTTGTAAATTCCATGTTTAAGAGCGTTTTGGGTAAAATTGTTTCATTTGTCGTCTGTGTTTTGAATTGTAATTATTCATATGATTAATTAGATCATGATTACATAATTACAGAATATAAAACATGATTTATATATATATATTCAGAATATACATATATATAATAAATCAGTAAATGGAATGAAATACACCGTTCATGGAGACGGTAGTCCGTACGTACTCATGAACGCTATTTTCGTTTCCTTATTGAATTGAATGGAATTAAGTAGATGACATGCATATAAATATACATAAATCCAGTATCATTATTATGTCATGTATTTCATTAGTAATTATTATATATACTTTATAATCATTCATGAATGGTTAATCATTGAGAATGAATCTCATCGTGTCGTGGAGACGGTAGTCCATACATACGCACGAGCGATGATATCGTTCCCATGGTCTAGGAATTGTGTTGAAGTGTATGTATACTATTTAAGTATCAATGTAACTTTATAATAATTATATATAGTTACTCATTACACCATTATACCCATCCAATTAAGGTGGTGTCGAAAAATAGATTACACCACGGCGTGGAGACGGTATTCCGTACGTACGCACGCGCGGTGATTTCCTTTTTCCGTAGGATGGATAAAAGGTTAATTAGAGTTGTTTAATATTTATAATAACATATCAGTATATAAGAAATACTTATTTTATTACTTTATCATGAAAAAACTAATGAAGAAGAATTTGAAGAAGAAAGAAATTGAAAAAGATCGGTAATGGATATTACCTCTTTTTGATGCGCCTTCACTTAACCTCCACTTAAAGAACTAAGGATGGTCTTTGAAGAAGACCAGGACCTCTAGGATGATATTAGGGAAGTGGAGAAGAGATTTTGGCAGGGTTTGGACGAGCTTGAATGCTCAAATTGGTGTGAGGAGTAGAGGGAGGAGGTGCCCTTTTATAAGGGAGGAGAGGGGCATCTTAGGAAAATCTCAAAATATTATTTTATATTAAGATCAAATTCGGTTTATAATAGTTCCAAATGGTCTTATTTCGATTCTAAAGTGGTTATGGGTCGAAATCATCTCATCCAATAGGATTTAGACATTTTTAGGTTATTATTTTAACCTTATCAATTAGATTTAACTCTAAGTTAAATAATTTAACTTTTACTGTGTCTTTTTGTTTTCTTACACTATAAGGTTAATAAACTTACTATATCAAGCCAAAAGAACCCCAAATTGTTTATTATTTATATATATAACCTTATATAAGTAATGTGGCCTAACATTATATTTTTAGGAATAAAATAACAATTAATAATATAATATTTTGTTTAAAGACTAATTTATGTCAATTTTGACACTATTTGGTACATGATTTTTAGGAAACTTCTAACAGAATGATAAGTTCGAACAAAGTTACTTAAATCAACAATAACATGTCATAGTAACCTATAAATTTAGTGTAAGTCATAGAAAGTCTCAAATTACATTTATTTGGGCATTTATAACATCAATTATGTTAATATTTTCTTAAAAAGGTAATTACTACATCATCATTGTGTGATAAATAAATTACATTATTTAAAGTATAAAAATTACAAATAAAATACCATTATGTAGGAAATATTTTTATCTTTCTAATGAATATTTATAGTCGAAATTATATTATGTATAACCCTATATTAAAAATGTTTTAGTACATAAACTTTGATTTTAACTCTTTTAACTCTTCTTTGAATTAAATAATAATAATTGTCCTAATCTAATCCAAGTGGGCCTAAATGATAATATTTTACACTTAAGGTTGTTTTTGGTCGAGCTACACTTGTCCAATAGTATTAGAACATGTGTTAGGGTAAAATTAATATCATTTTTACCCTTAATTACCCTATTTACTTATAACCGTGGTAAATAAAAGTAAAAAGTTACTATTCACCAAAAATTATTTTCATCTCATTGAACCACATTTTACTTACTGACATCAACTGTGTCTCTCGGATTTTTGAAATTCCATTCAAAAAAGCGGTAAAATTAAGATTTATGAAAATTTTAATTTTTTTAACTACCACTTAGTGGTTTCACTATTCATCAAAAATTGAAAGTTTTCAGAAAAATGCCAAAATTTCACCCTAAGCTATAATTGATATTCCGAATTAAAAAATGATTTCTATTTTACAAAATTCCCAACATATAAGTTTCATTAATTAATTTTATAATTAATTTTCGTTGTCACAACAAATAGCGTGTTTTTAAGAGATAATAACTATCAAAAGATTGAAACTTGTTTATAACTGGTTTAAATGTAGAATTACATCCAATGACCAACATTGTATTAAATTGTAAAAATATATTCTAAATATACTTTAAAACCACTCAAATTAACAATTTATCACTAATATTTATTTCGATTAAAAAAGATGTTTTTAATTAAAATTTAGTAATTTTCACTATTCGTCAGAATATGAAAGTTATCCGAAAAGTACCAACATTTCACCTTAGGCTAAATTCGATACTACGAATCCAAAAATGAAGTCCATTTTGAGAGCTAAAATTTCTAAAATTTTAAAAGGTGGTTATTACAATTCATAACGGCTAGTTATAATAATATTTTAATAGCATATCATTGTTTAGTGAAACTCAGTATTGCGTACTACACACGCTATCGAGGAAGGTCGTGATTGCGTGTAATGCAAGGCAAGTCAAGGATGTGTGTTGTGAAAGCTCCTTTTGGTGTAGCGTACAACACAAGACATTAATAAAATTAAAAAGAATATTTTTCATAAAATCTCAGTTTGTTACACAGACCACTGTGGAGAGTAGACATTAGCGCGTGGCGTCGAATTCGCTCACGCTCGGCCCGATCATCCCGGAGTTAACCATTTTGGAGATACTCAACAAAAGGGAATCCCTAGTCGGGAGTCGCTTCAACCACTACATCTCAGGAGCCTGGGGGTCTCGATGTGGAGGCCCCGGTAGTAGGATGGCTTACTCGTAGGTCGTAGTAACCATCTGGGGTGACGGGAGAAATGAATCTCCGATGTGCCCCGTTTATAATCAGATCATCTTACTCAGGTACTGCAAGTGATGTAGCGAGGCTGAATAGGGAATCATCTCGACTGTTCTGAGATTGCGGGACATGAGTAACTCCCGACCGAGATGAAAACTTGTCCATTAGCTGGAGGGTGCACCCCAACAATGGTATAAGCTATGGATTTCTAACAGTGAATTCACCGTTGATTTGCTTGATGACTAGTTCAGAATCCCCTTTCACTTGCAAATAGGGAAAATTTATCTTGAGGGCTAGCTCGAGGACAATGATAAGAGCATGGCACTCTGCCTCGTTGTTGGTGCAACCTTCCAACAATAAAAATGAGTACAAAATAATGGATTGCACTGGGGTAAGGAATACAATACCCAGACCTACTCTCTTGAGTTGAGTATCATTGAGTCTCCTACTAGTGGGGCTCCAGGAGGCACCATCAATGTGCATCTGCCAACATGGGATGGCATGATCTTCTGATAGGATTCATTCTATGGGAAAATCTAGGTTCAGGGACTAGTCTGTGAGGGTTGGATGGGCAGCAAAAAAATCATCCGATGCATGTCCCTTGATAGCCCTCTAAGGCACAAACCTGATGTCAAATTGCTGGAGGATAACTGCCCACCGTGCTAGACGACCGGTCAACATGGGGCGGTTGATAATGTACTTCAGTGGGTCTATCCGAGACACCAGCTATACCTCATGGTGTTGTAGGTAATGTCACAATTTCTGTACTATGAATACCAGCGCATGGAATCTCTTTTCGATGATGGAGTATCTGGTCTCCGTATTTATGAGAATATGACTAAGGTAGTAGATGTAATTTTCCATCCCCTCATTGTTCTTCTAGGTGAGGAGGGAGCTAAGAGATCATTCTAGGGAAGTCACGTACAGGATCAGCGGCTTTCTGGATATGGGTGGCATTAGGATCGGAGGCTGGAGTAGGTACTGCTTGACTTTCTTGAACATATCTTGTCACACTTCATCTCATTCGTAGGTGGAGACTTTCTTCATGATCCAAAAAATGCTTACATTTTTTGGAAATATTCACAACGAATCGACGTATGTAGTATAAGAGGCCTTGGAAACCTCGATGCTCTGGAATATTACTCGGGAGAGGAGTCTTGGTGATGTCCTTGATCTTCTTTGGGTCAATCTCAATGCCCTGGTACCTGACAAAAAATCCAATAAAATTTCTAGAAGTGACCCCGAAGGCACACTTCAATGGGTTCATCTTCAGGCGGCGGGAACGGAGGAAGCCAAAAACTTTATCAAGATACTTAAGATAGTCATGGAACTGGTTAAATTTGACCACCAGATCATCCACATATAATTCCACCAATTTCCCGGGGATTGGCTTGAATATGCGGTGCATGGTCTGCTGCTAGGTGGGTCCAACATTCTTCATGCCGAAGGGCATAACCTAGTAACATAAAGTACCTTGGGGCGCCCTGAAAGTAGGGGACTCTTCATCCTCAGGGTCCATCCAACTATAATTATATCCAATGTAACCATCCATAAATTATAGGGCTTGGAATCTATCCGTAGCGTCGATCAACAATTCTGCCGCTGGAAGGGGAAAGTCATCCCTCAGACAGTGACGGTTGAGATTGCGGAAGTCGATGGAGACTCTGATCTGTCTGTTCTTCTTCCTAACTAGCATAATGTTGGCTAGCCACTAGGGGTATTGGAACTCCTTGACAATGTTGGCTCTGATTATCTTGTCAACTTCGGCCTTGACCATGGAACCATGAGAAGGGTGCATATTTCTGTGAGGCTACTTGAACCCATGATGATTTTTTGATAGATCAAGGCTGTTGAGGACTACCTGAGGATCTAGTACTGGCATCACGTCGTACCTCTAGGAGAACATGTCCTAGTTCTATTTAAGGAATTCCACGTATCGCCGCTTCTCTTCGGGGGACATGGAGGCACTGATCAATGTGCGTCTCGGATCTGCCTCTCTCCCAAGGTTCACCTGTACCAGTTCATCAACCATTGTAGAGATTCCTTCTTCAAAGGCAGGGGGAGAATCCTCCAAATCCTCATCTTCACTTGTGGTGGTGGGATTCCCAGCAGGAGAAGATTCCTCTGGTTCGGTAGATCCCTGACGAGAGGCTCGTACCAGCCTGGACAATGATGGACAACATATCAGGAGATTCACGTGCTTCCGAAACCATAACAATGAAGGAAGTCGATCCGATCCGATCTAGTACTTGGCCCAAGGGTCCACGTTTGATGATATTAAAGTAGTAGTGGTGCGTTGACTTGAGCTAGTTAATTCTAGCCTGGTGAAATAGACATGTATGACGTACATCCATTACCATGGGGTGGACATCTGGATACCGTACATGGGTAAGAGGCTCCGAGATTACGTGAGCCTGGTTTGTGTAAGAGTACGATGTGATTTACCACCGCCTCTTAGACTTGGGAATATGATTCCCTCTTTTACCATAGACAACAAAAAATTCCCCCATATTAGGGGTTCTGGCCTCTAATAGATGGATCGAGAAGATGTAGGCGTCATCCAGACCTGTCTAGGGGTCATTTGAAACCGTGACGGGTTCGACCTCACTTTCTTGAATCTTCTTATCCTTGCTCTTGTAATAGTCGGCATCCATGTAGCAGGCTTCACAAGAGGCGAAAGGAGATTCATCACCTTGGAGAACACCTAATCGACCATTAAGAGAGTACTTGAGGCATTGCTGATACAATGAGTGGACCACCACGTGTAGGTGGATCCATGGCATGCCCATCAATCATTATACATGGTGTCCTAAGAGACAACCATGAACTTTGTGATGGAAACTAGGCCACCGAACTGGGACTTCAAATGGATCTTACCAACTGAGGTCTGCTCTGTCCTATTGTATATCTGGATCATTATGTCAGAGGGAGTCAGGTTATCTTTGTATAACCCTAGTTTCCACAGTGATCGCATCAAGAAATGGTTAATCTTGGAGCTGGTGTCAACAAGAGAGCGGTGAACATCCACGCCATTAAATTGGCTAGTGTTGTACAGTGGGTGGATGTGCCCTTTTGTGGGAGAGCCTTTATCTTCTTTAGAGAATTAAATTATGGCTTGAAAATCAGCATTCTCAACTGATTCAGCATGAAAGGATTATGCGGCTGCTACCTCCGTCTTAAACTAAAGGGGGATTCTTATAGCCTTAGCGAGGGCCTCACACATTTCTGGTGATAGTAGAAGGGCCTTGAGGATGGAAATATCCACTAGGATGATGGCAAGGTGCTTGAGGGAATCATATTTCTATTCCAGGAATGAGAATCTAAATGTAGGAGGCTACTCTGTGATACGAGGCATGGCGGGCCCTACCGGCTGGGCCGGTGGCTGACTGGTGCTGGGTATATCCCACTGTTCACTTGTCGAAGCCAGAAGAGTAGTGGCCAGATGAGGACCAGAAAACTGAGATCGGCATGTAGTAGGTCGAGGATGGTCGCGGCACGGTCGAGGTTGCTCTGCCTGATCGAGTATCCCAAACAGTGGTGGAGGTGGACCTGACGACACCATATGAAATTGCTTGGCATACAGAGCTCTATGATGGGCATGTTGTCTGGTCTCACGGGTATGGACAGCCTGGCTGGATGCACCAACTGATGTTCCTCGACGATCCATATGGATGGGGTTGCGCCAACGTTGGCACCGGCTAGGGATGTTGGGGAGGTTCTTCTGGCACTCTCTGTTGTCGGGATTCATATAGGGATTTACTAACTCCACAGTATTAACCGAAGCATACCCATGACTATTACATGAAGATTCATCCATTACTGGGTGAATTCTGGGGGGAATCCCCATATCATGGGGCATTATGTCGCCAAGTGTGTGGGACGACGATGGCATTGGAAGGGCGCATTGATTTCCCTTGCACCACTGATGCTTTTTCTTCTAGGAAGAGGCCAGATGAGGTGATGATACAGAAGTGGTGGTCGTAGCTTCTAAAGGTTTAGACGGATTCAGGCATTCCCTAATGATACCATGGGTACGAGAAACCATTTTCCGAGCCATCCAATCATCATACTTCTGTGGGGCATAGTTAGAAACCTACAACCACTCTCCTTCGCTGTCGCTACTGCTATCTAGCCTTAAAATACACCTGCCACTTGTGCCAGGTCTGGGCCCAGCCAGACTATGTTGTTATTGACCTAGTCTTGAAGCCATTATTTGAACACATTGCACTAATTTAGGGTGTTCCCTAGAATTTGATGATAGGGGAAGTAGTTGGGGTGATCCGTGAGCTTCGCCTCTACTGTCCTTCTGTACTCAGGCAAACGCACAATCCCTTTTTCCAAGGCACTTTTGAAATAGTCAGGGACCTGATTATCATTGAATGAGTAGGTCAGGTGTCTTCTATCCGAAAAGGGGAGCCTTGGAGCCTGGCTGTAACACCTGAGAATTTTATGTTATATAAATCATCAAAGGAATCTTTTTCTACAAACAACACTTGCTTGTCTTGCTTTACATGAAATCGCGAGCATCCTCGATAGCTTGCGTCGTACGCAATACCGAGTTTCACTAAACAACGATATACTATTAAAATATTATTAAAACTAGCCGTTATGAATAGTAATAACCAATTTTTAAAATTTTATAAATTTTATTTTTCAAAATGGAATTCATTTTTGGATTTTTAATATCAAAATTAGCATAGGGTGAAATTTTGGTATTTTTATGAAAACTTTCAATTTTTTATGAATAGTGAAACCACAAAGTGGTAGTTAAAAAAACTGAATTTTTCATAAAACTTAATTTTATAGCTTCTGTGAGTGGAATTTCGATAATCTGAGAGACACGGTTGATGTCAGTAAGTAAAATGTGGTTCAATGAGATGAAAATAATTATTTGGTGAATAGTAACTTTTTTCTTTTTTTACCACGGTTAAAAGTAAATAGAGTAATTAAGGGTAAAAATGATATTATTATTACCCTAACACATGTCCTAATTCTATTGGACAAATGTAATTCGACCAAAAACAACCTTAGGAATAATATATGACCATTTAGGCCCACTTGGATTAGATTAGGACATTTATTATTAATTTATTTAATGAAGGGTTAAAATAGTTATAATAAAAGTTTAATAACTAAATCATTTTTAATATGGGGATATACATAAGATAAATTTGACTATAAATATTCATTAGAAAGATAAAAATATTTCCTATATAATTTTATTTTATTTTTAATTTTAAGACATTAAATAATTTAATTTATTTATGACACAACGATGATGCAGTAATTATCTTATTAATGAAATATTGACATAATTGATGTTATAAATACCCAAATAAATATAATTTGAGACTTTTTATGAATTAAAATAATTTTCTAGATTAATATGACATGTTAGTATTGATTTAATTAAATTTTTTTGAACTAAAAATTCTGTTATGATTTTCACAAAAATTAATTACTAAATAGTGTCAAAATTGACATAAAATAGTTTTTAAAACAAATATTATATTAGTAATTGTTCTTTTATTACAAAAAATATAAGGTTCTGACAAATTACTTAGATAAGATTATATATATTAATAATAAACAACTTGGGGTTCGTTTGGCTGCTTATAGTAAGTTTATTAACCTTATAGTATAAGAACACAAGAAGACACGGTAAAAGTAAAATTATTTAACTTAATGTTGAATCTAAATGATAAGGTTAAAATAGGAACCTAAACATGTCTAAATTATATTTTATGAGATTATTTCAACCCATCCCCACTTTATCTTCTAAATATATCAATTTGGAGCTATTTAAAACCAAACATGACTTTATAATAAAATAATATTTTTTGTTATTCCAAAGGTGCCCCTCTCCTCCCTTATAAAAGGGCACCTCCTTTCTCTCTTCTTCACACCACTTTGAGCCTTCATGCTCGGCCAACCCCTGCCACTTTCTCCTCTCCACTTCCCTAGAGACATCCTAGAGGTCTTGGTCTTCTTCAAAGACCAATTTTAGTGCCTTAAAAGAAGGTCTCAAAGAATCACTTCAAAGAAGAGTTAATGTCTGTTACCGATTCTTTCATCTTTATTTCTTCTTCTACTTTTCTTCTTTAGTTGTTTCATTATGAAGTAATAACATCAGTATCACTAATATACTGATATGTTATTATAAGTATAAAAAAACCCTATTTCACCATCTATCCATCCTACGGAAAAAGAAATCACCGAGCGTGCGTACGTACGGAATACCGTCTCCACGCCGTGGTATAATCTATTTTCCACCACCACCTTACTTGGATGGGTATAATGGCGTAAATAATGACTATATATGACTATTATAAAGTGATACTGATTCTGGAATAGTATAAATACACTCCAATATGATTCCACGATCATAGGAACGATATAATCACTCGTGCGTACGTACGGAATACCGTCTCCACGATGTGATGCGACTCATTCTACATGATCTTCATTTTATAATGATTATATAAATGAATTAAATGAATGAATATGATATATATTAGACTAATCCCATTCTTTAAATGAGGTATCTATAACCTAAAGAGAATAATAAGAATTTATTCGACAAAACATGCATAAGAACAAAAGGTTATAAACACCCGAATAACAAGCAGCAATGAAATATTACTACTAAGAAGCTAAGAATATGACCAAATATGATATCATAAAAATATGAATGATTCTGGAATAATTCAATAACATTATTTAAATAATTATACAGGAGGTTCAGACACATATAAAGCATATCGGACCTAAGGTAAGGGAGATATCACAATCTCATTTTTATCTGAGATTGTTTATACTTTGGCATTTACTGGGGTGTATTTTATCATCCACATCCATGTTTCCTCAATATGTAATATTATTTCCATTCACCTAAAATTTTTTAAATCCTATTTTATCCTTCGTTGAGTTTTTAGTAAAATATATGAAAGGAATATTTTGTCATTTTTCGTATGAGGTACTTTTTTGGATTTTCCGACAAAAGTACAAGAAGAATGTTTTTTTAACTTATACGGCATGAATGGAATTTTAAAACATTATTTCCAAGAATATTCCTTTACAAGTTTTCATGTTTATTTTTAATCAACTTCTTTTAGTTTAGAATTGTACGACATGTTATGAAAGGAAAAGTGTTTTTGAAGTAGAAAGGATATTTTCCTCAAGAATAGAGTTTAAGTGTTTTATCAAAATTATTTTCCATCTAAGATAATATAGGGTTCTGTTTCAATCCCTATTATTACATGGATTTGATTATGTTGTGATGGAAATATTTTTATGAATTGCTTTATCTTATATGAATTGTTTTATGATTTCAAGTTGTTTAAGAATCCCATTTTTACTACATCGGTTATGCAATGATGTATGATTTGTGATTTTGTGGCACACATAAGAATGGTATCATTATGAGATGGGTGGGACATATATCTCCCTCCAATGCATTGGGTAAAGATTTTATATCTCATGAGATAGACATGGCTGGAACAGTATGTTATACCGGTTCAGTGAAACAGGACTGAAACGAGGAGTGAACTCAGTTCAGAAATGGAATTTTTCCACTAAGATAGTCTTGGAAATGAGTATTGACTAATAAGAAATGATTCTCTATGATTATGTGTGTATGCCACAAAGTTTCATGTTTTAAGTTATGATTATTGGGATTACATTTCACTACTATGATTTATCCCATGTTATGAAATTATGATCTCTTTTGTAGGTTAAGATTTCCAAAAGTCATGTGCTTATATATGATGTGATTGATATTTCTTTTGTTTACCCTTACTGAGCATTTGAGCTCACCCTTTTGTATGTTTTATTTCCCCAGGTCAGGAAGAAGGTTATTAAGTAGAATTTGCCAAAAAGGGACTCTAGATATGATGAAATAAATGGGAGGCAAAGTAGATGCTTTATGAACCAGTTGTTTATGTTTCCCATTTTCTAAAGACACTATACCTATACGGTCCTTTCTTGGTTTTGTTTTATGTTTTAATAAGTGTGCTGCAATTCTGACATAATAAAAATGTATGTAAAGTATGGGTCGTTATAGTTGGTATCAGAGGAAAGGTATAGTCAACCTTTGGAAACTAGGATGTGAAAGCCTTAGTAAGAACCCTAAGTATAAGTCTAAGCATAGAACACAATCTTAGTGTTTTAGAAATGGCCATGAATAGCCTAGGATAAGACCTTAAGTGTGAAATTTTATTCTTGATCATGTGGTTTTCCTATTATAATTAGTGTTGCTCACACTATTCTTCTTGGTTTTAGTCAATGGCTGGAACCCGAAGGAACCGTGTTAATGCGGAATGCGACGGGCAATGCAATGATTGTCCCCCTGAGCAACCAAACGTTATGGGATCTGGAATGCAAAATCTTGTAGCCATGCTCACACAACTTTCTCAATCTATGAATCATGCAGGACTTCCAAACGAACAAAGTAAGGAGCAACATTCTATTGAATCCATCATGAGACAGCGTCCACCGTCATTCAGCAGGTCTACTGATCCATTAGTTGCTGAAAAATGGATTAGTACTACTGAAAAGATATTTTCAGTTCTTCAATGTTATGAGCGTGATAAAGTCATCTTAGCAGTGTATCGTTTGGAAGGTCATGCTGATCAATGGTGGAATGTTATTAAGAATACAAGGCAAAGGGATGAAATTGAGTCCATGGAATGGGATGAGTTCAAGAACTTTTTTTTCAATAAGTACTTCCCTCGTATTCTCCGAACAAAGATGGAGAAAGATTTTCTTGAACTGAAGCAAAAGGATAATGAATCTGTTGGTACCTATGAAGCAAATTTTACAAGACTTGCAAGGTACGCTTCTGGTATTATTATCCAACTTGAGAGTAAGATTGATCGATTCTTTTGTGGCTTAAAACCAAGTCTTCGAAGGGCCTTAGCCATAAGGGACTTCAATAGCTACGAGAAAATCGTTCGATGTGCTCTCAAAGTTGAGATAGAGATTGGAGTAACCCATCAGTCATATGGGTTTGATAAGAAGAGGAAAATGGAATTCAAAGGAAAATCTAAAGAGCACACTGAAAAGAAGATGAGCTTTCCCTTATTCTCAAAGTGTGGAAAGAAACATGGAGGGAGTTGTCTTAAAGGGACAAGTAAATGTTTCAAATGTGGAGAGGAAGGTCATCAGGCATTTGAATGCCGTAATGATGGGAAGAAGATGTCGAATGATGCCAACAAAGGAAGGGATGCACAGAATGAAACTACTACACTTCAATGATTCAAGTGCAAGGAGATGGGGCATTATGCCAATCAATGCCCAAATCCAAGGGTTGATGATGATGGTCGACGTCAACAAACTCTTAAGGCTAAAGACAAAGGAAAGTTACATGCAATTTCTATCAGCGATGTGGAGTACGGTAACGATGTGGTGAAAGGTACACTTACCATCTACTCTAAAGTAGAAAATGTTTTATTTGATTCTGGATCCACCCACTCCATTATTTCTGAAGAATTTTCTAAGGGTATCACCGTATTACCCCAACAATTAGATGTTGAGTTAGCTGTTACAACACCTAATGGCACAACAGTCACATCAAAAGTTTATAATTCTTCTTCGATTGAAGTTTGTGGGAAAGTGCTTCCTGCAAATCTTGTAATCCTTCATATAGTGGAATTTGATGTGATTCTTGGCATGGATTGGCTTTCTCTACATGGATCTCATATCAATTGCCAAATAAGGTAAGTCACATTTCATATTCCAGATCAATCTATGATCATCTATCGATGCAAGGATGAACATAACCTTCCAGTGGAAATTCATTCCATCTTATGGGTCTTGATTCCACTAAATGAAGGTTATTTATCTCAAATGGTTGGTGAGAAACTCACAGTTAAGAATATTCCCATTGTACGGGAGTTTTATGATGTCTTTACAGATGAATTACCGGGTCTTCCACCGAATCATGAAGTTGAGTTTTCAATAGAACTCGTACCGGGTGCTTTGCCTATTTCAAAGACACCTTATAGAATGGCCCCAATTGAGTTGCAGGAATTGAAGAAGAAACTCCAAGAGAATATTGATAAGGGGTTCATACGCCCTAGTGCGTCACCTTGGGGAGCACTTGTTCTGTTTGTTAAGATGAAATATGGATAAATGAGATTATGCATTGATTATCGAGAACTTAACAAGATCACTATCAAGAAAAAATATCCTCTCTCATGCATTGATGACCTATTTGACCAACTACGCGGAGCTCAATACTTTTCCATGATTGATCTTCGTTCAGGGTATCATCAATTAAGGGTCAAAAGAGACGATATACCAATGACGGATTTCTGTACAAGGTATGGACACTATGAATTTATAGTGATGCCATTTTTTCTTACTAATGCCCATACTATCTTCATGGATCTGATGAATAAAGTCTTTAGATACTATCTTGATCAGTTTGTGGTAGTCTTTATAGATGATATTCTTGTATATTCAAAGATCAAGAAGAACATGAAGATCACTTGAGAATTATATTGAAGACCCTGAGAAAGGAGAAGCTTTATGCCAAATTTACCAAGTGTGAATTTTGGCTTCAAAAAGTTTCATTTTTGGGTCACATAATCTCAAAAGAGGGGATATCTGTGGATCCAGCAAAAACAGAGGTTATCGAAAGATGGTCGAGACCAACAACAGTGACTGAGATCCGAAGTTTTCTTGGTTTGGCTGGATATTATCGACGTTTTGTGAAAGATTTTTCACGATTATCTAATCCACTCACCAAGTTGACTCAGAAAGGAGTTAAGTTTTTTTGGACGGAGGAATGTGAAGAGAATTTTAAGGAGTTGAAAAGAAGTTTATCCAGTGCACCTGTGCTCACACTGCCTTGTAGTGGAGAAAGGGTTGTGATCTACAGTGACGCATCCAAGAAGGGATTGGGGTGTGTTCTTATGCAAAATGATATGGTGATAGCTTATGCCTCATGACAGTTGAAAATACATGAGCAAAATTACCCAACTCATGATTTGGAGTTAGCTGTGGTAATCTTTGCGTTAAAGATTTGGAGGCATTACTTTTATGGTGAAAGGTGTGATATTTATACTGATCATAAAAGTTTAAAGTATATTTTCACACAAAAGGAGCTGAATATACACCAAAGATGATGGTTGGAGCGGATTAAGTATTACGACTGCTCAATTCATTACCACCCTGGGAAAGCAAACAAGGTGGCAGATGCATTAAGTCGACAAGACCATGCTAGTTTATCCATGGTGAGGATCACAAAAGATCCAATATTTATGGATTTACAAAGGATGGATCTTGGAATTATAATGAAAGGGTAAAAATCTTATCTTTCTCAAATGAACGTTCAACCATCTATACATGTGAAGATTAAAGAGGCACAGAAAGAAGATGTCGAGTTACAAAAGAAGGTGAGAGATGTTCCTGAATTCAACCTTGATTGTGATGGGATAAAAAAGTTCAGGAATCGGGTTTGTGTTCCTCCCATCCCTGAATTAAATAAGGATCTGCTGGATGAGGCTCATAGTTCTTCATTCTCTATTCATCCTGGATGCACGAAGATGTATAGGGACCTGAAAGAATACTTCTGGTGGGATGACATGAAAAGAGATGTGGCTGAATATGTCTCTCGATGCTTGGTTTGTCAACAAGTTAAAGCTGAGAGACAGAAGTCTAAGGGGATGTTACAACCATTACCCATACCCGAATAAAAATGGGAAAACATCACTATGGAATTTGTCACAGGACTTCCTAAAACATCCAAAGGCAATAATGCTATCTGGGTCATAGTTGATCATCTTACAAAGTCTGCACACTTCATTGCTATTAGAGAGGATTTCTCTCTGGATCAGCTTTCCAGGATATGTGTAATGGATTTGGTAAGATTGCATGGAGTACCACTTTCTATTATATCTGATTGGGATCTGAGGATTACCTCAAAGTTCTGGCGAAGTCTTCAGCATACTCTGGATACAGAGTTATGTTTCAGCACTGCTTATCATCCTTAGACAGACGGTCAGTCTGAGAGAACAATTCAAACTCTAGAAGATATGTTGAGAGCTTGCTCTATGGATTTCAAAGGTGGTTGGGATCAAAACCTACCTTTGGTGGAATTTTCTTATAATAATAGCTTTCACTCTAGTATTCAGAGGGCTCCTTATGAAGCTCTCTATGGAATGAAATGCAGGACTCCCACTTGCTGGGATGAAGTTTTGGAAAGAAAGCTATTAGGACCCGATCTCATTGATGAAATGGCAGAAAAGGTCGGATTTATTCAACAACACATAAGAGCATCTCAGAGTCGACAGAAAAGTTATGCCGAAAACCGAAGAAAAGACCTAGAGTTTGAAGTGGGTGATAAAGTGTTCTTACGAATATCTCCCTGGAAGTGGGTTATGAGATTTGGAAAGAAGGGGAAGATGAGCCCTAGATATATCGGTCCTTTCAAAATACTAGATCCTGTTGGGAAGGTAGCTTACCGATTGGCACTTCCACTGAATCTCTCTCAAGTTTACGATGTGTTCCATGTATCTCTCTTGGGAAAGTACATACTCGATCCTTCACATGTACTCAGCTCAGAAGTTGTACCGCTGGAGCAAGATCTTTCTTATGAAGAACAACCGATAGAGATTCTGGATCGTAGAGAAAAAGTCCTACGAAACAAGACCACTAGATTGGTGAAATTTTTATGGAGGAACCACCAATTAGAAGAAGCTACATGGGAGCTTGAGGATGTGATGAGGGAGAGTTATCCTCATCTGTTTGTTACAAAATGACGAATTTCGAGGGCGAAATTCATTATAAGGGGGGTAGAATGTAACACCCGAGACTTTTATGTTATATAATAATCAAAGGAATATTTTTCTACACACAACACTTGCTTGTCTTTCCTTACACGAAATCGTGAGCTTCCTCGATAGCTTGTGTCGTACGCAATACCGAGTTTCACTAAATAAAGAGATACTATTAAAATATTATTAAAACTAGCCGTTATGAATAGTAATAACCACTTTTTGAAATTTTATAAATTTTATTTTTCAATATGGACTTAATTTTTGGATTCGTAATATCGAAATTAGCCTAGGGTGAAATTTTGGTATTTTTCTGAAAACTTTCAATTTTTTATGAATAGTGAAACCACTAAGTGGTAGTTAAAAACACTGAATTTTTCATAAAACTTAATTTTACCACTTCTGTGAGTGGAATTTTGAAAATCCGAGAGACACTGTTGATGTCAGTAAGTAAAATGTGGTTCAATGAGATGAAAATAATTTTTTGGTGAATAGTAACTTTTTACTTTTTTTACCATGGTTAAAAGTAAATATGGTAATTAAGGGTAAAAATGATATTATTATTACCCTAACACATGTCCTAATTCTATTGGACAAGTGTAATTCGACCAAAAACAACCTTAGGAATAAACTATGACCATTTAGGCCCACATGGATTAGATTAGGACATTTATTATTAATTTATTTAAAGAATGGTTAAAATAGTTAAAATCAAAGTTTAATAACTAAATCATTTTTAATATGGGGATATACATAAGATAAATTCGACTATAAATATTCATTAGAAAGATAAACATATTTTATATATAATGGTATTTTATTTGTAATTTTTAGACATTAAATAATTTCATTTATTTATGACACAACGATGATGTCGTAATTATCTTATTAATGCAATATTGACATAATTGATGTTATAAATACCCAAATAAATATAATTTTAGACTTTTTATGAATTACACTAATTTTATAGATTAATATGACTTTCTAGTATTGATTTAATTTACTTTTTTCGAACTAATAATTCTGTTATGATTTTCACAAAAATTAATTACTAAATAGTGTCAAAATAGACATAAAATAGTTTTTAAAACAAATATTATATTAGTAATTGTTATTTTATTCCTAAAAATATAAGGTTTGGCCAAATTACTTAGATAAGGTTATATATATTAATAATAAACAACTTGGGGTTCGTTTGGCTGCTTATGGTAAGTTTATTAACCTTATAGTATAAGAAGACAAGAAGACACGGTAAAAGTAAAATTATTTAACTTAATGTTAAATCTAAATGATAAGGTTAAAATAGGAACTTAAACTTGTCTAAATTCTATTTTATGAGAGTCTTTCGACCCATCCCCACCTTATCTTTGAAATAAATTATTTTGGTGCAATTTAAAACTGAACTTGACTTTATAATAAAATAATATTTTTAGTTATTCCAAAGGTGCCCCTCTCCTCCCTTATAAAAGGGAACCTCCTTCCTCTATTACTCACACCACTTTGAGCCTTCAATCTCGGCCAACCCCTGCCACTTTCCCATCTACACTTCCCTAGAGACATCCTAGAGGTCCTGGTCTTCTTCAAAGACCAATTTTAGTGCCCTAAAAGAAGGTCTCAAAGAAGCACTTCAAAGAAGAGGTAATGTCCGTTACAGATTCTTTCATCTTTATTTCTTCTTCCACTTATTCTTATTTAGTTGTTTCATTATGAAGTAATAACATCAGTATCACTCATATACTGATATGTTATTATAAGTATGAAACAACCCTATTTCACCATCTATCCATCCTACGGAAAAAGAAATCACCGCGCGTGCGTACATACGGAATACCGTCTCCACGCCGTGGTGTAATCTATTTTCCACCACCACCTTACTTGGATGGGTATAATAGTGTAAATAATGACTATATATGACTAATATAAAGTGATACTGATTCTGAAATAGTATACATACACTCCAATACAATTCCACGATCATAGGAATGATATCATCACTCGTGCGTACGTACGGAATACCATCTCCACGATGTGATGCGACTCGTTCTACATGATCTTCATTTCATAATGATTATATAAATTAATTAAATGAATGAATATGATATATATTACACTAATAAAATTCTGTAAATGAGGTATCTATAACCTAAAGAGAATAATAATATTTTATTCGACAAAACACGCATAAGAACAAAAAGTTATAAACACCCGAATAACAAGCAGCAATGAAATATTACTACTAAGAAGCTAAGAATATGACCAAATATGATACCATAGAAATAAGTATGATTCTGGAATAAGTCAATAACATTATTTAGATCATTATACAGGAGTTTTGGAGACGTACAAAGCATATCGGACCTAAGGTAAGGGAGATATCACAATCTCATTTTTATCCGAGATTGTTTATACTTTGGCATTTACTGGGGTGTATTTTATCATCCAAATCCATGTTTCCTCAATGTGTAATATTATTTCCATTCACCTACAATTGTTTAAATCCTATTTTACCCTTCGGTATGTTTATAGTAAAATATATGAAAGGAATATTTTGTCGTTTTTCTTACGAGGTACTTTTTTGACTTTTCCGACAAAAGTACAAGAAGAATGTTTGTTTAACTTATACGGCATGAATGGAATTTTAAAACATTATTTCCAAGAAGCCCCCTTTATAAGTTTCCAAGTTTATTTTTAATAAACTTCTTTTAGTTTAGAATTGTACGAAATTTTAAGAAAGGTAAAGTGTTTTTGAAGTAGAAAGGATATTTTCCTCAAGAATGGAGTTCAAGTGTTTTACCAAAATTATTTTCCATCTAAGATAATATAGGGTTCTGTTTCCTTCCCTATTAAAACATGTATTTGATTATGTTGTGATGGAAATATTTTTATGAATTCCTTTATCTTATATGAATTGTTTTATGATGTCATGTTGTTTAAGAATCCCATTTTTACAACATGGGTTATGCAATGATGTATGATTTGTGATTTTGTGGCACACATAAGAATGATATCATTATGAGATGGGTGGGACCTATATCTCCCTCCAATGCATTGGGTAAATATTTTATATCTCATGAGATAGACATGGCTGGAACGGTAGGTTATACCGGTTCAGTGAAACAGGACTGAAATGAGGAGTGAACTCGGTTCAGAAATGGAATTTTTCCACTAAGATAGTCTTGGCAATGAGTCTTGAATAATAAGAAATGATTCTCTATGATTATGTGTGTATGCCACAAAGTTTCATGTTTTAAGTTATGATTATTGGGATTACATTTCACTACTATGATTTATCCCATGTTATGAAATTATGATCTCTTTTGTTGGTTAAGATTTCCAAATGTTATGTGCTTATATATGATGTGATTGATATTTCTTTTGTTTACCCTTACGAAGAATTTGAGCTCACCCTTTTGTATATTTTATTTCCCCAGGTCAGGAAGAAGGTTATTAATTAGAATATGCCAAAAAGGGACTCTAGATATGATGAAATAAATGGGAGGCAAAGTAGATGCTTTATGAACCAGTTGTTTATGTTTCCCAGTTTCTAAAGACACTATACCTATACGGTCCTTTCCTGGTTTTGTTATATGTTGTAATAAGTGCGCTTCAATTCTGAAGTAATAACAATGTATGTAAAGTATGGGTTGTTATACAGGCCCTAAAGAGTGGTGGAGGGGCCTGTCGAGGAGGCAAAGCCTGCATGTCCCACCTGGGCGGCGGCGGTGCATTCTGCAGGGGGACCTGCCGATTCTGAGGTGGAATCTGCTAAGTCGGAGGTTGTTCTTGAGGTGGCAGGACTCTAAAAGGCTATGGAGCTGGTTCCACTGGTAGCAATTCATGTTTCTTGGGGGATTCTATTTGGGCCATCATAATGGGCTCAGCTCTAGAAGCAGTCTTTGGTGGAATTACAGGGGGCAACAGAAGTGACTGGATGGCTTGTTGCAGGGATTCTTCTCGGTGATGGGCCTTATATGAGAAGTCTTGAAACCCTCTAGGTTAGTTCTGGGTGATCAGAGAAAGAACCAGTTCCTTCTTGATGTTTCCTATGCCTATCAACATTAATTTCTCCTATGTCAGTGGCATGTCAAGGGACTATGTGAGCCCCTTCCACCTGACGATAAAGTTCGCGACTTTCTCATTAAGACTTTTCAAGCACTTGAAGTGGACTACGATGCTTTTTTTCTTGGTGGTAGAGCTGAACTAGTAGAGGAATTTCCTACGAAGGTCCTCCCAGCTGGTTACAGATCCGACGGGGAGCTGGTTGTACCAGATGAATGTCGGTCCCTCCAATGTCTGAACAAAACTGCAGATCTTGGCAGCCTCCTATTGTGATGAAGTCTCTAACATGGGTCCACACCTTGATTTGAAGTGGGCCAGGTGTTGTGGCTAGTCTCCAGTGCCGTTAAAGGGGCAGAAGGTGGGATTCCTGAAACCCGGTGGAACCGACATATCATCCACCCACCCTGGGTATATATTACCCTCATGTGGGATTGCCACATGTCGTATTTTCAATGCCTCGAGGAAGGCGATGAGCACCACCATCAGATAATCCTGAAATGGGTCCCTATCTTGACGTGTAACCCTAACCATGAGCGTGTTTCCGTGTTCTTCAATGCAGTAAATAGGCCCAAAAGCTCATGGAGCAGCTGGCGGCATGACCCTTAAAGCGGCTGGAGGAGCCCGAGCTGGGTCCCTTGTATTTTTGTGCCGTTTGGGAGGGTTTGGCGAGACATACCACACCCTCTATCCTTAAACTCTATCCAAAACCCTATCTACAAGGGTAGGAAAGTCGGGGTCGCCTGGATGCAGCTCATCGAGTGGAAGTTCTTCATGTCATTGTTGTCCCATCCAGGGATCACTATATTTGGGTCGTTGCTCTACGGTGTGTTCAACCAAGAGTTTGTCGACCAACAACTTCTTCTCTGCAAGTTGTTGGAGCAATGTGGCCATCTCAAGGTCTTCCTCCTCCTTCTTCACTGAGGAAGACTGGTCGGAGTGCTTGGAAGTTTGGATATGCTCTTTTCCCTTACCAGAATTCTGGATGAGTACCAATGCCTCACTGGGTGCAGGGAGATCGAGTAGGTTTCTCTATGGACGAGTTACCCTCCCCGATGGTTCCAATAGTGGTGGAAATCCCTCGAGGGATAAGTCCCCATCAAGAATCTCCAAATCATCCTCCTCATCCACTATGTCGGCCGTATTTATCGTGACCCTTCCTGGGAGCATGTCCTCGATATCGACTAGCAGTTCGGACTGTCGTCAAATAGGACTGAAGAGGAGGGCAGCATACTGACCCAAACCACGGACATGTGTGTGGGGGTAAGCCTCCTTGATGATCTTGCAGATTACTTTGAAACTCTTAACTCATTGATATTCGAGGGCCTTACAGCGGCCTGGTGACTCGGGGCGTTGTGCCACTAGGAGTGCAACTAGATCGACCAGACGACATTCATTGACAATGTCTTTAAAATGCAATTGGATCCTTGGATAAACCCCTCGCTAATGGAGAAGTTAAAAATGCATCACCCAGATGGTCTGCTGGAAACATTCAACCTTCTCTGGGGTGAGGTATTCCAGTGCATGAAAATTTGGCCCTGCCACGGGCCAGAACATCTCGGGAAAGTGGTCTGCTGTGATGATGCTCCATAATCTCCTCTAATTGGATTCAACATCGGGAACTTGATTTCCCCACTCGTCAACTGGAGGAGACTGAGGACCAGGTAGCAGTATCACGGAAGACCGCTGGGATGATAGGCTGTCCGGTGGAGAGTACGGAGAGTGGGCTAACTGGCCGCCAAATCTTGGGTTGTCCTCCGATGACTGTAGCGTCCTGGCCGCTACTTCGTGATAGATGGGCTGACACTCACAGTTCCTGTATCAGGGGAAAGGGCTACTGAAGATAGGTAGCGCTGCTGATCGCCTGCCATTGGTCCCCAAAATAGCTCTTCATGATCTCTTTTTGAGGTAGAGGGCGCTTCTGGTGATTACGATGGTGATTGCACGACTGTAACCTATGGGTTTTCCAGATTTTCATGTTCCTAGATATAACTTCTAAGGGAGGTGAGAATCCATTGAACCTCAAGTTCCGGGAGTACTAGGTAGATGTGCCTTGTCCCCACCCTAGCACTTAACTCAGATGAGCGAGGGGAGGGTTCCTAAGCTAAGTCGTATTCCGATCTAGATTCTACAGTGTGGGCTAGTTTGATATCTGTTTAGACCTTCCCATAATTCTTCTTATGGCGGCGATGACCCTCCTTCCTGCCCCTGGGTGGCTCCTCGGGACAGGGCTGATTTTTTGACACAAGGTCGTTCGGCTGTACTGGTGCTGAGGTGGAGAGGGTATCCACCTGAGAAAGCCAGGGTGTCAGGAGCACTGGTACAAATGTCAAAGGGGACATGGGGAGGAACTCTATGGGTAGTTCTGGAGTTGGAAAGACCTCTGTTATAACTGGAAGAAGCATGGGGAGGACCTCCATGTTTGTTTCCCCTAGTGACCTTAGTATGAGGAGGGTCCTTGTATTGGGATAGCTGAACACATGCAGATCCTCCATGATGGGTATGGTTGGATCGAGGCTGACCTTCATTCCTCTGGTTGATGAGGCGAGGATGACCTTCACTAGCTACTGAGAAGATGCGGAAAGGATCCTCACATTGAAGAGGGACCGTATATGCAACATCCCTACACCAGCAGTCGGTGTCGGGGGGAATGACTCCATACCTGGTGTAGTGGGCACGTGAGAGACCCCCATGCTGAGCATTACTGCCATGAGGAAGCCCCTCATTTTGATTGGGGGTGGCACATCGCAGACCTCCATGTCGAGACTCGATGTGGGGAAGTCCCATGATTTCCATGGTAGTGGTAATGGGAGGACCTCCGTACCGAGTGGAATCACTGCAGATTAACTCGTGGAGGCCACTGCTCCTACCGGCGACTAAGAGAGCCGACCCAGTTTTCCCGTGAGGCGGTTGGGGCCTCAATATTGGCCGGGCGTATCAGTTCCCCTTCTCTGTGTATGTAGGGAACTGAGGATATGTGTCATCGGTGTCTCGAGCTACAATATATATCGATGCTGACGCTCTATGGTGGGGGTCCTCCTCAGCTTGCGCCCAACGCTAGCATCAGGTCGGATGAACTGGAGCTGGTAGTGCAGGTACACAACTTACCTTATCCTCATCCAGCAAGACTAGGCAGTGGCACTGGCGCAGCCGGGTGGGAATCCTCACTGGGAGCCTCGGATATGGAACTCTGATTGGGATGGTCTGGACACCACCTACCTCGCTAGCATAAGGCCAAGAGTCGTCAAAGTGTTACGGAGAGAGTCTCTCGAAATGGTTGTACATCGGCGTGGGGAGCAGCGGCTCCCTACGTGGCCCTCAGGTGAGGCGTTGGTGACGAGTTGTAGACATCTCCAAATCTAGGTGGTCCATATCCCGAGTTGGGATTATTCCCTCCTCCTCGTAACGGCGCACAAGGTTGTTGATTACCCTCTGTTGAATGACCTCAGACGGGGAGAGTGGGTGTAGGCTCCCCATGATCGTAGATGTAGAGGCCATTGTGGAAGAGGTGAAGCCATGTGAGATGGCTGCGTGGGTGCTTCTTCTGCTCCTCCATTGATGGGTAGGTTGTGATCACGTCCCTGGAGCAGTAACTTGATTCTTGAGAGCAGGGATATTAACTCATCAATGTTAAAGAAAAAGGAATTGACGGCAAATTCCCCAATGCCATCCTGTCTTCCATGGCTGGTAAGAGGGATCCATGTTGACAATGTCACATAACGGGATGTACAACATTATTCTACCCCAATTTATGGGGAGTTTCACATTGGGACCACTATTTACTTGGTAGGACTCGGTGCTAGATAACTAGATCTAGTGACACATCAATCTATTGATGCATCGAGCACTACTAACCTCAATGATGAGGAGAATAATTTCACTTTGGGTTCACCATTTCTGTTTCCGACACTTTCGCCGGGGCACGTGCATCCATATGTGGAGGACACACATCCATTTCCCCGCATTCCTGCTTTCCAAATGTGGGAGGCATCCGTTCCTTATTCAGAGACGTTTGCTCCTTGTTCGAAATGGGATGATGGGATCTCGGTTCTTCCTTCCGTGAATTCCTCCTCGAAACTTGTTACCTAGTCCGGGTCTCCCTTATAGATTTAATACAGTGTTCATGAAACTCTTCATAGTTCCATATCTTCATGGACACTAGTTAATTACACTACTTCTGTCTGGACATTCCAAGGGGTCCGGTTAGGGAAGAAACTGTCAGTCATGGGATTAGTCATGTCGGGCATCACTGGTGTGTCTGGGCGTTGGTACACTGGCACGTCTATCTTCTGTCCCTTATTGTAAGGCTTCACAAAGGCACGGAATCCCGAGGCCTCCCAAATTGAAAATGGGGGATAATATTCCATGGGCATGTATCTGAGGTTTTCCTAAGATTCCCATGTTTAACATAGGCTATGCCGCAAGATTAAGATCCTACAGAGACGGATTAGACTGATCAGAACACAGACTAGAGTGGATCCAATGAGTGCAACCCCCAGAGGGAATGCTGATGTAGGTGGTATGTCATGACCTTACTGAGATGTGGTGGTCTGGGTAAGAATCAATATGGATTATGGGTAGCTGAGTTAAATGGGTGGAGAATGAGATGGAACTGCCATGAGGATGATGGTAATGTTGGGCTTGAGTCTCAGAGAGACTTCCTACGTATCCATGTGGTAGGGAATCAACGTCCGTGTAGTTCAGGTTGGGGGTCGGTGAACTGACATTAATAAGGACCTGGGGTCTAGATAGATGGTGGGTTTCAACCACTGGTAGGCTTCCTAAGTACCTTTCCTTGGCAAGGATCAAATACCACATAGTTCAGGATGTGCATGTGGGGCTTACACTCTAGGATGCCCGAGGTGTTGGTGAACCGACATGAAGGGGTCGGAGAAACCAACGAGTGGTGGGCTTGAACCTCGAGGAGGGATCCTATGTACCTTGCCTTGGCAAGGATCAAAGACCACATATTTTAGGTGGGGTGTTGGTGCACCGACGTGAATGTGGTCGGGACTGATGGTTGTTGGGATTGAACTTCAAGGAGGCATCCAACATACCTTTCCTTGGCAAGGATCAAATACCATGTATTTCCGAATGGTGGATACAGTTTAACATCATGCGGGACGAAGGTGAACTGACGTGAAGGGTTCGGGACAAGTAGGTGCTGGGCTTGAACCTTATGGAGGGTTCCTACGTACCTTGCCTTGGCAAGGATCAAAGTCCATGTAGTTTGGATTAGTGGTGTGGGGATTAAACTCTAGGCATCCCATGGTAGGATATCATGTTTGATGCTTACTCTAAGCCCACGTGAGTCATGTTTAGTGTGAGAAACAAGAGGCAGAAAATACCTAATGATCACGTTGTGAAAGTTTCATCTGTGGGAAGTGGAGTTGGGATTACATGTACTTAGCTGTCAAAAGGGGAAACAGGGGCATACACATGGTCCACAACCCAGAGAGGGAACATGGGCTTATGCATGGTCTATGGCATGAAGATGGTGGGACTTACTGTAGGATGGAGGCCTGATGGCGACGAAGCCCAGCGGGAGAGGGATTTGGCACATAAGAAAGAATAGGTTCGATGTCCATTTTCCCCTCCCACTGGTCCTTGAGATCGAAGAAGAAATGGGGAGAAGGGATGATTCCCCTGATGAGAAAAGCAAGTGTCTTACACTATGATGGAAGCCCTTTGTCTCGTGGACAAACGCCACTCTGATAAGGAGGATATCATCCCCTTTGAGGGAACATCTCATCCTCATGGAGACTAGTGGGCACAGAGAATGTCCAAGGTGGTGGCACCCCACGTGCGAGGCACGATGTGAGGTCACAGTTTAACGTCATGTGCTAAAGATGATGGTGCTTCGCAGTTTAACGTCCTGAGGCTCAGATGAGGTGGGTTCTCTATGTTCCCCTAGGACATTCATAACTGGTACCCTATACACCTTGGTGAAGAAAGGGGATAGGTAACGCAGTGGCTAGCGGGTGTTGTGAGGTGATCCAATTGGGTTTCCACGTTAGCGTGGCTATGCGAAGAAGAAATAGACATTAGCATGCCGATGCGAAGAAGCATGGTGCGAAGAAACGCAACAGGTACTATTGTCCATGGAACATTGAAATTACTTCATGGGAACCTAGAAGGGTACATGAAAAATGAGTATATAGAGAAGGTGCTTTGGGTACAGGAGGCTCCTGAAAATGATGCCTGAAAGAGGGACATGATGGGCACATAAGGTGGGAGGCATGCGTGAAAAAAGGGTTGTTGCGCGAAAAAAGGGTCGGGCTGGCACACAATGGAGGAGCACGTGAAAAAGGGTCGGGCCAATGCACAATGTAGGCATGTGGGAAAAAGGGCCCGGCCGACATGCAAATAGAATTATGTGTCGAAGACCTTGTCACGCATAATTGGATTGAATTGCGTGTGGGGGAGGGGGCTTGATGGGATTCAGACAAGGATCAAGCCTAAGTAGTCGCATGAAAAGGCAGACTGCCGGGCAATCTGGCGCGAAAACTTCAATACCTGAGAGCCATCTTTTTGTGCACATGGGAGAGGAATTGCACACGGGGGATATGGTTCAGATTCTTCATCCCGGAAGTCGAAGGGGTGGCCTTTTATTTATAGGAGCTCAGAGAGGCGGATCCGTGCGAAAAACAAGTCAGCGCAAAATATTGTGTGTCAGGCATCAACAGCGCATAGACCAACCGTGCGGGGCTGTGGCGTGAAAATTTTCTATGTCCATGTGGAAAAATCTCATGAATCCCGGTTTTTTTCACGTGGGGAATTTTTTTTCATGCCTTAAAATTTTTTTCGCACCGCCCCTCCAACCCCCCGGGATGGATCACTAGATCAAAATATGGCTTCCCTTTTTCACTTCCAAACCTTCCTCAGCCTTTGAGCATTTTTTGGAATCTATAGTGCGGCTTGGTTATAGATATCCCTCTAATTCGTTAGTAGTATTCGGGGATGAATTAGTTAAATATCCTTAGTTAAGTGAATTTTCATTCAATATTTTTGAAACCATCTTGTGAAATTTATTTATTGTAAATTTATCATGTACCTATAAAAAATGGCATCTAATAATTAATCATAATATTTATTTAGTAATCAGTTATTACTATTGAGGATATTCTCAAAATGAAATTATCTATGGGTGTATTTCATAATAATTTATTGATTTAATTTCATGTGATATTAGTTATTTATCATTCTTTATAGACTATACCTTATCTATTCATACAATCATGTTTTTTAAATGGGATGCATGTTATATAATTTACCTTGCCATATTTATTATTATCCATGATATATTTAGATTATATTATTTGTTTATGAACTTCCTTCTCATTTTATTGAATACCTGTCATGTGTGTCTAGGTTTTACCTTATTATATTTATTATGCTTATTAATTGTTGAATACTTCTATTTTACTTGAACCTTACTGAGCATTTGAGATAACCATTAAATCTTTTCTTATTCTATGAAATCCATGAAGTATACTATAAAAATATGTGAAAGAATATTCTTTTAGGAATAACAATACTACCAAGAAATTATATTGTAGTTTACGTATTAAAATGTAATATAGGACTCATGTATGCATTTAGTTTACCAAGACAACTAAACTATTCAATCCTTGGAGATGTGATGACATCTATCTTATGAATATTTTATGGTCAAAGGAACTGGATCAAAACTACTTGGGTTAGGGTCTATACAATTGGTATAAAACAAACATTAGTATAATCCATAGAAAATAGATTCAAGAAAACATTGAATATGTAACATTAGCTTAAGATAAATTTTTGGGATTTGTTTAGATGATCATCCAACTGTTTTATAAGTTTGATATTTTGTGGGTTTTCATTTCAATACATCATTTTATAGAGATAATATGAATATGATGTTCTTTAATATATATAACATGGGGTAATAACTTTGAAAAAGAAACATCGGGCATGACTCAAGTGTTACCAAGTACACAACAATGGGCATTATTGCACAACCGGTTTGAAACTCTTGATGTATTTGCTTAAGATAATTTAAATTTTGTTTAGAAAACATTATGAATTAAATAGATAATGAAAATGAAGGACCTAAGAGATGTCATATACCAATGATGGGCCAATGTGGCAATAAAATGGGGGATGTAGTTATGTATTGGGATTAAAAAAATTAAGTATTAGATGTATTTTTACCTATGATATTTTTGATATAAAAATAATGAAACATTTTGGGATTATATTAGAATAATAAATATATTAATTAACTTAAGATTTATAGATACCATAATGGTTTAATTAGTTTAAAATTTATCATATGTTCAATGTCATAAACACCTATTTTTAGTTTTTATGTGATGTGGGTCAACCAATATTACAGAATATTTTGAATCATTAATGGAAACTATATGTTTTTGTGGAGAAATTATTTGCGTAATAATAAATTTTAATTTTATAGACATAATTATAATGGTATTGATATCCTTTTTAGTTTATTTGATCATTAGTTACACATAATATTAATAATAACATATTATTTCACTCTATATTTTTTTTATTTAAAACACTAAAAAAGGTTACATAATGACAAATTTCACTAAAAGGATATACATCATATTTTTTGAGAAATATATAAGAATTATATTAATATATTAATGAAAAATTAAAACCTGAATTTTGGGTGACAACCCATCATATCTGGAAGAGTCGTGCCTCTTAAAACTTAGGCTGAAGGATAATAAGTGTTTAACAGCTATCAGTGGCCTATGTGACGTCCTAGTTAATATATCATTAGTTAAAAGATTTAAAAAATGGCTATTAATGATGAACCAACGGTATTAATTTTGATATTTTGAGATTAATTTATTATATTGAATATTTTTTTCTAACCATACCAGGTTTGTAAAATAATTAGAGTTGGACTAAATGACTTTCACTATTTTATAGATGTTATGTTTCATTAAAAGTTAATTTTAGTGCTTCATTCATAAAAAAATAATTTATGGACATTCATTTCTTAGAGTATAATATCAAAGCACCACCAAAAGATGAAAATTATATTATTAAATAAAATCGTACCAAGAATGATTATTTTGTTATATTCATAAGAAAAAAATGAACTCCTCAAAATTATGAAAATAATATTGAAACCAAAATGGTACCCTATTACATTTATTTTTGATGAATTTTATTTTCATTTAGGTCATTACAGATTTATTATTTTTAGAGCCTTAACATTCTATTGTTCAATATTTTTTGGATCAATTACAACAATCATTCTCTTTAATTGTTTACACTTTTCTTTCCTGTTCGTATATTCATAGTCCACCGATGTTGTCATACTCGAAAACCTATTTATGTATTATTCTATATTACACATGTACTCTTATTTTATCTCTTATTAAAAGGATTTTTTATTAATTCTTTTTCTGATATTTGTTTTAGAAAAACAGATCATTAAATATAAAATTCTTAATTTTCAATATTGATTTTACAATGTGAGGATAATTATTTTTTGCAGTTGGGAGAATTCAACACCTCAAAATTTTAAAATATAAACATCATAATATATAGCATGTATGACATATAACACCATGTGTATAATGGAATATATAATCCCAAGACCATATGATATATTTAATTTTTAAATTAAAGTAAATCTATTTCATATTTTCTAATGAACATAGCATTGATTATACCTTATGTTACATGCAAGATTGAGTTTTATCAAAAAAAATATACTATTAATATTATTATTTAATTTGATAGTTATCACATAGATATATTAATGTGGATAAAAATAATATTTAATAAAATATAACAAAATATAGTTTAAATTAGGTTATTATTTATCTGTTGAATATAAATTTAATAAGAATCATTTAAAAGAACAAGAAATGTTATCTGAATATCAATATTTTTCTAAAAGGTGTTTCGATCACACTTTCAACACATAATTTAAAATTATGTTTTAACACTTTTAGAAAATTTATGTGAAAAATTAAACTTAATTTCATAAATAGGCATTCAAAAATTATATTAGGGATATTTTTGGAATTTTTCATGAAATATTCGAATTTTTGATGACTAGGGAAAAATAATATGTTTTAATTGAAACCCAATTTTTGTTTAAAATAATTTATTATGAAAAATTATATTTTGAATTTATTTTAATTTAAAATTAGTGTAATTTAATATCAATTTATTTAAATTAGTTCATTGCAATCATTTTCATATTGAATTTAGATATTAAAAATTTGTAAACATTGGATCATTTTCAATTTAAAATGGTGACTTCTTGTCACATCTATGTGATTAATTTTAAAAACTATACTTATTTTTTAAATTGAATTTTGAAAAATTTATTCCACGTTTTTAGTTTGAATAAGTTATTATGTTTAATAGGGAAACTTAATTTTGGCCAAAATTAATTGTGAATGCAGTAAAATATACTTACCGTGGTTATGTTATAAATGAATTTACCAAGGGTTAAAATAAATAGATAAGTGTAAAAATTATTGGATAGAATGTTTTCTTATAGATTTATTTAATATTAAATTGGGTGGAATTTATTTTAAACAATATTTCCTTTTATATGAAGGAAAATAATATTGAAAAAATTAAGCTACAAAAAATTGAAAAACCTCTTTAGGAATTAATAGCACTTGGCCTTAGGTCCAGATATCTGGTTACCATAAATAGGATGAATATAATATTATAATAGTATATATTTAAAAATAAAAAGATTGAATTCTATTTATACTGACTAAAAACATAATCACAGTTGTGATATTCATAATATATCAAATAAACAATAAAGAATATCATAATCACAAAGATATCATAATTACAAGAATATCGTAATCAATGAAACTTTGATTAAAAGGAGTATACGATTCAAAATACAAAAAATTGTATTATAGTAATGTATTCATTAGATTCAAATAATGTTATGATAAAATAGTACGAAAATTCATATTTGAATTTATAACTAGAAAAATAAATGTAAATCAATTTGCATAATGTTATTTTATACTAAAAATAAGGGTATCTCATAACCTTAGATAAATGTCTATTATTTTATACATACATGAATATATGTCTTTCCTAGGATAGGAAATACCTCGATATGATAATTGGTTCTATCACAGTGACCTTGTGTTCCCTCGATATTATGTTTGGATTTGTCACATTATCCTTATGTTCCTTCAATATGATGATAATATCTATCTTTCTATTCCACCAATCCCTTGATTAATACTGTGATCAGATCCTTAGTCTGCATATCTCTAGTGGCCCTTGGTCATATTCACATAATCATATATAATGATTACAAAAAAAAAGAAACTGAATGATTACATCGACTAAGAAATATATGTTAACACTTTATATCATTATAGGTCTCACAAAAGAGAAAGTTGAAAATGAAATCGATATGTAGAGAACTCATTGAATGACCATGTATTTATATAGAAATCCACAATGGTCGTATTTCCTTCTCAATGGCCATATTTCCCTAAAATTTCTATAATGAATTGGACACATGAAAAAAGTCAATCTAGTATAACAAACAGTCCAATGTGGTATTGATATACACAATTTTCAGTGTTAAAGGTATTAATTATGTTATAAATCCATTTATAGTTTTAATATTATAAACCAAAGGTGATCCCAAGGTACCTCATTAAAATTATCAATATGATTAGCTAAATTATGTTCCTTAATATTTATTTGTTATATGTGTTAGTCTGATGAAGAAGACTTAGTTAGTTCAAAATACATAAAAAATTATTACATTTATAAATATAAAAAGGTGAGTCTGAATATTTTTGATTCATTCTCATTACAATTATCGTATTTATCAAAAATGATTTTATAAATACTAATACATTATAACTTATTCTAGAAATAGTAATATTGTTGTACAAAAAAATTAAAACAATTTGGACAAATAGAGATAGTAATGTAACTATTAACAAATTGTTGGTGATTTCCTAAATAAAAAGAATTAGAAATGTTATAAGAAAAACATTAAACTAAACAACATAATTCTTTTTGTAAAGAAAAAACCTTTAAACATAAAAGGAATAAAATTTAAAAAAAATATAGTCTATTACATTAAAATAAATAGTATTCAGAAATAAAACATGATTCTTAAATCACCCCATGTTTATAAGTATTCTTGATAATATGGAGATAATTAAGGAATATATTTACAATATCTCCCCATTATTATAATAAATATCCTTCTATAAAATATCCCCCGTTTTATATTCAAAAATAGACGGGGACTAACT
Source organism: Viscum album (assembly GCA_963277665.1). NCBI lineage: Eukaryota > Viridiplantae > Streptophyta > Magnoliopsida > Santalales > Viscaceae > Viscum > Viscum album. The sequence goes on from OY728153.1 coordinate 84,360,721, forward strand.
ATTGTCTTCTTGAAATATTAGTGAATAGAAAATACATGCCAAAAAATATGATGAATTAAATATATATTCATAGAAAATATTCAAGAACATTTAACCAATAGTGTTGAAAGAAATTACCAAAAAAGGTTTTTGGATAGAGTTATAATTCATTCATGATCAAGTTATTTTAGAAGATTAACAAAATATGAATTAAAAAAAGAGTTCTTAAAAGAACTTACCCTTTCTCCACCAGGGTTTTTAAAAAAATTGATCTTATTGAATGTTTTCCATGTTATAAAATTGGGGATTATAGGATCCCGTTATTATCTATTAGTTTCTTTCATTACTCAAAAAAGATTATTGTTATCATATTTTAAAATAGAAACAAAATCTTTAAAAAATCATACTCTCACCATTTCATTCTGTATATCTCAAACTTTTCTCGTTAGGGAGTCAAACTCATCAGTACAACCATCAGTATGATCTTTGAACTGTTCAACAAATCTCACACTTTCAACCATTTATTTTTCTAATTTAAAAAGTGATGCAGATGATTCCACCGTCAACTTCTTAGTTTCTAGAATATTATCATGGTGAGATTTAATTTCAGATTAGAAATAATGAGAACACTTACCATTGAATTTCAAGACATTCTATGTGAAATGGATCTTTCTTTTAATTTTTGTAGATTATCCTCAATACAAATGACTAAATCATTTATTATCCTAATAGAGTCTATCTTCGGATAAATATAATATTGTAGAAACTGACCTCTTGCTTCTAATATCAGAAAATATTGATTAATGTGTTCAAATGTTTTAAAAAATTGTATAATATAATAAAATCCCATATAATAAATTTTTTGTAAGGGCTATGATATTTTTGGATCTGGATGAGGATGTTTTGGGTGGCTTATTACTAAAATTTCAAAATTCCTTTTATTCTTAACATGCTTTGACAACTAGTTTAAAATATTTTAAACATTAATGGGAAAATGTTTATTATCATAGATTTACATAATTTCTAAATCGTCAGTGTTATCATTTTTATATGGTTTGGTCATTATAACTACATAATCCTTACATTACTTTAAGGTTACCTCTCATTCTTCTTCTGCGATTTCTGAATCTATAAACCATTCCATTGAGTGTATATCTAATGAGGATGATTTTGTTGAAGATGAATCTAATGAATTTTTGGATTAGAAATATTTCATCATCAATTTCATTATGTTATTTTTTCCTCATTATTTTTTATATTCCATTCAATTCCTTCTTCTTCATTGAATTCTAAACCTTCATCTTCTTGATTTCCTTATTTTATTTTTTGAACTTAATTATTATTTTTCGAAGTATCATCTTTTTTAGAGACATACTTATTGTGAAATTAAACCAAATCACAAAATTATATTTTAATTTCATCCTCAAGATAGAAATATATTCTAACTATTTGTTTTCCTTAAAGAATTACTATAAATGTTTTTCTTGATATAGTAATATTGGTACATTTCTAAAGGAGTTGGTGCCAATATTTTTTCTAAAGAAACTATTGTCAATTATTTTTTTAGTGTCTCTATAAGAATAAATTCTTAAACAATCTATTTTTATTTTCCCTTATTTTTATCATACGGAGAAGTAGAATGAACCAAAAGAGTTTATTTAACCACTAACCCTACATCCTAGTTTGCTTTATTATATGGTAAAACTATTTTTCTTGATGTAGTTTCTACATTTTTTAGAAAAAGTTTACACATCTAATCTTATTAGAGTCAACAATTTTTTTATATTTATATTCTTTCCCAAGCTCTTCACCTCCATGAATAATGATGGCCTTAGACCTAGTAGGGTCTAATATTATTTTAGGAATTCCAGGATTATTGTCAGATTTATTTTTCATCTGTTCCTTAAGTACATCATAATGAAAAATATTTTTCTTCTTTTATTTATTATATCCTTTACACTCTTCTTTGTAAGGTTAAGATTCATACTTTCTTTTCCATTCCTCCATATTTCTTTCTTCGTTGAGAGTTATAGCTCCAATGAAGTAGTGATGGGTTTTTTAATAAATTTCTTGGATTTCTCATTCAATATGATCTACATTATTTTTAACATATCCACACTGATAAATGAATGTTTTCCCTCATAGAATTTTTTTTTTCAACATTTATGAAATTAAAACATTCCAAAATCAAGTTACTAATCAAGGACGGGAAAATAATAATCTTGGATGTGATTTATTTTTTGATAACATTTATAACAGTTATGATAATGAATTTCACAAGATCATTCATCCTCATGTTGATCATATAATACAATAAGAAAATGTTTGTGACTTTCAGTGCCTCTCAGTCTTCTATCCATGGAATAAAAAAAACAATTCATCAACAAAGCTTTTATAATATTTTATGAGGTAAGATGATAAAATTTTCTATTTTATTTTTCATGAGAAAAAAAAAGATTCTTCAACTTTAATTATATCAACTACTACTTTTGTATCATGACATTTATGAGATGGAAAATGACAATCTTCTTCAGATGGTCCCTTAACTAATTTTGATACCTTCCTTGTTGACTAAAGGTATATTTTTCATGCAACTTGAAGGAAATTTTTTTTTTGTTTTATGAAATTTGAAGAATCATAAAACTCCTGCAATGTTTCTAGATAATACTTATCAATACTAGGATCCTATTTTTACATGAGGAATAATTCCCATCATTGAAATTTAATGAACATTTTTATTTTTGAATAATATTTTTGAAATAAATGGATTTGTACTATCCTTTCTCTAAAGAAAACCCATTTTTGAAATCTTGTTTCTTATCCATTGGATATGCACTCAATACCTTTAATCAGAAAAAAACACTTCTGGACTGGGTAACTTGTAAGAAATAGTAGTTCTGTGCAATAAAATTTTTACAATTCAATGTGGGATAGGGGGTATTTTCTTTATATAGATTATGGATATGATGGTTTGACTAGGAAAACAATCCAAAATTATTTATAAAAGGTATTTTGATTTAATGATTGAAAATATTCTAAATAAATATTCAAATTATTTTTAACTCATGATGTTTTGAATAAATTTTATCATATTGGAAATTAATACGAGATAATTTTTAAAAAAAATTATAATAAAAAAATGAAAATAATGATTATAATGAATTGTTATTGAATAATGGAAAAATTAAAAGATAATAAAAATACCATTTAGAGGAGAAAGTTTTTTTTGTATAAATATCATGTTCTTTAAGAAAATTTTAAATTTAATTATATAATAATAATATTAATATTATTGAATATGATAAAATATTAATAATAAAAATTTAAAAATAAAATTTATGCTTTTATTAATACTATATAAGCTCATTTTGAATCATTCTGAATCCAAAAAACTTTTTAGAAAACATAGATCTAGAAATTTTTTGGTTTTTTCTAAGTCATAGTTTCATTTTAGAGAAACAAAATACCTTTTTTTTAATAAATGAGTTTGAAACACCCATTAAAAAATGTTTTTTGGAAAATAATAGTTTTATAAAAAGAAATGTTGTTGAAATAAAAACAATCATATATACTCCTACTATGAAATAAGATAATTAATTTAAATAGATGGATAAAAAATCAGTAGATTTTAATTTCTTCATAATGTTGATCATTCTTAGATTTGGATTAATGTATTCAAACATACCCGAAGGTATAAGTTTTGTGAAACTATCAGCTAGTTGTTCTTATATTCTGGTAAATTGTAAAATGATATATCTTTTTAGTATTTGATCTATATGAATGTGATGCATAACATATATGTGTTTTGAATGAGTGTGATTTTAATGGTTTTTTATTAATGAACTGGAATTAGTGTGTTCCCATAGTATTTCAGTTCTTGTATAACTCAATCCATAATCAGTCAGTGTGTGTTCTATCCAAACAACTTGAGCACAATAAACATCTATCTGCTACATATTCATCAAATGTAGTGGAAAGTTATACTAAGTGTTTTTTATTACAAGACTATGAAACTAATTAAACTATTATGAAATGAAATGTTCTAGAGGTACTATTTCTATCCATTATAAAACCCAAAATGTCTGTATCTGAAAATAATAGTACAGAAACATTTTGATAAGAATAGAAAAGTCCTAAATCCATAGTTCCCTTAGGATAAGAAAAATTCATTTTGCAACTTTATGGTGTGATTCCTTTTTATTTTCCTGATATCGTTCACATAAACATATAAAAACATTATTTCCGGTCAAATTTCTATTAGGTATAATAAATTTCCTATCATACCTCTAAAAATTATTTGATAAGCTGGTTGGCTATCCTCATCAAGATCGAGTGTATTTGAGGCATTTATGGGTGTAATAATAATTTCAGTGTACTTATGTCCATTATTTTTTAGAAGATACTTCAAATAATTATGTTGAGATATGAAACATCAATCTAATTTTTGATAAAATTTGAATAAAAAATGTATGTTTACACACACATCATACTCATCACAAACTCATCTTTCATAAGATTCACAATGGAATCTATTAAGTATTTTTGAGTTGATGCAAATACAATTTCATCAATATATATTTATAAAATTATAATATTTATTTTCAACATTAATTATAAAAAGTGTTTGACCTGTGGTTCCTTTAACATAATTTATTATTGCAAATATACTATAAATATATCATACCAAGCTATAAGGGGGGGCTTGTTTAAGTCTTTATATTGTTTTGGTATGTTTAAAAACACAATCATGATGTATTTAATCTTCAAAACTAGGTGGTTGTTTAACCAAAACATCCCCTTTCACATAACCATTAAAGAAATCACAATTGAAATACATTTGAAAATGTTTAAAATTAAAGAATTCTTCAAAGTCTAGTAGATTAAAAATATATTCATGTCTTCTAGTTGAGCTTGTATTTTTTCATAATATATTCCCCCTTGTTGGTTGTGATATTTAACAACATGTATTTCTTTATTTCTAATTATTATACCATTTTATCCTCACTTATTATGAAAAACCCATTTTATTCTAATTATTGATGTTTACGTAGTTTGTTCAACCTTGGTGTAGACATAATTCCTTTAAAATTCATTTATTTTATCTTACATAGCCTTTATCCAATACTCATAACATAAATCATCATCAATGTTTTTATATTCAAATCGGGACTGAAAAGAAAGGTGTTCTACTTTATTTCATAAGTAACTTCTAGACCTAATAGGTTGATCTACATCTCCATTAATACTTTCACAAGGATGATTCCTACGAAACAAATAATTTATTGGGTTCTGTAAAACCCATTCATATACATAATTTATATGTTATTCTTGATTAAAATCTTTAAAAAATATTTCTTGATTGTTTTCCTAGAGAGAGGAATTTTATTAAAATATTTGAAAATCAGTTTTTGAAAACACATCTGCAGATATTGGTTGGGGTTTTAAAAAACAATAGGGTGAGTTTAATAAAAATTATCATGTACTGTTTCCCCAATAGTAAATGTGTTTTTACTAAAAACTCTATATGCCTTTTATGTAGTGGAATATCATAAAAGTATTCCTTCATTAGATTTGGATGTTATTTTTTGTAAATTTTCTTTCGTATTTATAATGACTACTTTGCATCAAAATACTCTAAAATAAAAATATATTTTTATCAATTATTAAACAATTAATATGGTTTTTATTGTTTAAATGTATTATTAAAACTTATTTATAGTATAAAAATATGTAATAACTTCTTCATCATAAATGTTTTTATCAATTGTGTATTCAATCAACATGGTTTTAGTTATTTCTTGGAAAAATGATTTCTTCTTTCAACAACACCATTGTGATGAGGACATATAGAGGATGAGAATTTATATATAATTCCTTTATTTCTACAAAAACTTTTAAAATAATAATTTAAATGATATCTACCATCATAAATATGAATAGTTAGAAACGATGTTTTTTCTGATTTTTAACTTTGGCTAGAATTTTTTTTAAAAGGATTCAAATTTATTTTCCAGAAATTAGACCCATGTATATCTTCTGTAATCATAAAGGAGGAAAATGAAAAATACATTCCAAAAAATTATCCAATTTGTGTAGGGACAAAAATATCCATGTGCAATTACTGTAAATAATCAGAAGTTGAATGTTCACTAATATATTTAAACTCTACTTACATGGCTGACCGTATTGACATGTGTCCAAAAATTTTGTAGAACAAAACATAAGTTTTGGTTGATCATTGAAAATTATTTTTTAATTATCTTAAATAAGTTTCTATGTTTTCAATGTCCTAACCATCTATTTTATAACCAAGATTGATCTTCCATTAAATTAAAGAAAGGTAACTCATGGATCCTATGGACTTCAATGTTAAGTGTGTAAACATTCTCAAGCCGATTGGAAATGGGAATGTATTCATCTGTGGAATTCTGTACTACACATTTATCATTTCTAAAATTTATAAGGCAACCTTCATCACATAATTTAATTATGATTATTAGGTTTATCTTAAGGCCTTTGAAAATTAAAACATTTGAAATCAAGGATTTTACAAGAAAAAAAATATTACAAATATCAATAATATCTTCTTGATCATTATTTTAATAGGTAACTTTTCCACATTTCATCTTTATATAAGTTTCAATGAAATCATTATTACTAGTTATATATCAAGAACAACCACTATCCATGTACTATTTATTCTGATTGTTGGTCCTTCCTTTGGTTTCCTGAAAACAAAACAATTAGACTTTCATCACCTAGACCTTCTTGGGTCTGAAAATGTTAGAAAACAAAATTTTAGAAATCTGTATTTGGTTTTGAAAACTGAAATTTATAAAATCATGAGGATTTAATTTTTTTAAGGGAAATATTTGTATTCTAGTGACTACAACATTGAATCTTTTTGAAAATCGGGTACTATTCTGAACAAATAAATTGTTACAAAGACTTGTTTTTAAAGGTATAACACTTCCCAGAACATCTTCTATGATGAAGATGTTTTTTATACATTTTATCAAAGTCGTCCTTAAAAAAAGTGATGTTAGAAAAAAATTAATAAGGAAGAAATTTAAAATATTAGTTTAACAACTATATACTTATCCTCACATGTATGAGTTTCAGAAGAAGGTTTTGATTCAGAAATATTTTTCCCACAAATTACTTTTTCAAAATCTTTTGAATGATTATCATTATAAGAAATATATTTTTCATTATTTTTCGGAATATGTTATAATTTTAAAAGATTTTTTATCAAGATATTAAAAAGGTTATGATACTTATTTTTTAAAAATATTTATCCTAGAATTTTCTTTTTCATGTTTTTTCATGAATGTGTAGTTTTATTTTCAAGATTATTGGAAAATCTATATAATTCATGAAAATAGTGTAAAACAATATCGTCTGTTGAGGGAGACTCTTTATCTAAAAATTTAGGACCCTTCTTATCAGGGTAAATGAAAGAAAAATTAGTTAAGAAATCAACTATATTTATCTTTTTAATATAACATTGATTTTCAATATGTAATCCATCAAGAAGAAAAATATTCTTCTCATCTAGAGTTTCATTATCTATTTAATTTCCAAAAGAATCATCCTTACTAGCACTCGATGTATCACCAGCTGTAAGAACTATTTTTTATCTCTTTCTTATATAACTTCTTCTGATTATTTTTAGAATGTTTATCTTTATTGCCTTATCATTTTAAATTGGGATAGGTAGGTCAAATATTTCTATATCTTTTTCACTCACAAAAGGTTACTTTAGAATCTTTCATTTGATTTCTGTATTTTTTAATATTCTAGTAAAAATATTAGAAATACTTTTTACCTAAAATCATATTCATTCCTTGACTATGAGTTTCATGTTTATATTTTTAATGTTTAGAAATAATATATTCATATTTAAAAATAGATTTCTTTTTCTTTTTCAACATAACTACCTTTCTAGGAGTCTGAACATTTATTAGATTAAAAGTAAAACTAAAAGAAACTACACCATTATTTTTATTTTTGTTTTCTTTATATCCTTTCATCCTTAACTCATGTAGATAATGGGTTATAAATAAATCATCATGACTGAGATTTCTTATCTTCCATGACTCAGCCGTCACTATTTTATTAGATTCCTATTCAGGGGACATGATATCAATTTTTATTTATACAACTATTTCATCTTCTCATATTTTTTCTCCCATAGATTATCAATTGTTCACAATTGTCATAAAACATTATTTTTATTTTATAATAGGTTCTACATATAAAAATTAAAAATCATAATAGTTAGCTTTATCAATTCCCTTTTTGTTTCAACAAATAATATTGTTCCAAAGTGTGTAATATATAAATTTTTCTAGATACTATTAGTGTCTTCACAAGAATAAATGCAACAATAAATGCATCTTTTCATGGAATATATTAATGTTTTTTAACTCTATAGTTCACTTGATACTATTTCTTCTTGATATTTATATGTAGTAACATCCTTTTATTGATCTTTTATTCTCTAGATAACATGATGAAATTTTCCACTAAAGTATTTTCAATGAATGTCTTTATTCTATCATTCCAATACTTATAATCATATCCATAAAAAAAGTGGTCTATTTGGATTAAGATTATCTATTAAACCCATAATCAATCTATCAATCTTTAAAACAATATAATAATTATTTTCCATAGAAACAAGTTTGTAATATAAATGTTTATAAACAAAAAGTTTATAACAAAATTTGAATAAAAATATAACAATAGAGAAAGTAAGATGTTCAATATGTTAAATTCAAGGAAATTAAAATGTATTACCACCAGATGTAATATTTCCTTCTCTGAAACCAATTATTGTAACAAATGATCTTTTATAGATTAAATTAATAAAAATGGAGTTTAATTTAATTTTAAAAAATCTTTCCTTTTATGGGATGAAATAATCGTAAAAAATTGAGCTAAAAAAAAGTAAAAAAACTCTTAGGTAATTAATAAGAATTGGCCTTGGGTACAGATATCGAGTTAACATAATAAATTTAATTATAATATTATCATATTTTATAGATAAAATGTAACCAGATTCAATTATATTTAGGAATCATAAACAGAAAATCATTGTTATCATATTCAAAGTGTATTGTGTAAAAGATACAGAATATCATAATTATAAAGATATTGTAATTACATGAATAAAATAATCAAATAAACTATGATTTAAAAAAGTGTAAAACTCAAAATAAAACATTTTGAATTATAGTAATGTGTTTATAATATTCATAGAAAACTACTATTAATCATTTTAAAAAATTCACAGTAAAATTTACAACTTGAAATATATAAGTAAAACAATTTGAATAGATTTATTTTATCCCCAAGTGAAGGGTATCCAATAACCTTTGATAAAGGTCCCTTGTTTTATACATACAAGAATGAATGTCATTCCTAGTCTAAGAAAGGCCTTGATACGATGATCAATTTTTCACAGTATATTTGTTTTTCCTTGATATGATGATTGACTATACCACATTGTCCCCGTTTTCATTTTATACGAGGATCATATCTATATTTCTATCCCTGAAATCCCTCGATCAATACCATGATCGAATCCTCTTCCTTCCTATACTGGGAATACCATGGTCATATTAACACAATCAAACATAATTATTACAAAAACAAATTACTTTAAATGATTAAAATGACAAAGAATAATATGGTAATTCTTTCAATCTTCATAGCTCTCAGAGATGTTTTTTTTTCAAATAAAATCAATTAGCATAAAAATAATTGAATGAAATGGTTTTTATAGAAAATTTTCAATTAATTTTATTTCATTATCAGTGGAAATATTTCTCTGAGTTTTCTATAATGACATGGAAACTTGGAAAAAGTCAATATAGTATAAAAAAGTCTGACGTCTAAAAGGTATACACTATTTTAAGTATAAAAGGTATTCATAAAATTAAAAATATGTTTTCTATATTTAGATTAAAAACAAAACATTATTCAGATGGACCTCCTTAAAAGTTAAAATACAAAAATTTTATATAGGGTGAGTATGGTTTATTTGGTAATAGTGTCCATCTAATGATGAATACATTGTTAGTTCAAAATATAGAACAAAGTCTTTCATTTATACTAATAAAAACGCGAGTCTGAATATTTTTGATCTATTCCAATTACGATTAACATACGTTGGAATCACAATTATATAAATATTAATACATTAGGTCATATTAAATTTAGGATAACATACTTTTTTCCCAAAAATAAATTGAAAAACACGGGATAATTAATGTTTTTATAGTTAATATAAAAAAAGAGAATGCAATTTCCGAAACAAAAAAGAGAAAAAATGTTAGCATTAAAAATTATAACTAAATAAAATATCCTATAAAATTTTATAAAAACTATCATATTTCCATATATCAAAAATTAAACCTATAAGGTTTTGGAATGGTGTATTTTTTACCCATGTTCAATATGATGTTTTTTGGAGAACTCAATTCTTTAAAAAAATATCATGTTTGTCTCATCCCCCAATTATAAAAGGAAACTCCCACTCGCCTCCAATTAACATAATCAAACCACAATTTTCATCCAAGACCTAACCAAATCATTTCTAAAATTCCCTAAAATAAATCCATAATATATATGGTATTAAATCCAACCTAATATTTCTTTAGTTCAATCCCAATGTGGATACCAGAAGAAGAGGTGATGTTTTTCAAAGATAATATTTATTTATCTTTTGATAAACCATCATAAATTTTCTAATAAACCATGATGATATAATTAAATAATTATATTACATTTATTGGTAAGTTTTTATATGAATTTCTTGAACTAAAACCATTTCATTATCCAAAAAATCGGTAATGAATTCTTCATTCATGGGTACGGTGGACTACCACCTCACATACAAATGCCTTTTGTTTGTCCATTTCCACCTAACAAAGTTGGGTATGATGATGGACATAAACTACATATATTATATTTATAAAATATTTATACCCTTGGAGGAAGTTTATAATTTTTATTTTTTTATTCCCATTTTGTAGGATATATGATAGTAACCCTTGTGTGTACGTCAGAATACCTCCTCACAAAGCGAGTGATTTGTCTTTCACTAACGCTTCATAATAAAGGTGATAAGGATTATTATTTATGATTATATGTGATAAAAAGGAAATAATAATGATATTTAGGGAATATTTATCAATCTATGAGATAATATGTATTATTTTATAACTTTCCTTTTCACACGTCTAAAGATGATATCATAGTTCGTGTGTGTGGAATATCACCTTAATGAAGCGATGTGGCTCTCTTTTTATCACCCCGCCAAAAGGATGAAATATAAAAGTATATAAAACAGTATTAATGATAATATTATAAATTTTTAGAGTTAACATATTACTTACTTTTTTCCATAATTATCAATTAAAAATAGAAAACAATTTCATGCTTATGTATAACCTACCATCTCCATGATTGTAACATACTTCAATTTTGAAAACCAATATTAATTATTGGTTTTAAAATTATTATTTATATATAGATATGATAATTTCTCATTATAAAGAGATTATGTACCTATAAAATATACATAAAAACGGTTCTATCATTATGAAACAAACATTAGAATATAGGGTAATTAATACCCAAAACGATGAAAATAAATGCTATCAAAAGACAATATTTGATATTATAAATATTTATATAATTATGGAACAATTTAATAAAGTATTTAAAATCACAATATATGAGGTTGAATCATCTTTAACTAAAATTATACCTAAGGTTGGGAATTTCATAACTCAATTTTCACACATTGGGTAAAAATTCTATTTCATTGATTAATCATGATAAAAATATTCGTGTAATTAATTTTTATTATCTTATATTGTATTTTCAAATTTTTTTGTGGATATTTTTTAATTCAAATAACCAACCCATTAATTAATTACCACTTCAATTTTAATATCATTTTAGGTGTTTATTTTCCAATCTCATTGTAATAGAGATTTTTTATTCTTGAATATCAATTAAAGGATATTACATGACCATTTACTAACAAAACAATTTCATTTTTATTCTCCACATTTGATTCATTATATTATATTATAATAGTTCCATTTCCCCCCAATTTGGTACTTAAATGATTTTATAAATTAATTTCAAGAATATCAAACTTCACTTCTACGTTAATTCAGAAATATGTTTTCGACAGAAACCATGTTTTCTAAGAAAAAATTCAAAAATATTTTTAACCATTCCAAAATTATTTATCAGTGAAATTTTACCCCATTTTTTACAATTTCAAAATATTTTTCATATGAATATTATTTCATTTTCAAAACATTGTCCATTTGTGTTTTACTAATAACTTGAATGGATTCATCAAATCATTTTTTGAACTAGAATATTTCGTAACCTTTTTTAAAGTGAAAGAAATTTTCATTTTTATTTTATAAAATTTAAGGAATTAAAACCATCAAGACTAACACTTGTTTGAAGGTTCCTTTTCATGTTTACAAGGTTATTTTTGATTATTTTTTTACCAAATATTCTAGAAATTCTTGGTATTCATAAGTGATTTATCAAAGAAAATAATTTTGAAAATATATTGTATTTTAAAAAGTGATCTTCAAAATGAAAAGGATATTTTCATCAAGAGTATTATTAAATATATTTTTTGGAATTTCAATTCATCAATGATAATAACCCATTATTCTTACTCCAGTTGGAATAAATTATATTGCTACTATCCTTATTATTCCCCTCGAGCAGTTATGTTCATTTTAACTAAGGGTAGTATAGACATTCAAATCATTGTTTAAATTTTTTGATCATTAGTTTCTCAGAGGGGTTTCACTTTTATGAGACAATTGGTCATTAAATTTCCAATAAATATCACCATTATTTAACATGGATATGATTATTTCCTAAAACAAATAAAATATTTACCTACGATGTCTACTTTGAATTTTATTTGATTAATACGGAAAATATTGATAAATATATATCATTTAATCAATATGAATATTTTATAAGGCACATTCATTATTAATTAGGTAAATTATTCAATATATGATGAATTCATGAAAATAATTATTACATGGGAGGGTCTTGATTATATATTTCCCCATGATATATTATTAGTCTTACTGATTGATGCCTTAGGTAGAAAAAAATACATATGTTTTTTCCAGTTTGTCATAAACTATATTTTGAAAGGTATTGATGTTAATGTTATTATTTAACTTGAAAAAATTGAATTCAGTAATTAAGAGTTTCCATCATTCAGTATTTCAATATTATTATTCATGATATTTTAACTATAAAATTATCTCTCGAGGCATTTCATTATCCGGTATTGATTAAATTTCATTTGTTTTTACTTATTTACATTTCCATATTAATTATTATTTATCTATTAACTCAATAAAGTAAATTAAATATCATGTTTTTTCAATTTCTTATCTTTCATTATTGATTATTTTCCATGATATTATAACATTGATATAATCTCAGGATGGAATTCATGGTTTATTTTTTGATTATACAGAACATGTGTTTTTCTATTACTATGAAATATTGATTAATATTATTGATTAATGAATTCATACATTTTACTTAGCCATTAATAAGAAATTGAGATCCCCTGTATTTTTTTTGATTCCCTAGGAATCCCTGAAGATTGATATTAAATATATGCAACAGTATACTAGAGGGAATAATGATATTGTCAAAATAATAATGTTGCTAATTATGTATTCTAATGTAATATATAACTCATGTATGTATCTAGATTTAAAATACTACTAAAATATTTTTCCCTATGGTTTTCTATTCCTTGTATCATATACCAATGTAATGGTATCTAGCACTATCTCTGGGTTACTAAGATCGGGTCGCTAGATTGTATGGTCCATAAATTTCTCTTTAAAATATAACTTTAAATGTGTTATCATACCTCTATACATGGTTTAACCCATCACATGTACACTAAAAAATTAAAAATTTGGGACACCATTATGATAATTCATTTGGTATCCATGACCATCATTCCTGATGACATGCTAAACTATATTTTCTCTACATACAGTATTACGTCCCCGATCTTATGGTATCTCTAAATGATTATTTTCAAATTGATCCTATTATATATAAATAATTTTTTAAGGATAAAATGTGATTAAATTTATTAAAATTTAGATTATATTTAATATAAAATAATTAACTAATAATAATGTTGATAATATTAGAATCACACACCTAATGTGTCATTATCCATAATAATTTTCGAACAGTGGGATTACCAAGCTGCTGTGACTACAATAAATGTAACTAAAAATTATATATTTATTGAAATATAATAATAAAATATTTTGAATATATGAATGGGATATTAATTTTAAACACACATGTTTCTAAGGCTTTACTTATAATGATTGTAATATCTTGATGGTTTTAATACAATGTTAGTTTATATTAATTAGGACTAAAATCAGACTATCATAAAAGAATATAGATGTTAGACATATGAAAAAACAAATATAAATATATATATATATATATATATATATTAAAATAAATAAACATTAAAATTTCTACTTCAATAAATGATAAAACAAATAAATCCTTCCACTATGTGGGAAGAACATCTATGAGGACAAGTTGAATAATGTATGGAACACCAAAATTTGGGGACAAAGAATCTCACTTCACCCTTACCATTTAATAACTGAATAAATTTTAGTGCTTAGAAGTGTATGATTCCTAGAACTCATTTACAAAAGATTTTAAATAATTATATATTTAAGAAAGAACCAGTGTCTATGATAATAATAAAAATAATATCATGAAGAATTAAATAAAAATTATATCTATGAATATCTTCCTAAAATATTAATCATATATTAGAGTAATGATGACTACTCATGAGACATTATTGGAATTATATAGTTTTCTTATATAACATGCACCAATTGATAACATGTGACCTCACACCCACTCAAACAAGATGAATTATGTCATCAAATAAGACATCCAACTGGGTACTAATGATCCATGATTGAACCCGTCTACCCAAATAATGAAATCTGTTAGAAATGCCAAGATCCTACTAAAAATAAATTAAAAAAGAGTTAAATAATAAATGATATATTTTTTCAATAGAAAACTGATAGGAGAATATACTTACAAACAATTAATCTATATTAAAATAAAAAATGAGAATACACCTACCAAAAAATTTTAGATGAAGAAACATTAAATTAAAATTATATTTTATTATTCATAAAATAAATAATGTTAAAATGAATAATTTTAAAACATATAATTATTAAATATTATTATATTTTTTATTCATTTTCATACGTTACATTGAAATAATTACTGGTTTTTTTCATTATTCACATAAATCTAAATTAGCTCTATCATCTATACTGATGTCAAATTATATATATAAAACTCATATAGTTATAGTCACCTGGTTAAATGTTTTCTATAAAAGTAATTTTTCTCTGATTCTAAATTTTCAATCATTAAAAACACCCTTCTATACATTTTCAAAAAAAAATTATAGTTCAAAAAATTGAGGACTGAGTGAACCCAATTAACTGATAATTCCAGTATAAATGACCAACTTATTACACAGTCAATTTTATAAAATTTATTTTTAATGCGTACAAATTTAAATTACAAATTTTGTACATTCATTGAATTATTTGGATTGACCCAATCAAACCTCTGAAATATATAACTTAATCTATGACCATAAATTACATCTATAATAAACCTCATTAATATATATTAATAACCTACACCAAAATATGGATGATCAATATTACCATTTTTGGTTTCTAGATTTATTTCAACATCGTTAACATGAAATCATGATCCATTAATATCCAAAGACTTGTAACTATGACACATAACATATGGACCTTCATATTAATGGTTGATTTATTCATTCATTGTATGAGCACATGATTGTTGAAAATTGTGAATTTTAAAATTTCACATATGTCAATTGATTGAGGGTTTTGAAAATGGAATTTTGATATAGTATAAATATATTAAATCAATTATTTTTTAAGCATTATTTTTAAAATTTTGTTCTTAAATATATTGTTTTGAAGAAGAAGTACATTCCCATTTTAACTTAACAATACATGTATTGAATTATAACATAATAAAATAAAAGTAACATAATAAATATAGAAACATTGGGAATAATAGGTCAACTAAAGAACATACTATAATTTTTGAATAATCAATGGTGTTATGAGAAACATCTATCAATGATATTAAACCTACTATTCATTTTCCATATCAAATGTTGTCCCTTTACATCCTGAATATTCGATGATCTAGAAATGTTTGTCTAATTTTCTATTGACATATTCAATATATTATAAAGAATAATGTGAATTAAAAAATAACCCTTATAATTCAATCATTCCAATTGAGTTGTATTTTTTTTACCATATAACAACATTTATGTATCTCTCTATTATATGCATCCTTCTAAATTTTATAGAATAAAAAATAATGACATCACTAGTAAAATATATGTTCAAGTGGACTATAACATAAAAAAGGAAGAAATTGTTTCCATAAATGACACAATGTAAGGAGAATCATGTCCCATGAATTTTTAAAACAACTCATGCCATGATTCCATGAATAGAGTTATCTGAAATAACTATAAACATTATTCAATAGATAATGAACATGTGTAAGAAATCGATAGAAAATTTTAATTTGGATTATGAGTTAACATAGAATATGATTTTCTTGACTATTAAAAGATGAAAATTTTATGCTCTGAAATATTCAAATAATAACCATCTATCACCTTGATAGTCTTTTAAACTGATAGATATTCCAATTGTTTCTTTTCACTAATCGTAAAATGTTCATCATTAATTTATAAACTACTACTGTAAGTAAACTATAAAAATGATGGTTTTACAAATATCATTTTTGGGAAAACATGTCTATCATGGGAACTATCCTTTGAATTCATATGGATGTCTAAAATCGTGCATATTTTGAACACAAATACATATTTCTCAAAATGATTCAAATACAAATTTTGGTATAAAATATTATCTTCCCAATAAGTTAATTAAAAAAATTTAACACTTCATGAAATTTGCACTTTTTCTATCTATTTTTATTGGGAATGAATAGAAACTTAGGAACATATAAATCCAAGAGTTTATTGAATGAGAGAATATTTTCATGGTCATGTTGTGCTAGAATTTTATCCGGGAGCATTGTTTGGGGTGTTGGTCCATTCTCTATATTCCCATTAAATGTCACAATGTATTTTATAAATATGTATAGGGGAGGATGAAATCATATCTGACCAACATATACAAACATTTTGTAGTTCGTAATCCATGTTTATTTCTAAATATTATTATAATGAGGCTAGAATTATTCCATTATACCCAAACTTGCTATGTCCTCATCAGCTTGGAAGCCAATAATTGTCCATAATAATGTGAAATGATGTATAAATAGTTCATTAGCTGTTAAATCCTAATTCATAAATGTTATAACTTTACTACTTATAATCTTTTGAAGTTTCATTGAACCAATGATAGCATGGTTAATAGAATTATGTCTCAAATTAAATTTCCTAGAACACCTTATTTTTCACTTGATGAAGGTGATTGTTGATTCTGAGTGGATTGGAATTTTCCTTTGGGTTATTGTCCATGAAGGGGGTCAAAAGTAATGTTATTTAATTGAATATACTTATAACATTGGGAACAAAACAACTAGGGTTTTACAGATTTTTATAACTAGATTCAGGGTTCTTATAAGAAAAATGGATGTTCCAGTGCTGTAGTCAGGAATTTTTGAATATTAAATCATTCATAATAGCTACCAGTCAGGCACCCAATGGATGACCAGTGGCTCACTGGTTAGTTTCTTTTAAGTAGGGTTAAAATGGTGATTTTACCCTACTCTTCCCTCTTAAGCCTCTTCCACTTGAATTTGGGGCTCATTTTCATATTGTATGAGTATTGTGGGGAACCTCTCTCCCATTCCACTCTTCATTGTGTCTTTCCATCAATGAAAATGAAATTACTCTCCATTCAAATAAATATATGGTTAGTTTTAATGTTTCATTCATCTTCCCACATTTCTCTATTCTCCTATCTGTCTAAATTTATATCATTATTTTTGACCATATGCCTAGTTTTTAGGGATTTTGGTTGCACCTCCATTTTCATCCATTTTAGCTCAAACCGAAGGATGTTACCAGATAAGTGAAGAATTATAATCTTGAGGTTATATGGATAGTTCAATTACACATAATTTCCCATTATTTTAAAATCGTATATATTTTTTGTCACACTAATAACCCATCATCAACATTTTTTTAAAAATATTAATGTATTGATCTTAATTTATTTCCATTAACTGAATTCATACATCTTGGGTAGTGTCCTTATATTTTCAATCTGGTCTAAGGATTGGGAACGTTTAATGGGTAACTTACAGACTTATACTTATTCTAGTATTTTTTGGTCTAATTAATGATGCTGAATAAATAATTACGTGATAGGTGAGGTGATGTAGTAATTAAACTCATAACATGGACCTAGTAAGCTCTTAGGGAGAGTCTCAACCATATATGTTTGTCACCTATGAGGTACACTTATTTTTCATGAACAATTTCTAAAATACATAGTGACTCTAGAATCTCTATGGCTTAGAGAACATCTCCAATGAATCTAGGATGAGTGAAGGTAAATATACTAGTTTATGAACCCTTCTTATTTAAAAAATTCAAAATTTAATAAGTTAATCCTCCTATATAAATTACACTCTATTAATTGGATAACCACTTGTTATTTTTTTATGAACATAATTGAATTGGGGTACCTTAAACCAAAACATGAACCTAGTAACCTTATATCCCATAAGATCTGGATTTCAATCGGAGTATAATTAATATGATCAAAACATAAGAGAGTCCTTATTTTATGTAATAAAATTATCAATGGAATGTTAGGTGTTTGAGGTTACATGGTTTATATTTATTAATTTAGTGTTGTAGGTGAGTTTTTTAACCCTTAATTGAATAAGATATCTTGTGAAATGAGTTATGGAGTCTAAAGAGTTATGGAAAATTGATGTCTTGTGGTGTATTAAAAAATAATTTCCTAACCACCGTTATTAGTTTTTCCTTTCCCTATAAAGGTAAATTAAGATTTTTAAGCCTCATTTATATAATGAGATTGGTTATTATTTGAATCTGAGACAAGCATTTATAAATACATGGATTATAGATTTAAATTAAAAGCATGATCTCATTGAATTATATATGATTAATTGATGTAAAATACTATGGGTAACTCCACATTGTATATGGTAAATAAATTATAGTTTTGAATTCCTCAACCTAGCACTGTGGATTCACCTTGAATATCTAATATTATCAATGTACTTGATGAATGTCTATATTTAACAAGATGTACATAGACACAAAATTATTTGGATTAACTCCTTGGATCCTAATCAATGCAAAATCCTAAAATTTACTTAGAATTTATCTTGGGGTTTGGTTAGAGCCTATTTAGATATTATAATTTAGTGGTTTCATCCCTAAATATATAATCATGATCTAGACACCATGTCTTGATCACCATGTTTTTTCAATATTGTTCCAAAAATCTAATAACTTGGAGTTATCTAGGTATTTTCAGGGTTTGATTTATCTGGAATGCCCAGAACCATTTCTTGGATTCACCAATATTAACTATCTTTTACACATGGTATTTATTCCATGTGTCCAATGACCGAATTATGGGGTCACATGTTGAGAGGAATATAGATCATGAAAAATCAGATGTTATTTCTTGATTCATCTCTACTTTATAGATTTCATATTCATGTACTAAAGGACACTATGTTTTAAACTCTTGACTATAAATTCATTTGACACCTTTGGAGGTGGATAATTATGTTTTACAAACTACATATTTTTTTAATCTACTTAGTATTTTAGTAAATATCATGGTTACATATTAGGATTTTTGGTAGTTCATTTTGATGTTACTTTTCTTGGTTTAGGACATGGAATGGTAGATTCAGACTGAGAATGTACATGGACATCCTATAGGTGTTGGGTCATCATATTTATTTTTTTATTGCATATATCTTAGGTATATGTGTACCTCATGTTGTATGCATTTAAGCCTTGTGTGTAAAGAATATTCCTATCACGCATAGTGGTATTTTTTATGTACATTCCATGTTTTCTTCTTATTATTATGTTCCTATAATTTATTTCACTAAATTCACTATTGTATCTAGTTCTAATAAAAGGGTATAATATCCCCTTCACCATATCCTTAAACCCACAATTCCAGTCAGTATCCTCTGATGTATGGGGAGGTTGACTAGAAGAATTATGGCCCTTCGATCATATTATATATAAGTTATCCAGGTTGAGGGCATCACAAAGTGTTACAAAGCTATTTTTCCATAATCCTATTATTTTGGGACGGTATAATACAAATAAAGAATATGTTAGAACTTGTTAAAAAGAACATGTCTGGGAATAGAAAAATGAAACTCATGGTAAATATAATATTTCTAGATATTTTGTATTGCTTTTTTATTGTTTATTACATTTAATTTGATTTCACCTTGGTTGGTGGAAATGATTATGGAATTACTGACTTATGGTATTTTTACTCATGTGTTATTATGAATTTAGGATGTTTGGTCCTACATCATTTCAAACATATATGATTCACATTAAATTAGTATTATTTAATATATTTCTTATACACCATTCTTGTATCATTATTTACCTTATTTATAGTTATGCATTATTTCTGGTCAAATAAACTATCTGCATCAACTAGAATTAGTTTTCTCATATAGTATGATTGTGTAAATCAATATCACCCCCCAAAAAATAATTACTGAATTGAAAGTGTTTGAAAATAGTTAATAAATTAACAATAATGATAATCCTTAATGAGATAAATAAATTATATTTTAATTTTAAAAAAAATCAAGTCTTTAATAATGGATGTCAATTAAACAATGTGAAAATTTAATCTTATATGTTGTTTTAACTATAACATGAGAATTTAGTCATATATAACTAAATCCATATATGCTTTATTTTAATCTTTTAGGTCGATTATTACCTTATATTCCTATAAAATTAACCCATTAAAGATATTTATCATAATATATCATATGTTTATTATGCATATGATGCACATAAATGGATTTCCAATTATAGATTATAGAGTGTTTACCTCTATAAAATAGAATTATAATATCATATAATTGAATCCATGTTTTAAATGAAATGAAAATCATAGGATGACATTTTCGCTATATTCCATTGCAATTAAAAATTTGGGACATATATGTACATTAGATGGATTTTTTTATTTAATATGTCAACAAAAATCAAACTGGTTTTTACCCATAATGTGTCTTTATGTAATTTTTACATAGATGGATCGAAAAACTCAAATTAGATCTGGTTGATCACATAGAGGGACCACACACTACTTATGTAAATTGAATTTTGATTAGTAAATAATTGGATTAGTGTAAATAAATTTTTTTATTATTTTTTTGGGTGTTGTTTCTTAAGTTTGATCCTCACTGCTCATAAAAAATGTGTACTAATGAAATAGTATTTATATCCCCTTAAAAGATAATGTTATAATTGATCCTATTATTGTGTTAGTTTTATTGTTACTATGATAGTTGTATTCTATGGGAATATGGGTGTTGATAATGAGCCTTATTGGGTTCTTTTTCATCAGGTTGGGCAATATGGAATAGTGGTGTTTAGGGTCTGACACTCTAGTTAGAGTAATAAACACATGATTGATGAGAGGTTATCCTAACCTATGTAGATTCATTTTAGATAATAATCATAGGTGGACTATTCTATTATGTCTTTAGGTATGAAAAATGTTGTGCATATACAATTTTGTATTTTATAGGATTCTTATTTTGTGAAATGATGCAACGTATTAGCTGGTTGTCTTGTATTATGATGAGTCTTGAGGGAGTTTGGGACATCCTGCAGTTATATTAAGTTGCATTAATAGGACCCAAATTTAGTGGGATTAAATGGGAATTTGAAATTTAATCATGATAGATTTATACATGATATATTATTAGAAAAAATGAGTTACCCCAGTTCTTTGGATGAGCTGGTTAAATATCATGTTCTATAACATTGTCACTCAATGTAGAATTTTGTGCATTATTACATAGTTTGGAGGATGTGTTCAATTGAGGGTTGGGAACAATTTCACAGAATCTTTATGAACAAAACTACTATAGTTACACTTATACTTGAGATTAGTTATTCTATGAGGTCAAATTGCACCCCAAGACTTTTAATGATGGAATCTTTACTATGAATAATGTTATAGAAACACTAATTCTTGTGCGTCATGTAGAAACATAATATAAGTACTTTAGGAAAAATACAAAAAGTGAATTCAAGGGTGTACAGATATTATGCTATGAGATTTTAGATTTCTCTCCCAGTGATATAATTACTCGGGCACTCCAATGGTGGAGATCACTGCTTCAGTGATGGAATGTGTAACCATGAGATGAGAATGATCATAGTTATGGAGATACTTGACCAGGATGGTCATAATGACATATAGAAATCAGTGATCTGGTGAATTCATATTTTCTATTCTTGGAGAAGGTGTTGAATTTATGTTTTTTTTATGATATTTACCGGGTCGAAAAATCAAATTTAGGTGTGGGATACATGAGTAATTTGTGAAACGTGATAGATTTTTTCCATGTCAGTAATTTCAATATAGAATTATGGAAGAATGTTTAGTTGAGTATTCAATCATTATATATGACCATGATTTGAGTTTATAAATTTTTATTATTTCAAAATGATCATTGGGTAGATTTGGAATTTAATGTAACCTGATAGTGTCATTAAAAAATACATTAACTTTTGTTCAGGATAACAAACAAGAAAGGTTAATCTAATGTGGTCTGAATGGGCTATCAATAACTAAATGAATTTGGGGAGAGAAAATTTATTCTTGAATTTTCTGTTAATTATTATGAGTGTGTTTGAAAAATTAACCATAAGTATGAAACAAGAGGACTAGGTGACTAGTAAAAGTTGTTTTTAAATGGAGATTGCGGGTTTTGAGCATCAAATCTATATAAGAGGTTTTTGAGAAATATTGTGTAATAGATATTTTTAAACATGTGAGAAAATCATAGACCTTTCAATATTCAATTGGTAGTGATGTTGAGAATTTTAGTGGTCATGGGTCAGTTTTAACCATGTCTTATGGTTGGGAGTCAACATAGACAAGTAATGTGAGAAATGATTTCTTTAATTTGTTTATAATTTTATAGTGGATATAGTCGTATGGAACATCTTATTTTAACACATCTGAGAATAATTATTATAATAAAGGTACCTGGTAATGGGATTCATGTGGTTAGTTATAATGAAATATTCTTATCGGATCAGGCAATGAATAGATGTGGTGTGTTGATCAGAAGTTAAGGCCTGATTTAAGAATTGTCACAAGAGTAAGACTATAGCTTCTTATAAATATATTTGTGAAGTATATGATTGTATCATTTGTATGGTATAATCAAATAAATCTAGATGTAGGGAAATAGTGTAAAATTTAGAATGTCCTTTACTGGTGATATTTTATGATCTGATGGTTTGTAACACATTGATGGTTAGAATCGAGCATCCAAAATGTAAATAAGTATAGATAGTTAGATGGATAATATTATGTAGGAATGAACATAGTTAAGTGGAAGTCATTTCAAGAATATCATTTGAGTTTTTAAGATGAAATTTGGAGATCAAAGTAGTCTATATAATGTCATGGTATGATTATGACATGGTGGTTGTGGTATGTTGGGTAGTATGATCTTTAAAAACCACGTTCTCTTTGTGTTTAGATTTAATGTAAATTTATAGAATTTTATATTCTATATTTGGATATGGAGTCATGTTTGTAGTTGAGTTTCTGTATATAATTATCTACATTGGTTTATCCTCATTTTTTGTTTCGATCATGGAATAAAGTGATATTTTTCTAGTTATGGCTACTAGAGTAAACATCCATCTCAAGGGAACCAAAAATCTAGTCAATGGACCACTTCCTGCTTTTTATTGCGGTGTAAAAATGTCCATTTGGTCACCCTATCTCTCTTAACACTCCCCCATGTGAATTTTGTGATCATATTCATCCCCTTGTAGTAGTTTGGAGATCCCCTGTCTTCCTAAACTCTTCATTATGGTTCTCTATCAATCCACCAACAAAAATTCATTCATTTGATGTTAATGAATTCTAGAGGAATGGCTTCCACTCCTATGTCATCATTTTCTTATTTTACATGCTATCCTAAATAACATCACAACATAGGATTGTATTCTTTTTTTTCATGGAATTTTTTTAAACTTATATTTTCATAAATTATATCTTAAGACAATGGTAATTAATAGATGAATGAATCTTACTAATAATTCTTATAGTGGTATAGTTTCTATTCCATTAAATCATCATTGTTCTATAAAGCATACCATTTGTGCATCAAATCAAAAACCCTATAGAAATATAGTTTCTAATTGTAAATGTAATTGTCATTATTTAGATCCATTGACTGATTTAATACATGTTTGGTAGTGTAATTAAATGATTAATTGGGACTAATAATTAAGTAACGACCATGGTTTATTTGAGGTCAAAAAATTATTATAGGAATCATTACACCTAATTTATGACCCATAATGAAGATTTTCATCTTAGGTGATGAGATATAATTATTTTATCTAATTTCATGGATCATGTAAGTTCTATGGAAGAGTCTTCAGCAATTTATTAGGTCACCCATGACATTCCTTATTTTTTATGCACCCTAACAAAAATATATAGTGATTTTAGAAGAGTTATGGCTTAGAGAACAACTTGAATGAACATAGGGGAAATCAAGTACGGTCCCCTAGAATTTAAATCAATATATTTAATAAATTTAGAATTTAATCAGTCAAACCTATTCTATAAATAACTTTCATGTATATGATGTCCACTAGATATTTTATTTTTTGTAATAAACGTATATTAATTATGGTTCATTAACCAATCACGTTAAACCGGTAACCTTATGTCTTAGAGGATTTTGTGTGTAATCAATGAATAATTAATTAAATGGTAACTCCTAAAAATAATTGATTTATAGAATAAACCCTACAACAATGTGTTGGGGTATTAAGATGCCTAGATGTATATAAATTGATTTCGTGCTGTAGGTGAGTTGTAGAACTATTAATTTAATAAGAAAAATTGTGAAATGAGTTATGGTATATAATGGATTCTAAATAATAGATGTCTTGGGGTCTATTAAAAATGAATTTTGGTGATTGTTGATGCATTATTGAATTTATTACATTTATATTTCTGAACAAATGTACTTTATTTTTTATAAGCCTTATTAATATAATGAGACTGAATATGGATTGATAGTGTGACATACCATTGAAGAAATATGGATTCTATAATTAAATTCCATGAATGATCCCAATGGATTACCCATGATTCATAAATGTGAATGCCTATGGGTAATCTCAACTTAGATCCGATGGAATTATTATATTCATGAATACCCTGAACTAAAATCGTGGAATCACCTAGATAATCTATATATAAGAATTACTAAGTGGAGATATTGGATTCAACAAGACTAATCCTCACATGGTATTCATTAGATTAACTCCTTCGATGACAATAAATCCTCATTCATTAAATTTCAATGGACTAGGTTCATGAGATTAGTTAGACCCCCTTTTGAATGTGGAATCCTCTGGGTACATCCCCACGATTCATCTCAAGAGCTAGACATCATGGATGGATCATATTGGGTAATATTTCTAGTTCCACACATATAATACTATAGAGTTTTTTCATATATTTTCATGGACTATTTGTGAAGGGATACTTGGAACCACTCCATGGATTCAAAGTTTTTTCTTGAACATTGGAACTGAGGTTTTATGTTGTGGGGCCTTTTCCCCCCTTATTGGGTCTCGTGATCAATGAAATGAATATTTGTATAACGAAAGCAGTATTCCATGATCCATCTAAGCATTAATAATTTATTATTCATATAATTCACACAATAATGTTTTATACTCAGAGATTGTAAATGTTATTGGAACTTTTTTTGGTGGCCTACTGAGTTTTGTTCACACATTATTTATGTTACTACTCAGCATCCAAGTACATATTAGGGCTATAAGATAGGAATTTTTATAGAGCCTATATTTTATTACTTATTTTGGGATGGGGAATGAAGTTGGAGTTGTGGACCAAGAATGTACTCAAATGAACTATAAGTGTTTGGTCATTTATTTATTTTTTCTCAAATATGCCATATGTGTACGTCTAATTGTACATATTGACTCCTTTAACATGTAGTATCATTCCTTTTTAAAGGTAAAATTTAGTTATCATAAACTTCCAAAAAAAATATTTTATACACACCATTTTATGTTACAAAAAAATGTGAACCTATGTATATTATAAATATTCATAAGGAAATTATTTACATATAATTAGTATAATTTTTTGTATAATTTTAAAAATACTATAATTATTATGATTGAGTACACACTCAAAAACATACACATCAACACATGAGTGTTAATGAAATTATAAAATAAATATTTTATTCTATGAAAATTAATTAAAAAAATATAAATTCATATATAAATAATTTAGATACAGTACTTAAAATTTTCATTATATATATTAAAAATTAAAATATAAAAAAATATTTTCGTTTTTCAATTATTAAATATATATATATATGTATTTAAATATGAATATAATTAAATATAACTATTTAAAAAATATAAATTCAAATAAATACATTTTTTTGATAAGTTAAATAATAATAACTTAGAACATGTTTCCCAAATATTACAAAGAAATTATGAAAAAAAATTCAATTAATAATTTCTTTTGAATTCAGGGAATCATAATTTGAAAATTTGAACATTCAATAAGTTGAAAAAAAACACTAAAAACCTTTTAATAATAAATTAATAAATAAAACCAAAATTCCAGATGATATGTAGTTTATACCTATATATTGTGAGATAGATAATGATTTTATGCCTTAAAAATTATTAAAATATGATATGTTATCATGGTATAAATTTTTTCAGAGATGGAAGTGTTACAAAAGAGTTTGGTGATTAAAAATTGAAAATTCATTATAGGAGGGTGTAGTGCTTGAAAATACGGGGAACCATGTGATTATAAGGGTGTTGGAGGTTTGATTTAGGGGAATGATGGGATGGATTCCATTAACGACCCAGTAATTTATCAATAGAAATTCATTTCTTATAAAAATGGAATATAATCACTTTAAATCACAACACGATAAACTAGTAGGTACTATGTGACATTTAAACATATGTTTTTTTCACTTACGTGATTTTATTTTCAAAAAACGGTTGTCTATAATTGTTATCAATAAGTTATTTGGAGTCTTTTAAGACAAACATAATTTCTGAAGATTGTAACATACCCTTATAAATAGTATCATACCTTTATGAATATTAATGAATTGAATATCAGCCAAAAAATTATAAACTTCAACCATTCATGTCTAAATATAATTTAGACATCTTAAAAGTGACAAAACGATTACAGTATAAGAATTTTTATTTTGGTATGTCAAAAATATTTTATTTTCTATATTATGATTAATTTAATAATTTAAAATAGAAATGTATTTTCATAAAATTTATTGAAAAAATTTTACATTATTATTTTATGTTTATAATATAAATATATGGGACCTTGATTAATTTTTCAAGGTTTCATAAAATGAGGAATAGTTTTAATGTTGATTCTGTTGAATAAATTATGATTTTATTTAAAAATTAAATTAAAAAATTTAGAAAATTATTTCCAAAAAATTCTATATATTTTTGACATCTACACATTGAAAAATGGTTTGGGTGAATTTTTGGAATTTTTCAAAAATACCTGAATTTTTTTTAAATAGTAAAAATACGGGTTTGAGTTTTTAGAATGTTTAATGACATCATAATGAGGTAATAGATAAAATAATATTCAGGTCATATTATTTAAATCAAAATAATATATGATCTTTCCTATGTGGATAAAACAATGGGAAAAAACCATGGGAGATCTCACGATTTTTCAAAAACCCCTAATGAGGTGTCCTTTGAAATTAATAAAAACTCTTCCTCTTTTACTATAAATACCCACTCTTTACTTAATTTTATTTTAATTAAAACTCATAATACTCAATGATATAGTATTTTTACCTCCTTTAGGAGCCTTACAAATGTGTCCTAATTCCCCAAAGTTCTCAACCATCATGTTTTAGCTGTTACTCCACAAGGTAAGGGAATCTACCTCCCTTCTCTTTTTCATGCTTTATTTTTTATTATTCTTTGAATAAAAATTAGATTATTTTGGGATATATAATTTCATATACCCCTTAATATACATATTATTTAAGAATTATTAGATATTTTTTTTCTCTCATCAAAATATTAAGCGATGTCATTAGGATGCCATATTTTCATAAGGGATCTCTCATCTTTTTTTAATTTCATGTTCATCTCTTTTATTATCCATTCCTATCCTACATTCATCCAAATGTTGTAAAGAATCAAGTACCACAAATGTACTATAATTTTCTCATGATAAAGGAATAATTCATCCTCATTTCTTCTTTCCCTTTCATTTATACAAAAAATTAAAACAACATCTGAGATGTTCTAATTTACCACAGTCAAGGACGATGGGGTTTCAATTTCTGTTATCATCCTCAATTATTGTCATGAAACATTTTAATGGTATAACCAGAACATATTTTATGAATTATGTCTCATATATGGATCTGAATTTTTATTTCTACTCATGGTTTTGATTTTTAAAATCAAAATGAGTTCGTTGTGTTCAAAAAACCACTAATTAACCCAAATAGTTATCATTAAATAATTTATATAATTATTAATCTTTATCCCAAGAAAAAAAATATAATTTTAAATCATGTAGCCTATTAGATTTTAAATAATAACATATAACCCCAATTTCTTACAACAATACCCATTTTACATGATTCCGCAAACATAAATATAACTGAATAGATCATTAGAATCAAGGAAACAAACGAACTCAAACAATGAAATTGAACCTCATAACTAATCAAAAAAGTAATAAATGAACTCAAAAAGGTATTAATAAATCATTTACATATATGATATTTTATTTTATTATTAATTAATTAACCTAATTTTATTATTCATGTTGTCTATATCAAGTGGAGAATACCACCAAACTTAAGGTAAGGGATCCTCACTATTTCACTTTTGTTCAAGATTATCCTCTTTGTTATACCCTTTTATGTATAATTCCTAATATTGGGGTATGATTTCTCACAGTCCCCATACATCCCTAATGATGCATAAAATATGATAAATCCATTTATTTCTCATTAATAGTTACTGAGTACAACTGATACCATGCCGATATTCTATAATGGATTCTACCCGAACAACCGTTATTTCTTCCGGTTTCTCAATCATTATTTTTACATAAATGAAGTTGTAATTTATTTTTATGTATGACTTCCACATTCTATGTATATGCTCCAAACTCATGTATCATGATCCATACCTCTTTCACTTTCAGGGATATACATTTTTATTAATTTATTCCCTCTTTAGTTATTCTCGATAAGAAAACATATTTTATTTGAAGATCTGAAATTCATTCCTGATTTCAAGTTCACTCTATCTTCTATTTTAATCCACCATTCTATTTAGAAAAAAATCATTTTATTAGGAAAACCATAGTGGTTCACTTTTGTTTTTGTAAAAAGTATTTCTACCTTTTTTATTTTAAAGGCACTATAATATTTTCTTTAAAACTACTCAAAAATGATTTAATGCTTCATAAATACATTTCTTATATGTTTTTACTTTTACATGGCATCACTCACCATGATACATGCCTAATTTACCTTATGATTTTCCATGTATATTGTTTTCATTTAATTCATAGACACATTTATGATACACCCCTTTTGTT
Source organism: Viscum album (assembly GCA_963277665.1). Taxonomy (NCBI): domain Eukaryota; kingdom Viridiplantae; phylum Streptophyta; class Magnoliopsida; order Santalales; family Viscaceae; genus Viscum; species Viscum album. Next base: position 84,390,849 of record OY728153.1, read on the forward strand.
ATGATTTATGACATGATTATGTTACCAAATTCTTTCCTTGGTTAACCCTTATGATTATGTATGATTCTTTATGTGAAAACATATTCATGAAAATTCATATTGGTGTAACCAGATAGTTCTCAAATTCATTGGGTAATGTTAAGTCTCCTGAGATGTTATGTGTGATAGTCTTGGAAGTTAGCCTTGGCTTGTGCTACTATGTGAACCATTATTGGCAGTTAGCCTTGACTCATAATAAATTAATTTTTTATGTTGCTGCCACATTACTATGATTCCATGTTTATATGATACCATCTTTATATGTTATGATTCCATATGTTCCATGATTGTTTTGTCACTATGTCATACCCTCTATCCCATGTGATAAATCCTTATTCTTATGTATACTCCACTACTGGGATTTTTAGGTCATCCCTTTTTTATGTGTTCCCTAGGGGATCCTACGCATATATATGAGCACAATGGAATATAATATTTTATTATAGAGTATAAATAAAAAAAAATTTGATTACTTACCTAGTCTTCCAAGACACTAGACTTTAAGATCCATGGCTTTTATTTGGATGTATAATTATGTTTAAAATCATGTAATGTGATATATAAATGGTTGGGGTCACTATAGTTTGTATTATAGGATGATCTAGTTATTTTTGAAGATTATGAATTTAACACATTAGTGAGAACCATTAGGATGAGACTAAATATAAGAGAAAATACCTCAATTTTGGGAAGTATATAATAAGTGGTTTATCATGAAAATATATCCTTCTCTGGATATAAAGAGGTAGATGTGGCTTTGGAACAGATATATATAGTTGTAAAACCCTAAAACACTACGTTGATCTAGAGTTAAACAGGAACTAGTGCATGGAAACGAGCCTTGATGCACTCTTGGTTTGACACTCCCTGGGGATATGCCTTGGTTAATTCATGAGCTTGGTAAAAACCATTATTAAGGGAATAAAAAACCCCTATAAGAATATATGTTAAGAAATAGATCAAAGATAACCTATAGTGAAACATAGGGAGTCAAACGTTAGGATATACTTCTCCTTCACAAGTTTATCACCTTATGTTCAATGTTTCTTTTTTTATTCCCAATATATAATTATTAATGCCTAATAATTGTACATTATTTTCCTTATCTAATGGTGGGAAATATAAGAACTCATTTCATCAGTCAATATGAAATGAAATGTGATTACCTAAATGATATCCATGATATGATGGAAACATGTGAAAAAAAATTCATTACAGTACATGCCCAGTTGGCTGAAGTTATGAATAATAACATGAATAATATGGAACACACTCTTCCAAGAGAAGTGAATGTTTCTATATAATTATTCATACGGTAAAGGCATACCATGTTTATCAGATCTTCTAATATCCTCCTCACAGAATAGTGGAATAACTCCATTGAAAATATTTTCTCCATCCTCCAGTGTTTAGAAGAAGAGAAAGTTGTACTGGATGTATATAATTTTTATAGGGAAGCTGATTAGTGGTGGAAACTGACCAATAATACAATTTCCCAAGAAAAAATTGAATCCATGGATTGGGAGAAATTCAGGGTGATTTTTTCAATAAATATTTTCCTTCAACCATCTTTCTCATTATGGAAAGAGAGTCCCTTAGTCTCAAGAAGATGGAAGATGAGTCCATAGGGGGGTATAAAGAAAACATTTCCCGGATTTTAATGTATTCCTCTGGATTTTTCATGAATACGAAAGCAAGGTGGATTGCTTCTTTAGAGGACTAAGGTCGAGTCAATGAAAATCGTTGGTGATTCGATACTCAGACAGTTATAAAGAGATTATCTATAGCTCCCTCAAGCAATAAATGGAGATTGGAGACTCTTAGTGTTCCTGTGGTCCTGATGAAAAGAAGTGGAAAAGTGAGAATAACATTGGTGGTACAACAAATTAATTCCAAAAAGAAAATATTCCTGAATATCCAACTTTTAAAAGTTGTGGGAAGAATCATTATGTGAACTCTCTAAAGGGAACCTAGAATTGCATCAAAATTAGAAATTTAGGAAATCAGGACCAAAACTGTTGAAGGGATATGAAGAATACTACTAATGGTAATAAGAATGGAAGTTTCAGATCAACACTCCTCAGAAAGTGCATTGTTAGAACTTCAAAATCATGGGAATTATGCAAACAATTTACCTAAGAAAGGGTTTGGAAGAAGAAATCAACAACAACCTCTATGTAATCAAGGTAGGGATTATTCTATCACTACTGCTAAGGTGGATCTGAAAAATAAATTGGTGAAAGGTACGCCAATTATTCATTCATGAATAGTGAATTTACTATTTGATTATGGATCTATGCCTTCTTTCATATCTTGCATGTTTAGTAGAACTATTAAAACACTACCACAAAATATGGATGATAAGTTATCTGTGAGAATAGAAAATGGGGAAATTATTGTTTCCATCGTTTATAAATCCTCCTAGGTTATTTTTTGAGAATTAAACCACCCAGAAAATATATTTATAATTTATTTAGTGGATTTTGACACTATCTTGGTCATAGATTGGATATCTTTATACAAAGACAACATAAATATTTGGAAATGGGAGATCACTCTTCACATCCCAAAGTACCCTCTAATTATTTAAAAGTTTAAGGAAAAATATTAATCTCCTTTAGAATCAGTGTCTCAAGTGTGGATATTAATTCCTTATGAGTAAGAATTTCTAGCTCAAATGATTGAGAAAAAGGATAAAATCATAGTTGAGGACATTCCCATCATGCCAGATTACACTAATACGTTCCCTAAAGAGTTTTCTGATATTCCTCTTAACCGAGAGGTTGAGTTCCCAACTAAACATATTCTTTGATCTATTTTTATATCAAAGAAACCATATATAATAGGAACCGTAGAACTAGAAGAGATAAGGAAGCAGTTATAGAAGAATATGGAGAAGGATTTTATATTCCCAAGTGCTTCACCATGGGTTGTTCCATTCCTCTTCGTCAAGAAGAATGATGGATCAATGTTCCTCTTCATTCATTATCATGAGTTCAATAAAATCACAATAAATAAAAAGTATAACCTTCCTAGGATATATGAATAGTTTGATCGGCTTTGTAGGGCTAGTTATTTCTCTACGGTGGACCTTCAGCCGGAATATCACAAATTAAAGGTGAGGAAGAAAGATATTCTGATGACTACCTTTCGAACAAGGTTTGGACATTGTGAGTTCAGAGTGATTCCCTTAGGACTAACTAATGATCCATCAATTTTCATGGATTTAATAAATATAGTCTTTATATATTACATCAAAAAAAATTGTAGTCTTTATTGATGATATTATGATATACTCGAAGAGAAAGGAGGAGCGTGAGGATCCTTTGAATAATATGTTTAAAACATTGTGAAGAGAGATGATACATTAAAATTATAGTAAATGTGTGTTCTGGATGGAGGATGTATCATTATTTGGGTATTTTATCACCAAAAATGGGATATATGTGGGCCCATCCAAGACCAAGGTGATTGATGAGTGGCCCTGAAAAACATTTGTAATGGAGATCCGTAGCTTTTTGGGTTGATCTGGTTATTATCAACCATTTTTTAAGAAATTTTCATGATTTTCAAACCCAATTACCACGATGAAATTAAAGGGAGTAATGTTTTTCTAGACCCAGGAATTTGAAGACTCTTTCAAGGAGTTGGAAAAGAGGCTTATCACTACACCAGTACTCACACTCCAATCAAGTAGAGAACTTTTTGTGGGGCACATTGATGCTTTAAAGAACGTATTAAGCAGTCTGATAATAAAAAATGATAATGTTATGGACTATTTGTAAAGGAAATTGAAAATCCATGAGCAAAAATATCGTACACAAGATCTGGAATTGACAACTATGATTTTTGTATTAAAAATATGGCAGCATTATTTTTATGGGAAGAAGTATGAGATATATACTGAAAAAACGAGTCTAAAATATATATTCACAAAAAAACAGCTTAATATGTCCCAGAAAAAAAATGGATATTGCTCATCAAGGATTATGAATACTCATTCTACTTCCATCCTAGTAAGGCAAACATGGTGGAAAATGCCCTAAGTATAAAAGATCATGCATCTTTATCAATGATGATAATTTAAAAGGATTTGATCTTCATAGATTTTCAAAGGATAGAAATTGGAATCATTAACAAAGGAACAAAATAAATCATTTCTCAAATGATTGCTCAACCATACCTCATAGGGAAAATAAGGGATTCTCAGAGGAAAGATGTGGAAATTTAAAAAATGGTGGAAGTTATTCGAAATGGGAAATCATCATAGATCATCATTGTTGAGTAATGAGTTATAAGATTTGTGTCATTATTTTGTGTACCATATAATCCATAGATAAAGAAGGATCTTAGGAATGACGTATATAGCTCAACCTTCTCTATTCACCAGGTGATCACAAATATGTATCACGATATTTGAGAAAACATTTGGTGGGACAATATGAAGAAGAATATTGTTGGGTATACATCAAAGTTCCTTGTATGCCAACAAGTGAAGGCTGAAGGAAAACTCAATAAGGGGATAATCCAACCACTACCTATACTGACATGGAAGTGGGAAAAAATCACCATGGATCTTGTCAATATATATCCAAGGAAATCCAAAATAAAAAATTCTATATGGTTCCTTGTGGATCGTTTTAAAAATATATCTCACCTTATCGCAATTCGAGAGGACTTTTCATTGGATGAACTTGTACGGATATATATCAAAGAAGTGGTAAGGCTGTATGGAGTACCACAATATAATTTATCCGATCCAGGTCCTAGATTCACCTCGATGTTTTGGAAAAGTCTCCAACATGTTTTAATCACAGAACTGAACTTCAGTATGAACTATCATCCTCAAACTGGTGGCCTATCTCAGTATACTATTCAGACATTGGAAGATATGTTGAGAGTGTGTTCATTGGTCTTCAGATAAGGATGTGACTAACATCTTCGACTGGTTTAATTCTCCTAAAACAATAATTTCTATTTCAACATCTGAATGGAACAATATGAAACCATGTTTGGGAAAAAGTGTCGAACAATAGCGTGTTGGGAGGAATTCAGGGAGCGTAAGCTACTAGGACCTGAAATGGTTGAAGAAACAGTGGAGAAAGTGAAAACCATTCAGTAGAACATCAAGGATGAACAAATTAGACAATAAAGTTATGTAGACAATCATTGATGATACCTTGAGTTCAAAGTTGGAGACAAGGTATTTATACATGTATCTCCATGGAAGAAGGTCGTGTGGTTTGGGAAGAAAGTAAAGTTATGTCCCAGGTACATCGGACCCTTTGAGATTCTTAATCATATTGGGGTTGTAGCCAATCTACTAGAACATCCACCTACCAGGAATAAAGTACACAATGTCTTTCATGTATCCCTCTTAGGAAAGTACATATCAGACTCTTCACATGTATTCTCTTTAGAGGTGGTATAGTTGGAGGATGATCTTTCCTACAAGGATTTTCTTGTGAAGATCTTTGATCATAGAGATAAACTTTGATGTAACAAGAATACTCACCCGATCAAAGTACTATAGTAGAAATATAAATATGAAGAGACAACATGGAAACTAGAGGAAGCAATGATGTAAAAGTACCTGCACCTATTTATTGCCTAAAATAAAAAAACTAAATTTCTAGGGTGAAATTTTCTTAAGGGGGGAAGACTATAATGACCCAATGTTTTATCAATGGAAATTCTTTATAAAAATTTCATATAGTCACATGAAAACACAACATAATGAGCTAATAGGTAATATGTGACCCTTAAAAATAAGTTTCTCACTTATGTGATATGAATTTTGAAAAACAATAATCTATAATTGTGATCAATAAGTTATTTGGAGTCTGTTAGATCAAAAATAATTTTTGATGAATAGAAACATACCCTTATGAATAGTAGCATACATGTATGAATAGTAATGAGTAATAATGAATTTAAAATCTTTCAAAAAACTAGAAACATCACCCATAAATATATAAATACAATTTATACATCTTAAAAGTGAAAATGTGATCATAGTATAAGAATTGGAATTTTTTATGACAAAAATATTTTATTTTTAATTTTATGATTAATTTAATATTTTAAAATGTAAATAAATTTCCATAATATGTAATAATAAATTGTTACATTATTTTATTACGTTTATAATATTATATTATGAAACCTTATTAATTTTTCAAGGTGTTATATAATGAGTTATATTTTTGTTGTTTATTTTTTTGAATAAATAATGATTTAATTTAAAAATTATATTAAATATATTTAGAAAAATATTTTCAAAAAATAGATTTCATTATATTAATTCTATATGTTTAAAAATATTGAGGGTGAATTTTTATGTTTTTTCTAAAATACTTGAATTTTTCATGAATAGTAAAAATTTTGTTCTGAGTTTTTCAATCTGTTTAATGAAATTATAATGATGTAATAAATAAAATAAAATTATGGTCAACTTGTGTATATTAATAAAATATATTAGGTGTCCCAAGTGGCTAATACCATGGAAAAATACTATGGGAAAGCCCAACATTTTTTCAAAAACCACTAGGGAGGTATCCTTTGAAATTAATAAAAAACACTCCCTCTTTTACTTTAAATACCCACTCTTTCCTTCCTTTTAATTCATTAAAAACATATAATACTCAAATATCTGGTATTTTTTCCTCTATAGAATACCTCCCAAGGTGTCCTCAATCTCCCAAGGTCCTGACCATCATGTTCTAGGTTGTACTCAACAAGGTAATGGGATCTACATCCCTTCTATTTTCTCAAGATTTCATTTTTTTGTTATTCATTTAATTTCAATTTGATTATTTTGGAAGATATCATTTCATATACCCTTTAATTACCATATTATATAATAATTAATATATACCCCTTTTTCTCTAATAAAAATATATTAAGAAATTTTAAGGGATGTTGTTAGGCTGTCAAATTTTCATAAGGAATCTCTCAACTTTTCTTTCATATTCAAGTTCACCTCTTTTATTTTTCTTTTCTCACCTACATTCCTCCAAAAAAATTTATGACTCCAATAAAATAAATGTTCTGGAATTTTTTCATTATGAATAAATAATTATTCATCATCTCTCCTTTCCCTTTCGTTTATACTAAAAATGAAAACAACATCCGAGATGTGCTAATTAACCACATTCAAGGATAACAGGAATTCAATTTCTGTTAACATATTTAATTCTGGTCATTAAGCCATTTTCATGGTCGAAAAAGACCATAATATATGTATTATGTCTCATATATTGTTGTGGAATTATTTTGCACCCATGGTTTGGTTTATAAAGAAAAATAAGTTCATTGAGTAAAAAAATAGCCAATTAACCCAAATAGTTATAATTAAATAATTTATATAATAATTCATATACATGACAAGTTACCAGATTGAATTTAAAATCATTTATCCTCTTAATTTTGTTACTAATAATAGATAACTCCAATTCTCAAAAAATCCCCATTTTATATTATTCTCCAAACACGAATATAAGTGAACCAATCATTAGAACCAAGGAAACAAATAGACCCAAATAATAAAATTGATCGTCATTACCAATGAAAAAGGTTATGAATGAAATTAAAAATAATTTACTAAATAAATTACATATACAATAGGTTCAAGGGTTATAAATTAATTAACCTAATGTGATTATTCAGGTAGTTCATATAATGTGGAGAATACCACCAGACTTCATGTAAGGGAACCTCTCTATTTCATTTTTGTTCAATAATGTTCTCTAAGTTATGTCCTTTGACATATAATTCCTATTATTGAGGTACGTTTTCTCACCTTTCCCATAATTCCTTAATGATGTATAAAATATGATAAATCCCTTACACTCTCATTCATGTATCCTAAGTACAACTGATACCATGCCAATATTCTCAAAGGGATTCCACCCGACCCACCATTATTCATTCTGGTTGCTCCATCTTTATTTTTACCCAAATGAATTTGTCCTTTATTTTAATGTAAAACTTACACATACTATGTATATTCTCAAAACTCATGTTTCAAGATCCATACCTCCTTCTATTTATGGGATATACATGTTTTTAAGTGATTCCCTCCTTAATTATTCCCTATAAGAAAACCTCTTTCAGGGGAACATCCTGAATTCTTACCTAATTTCAATGTCCCTAAATCTTTTATTTCAATCCACCATTTTATTTATAAAATAAGCCCTTTTATTTTGAAAAACATCATGGTTAACTTCTGGTTTTTTATAATGTATTTTATAGTTTTCTATTTTAAAGGCTCTGTATTATATTCCTTAAAACTGCTCAAAAATGTTTTAATGTTTCACAAATACATTTTTTACATGTTTTAAATTCTACATGACATCACTCATCATGATACATTCCTAATTTTACTTATGAATATCCATGTATGTTTTAGTTTCTTTCATTCAAGGAATCATTTAGGATACTCCCCCTTTTTACGCTTCATAACATGATAATGTTACCCAATTCCGTCCATGGGTAACCATTATGTTTGTGTAAGATTGATTATGTATGATTATTTATGTGGAAACAGTATTCATAAAAAGTAAGATGGGTTCACCCAGATAGTGCTCTAATTCAATGGGTAAATCTAAGTCTCATGAGATGTTTTGTTTTATGGTCTTGGCAGTTATCCAAGGCTTGTGATACTAGGTGAAACAATCTCAGTGGCTAGCCTTGACTCATACTAAAGTCTTGTTTTATGTTGTTGAAAAACTACTATGATTCCATGTTTCAGTGATCCCATGAATATATGTTATTATTTCATATGTTACATAATTTTTTATTCATTATTTCATGCCTGATATACCATGTGCTAAAGCCTTATTCTTATGTATACTCCCTTACTGGGGTTTTAGCATATCCCAATGTTCATGTGTTCCCAAGGGTATCCTATGTAGATGTATGAGAACAGTGAAAGATAGCATATCATTGTAAAGTTTTAAAATAATTTTTCTTTATTATATACCTAATCATCCAAGACACTAGAATTTATGATCCTTGTCAAGTACTCTAATGTGTAATTATGCATAAAATCATGTAATGTTATATGTAAAAGGATAGGGTCTCTATAATTCAATTGTACAAGGGTATGATTTATGGGTTCATGGATATGAGGAGCCAAACCAGTGTAGGTATGGTGTATTTCGTATGGAAGGATACAAATTAGGGGTACGTGGGGGATACATAATGTGGATGGGTAATTTAGGTTAAGGCTAGATGGAGTGCATAAAATGGGGTTAAGGGGAGAGGGAATGTGTATAATCAATTGGGGGTGGTATTTTTTGTGAATTTATTAGATACGAAAAGTGTAAGTGGTCTGATTTCCCCATTCATGAATCTTTAATTCTCTATTTGTGTGTTCAAAATGGTCAAAAATCATTTTGATATGTTTAGTGTTGATTAATAGGTTATAAAAGGATAGTGGAGACCATGTCTATGTGGACAGGGCCTAAAAATACCCATTCGATTTGGGACCACGTTTTTTGTGGGAATTGAAATATAAAACTAATCTATACTATAATTCAAGAAGACCAGTCACTGGTCTGGTTTGTATTATTAATTAAGACAGTTTTTATGATAAGATATAAAAAACATCATGTTATTAATTAATAAACACTAACCACATAAAATATATTTCACAAATACCAATTTAAATGTATATTCACCAAAATCATAATAAATATAAATGATTTTCTAAATAAATGTTAACATTCATTTAAATAATAATAAAATTCAAAAAGGGGAAAACCCATGTTATATAAGTGGGAAATGTTTTCTAGGGAAGTTAACTTAAACATCTTTACCAATCTGGTGATGGAGGCCAGCAAATGGACTCTACATTAATTATGAGATAAGGACACTGAAAGAGGAAGAATTAGATGATTAAAAATGTGATAGGTAACCATTCACATTAAAGATAAACTGACAAAACTATTCTTATAATGAATGTTGGTTATGAATCACTAGTATTAGGATCGTGGAGAGGTAATGTAGTTAAATGATGGTGGGTAATCCATGTTTTTGTGGTTTGTAAAGATTGTTTGACTTGTGTGTTGATTATGATAATGAAGTGAAACTATATATTACGAAGAAGTGGGGATGTTGGTTAATATACTAGAACAAAATCTTTAAACAAGGATGTATTTAAAAATTATATGAAAAATATAGGATAATGAAATGGGAATGTGAAATGTTAAGATAATTTTGATTTAATATATCTCTCTATCACAAAAAAATAACTATATATATATACACACTCACACATAGGCACACTTATCAAACAACATCTTTTCTAATGATTTAGACATGGTATTAGGATAAATTTGTAGACATGTGTATTTTTATTCTCCATGTGAGGATTATTGGACCGATTTAACATTATTTTTTTATGTGCCAATTTTTTATAGAAACATTCATGTAGAATAAAATTAAGGAATATAACTTGGATGGTATGATTCAAATATATTCTTGAATTTTTATGGACTGATGGTGTAAAAGTAAATACATCGGTGCATAAATTTCATGGATTGGTGATGACAATGCATGAAGAGAACAAGTGACTACTAGAAGGGTATTTGTGAGTTGTTTACATGGGAGGAATACAAGAAACCCTAACTTGAGGTCAGATGATGGTGTTACCATGTCATATATGATCATCATGAGTTTTAATTGATTTTGGGATAAATATGGATTGATAAATTTCATCTAGGTGCATCACATTTGTGAAAACAATTTTTGAATTGTTTAAGCCTACAAGGATGACCCGCTCACACAGAATAGTGGAGCATGTTTCTAATTGAAATAAATGAGGTAAAAATCCTAATTAAAAGGGTTATATATTATATTTATTTATGTTATTATTTTAATTACCAAATTAATGTGATGGTGAAAAAATAATTCTTTGGAACCATTAAAAACCAATGACTATGTTGTGGGCGGGTGACCCATTATAGGGGTGAACTAGCTAATATTGGACTCATTATGGGTAAATAATTTTTTATTTGTTATTTCTATCACTATTTTCACTATTAATACACACACAAACATAGATTTATTTATTTTTATAGAAAAATAATAAAACAATTTTACAATTGTTCAATGACATGGGAGAAATATAAAGAAAAATCATGTACTTACCAAAGGTGTCTCGAAAACGAGACTTCCCCGGCCACAACTAGGGCTCAACCATCAGGATACACCTTATGTTGGAATCATATATAATAATAATAATAATAATAATAATAATAATCCAATATGGAATAAAAAAATGTATTTGGAAAACCAAACCCTTTACAGTAGAAAACTTTTAATGAAAAAAACATTAATATCAATAAAATGTGTTTAATGTTCAATGATGTGGCATATACATCACCACCAAAAAACAAATGAAAGACATGTATGGTGACTTGATAGAATAATTATATAACAACTATACCTCATGAATCATATCTATATTAATTCATGAAAAAACAAAAGTATCCATTATCAATAATCATAAACACCATAAAAAGTCACAACTTCCTTCATTATAGTGGATATGAGACATAATAAAGAGGATATACAGAATAAATACAAAAATACCATGACTTTTAGTGTGCATATACCCCATGGTTAGTGGCCTCTTCAACATTTACGTTTTTTATCTTATAAATCCTTTTATGACATCTTCTTTTCTATATGTTATTAGAAGAAGCATTAATGTCGGTGTAAAGAAAAATCCATCCTTGGAATCTTGACCAATTATAGGGATAGATGATAGATTTTACCTATATTTAAAATAATATCTTTTAAAGGAGATGAATGTTTTTGAATATCGTAACCCATTTTTGATTCATTGGTTTGTTATATCCACAAAAAACATAAGGGTTTAGGTTGATATACTTATTCTTTCTTCTCATCCTGGCGTGTGTACATGAAACTTACAATAATATTTGTAAGGAAATAATTCCTGAATGTAGCCTCATTCATTGTTATGGTTGAATAATTAAATCACTCATTTCATCTAAATCTTCATGCATAGTTCCCCCACAATAGAATCGTCTAAAACTATTTGAAAATGTACCTAATTGTGGGAAAAATAATACATGATATGAATCATTAACCAATAATTGAGAATGGAACCATCACAAAAAATTTCATCCTTGTTAGATTATAATTAATTATTACTTCTGTTCATATGGTGATCCCATATGAAAAAAAAATTCCTTTACCAGAAATACCAGTCACATTTTAGTTATCCAAATTCAGATGAATCGCACTCCAGGAAGCTTTTCTAGCCATTAGTGATGATTCCAAATAACATGTGAGCATTATAGGGGAATCATATTCCAAAAAACCATTTTTATATGAATATAACGATAATTTTATTCAATAGATATTGTAATTTCTTTCAGGTCTTGATCAATCATAGGGGTAGGACCAAATTATTATATCCTTTTCATCGAGAAATAATGTGTAGATCTACTTGGTTATTTCACATTAGTGGTCTCAGTGGGTTGGAACACACACTGGATACTAAAACAAGAAACCAAATATTCATGAGAAATTATCGAGGTATTAAACAGATTAATTCCACCCAACATAAGAGTATTCATATTAGTATATTGATGTAGTGAAGTATAATCTACCAAACTATTTCCTTCACATATTTTTATTTTCCCTAATAATTATCCAAATTATAGAGGTATTGGATAACCTTGTTGTACATAACATAAAATAGATATTCCAAAACAATATCGGTTACCTTTATTTCTTATTGTGTAGTATAAATCACTGCATTATTCTATGAAGAACTCAATAGTGTATAAGTTGTATTATAATTTTGGTGTATTTTTTTCATTTCCTCACAATAGAAAACATATATATCACTTAATAAAGATCATAAATATCCATATGTGAGTCAGTCTTAATTAAAAAGTCATCAAATCCTTGATCCAAATCACAAATATAAAAAAAAGAACCTTATTGGATATCACCATATTATTATAAATTTTAATATTATTAGTCTTAGTATCATCCTCGTTACAAATATTAGAAGTAGAATCATCAATACCCTCATCAGACATGACCATACATTGTATTTGTTTATTTTTTTTACTTACAAGACATCATTTTCTTAACCATTAATGGTTATCCAACCAATCATTATAACACTAAATCCTTATAAAAAATCTATAATATTAATCAGTCTCCACTACATTTTGATACCCAACATTATCCTTGACCTTCAAAGCCCTGGATAACTTCATCTATCCATCACAATAATTTTCATGTCCTAGTCTATGGAACTTGTTTATCTGCTAAACATGGGAGATCACGTCAAAGGTATCCAAAATTTGAACTTCTTAAGAAGATGACCCATCATTTTTTACCTTAACACATCACCAGTTTATATGTAACTTTTTGCTGGATTTATTTCCCATAACAAAATTATCTCACTCATCATCTCTTTACCAAAATTTAAAATGATTTTTCTATTATCACCCTTGTTCTCAAACATCATATTGTTTTTGAAAACCCTATTCCTATGAATTTTTGTACCTGAGAACATTATTTTTTAGGTGTTTAAAAATGAGGCATTTCCACATAGAGTACTGATAGATTAATCCTAATCTTATTCTTATCCAAAAACAAAGTCTCAATAACAGAATTGGAAAATGATTTTATAACTAAAATTAATGAAAAATGCCGACAATAAAAATGTTGATTTTTTTTCAAATTTAATTCATATTCCCATAGTTAATGAAATATAAAAAAAGGATGTATAGGAGGTAAAAAAATTCTGAACCATTAATTGTAATCCATATAGTTTAAGATAAATGTTTACATTTTTTGGATCAAATAGTTGTCAAATTATTTAATTCTTAAACTACTATTTGTGAGATATAAAAATATAATTTTTTATACATTTTCTTTTAGTCAAATAGAATTAAACATAATATAGAAAAATTCTCTACTAAAATAATTTATACTCTATCGACTAGAACCCTAGTTATGGTGTAACCAATTATGAGGATGTTCAATATTCTATGAATTTTATTTAAATTAATGGTTTAAATAAGAAATTATGTGGTTCTCACATTGAATTATTTGATCCATAATGTTTTTATGATTTCCTATAAAAATGATAAATCATAATTCGTCATGATTTTCTAATGTATTATGGTAGGATTAGTATATGAGTCAATAGAGAACCTACTGATTGATGATTTTTCAAAATCCAAGGCTAGATTTTAACTTAAATTATTCTTAATATTGAAATCATCTATAGTAAAGAAATAAAATTTTAACGATCCATGTATATTGGAAACAACATCATTGTTTGGAGGAACTTTGTGCCATTATAGATTTTGTTCTCTTCAAACCCTTCACAACAAATCTTGAAGAATCATCTCTATCATGTGAAGGCTTAATATTTATAATAAATAACACCTTTGAATCAATGATACAATTACGATTTAATTTCATGACATCAAACTCATAGACCCCATCAAGATACTGTCATAGAATATCTCAACACATTAAACTCAATATTAATAATAATAATACCAATAATAATAAATATATTAAAAATATAGGATGATATTTTGGATTCCTCAAGAAATGAAACAACACACATACACAAGGGTGATCTAGATCTATACTCTCTTCACCTATAAAATGTCATCCAATATCTAGTTATCCCTAATTCATTTTGAAATTGATCAAATATTAATAATTTTTATTTTTAATAATCCAAGAAACTGTAGGGTCCCAATAATGATCACTAGTATAAATGAAATGAGTAAAACTATAACAAAAAATACACCCAAGAAATGGGACCATACTTATTCATATTATTGGGAAAGTCATCTACATAGCTAGTAATACGAGGGAAAAATCTTGGCTGGGTATGTTGTTTGAAAAAATATATATATATATATATATAGAAAAACTAAATCATTCACACACACAGACATATATATATACATACATATCATAAATTAAAATCTTCTTTAGACAACACATAGATAACCACTTTAAATCTCATTATATATATGTGTATATATTATTTAATTATAATACTATTACAATTATTATTATATTTGATTGACTATATGAATTGAATTCCCTAATATTATAGTATTAATAATATATAATTTCATTGTGATATTATAATTCATCTATCAAAATATAATCTTTATGTTAAAATAAATAATCCATCACACATATGTATTATGCAATTATAACACGTGATGTGGGTCTCTGAGCCTTCTATGTGATCCTTTTTTGTCCAAATTTTATTTAAATGTATATTTTTCGCCTGGTCGTAAAATATGATGTTTGATTCATTAATATCCATCTATTTCCAATATTGGTCATGATTATGATAAATTCATGTCCAATATAGTCTATTTAAATAGTTATTTCATAATTTTATGTTATTGAACATCACATTTACTTGTTAATTAGTCTAATAAATTTCAATGGTACCCCGGAATAATTTTTATGATTAGATCAAAATGATTCTATTTTTTTATTTATTTATATATCTTAATATGATTGAATTAATTAAAAAATATTTAGATATATGTATGATATTATTAAATCTAATGATTTATGAGACTGTCGCAACAAAAAAAGAGACTTTAGCGAGTCATGTGATCATAGTTATTCTCATATTAACATATATTGATATGTAATTTAGTATAATACAAGGTTTTGATAAATATATAAGAGAGAGTGGGTGATAATGATACATTGGGGAGTATTGTGGGTAAAATGATATTGGTAAATAAATATTGAGGTAATATATGATGATGTAACTATTAATTACACAATACATTTAATATTAATATATTTAATAAAATGGATCAATTGATGATATGAGCTGAATTTGATATAGTGATGAGTATGATCAATGTGTAATAATAATTCTTGATTACAGTGAGATATGAGTATATTTTCTCTCCATACATGTAAGTTGTTCAATAAGGTGATGTTATACATCAAGATAAAAAATATATTTCCAATTCTATATAATGGGAGGATAAAACACATGTAGTATATATATTTTATATATTAGAAATTATTTAATAGTTTGTTTCATAATAATTAATACATTATTATATTGGTATCTTTACTAGATTGACATATCATTGGTCAACCGACTTGACATTTGAAAAATCACCTAGAAAATTATAACATTGAGAAATTTTTTTGAAGAAAATGTGGATTAAGAATGCTCATAAGGTATTTATATTACACTATATAGTTTCTTATAAAGGTGGATGTTGGTATCTTGAGTTCTTTTTTGATTACCAAGACATTGTGATTTATTTGATTTGATAGCAAATCATAATATGGATATGTGTGAAAACTTGTCGATCTAGTTTAGTGAATGGTCATAGAGACTATTGGTATACACATTAATTATCATATTTAAGAATTTCAGTAATAATAAAATAGATAAACATATAAAAATAAGTCAATAAAATTTTTTCTGATGAGCCCCAACATTCAATGCATTCATTACAACTAAATATTGAGCTTAACCAACCCTTCCTCACTTCCACTGATTGGTATAGATTGGATATTGATTTTTTTTCATGTGTGGTAACTAAATGTAGAATTATTGTAATATTTATTTAATTATATTTCATAGGGGAGGTGTGGTTAGGATAATGGGATTGACAAAGTATTCCTATTGTTGGGGGAATATAAGTCACTAATTTGTGGGAATTATTGATGGTGTGCATGTATTTTGTAAGGTGTGTGTTATAATATATATATTTTTTGATATTTATGGTTCTATTTTTCATTATAGAATTGTTAAAATACTATGACTACCTTTATTTAATAATAATGATTCATTAACATATGTAATTTTATAGGCCTGTTCATGGTACTTGATAATATTTTAGGATATGATAATTCACCTTTTGATGTTTGAGCTAGTTTACCAATTGTCATTTTGGTTTGTGATGATGTAACATTTGTATTATATTCCTTAAAATTTGATTAATACATATATAACTCATTTTTACTTGGATGTTAAACCTTTTGGGATGGATAAATATGTATGTGGATATACTCACCTCTCTTTTTATATATGGGTTTAAAAGGTTTTGATAGTGGAGTTACGTATTAGTTTTGGTTCTATTATAGAGGTGGGTTACATGATATTTGGGTTTTGGGATTTTCTTGTATACCAAGATGGTGTACAGGTTTCATATGGTTTATTGTATAATTATTTTTGGAGTTCATATCATTGGTGGTGTACCTATGTTATATATATATTTACATTATATGACATTCATCCAAAAAATTTATATGAAATTAGTTTACTATGGATTTCTTATTGTAGAGGGTTTGGTGGTTTGAAATAGAAATATTTTTTTTTTTCAAATATAAATATTGACTTTTTTAGAATTTATATCCATTGTTTTAGTCATTATACCATGTACTATTGTAGGCAAGGTACAGTTTCCACAATCTGCTTCATTTCCATCCTAGGTTGGGTTTTAATGAAATTCGGTCATAAAATTTTTCAATGCATGTAGACTAGTTTTTGTTGATGATACATGGGTTGGTTTAGTAACAATTAATGTTAATGGAATAGGAGTCCATTCTTTTTTGGACGATTAGTTTGGCCCATCACTTTGTACCACCTAGTGATTTTGTGAAATATTTTTTCAAATTAATTTAATATTTTCGATAATTATCATTTAACCCTACACTGAGTTTAGCTTGTGTTACAGGAAAAAACATAAATTAATTTACATTACATATAACACTAATTTTAAATTATGTTACACACAACAAAAGTTTTGTATTTTTCTATATACACTACATAGTTTTTCTTGAGTTACATTCAATATTGAGTTTCAGAATAACATATCTTGCTATTAAAATATTATAATTTAATGTGATATTTATCACCATGAAATTGTAATGTAAGTTAAAAATAATATTAACTAAATTATGAAAATATTGTTTACACATGTATATAAAATAAATTCTCAGGACAACATTTAATTACAAATTAAAATAAAATCGTTTTAAAATTAAATGAGATATTTCTATGATTTTTTTTCATGCGCACAGTTGTGTTTTATATCAATAAATTTTCCAAATCACTTTTGGTTAATTATTCTAATAAAATTTAATGATTATATATTCTAAAAAACTCTTAAGATTCATCTTATTTGTTTTTATAGATATTAAATAATAATAAGTCAATTTTTTCGCTTAAAATTTGTATTTTTCTAAAAAATGATATTATTTCATTTTAATGATATTATAATAAAGTTATATTTTGAAACATTCAGAAAAATTATATGATAAAATAAAATTAATTTTTGAAAAAATAATTTCAATATTTTTTTGGGTTCATATTGTATATTTACCTTAGATGGTTCATATTTTGATTAATAGTTAAAAAATACTGTAATTTAATTAAAATCTCACTTGTAATTTAATTATATATAATGTTAAAATATATTTTCAGTTACTTTTAAATTAATATATTTTCAATTTTAAACCCATTAATCCAATTTAATTCATTTTAATCAATTTTATATTGAATTTTTCAACAAAAACATTGTAATCCTTTGAACATTTTCCCTTTAAAACCCAACTTTCACAGTGCGTCTCCCAAATTAATTTTAAATTGAAATTTTCCGATTATCTAAATAAAATTTCCTAGAAATGTTTTTAATATTTATAATAAAAATAAATTACAATTTTTAATTAGTTCTAATAATTTTGTTTACAAAAATAAATATTTGTTGTACTAAAAAAATTAATTATTGTAGTTAAGGTAAAAATAAGTTTACTCGATGGTTAAACAAAAATAATAAAGTTGAAAATGAACCAAAACATGTATAAAGACTACTACCTGGACATATTATGAGCATTACACATCTAATGTTCTATATTGTCCTAATTTTAATACATGTGACATATAGAAAAGGTGGTGGCACTTATTTATCTTCAAAAATACCAAGTGTGTCCTCCTGCCCACTAATAAAATACCATCCATATTTTATCTTCTTTACGCCATAAATCCTATCAAGTTAAGATATTCCATCACCAAATTACTTATAAAATTTTGTAATATTTTTCTAATATCTATATTTTTTATGAAAATCCATCCTTGGTTGGCTTTAGTGAAATCCAAAGGAGGATGCACAAATAAGAGGTAATGTTCTTCAACAACCATATCTATTTTATTTGATTCTATGACTACTTAAATTATTAATAAACAATGATGATGTAATAAACTCAGTATCATCAATATATAGTTATTCATTAATATTAATTTAATTTAATAAAAACTTTATCACATCCATCATTTGGGTTACAAAATCATTGTTCGTGTGTACAATGGGAAACAGTCATGTGAATTGATGTCATTAAATTTTTCAATTATAACCATTCATGGTTTTGTATGATGATAAATATAAATTATATATATAATATTTATGAATTAATCATTTTTTTAATCATTATATAAAATATATATTTTTTAATTTATATTTTTTAGGTGATATGATAATGTCGCATGTGTGTACAATGAACAATCGGTTCACAAAGTGATGAGATTCTTATTTCACTAATACATAACATAGAAGGTGAATAGGAAAAATTTAATTATTATATGTGATATAATTTTCATAATTATTATATTAATCTCATTTTTATCATTATTCAATTATAATATATATTTTTATTATTCACTCACATAATGATGGTGAAATCATTTGTGTATGTGTAGTCTACCAACTTCATGAAGAGATGTGACACTCTCTTTTTATCACCACAGCACATGTATGAGATGTATATGTATATTTAACTAAATAATATTTTATTCATGATATTATTATATTTATTTAAATATAATATGTTACATACCTTTATCAGTAATGACCATTAAAAAATTTAAGTGTTTCTCATGCGTACGTACGAACTTCTATCTCCATGATTGCTATATATATCGTTTTTAGTATCAATCATTAATGATTGGTATTAAAAATGTATATCGTTTAAATATATTATTATAAAATCATGGTTATTATTTAATACATTATGGAATCATTATCAATTTTATAGGAATTAAATTAACCAACCAAAACATATAAGAATGGAAAAGTGGTTATTACATGAGACACGACTTTAACATATAATTGTTAACAAAAGGATAATAAAATTACATAATTAAAAAATATATGTTATGATATATATAATTTATGTTCATTAATAAATTATTTATTGAATTATATTTATTATATATGACATTTTAATGATTGTGAAGGAAGTGGAGACTTTGAGTAATGGATTTCCATATCACTTTTTACTTCCATGAGACACACACCATATTCACATTCTATTTATTTTATGTTATTTATATACATACGATGAATTTATTTATGAATATTCTCATAAAAATTATTGTGATTTAATTATCCATTTGGTATTATCTCTCTCCCTGGATAACTATTCATATGTAAACAAATCAATAAGGGATTTTTTCTCTCATTTTTCCATCATTGGGACAAAATTTATGTTATGCACCAATCCTATTATATGAGGTGTATATGAGCCACTGTTAATATGTTATATAATTAATATAACTAATTTCATGGCATTTCATATCCTATTTAGTTTCATTCATTCATGTTTCTTATGATTAAAAGTTAACAATGTGGTTGACAGTTTATATTGGAATATTATTGTTTATCATGAATGTTAATGATTATGATTACAAAGACGAAATATTATGATCCATATATCAAAAAATTCAATAGTTTTCTTGTGATAAGGTTATATCCTTAGAATAATTTTTTTCCATTTTTTCCCTATCTTTTTGTGGTTAGGAGTTCAAAATAATTCTTTTATGAAGAAACATCTTTTCAGTGATAACTTATTTTCTTCAAAAACCAAGATTTCTAACAATGTTTTCAAAAATTTATTTCATTTTCCCAAAATTATTTATTAAATATATTTCAAACAAATTTTTAATTATTGAAAAATATTTTAAAATTAACCACTATGTTATTTAAAAAAACTCTTTTGACATTTACCCTAAATGTGAAATGAAATTTTGTTTAAATGTATATGACATGAATAGAACTTCCCATATTCATGTAAATTATTTTCGTTGGTCCTTATTTTATAAATTTTCAAGGGCGTTTTTAAAGAAAATTACTTTTTAAAAAAATTGAAATTTTTATTAAAAGTGGAAAGGATATTTTCTTCAAGAAATGTATTAAATTAATATTAATGAATTATTTAAAAGTTTTCATGGTTATTTTAAAGTAAATTTTTTTCCTAAATGTATTTTGCTATAAAAATTAATTTTTAAAGAAAATATTTTTTCCTCATGAAATGTCCCATGTAGTGTTTAAAAATAATTCTCCATTTAAATATACCTTTATTATTGTTATCCATGCATTATTAGGGATATGAATAAAATTTATAATTATTAGCATTTCTATGAAATTTTTATTATGAAAAACTGTTCATGAAGAATGTTTATATTCCAAGGGTTATATCATGATATATTTATTATTATATCTACTTATTTTTTATGTGTTATGCTACGTTGAAATGCTGAAATTATTATGAAACCTATATATTTTCTATATGTTATCATATGATGAAATATTTGTAAAACCCATTTCATTTCATGGGTTATGATATAATGAATGGTGTATGATCCTATGAAACGCATATGTAGGATTTTAATTACATGCTGGTGGAAATGTTATAACCATAGATGGTTGTTACTTTATAACCTAGGATGGTGGTTAAGTTATACCCATGAAAATTGGGACCCTTATCTCCCTACAATGAGTTTTTTAAATATTTATATCTCATGATATAGATAAGATTGGAAGGAGGTGTGAACTCTGTTCAGCATGGGACTTTTTTAAATATTATGGTCCTCGGAGTGAACCTTGAGTAACATTATGGCTTGGTGAGTGAACCCATTCTACTATAAAGAATGATCTTCCATAAGGGATGGTGGTATGTCTTCGACATAAGGTGTAACCACCAAAAAAGAGGGTATGAGGGTGTTTAGTCTAAGCCTATTGTAGGTATATGGGTAGTTTTCCAAGGCTAACATGGGATGAATTTCATTGTTAGTAGCCTTGATATACTATTTTTATTCTTTTTTATTCCAAAAAAACATGTCTTATAAAACTTTATGCTCTTGTAACTCATGTTATTTTATTCCCTTCTGATTCATGTATTAAGAGTTGATAATCATTATTTCGTGGCTCATGTTTATGATATTTGATCGGTTGGGTATGAACTTCATAACTAATGATCACTATCAAGTACTCGTATATTTATCATATTATTTCATATGATCCTAGATTGATATCTATTATGTTTTCCATTAGTAATAATCTGTTTTCACCATTTTATATGTTTCTTTTATTTCTGTTATAAATAAATGTTTATGTTGTTTGTGTCTATAAAGTGTAAAAAATGTGAAGTTATTTATAGATAATATTGAAAATTATTCACTCGATTGAAATTTTATGTTCATTGATTCCAAAGGCACTAATCTATTATGGACTATAGGTTTGTGTTTGTGTAATGTAATGAATATTCATATAAAAATATTTAATATCCCTGGATGAGAATATTGGGTCTCTATTGTTTGTATCATAGGAAAGGTTTTATTAAAAAAATAAAAACTAGGATGAGAACATATTAGTGATATATCTTGGATAGACGTACCTTGGGGTAATAACACTAAGAAGGTACATTGATCTAGACACAACCGTCACCTGGTGTATGATAGTGGGCCTTGATAAACACTTGGTTTAATACACATGTGGGAGGTTGATTTTAAATTCAAAAACTCCTTATAAACCTTCATGATGGATTTAAATAGACAAAAACTAGGGATTATCTTAGTTAATCTTAAAGATCCAACCATTAAGAAAAATGTTTCATGATTTCGAAATCCTATAAGTAATTTTTTTGATTATGTGGGTCCACACTATGATTAATATTTCTCAAAATATTATTTCTATTTTAGTAAATTATAGGAACATGAAAATGATGGGTTAAAATTAAATTTAATTGAGTATTTTGTAATGATTATCCAAATGGGATTATAACTAAAATAAAGGATATTGTGATTATTCCTAATTAGTTATCATGGTAAATTATAAACAAAGTTCACCTTTACCAACTCTCTGACTAAAAAGGAAGAGAATGATAGATTTTAATTAGAGTTTCAGTAGAGGAGACTAAATAGGAAATAATAGTTGGTTTCTTTTATTTTGAGAATGTGGGAATAAGAACTCAAGGTAATGTCTTAGAAGGATGTAAATATGTTTTTAGTTTGGGAAATATAGACTTAAAAAATTTATTTTAGTGGTAAAATGAAATGTATGGATAATGAAATTGATGAGAATAATGTTCTAACTAATATTTCACTGATAGTTGAATTATTTAACAATGGAAATAATGGGAATTATAAAAATATAGTCCTTGAGGGGAAGATCATGAGGAGAATTAGAAATGTGGTATGAGTAATGGTTACATTGCTAATGATGAAGATACAAAAAATTTCATGTGAAAGAAAATAGTTATTATGTATTAATATAATGATTCATTATTAATGGATTAAGTATGAGGTGAAATAATTGAAGTGTTTATGTATTAGAATATAATAATTATGAAATATATAAGGATTTTTTAGTATTAGTTTCTCATTAAAGAGTATTAATAATATGTTCAATCATATTGACTATGTTAAAAAGAAATTTATTATAAAGGTTACTTTTTTTTAAAACAAATGATTATGGGAAGGTAACCCTTAATATGATTTTGATGTTGATAAAGATAAGATTAACATAGATAAATATATGATTAATATGAATACTGTAAATTTTAGAGTACTTATGAACATAGAGCATTTATAATATTTCATGAAATAGTGGATTGAGTGTTAATTTATTGAGTAGAATGTTTTTTGGATATATAAAATAAATTCAATAATTTGTGATTTTATTGATAGAATAAAGAAGAATAAATAAATTCAACAAGGTTTTATTATAATTCTGGTTATTACCATGTTTCAAATAATAAAATGTTATTTTATATAATGTATATTATAAAATAAAACTCATTTTTTAAAATTATAATATCAAAATTATCTTAGGGTGATTTTTTGTATTTTTCAGATATGTTTCATTTGTTGATGAATACGGAAAATTCCTGTATTTTAATTGAAAACCGCCTAGTTATATAATTTATTTATAATGATAAAAAAATTAAATTGGTTTTTAAATAACATTAGATCAATTAAAAATACATTTATCCAATTTATTTCATTATAATAAATTTAATATTAAATTATTATATAAAAAAATTGTAAACTTCTCAACTTGTTGTCTTTGAAAACATGATTTCTCATCATGTCTGCAATATTTATTTTAAATGAGAATTTTAAATTTATTTGAATATAATTTTTAAAAATGGATTAATTATATGAAATAATAAAAATTAATACTTTATAATATGTTCATCTTAAATTTTGGGAAAAATTAATTTTAAATGTAGTAATAATTAATTACCACAGTTAGTGTAGAAATGAGATTACCCAGGGTTAAACTAAAATGATAAAGGTAGAAATGACAAATTATGTTTTCAAAAAACTATGTTATTTTTATATTTATCTCATTAAACCTCTATTTTTATATAATTTATTATTTTTTCCCTTTATTCATAGGAAAAAAATGGGAACACATATTTCTATCAAAAAAATACAGTGTGTCTTCTCTCCACCACTTATAAAACGACACCCCAGATTCTATATTCATCGCACCACAAAACATAATTATATCATCAATTACCTTCCAAAATAACTTCACAACATAATTAATCTTATAAATAAGCCTTATTGTTTTTCAAAAATAAACAGTAGGATGTATTTTGTGAAATTTTAAAGAGGACTCCCAAAGAAGAGGCAATGTTCTTTAATGAGTGCATTTATATTAATTATATCTCTAACTCCTTATATTATTGTTGAATGATTATGATATAATTAAACTAGTATCTTGTATATAATGATATTTTATATAATAATTTAATGACCAACATTCTTCTAAACTTCTATTAAATGGGTTATAGAAAAATTGTTTGTGTGTACGGAAGACTACGGTATCATGGACCAAGGTCTTTTAATTTTCCATTCCCACATTTAACAGTTGGTTATGAAGTTAGATATAATGTATATATATGATATTAATATAATATTTATTCATTTTTATTGATTGTATCATATATATATTTTACTTTCTATTTCTTAGGTGATACGATAATGAAACTTATGTGTATGGAAGATTATTATCTCGCAAAGTGTTGCAATTATTCATTCACTAATTATAAACATATAAGGTTATAAGGATACAACTAATGACTATATGTGATCTAAATGACATAATTATTATATTAATGAATTATTTATCATTCTTTAATGATTATATATCATTTTCTTTTTTCCACACATTAAGATATTAACATCATTTGTGTATATGTTGACTACCACCTTTACAAAGCAATGTGACTCCCTATTTTCATCACAAAACCACATGTATGATATGTAATACCCAAAACCGATAATCCTAGAGATGGTGCAATATATTATTATATCGGCATGATTACCAGGAATGAAATCCCAAAGGACTGATCAGTTTATCCTGAATAGCCTGAAGGCCTTATTTATTTATTGATTTTTGAAAACCACCATTTCAAGTGATTAGGGGGAACCCTTACAAGGCCCATAGTCATAAATATTACTTTACCCATAGGTATTAGTAAATATATGTGCTATAAATATATATAAATACTCTTCCCCAGCTTCACCATCATGATGTCAGCTCTCCAGCTTCTCATGGCTAGTTCGGCTTGGCTTCCCTTGCAAGCACAGGCTGCTCCTGATGGAAAATGTCATACCTTCTCTTTATAACAAATTTCCATATGCTTCTGCTCTGGTGACTGCACCTGCTCTAAATCCTCATTTGGCTTCATCTACATGTACAGCCTTCCAGATCATTCAACTCAATTTCTGGTGGCCTGAAGGCCTTGTGGTGGCCTGAAGGCCTTGAGGTGGCCCAAAGGTCTAGAGTTACCTGAAGGCCTTAAAGGACCTGATGTCTAAATCGGTGTCCCGAAAGCCCAAATGGATGAGTAGTTCTGGATTATATAGTACTAAATTGTTCCTACTATAGTGCCAATTACTGTTCCTTCTGTAGTTCTTACTACAGTGACTACTATAGTACCCTGTATATTATGTTTCCACCTGGTATTGAACTCAGGTCTCTTAGATGCACTTGTCGAGTCCTCACCAACTAGTCTGAGGCTCTCGTGCATTAGTTCAGAAATCTTGGAAATATATCTTACTTATAATATACCCATAATACATTTGGAAATAGATATTAAAAATACGATACATAAATAAATGAAATAAAAATTATCCTTTAAATCTTCATCAACGATTTATTATTTATTATCTGGTGAAATGAAACATAATAATTGTGAGACCAATTATTAGTAAGGGTATTTATAGTGAAAAAAATAATTAATCAATGTGAATAATTTAACATGTAAAGTTGATTAATTGATAACACATTCCATTCAATAAATAGATAAGGAAAAATCAATATACAAAGGTAAGAAACTGAAAAAAACCCCATTTAGTCAATGAAGTGAAGATAAAATGTATCTATAGATATGTCGACATAAAATCTCATTAATGAATTAAAACTAAAAAAATTAGGGTAATTATTTCTTATTTTAAATCATGTATGAGGCACATGAAATCCAATACCATCAAGAATATTCACAATAAGGTTCAAAATTATGGATAGAAACTTGATTAATTTGGAAAACATAGTTGTCTCGTGAGAAGCTATTGATTCATCGAGGAGATGTATAAAGGCTGAGATCCTCCCGTAATTTCCTTTTCAAATCATTTCTCATATCGAATAATTGAAATAAATAATATTCCTAATAAAATACCCATATTGAATAAAGAATGCATAATTATCAATATTTTCCAAAATAATCCAATAGATGTCAATGTATATACAATATGTAAATTGGTATACAGTTTTGGCAATAATAATATAAATTTTTTTGAGAACGTGGATATTAAAGAAAATTTACAAAACAATTTGATTATTTCAAGAAAAGGTTTACAATCTCAAAAGTATGTGAGATTGCAAAGATAATCATTATGAACAATCTTGAGGAGAATAATCTTTAAACATTCAAAAGTGTCCCATGCCACCTTTAAACAA
The DNA here is from genome assembly GCA_963277665.1 of Viscum album. Lineage (NCBI taxonomy): Eukaryota > Viridiplantae > Streptophyta > Magnoliopsida > Santalales > Viscaceae > Viscum > Viscum album. The sequence continues at coordinate 84,418,214 of OY728153.1, forward strand.
TTGAATCATAATAATTTGAAAGGTATGATGTTATAAGAAACTTATAATATGATGATAATAATTATATTAATTATATAATTACAAAAAGGTAGTATATACACCAAATAATAGTGAATTGTCGCATAATATCTAATAAGTCTTAATGAAATGTAAATTGAGATGAAATACAATTACCATATTATTTGTTTTTGTTGGGTGTACTTTAGAATATTTTATTTTGGTTTAAAATATGTTTTTAACTAATTTCATGACCATAATAATGTTTCTAATACCATATATTTACTTTTTATAATATCTCAAAACCAGTTTGTTAACAAACATTCATTAATTTCACTATTTTTTGTGTTAATTTCCTAGTTCTCTGAAGTCTGTTTCGACTTTTCCTTTGTTTAGATTATTACATAGATCATTATTTCATCATATGAATAATTGAAACCATGATTTAATTAATATATATTAATTAAATATTCATTTAAGGTAATCAATAATTTTTTGGTTATTAGAAATAAAGTGCACCCTTCATGGAGACGATTGGTCGTACATACGTAGGAAGTCTACCTTCATTTCATTATTGGATTAAAATAATAAAAAAATAAATTATCCATATATATATTATAGTCATTGTATTTTATTTATGTTATATTTTTTATATATGTTACATATGATTATTAATACTATCCTTTCTATGTTCTATTTATGACATGAATGAGTCATACCGCTTTGAGGGGTTGGAAGTCCACACTTCCTCAAATGAAATTATTGTATTTAAACAAGATGGAACGAATAATGGTACATTATAAATTAAAATTTTAGAAGAATAATGACTTTATAAATATCATATATAAAATATTTAAACATATTTTCCTTCATAATGTCCACCATGATAGTTTTTAAAGGAAAAATGACCAACCAACATTTCTTGAGGTAGTAGTTCACCGTACATAGAAACAATACATTTTTTACCCATTAGATGGAGTTGTGTGTAAGTGTAGTTAGAAGAAATTATAAAACTACATAATTGTATATTAATGACACTATTTATGTTTTATAATCCTGGAATAAATATATTTTAGGGGGTGGATAATTGAAATGAAACTAGAGAGCTTGGGAAAATATGTTATCTCTTAATCAGGTAACTTCTTTGGTTTGTACCAAAAGGATTCTTTGGAATAATTTATCCCCAAATGGAGAATTGAAGGTGTATTTGATGGATTATAGGAATCTTTATGGGTAGATATTGGATGATCCTAATAGGTTTTAGAGGTGTCAGGAATGGGAAGAGGTGGTGTCCTTTTATAAGGTGGAAAAGTACTCACATGGTATTTTTTAAAAAAAGTTTAGTGTACCCACGTTTTTACCAAAAACCCATTTTAAAACCCCCAAAAAAATCAATAATGGAAGGTTAATGGACATATTATATCCATAAAATTTTATTTGTAAAAGTATCTAGATCATATGGGACCTCAAGGTAATGGTTTAGTCTATTATGCAGCTTAATTTGACGGTACTAATTTTAATTAATTTTAATTACATTTACTACTCATTTTGGTAAAAAAATTGGATTAAATATAAATTATATATTCTTATGATTGCAAATATAGAATCCCTTTTTTAAATTTCCAATCATATAATGAACAGAAATTAATTTAAAATTCAACTCGCAACCAGGATGACAATATGGGTTTTAAAGTAAAAATATCTGAAAGTTGTCTATGTTTTTATATTCAATTTAATCCTAAAGTTGATTCAAAAGAAACTAATTTTATTAATTGATAAAAATATTATCTTATTTAAAATTAAATCTATTTAAAATTGTAATTTATCATTATAAATAAATTACATTAAATACAGTTTTTAACTAAAATTCAGTATTTTTTCTATTAATTAAAAAATTTAATGATTTAAAAATAAATCAAAACTTAACCCTAAAATAATTTTTAGGTATATATTTAAATTATGAATTTTATTCTTATATATTAAATCAATAAAATTGGGAAAATTCATATTTAAAAAAGGGATCTCCATTAAAAGGTGGTAAAATTTCCATTATAAAAATATATGGTTTTTGTGGTAAATTTGGGCTGTTCTTATATTATGTTTATCAAACATAATATAAGAATATCAAAAATATTTTATTGAATATATAAACTATATATTTTATTTAAACCATTACAAATTTTAATTAATTATCTTTACTTTGATAAAGCTCATTTGGATGTAAAAAAATAATAATATTGTTTTTTATCTTATTAGTTCTTATTTTTTCATTATAATTAATTTATATCCATTGAATTAATTTCATATTTTTTTCAACTATTTATTTCCATAATATATCCAATTATATTCATAACCGCTAATTTAATTTATAGGATAAGACTTATTATAATAAATATTAATATTTTAATAATATATTATTTTTTAGTTATAACTCGGTCGTGTGTGTAATGTAATATTTCGAAGAATGTCTCTCTTGCATGTTATACAAGGAAAATAATTGTTGAATGCATTGAAAAATATATAATATATTGAATCTATTTAAAATAATTATTATATTTTAATGTATCAGGGTATTATATTCCGTTACGCGTTTCGTGTCTCTTTTCATGCACTCACTCGATCATAAGGTTCTTACATTAGAATTTCAGGATTATACATTCTCGCCACCATAAATTAATTGCATCCTCACAATTTAAAATTATACTCAGAAATAGAGTTATTAAAAATAAACTATTTTTGAAATACCCACATCGTAAAAGTGTTTATATCACATATTCTTAATAGAGAAGAATATAAAGTACAATGATCACGTAACTGAGTTCTATAGTATGAGAACATAGGTGCGAAATAGAAACATGGATATAGAGGAATAATATAAAAAACATGTTCTGATGGAGAGTGCTTGAGGACATGGTTAGGAGAAATTTAACAATCAGAAATCTCTAAATCCATGATGATCTAAGGGACATTTGATTCATTATAAATGAAGGAAGTATGATTTTTTTGGATTTAATATCAATTTTCTTGTACGTTAGTAATTTTTTACTCTTTAAGAATATAAGTAAATACATGTAGTGTGTTTCTATAAGAACTATATTATCCTTTGGTCATGCCTTGAATTATTTCTACTTCATCTCATAGAAAAATATTTATCATATAGTGATGTAATATATCAATCTCTAAAACCACATCAAAATTTTTAGTTAATCCATTTCATAAGTGGGTAATTTTTCTAAAATATTATGTTTTGATATGTCAGAAAAATGGTCACTGAATTTCCAAAATGAACTTATAATTACCATTCAAACTATATGAAGCATCTCTAAACATTATCATTTTAAACATGTGAATAACATCATCATGTATCTTCTTTAAATAAGGTAATAACTCAAATTACTATAATACCTCATTGTAAATATGAATTATTACTTATTCCATAATTAAGAAAAATGTTATTGGATATATTCTTCAAATCTAAAATAGTTGTAAACTCCATCAGTGATGGAATAAACCAATTATCAGTAAGTCATTAATCTAATCCATTGTAGTCATAACTTATCCAAATCAATAATTTATTCACCTTTATCATAACATTAGGAACATATCAAGGGTTTTATTTCCTTCAATAATGCATGTAATAAAAATTTTATCTTTCTAAGGAATAATGTGTCTTGGTACTGTTAAATATTTGATTTAAAATATTTATTCAAAAAGCAATATAGTATAATCCTTATATATTTCATAATTAATTTGTTGAGAAAATAATATATGAAATACTTTTACAACACATTTCAAAGATTCACATATAGAACCAAATTAATCATTCCACTTTTATTATGTTGATAACATATTCATGACCTTGATTGCTTAACTTCTTCAGAGGTATATTCACATGATGATTGTGAAATTATTTTGCGTAATTCCACATTCCTTGAAATTATAATATTTAATAGAAGTGTTTCCATTTCTTAATTTTCATTATATTTCTTGGTTACCATTTTCCTTACACTTATAAAAAACTCCCAATCCTTTTAATCATTTAATGAGGTGATTCATTACACAGTTATCACAAGTTGGATAATCCTTATATCACTTCTTCTTCTTTGACTCATATTCTTTTTCATGGTGTTCTAAAGACCTCTTCATCTCTTGGTTTCCCATAAAGCCAAAGGATATGGAGAATTATTTTTGTGTCTTGATTTTATATAGAAATATCTCTTTGTATGATGATAAATTTTTATAAACCTAATCCCTTTGAAGATTTGGATTAAATCATTCAATAAAGTCATTGATCATGTACAATGTGTTTTGTATGTAATTAGTATCAAACCTTGAAAACCATGTAAAGTTTTCTTCATATTCTATAACACTCCCTTCTTCATTTTGATTTAAGCTAAGTAACATACTATTTATATAAATTTGTTGATGACAGGGGAATTATTTATTGAAGAATGTATACTTAAATGTTTTCCATTCCATTAGTCCAATTTCTTCTTCGTCCCTTGAATTCTGGATCAGAGACCACCACTGATCAGAATCACCATGGAGACAATGGACCATATATCTAACTATTTTATTTTCTTTTCATTTCAAGATTGTAAATATATTCTCCATACACTTAATACATTTCTCAGATACATTTTGATTAATAGTCCCACTAAATGATAGGGACTTTTTCATCAAAAAGAGATCTGATATTGGAGATTCTAATCATGGAATAGGTTACTCCATTTAAGAAATGTAATTTTTAATAACCAAACTAAGTTTCCCTAATATATATATAACTTACTCATTTCTAATGATTAATTCATTGACTTTATCATCATGGAAACCTCAACATTGTCTATGAGTATTGACACCATTATTCTTTATAGGTAAAATTTATAAAAAATGGAATCTACGCGATTTTCTCCTAAAATAATGAATCTATAGATAAGGTATATAACAAAACATAAATTTATACATTTTAAATCCTAGAATCATAAACATTTGTTATATTTAATAAATATTTTTTCAAATCTTTCATAATGGTAGGTAAAGAAAATGTAAACTAACATATATGTATCCCCCGTATGTATCATAAAAGGTGCATAATAAGCACTATTATTGTGTACCAGGTTACCTCGAGTCATATCTATAACCCCTTTTTAGATTTATTACTCCAAGGTACATCTATTCCAGAACCATGTCCACTTATAATATCAATAAATGGATGTATTCCCAAGAATACCCACATAATATCTACTTTAAAAACATTCTAGTATGTTCTTATAAACTCATCCTCAAATTCTATCTTATGGATATATTACCGAATCAATGTTTTCTAACTCTAGTTTCCAAGTATACTGCAAAAAATCCTCTGATACCAACTATAGCGCTCCAATCCCAGAAGCCTGGATCTCATGCATTATATAATTACATTGGAATTATTACAAGGAATAAAATCCAAAATGACTGATCAATTTTAGTTATCATGGAAATCCCGATTATGTACATAATACCCATAATAAACTAAGAAATAGAATTTAAAATATTATACATAAATAATTGAAATAAACTTCATCCTTGAATGCTTATTCCATGATTTATTCTTCATTACCTAGAGAAAGGAAACATCATAAGGGTGAGATCAAATTCTCAGTAGTTGTAAGTAAATCAGAAAAAATAGATATTCAGTGAGCATAATTAAACATGTCATGGTGATTAACTAAGAACACTTTCCATTTGATAAATAGATAAGGAAAAATTAATATGGTTTGGTAAGAAAGTGAAACACATGTCATTTAATCTATGAACTAAAAATGAAAAGTATCCAGAGATTTATCAAAGAAAAATATCATGGTTGAATAATAATTGAAAAAAATGATGGAAATGATTTTTTAATTTATTTCAGGTATAAGGAATAAGAAAGCATATACCATCATGGCCTTTTACTAAATATTTTAAAACTACATATAATAAACTTTTTAATTTGGAGAAGTTATTTGTCTCATGAGAACCTATCGGTGCATCAAGGATCTATATAAATTCTAACATCCAACCATAATTGTATATATAAATTTTTCCTTATATCAAATAATCGAAATAAATAATATTCCATTTCAAATATACAATTTAATAAAAAATATAGAATTATAAATATTTCCCCAAATAATCAAATAACTGTAAAAGTAGATACCATATGTAAAATGTTATCTGGTTTATGAAATACTAATACCATATATATAAGAATATGTATCATAATTTAAATATCAAAAACGAATTTATTATTTCAATACAAGGTTAAAAATCACAAAAGTAGTGCAATTTAGAATATAATCGTTAAGTACAATCTTCAAGAGAATAATATTTAAACATTCCAAAGTGTCACATACCAAATTGAAACATTTGAATCATAATTTACAAAAATTAATGACATTAAATGAAACATGTAATATTATGATAATAATGGGATTCATGATATAATAATAAAAAGGAAGTATATACACCAAACAAAAGTGACATGGAAAATAATAACAAATAAAACTCAATGAAAAAAAAATAGATGACATTTTTTTACCTTATCTTTCCTTTTTATGTGTGGCCTTTAGCCACATGTACAGGGTTTTAAAATATGTTACTAACTAATATCATATCCATAATCATTTTTATAATACCATATATTATTTTCTTATAGTATCTCATTACTGGTTTATTAATAAACATTCATTAATTTCAATAATTTGTGTGTCAATTTCCTAGTTTTTTCAAGTATGATTTTGACTGTTCATTTGTTGTTTATAATACATATATCAATATTTCATCATCTATATTATTTATAACATGATTTAATTACCATATATATATTTAGTAAATATGTATTAGGGTTATCTATAATATTTAGAGATTAGAAATAATGTGCACCTTTCATGTAGACGGTAGGACGTACGTATGCATAAACAATAATTGAATTTCTTTGTTGTATTAGAGGATTAAAAATTTAATTATAAATATGTATATTATATTTCATGAACCTTATTAATTTTTTACAAGTTTTATATGTTTATTAAAATCATATTTTATACATTTCATGTGTGGCATAAATGAGTCTTATCCGTTGGGGATGGGGGTAGTCTTCACTTCCTGAAACAAAATTATCATATTTACATTGGAAGGAAAGCATAATTAAATGCTCTAAATAAAAATAATAGATGCTCTGAGACATTATAAATATAATATATGACATATATAATTATATTTTCCATCATAATGGCCACCATGATATGTGGTAAAGGAAAAATGAACAATCATCATTTTGTGGGGCAGTAGTTCACCATAAAAAGAAATAGTATGTTCGTTACTCATTAGATGGTGGTGTGTGTAAGTGTAGGTATATTCCTTTACATAAAAAATACTAATATATTTAAGATAATAGAGTGGTTATATACACATAGACGAAATATATTATAAGAGGTGGAGAATAGAAATAAAACTAGAGATCATGAGAGAAGAAGTAACCTCTTAATCATGTAATTTATTTTGTTTTGTACCAAAAGTATTTTTTGGAAGTATTTCTGCCCAAAAAATAATATACAATATCTTGGATAGGGCTTTTTCGATTCTATATGGTAATATCTCAGTCGAAAATAAGTTTTTTGAGTTGTGTAAGGAATGGGATGATGTGGTGGCCATTTATAAGGGAGAAAAAGGACTCTCCCCACATCCAAACCATCATAGGAAGTGGTTGGAGAAACCAAGAAGGTTTTAGATGATATACCATTATCTATTGTATTGGTGTAATAGTAAGAAACAAATTCTGTAGTGCCACACATGAACCAGGACACCAAAATCTCTGTCTCATTCCATAATATAAACTCATAGTTTCTAGATGAATAAACCATGAAAAACTACGATAGTGATAAAAAACAATCTCCATATAGATTCCAAGAAGACAAACCAATCCTAAAAACATAGAATAACAATTGAAGAGAGTGACCATGCCAGAAAAATCTCTCTTCTATATTGGGTTTTTGAATTTCTCTAAAATCATCATCCTACTAATGAAACTATAGAATAGACTCAAGGAGAGATAGTGATAACTAAAAACTATTTTGAATCATACCTGAAACATCATCATAAAAATATAGTTGAAACTGAGTAAAGAGTCCCACAATATTACACTATAACTCCAGAAAAATATGTAATGGTGCTTTCATATTGAGATCATCCACAACTATATTCTCCTTACCTTGGGTGTTAGCATTGTTGAATCCAAAAAATTGGAGGTATTACAAACACCATGTTTGACTGAGATTAAATTATTTTTGAGAAAATATACTAGTAAGACTCTTATGGTCAGAAATGACTGTGAACCTCTCCGCAAAAATACAGTGCAACCAACACTTAAAAATATACCTAACTAGGTCCAGATATATATCATTATTGGGTTAATTATTCACATGTTTATAAAGTTAAAGAGAGATATAGCCCACCATATGATTATCCCATGTAATCACACAAACCAAACCATCACCAAAAGCATTAAAAAATCCATATATCCCTTACCGGGCTCATGTAAGATCATTATATGAGTTGAAGTTAGAAGCCATTTCATCTCATTGAAATAAGTCTGAATCATTTAATCCTATATGAATTGAAAATAATTCCAAGTTAGAAAATTAAATGGTCATTCCATCTTAATAAAATCTTCAATGAATCACTGGTATAATCTAGTAAAACCAATAATGCTCCAAATCTCAATGAAATCCAACGGGGCATCCCCTGACAAAACATCCTTCACCTTCTTAACAACAACTGATAATCCATGATTAAAAATAATGTGTCCATCTAAATTAAATTATTGTATACAAAAATTCATTTTGAAATATTTCAATACAAATGGAGACTCATCATGATTTTGAGAACCAAACTCGAATGGTGATCATGCTCATCCTTACATCCCAATTAAACTAAAATATCATACACAAACACTACCGAAAATGTGTTGAAATACAAATTGAATATTCAATTCATAAAATCCATAAAAAATATGATATAATTAGTAAATATGCATGGAATCATAATATATTCATAAGGGATATACCTACTCTAAAATGTTGTATTCGTTATATCATACTCCAGAACTTAGAGCTGGTGACAACCTAACAAAAGATCGATCTTCAAAAACTATATTCCCCTTTTAGCATGTAAAAAAATATACCCAAATAAAAAGATTATTATTCTTGTTATTTACATATTTCAACATCCCATAGTCTATAGACAATCGAAGTGAACTGTCTCCCTTCTTGGGAAAGAGATTTTAGACTTATTAAAGAAAACCCTTTGGAAAAAATCCCTCAGATTATCCAACTGAGTGTTTGGTTTTTTTACTCCACTATTTACATAAAATATGAGGGTATATAAATTAGCTTCATAACCAAAACATGGTCAATAATAAACTCTATCTCCCTCTCTATAGTAATAACAATGAAATCATCTAGGAAAATATAAAAAAATCACTAACAATAGCAGGAAGATAAATAAAGAATAAATCATCATCAAGATCAATAATTATAGTATAAAACATTTTTTCAGCTCTATAAGGGAAGGTCCCACATGAACAATCCTCAGATACCACTCTACCTAAACCACCCATGAGATCCTATTAGTATAAAATAGAAAAAAACATCTTAATGATCAAAATTAATCTCAACTTGGTGACAAATAATCCATTCCATCCCATTGAAGATGTCAAACAGACCTATGTTGAGAATAATGAAATCCTAAACAAATACCATATATTGTTTTAATAGAGAATAACAATAATGATACCCGGTCTCTTTCCTCTATCAATGAGTTGTCACTAAATCCATAACAAAGGACATGAGGTAAATTTGATGTTTAACCATATCCCCAAAATGGTAATATATAATGGAATATGATGAAAATTTCTAAAATATATCATTTGATATTAAAAATTCAATAAAGATGGTACCTCTCACTATTGATGGAACCACATATACCTCCACAAAAAAATCATCCACAGCTTGAAGTCAATTCACTGTAGAAGTATATGGCTGGTGTCCTGTAGTATTTAATGTATATGACTATTTGATAGTTATATTTAGAGTCAATGATCCTTAACCCTGGAGTGGAATATACATAACCTAACAAAAAAAATTTATTTCCACGTCAAATTCAACCATTACACATCTTCATGGGTGAAGAATAAGATCATAGGTTGTTACCAACCTTGCAACATTGATAGAAACTCATGGGTACCCTACTTGATGCAATTGATTGTGTAGAGGGGGACTGCTACTGAGAACCATGACCACAACTCCGCATATTTTCTTGCATCTTCTTTATTATGCCATGGGTTCTATTAAATCTACCATCGGGAGGAATATCAAGGGAATAATAAATATCATTTACTACCATATACATATCTACCTTTATTTCCATATCCACCACCTCTATGAAGGTTGAAATATTGAGAATAAATACCTATGATATGATATTAATTTGAAAACCCTAAAAGTACTATGGAGCTTTCATCAAGTCATTATTGACTAACTATAGATTAAAATGAACTAGCTCTACAAAATGAATGGTGAAAACCGACAACAACTTATATCCATACTATAAAGAGAGGAACTCTTGATAATTCTCCATCATCATTGAATCTAGAAAAACCTACTGGAATTATAGAGTCTTGATACCCTCCCATTTTGAGAAAATATGAATCTCCAACTATATAATAGAATCCCACCATCGAATTATGTGACCCTCATGTCTGAATGCAACACACATTACCTTGATACTCTTAGGTTTATCCATGAAGTCAAATATCTGATTGATCTTTTATATATATTATTTTACCTATTGATGGTCATTATTACCCTTAAAAGATAGTCTATTCTTTCCTAGGAAGTAATTTCATTTATAAATCACCCATCTAAATCCTAGTTTTAACAAAAAAACAATAATATGGACTTTTCAACATTTTGGTTGATACCAAGAACTGCTAGATTGATATCCCCGAAACGATTTTTATCTATAAGAGGATTGGTTTGAGGAGAATCTATGTCATGCTGTTGAGGAACTAGTGGAAGATGTCTTGAAGGCATGACACTCGAAATGAAATAAAAGAAACCATTATACAACAAGATAATATTAGTTCAAACTAGAAAACCTTAAATAAAGTTAAATATTAAGATCATGAAATAAGAAAGGATACACATATCCCAACATCCCATTTTACTGGATTCTTATCACAGTAAGAGGTGGCTAGGGATTCAATACAACATAACTCCCAAGTCCCAAAAATTTCATTTTTTATATAGAAAAATCTAAAAAATTAAAACAACCTATCATATGATACCAAACTATGAAGAACCTACCCCAGATACTCCCTTAAACTAGTACCAGACCTAAGCCATCATATACCCGAAGAAGACTCTTAATCTGCACGTGTTGGAGACTAGAAATCGGGTATCAAAAAAACTAGAGGGAATAATTTCTCCCAGCCTCAAGGAAAAAATAAAACATATATATATATATATGATGGGAAGAAATAATGGAAGAGTAAACAATAAATAAATTTCATATCAAAAGGGAAACAACAGAAGTGATACAACTAAAATGTAGCTAAAAAAACTCATAGTTACAACTCCAAAAAGAAAAGAAAAATAAAACCAAAGATGATAATACATGTGATCACGTGGATATAATCACACAATATGACCATAAAATACCCTATCCTGTATGAAAAAACAATAGATGGATCACTAAGATGCCTTTTCTTTTCCATCATTGGAAAACATTACAAGGTATTTGCACCATTGAAGGGGTGCATAGTGTTTGAGTTAAATAGGGTTAGTAGGATACCACCCAGGGGTTATATATCTAGTCTATGTAAAAAAATGTGATTATTCAATACATTAAATAAAATAACTCATGATAAATAGTTAACCTATTTTTATATCAAAATCATGCTAAAACATTCCACTTTTTCCACAATTCCAAAAAATCTATGAAAAATAGTTTTAAATCATATCTCATACATCAAATTAGTAAAATCATGGAATGTATCATATATCATATGAAATCCGATAAAAATCAACACAATATGTAACACCACAATTTGGATCAGAATAGGTCAGGCTAACTTGGGAACTCATACCAATACGTAGACTTTTATGCACACCAATCCTCTAAATATATTTTTTGAATAGAGAGAGTAGATAAACACTCCAACAAGTGAACCTCCCAGGAGGTCTGACGTATCCCTATAAAAATGTTTCTAGGGAGAAGAGGAATAACCCATGAGTGAACCGCTAGTAAATATAAAAAAAATAAGGCATGGTATTATATATTCCACCTAAGTACACATGGATTCCCATATTCGATATTTTCCAAAACATTTAATAAAAATATTTCGTTGAAAGCAATTTTATTAATCCATATCATAGTGCATTCAAAATAAATTTTACTTAACTAAAAAATGGAAAACATATTTTTATCAAAAACTCATTTCCACACACACAATTAAATCATGATAATTTGTTATAAAACAATTTATAAAAAACGATAGCAATAAAATACACCCATATAGGCATGTGATAGAGGAACCTACCTCAAACTCATGTCACAGATTTATGTAATGGGTTACACCAACATGGAAGAACATAAAGACCAAAATGGATTCCCTAGAATAAATCCTCACATCTTAAATTCAACTCAAAAAGAAAATATGTTGGCAAAGAGGATAGATCACAATATATCTCAAAGAAATGTATAGACCGTACCGGAACTAACACAATGATAAACCTCTGTAGTAAGATCACACAACATACCTATAATGGATCATGATGATTATAATCACATATCAATAGAATTTTAAACATAGGTAAATGGTGATATCGTTATCAATGAAGACGAAGTTGTGGAATGATTTCTCTTGATGAAAGATTCCATCTAACTGCGATGGAGATCATTCAATTAATGAAATAATATAGAAGGAATATAGGTATCTATAATCTATATGAGAGCTCCTAGGTGTGAGAGAAAATAGATTACGATGAATGAAAATTAAACATGGAATGTATCACATTAAACATGCAGACTGTGATAAGTACACATCATGAGTCCCTATTTCATGATTTAAAATCCTTGAAATACAAACATCCAAAAAATAAATCATCCTAGATTAAAAAAATTTATGTCTCCATTTCATGATGTGGAAAATATTCATTTTTTAATCCTTTATTCCTTTAACCAATTCTCAACATCTTACATGATGGGGTTTCACATCATGTAAATCTTTAAAAATGTGAAATCATCTAATTGATAGAAAACACTGTAGATGATTCAAAAAAAACCATATTCGGTTCTCTACGATTATATAGAGAACCTTGAAAGTCTTTTTAAACCTTTACACAGTCTATATTAATTCCAAAAATAAACAAACCATGTCATTAGGTCACATTTTCCAACAAAAAATATATATCACCAGGATCCCCAACACTCCAATAATGAATGAGAGGAACAGAAATAGAGAAGATAAAAACCTTAAAGTTGGTAATGGGATGTTAAATGGTTTATATGGGTAATGGTTCAATTACTTCCATATCTTATTTTCTCCATTATCACTTAATTTCCCCTATTTTTCTCACTCTAGTGTGCAGCTGAATAATCCCTTGGGTGTTTAGTTTGAATGATTTTTTTCATCAATCAAGGGTTTGAAATGTCTCTTAAATTTACCCATAAAGCCATATTAAAAATTTTCATCCATGAAGAACTGTTTTTTTATAGGATTTACCAAATATTTTTTATTTAATTTTAGAATCACAGATATCTTGGATTCTAAATTTATATTATCGATTCACATTGAAATTATTATGATTGTGTATTCAATATAGAATTAATAATTGTATTTTATTTTCCCCATATAATGTGAAGATATATATTTTTAGATATGTGAAAAAATATATATATCTTTATCTCTAGACACCAATGGTTAATGAAATTGGTTAAATGGATCCTTCCATGGTATTTTTCTTAGAATAAATGTATCCCATGTTTTCAATGGATCTCCATAGTACTTATTTGGAATTTGATTATATGTTTAGTGTTTAAATGATTAATATCAATCTATTATGTTTTTATAATATAATTTAAAAATAAGTGTTGTTCAAATGTAGAACATGTAATAAATATTGTATAATGTCCTATTATATATACTCATATACATGAATATATATATATATATATTTATTCATACAAGTATGTGTGAATATGTACATGGAGATGATGGACATGTATATATCTAAACACATATTTTTATAAGGATAATAGAAGGTTTGGGAGTTTAAATTTTGTTTCTTCATATCAGTTTTAGAAAGATAACCTCAAGGGATTTCTTTGAGATAATTTGTGATGGTCATTATTGATAAATTATTATTATGTGTTAAATTTTATCTCACCCAATGAGCTTGTTTTGGAATTCTCTAGTTCAAGGGTAGGTGAACAATGTGGGATGATGTTCCCCCACAAATATCTATGCTAATGAAGTATGTATGTTCTACCCTTCCAATGGAATGTTATTTGCTGGTATTTTTTCTTCTTAGCTCTCTAGATGTGTATCTTTGGTGGACTTATCCATATTGTACCACATCAAATTTTTCATCACACTAATTTACCCATTATGATTAAAATGTGTATATATTTACAGAATACATTTGATTTTAATTTATTTCTTTTTAATGTTTTATTTTCTATGATTTTATAAAGGGTTGTCTTAAAAAATATATGGGATGTTTATTACAATAAAATTTATTTTATGTAATAACCTAACATGACGTTTTTTAAATTGAAAAAAAAATTTAAAGATATAATTAAAATATATCATTTATTAAAGGAAAATTATAAATAAAGTGTGTGGTTATATATAAGTAATTTTAATTCTTAGAACAATTTTATATCTCAATACCATGTTCGGTCTTAACATATGATCACTCTTAATGAATTTATTATTATGAGATTGGATAGTTACATGATGTTATGTGAAAGTTCATTCGGTTTTTATTTAGATTTCATTTTTTCATTTTCCAAATTTTATAAATCGCATTTCCATTTATATAATTAGTCATGGGTTGTATATATATATTTTTTGTGTAGATATGGGTGGATGATTTGTGTGAGGGAGTTAGAGGTGATGTGATAAATTTTATTTTCATTCTAAATGTTTTATATTAATTCTCAGTTTAAATTTTATTGATAATTACAAATATTATTTATGTATGGACATATGACTTATAAATGGGTCATGCTATAATATTTAGTGAATTATACTATATTAATACATTTTAATTTAGAGAAACTATTCCGATTGGTTATATTTTTATTCACTGAGAATATTTTCTTACTTTTGGTGAAGTGGAATGAACCCCATGTGTTTTGTGGATTGGTTGAAGTTCTTAGTTTAAGGTTTCCAATATTATTTCATGATTAAATATTAGCATAGAAACCATTTCTTATTTTAGAGTATCATGTATTTAGAGATAAATTTTTTGGGACATTAGTGGTAGAAGCATGAAGAGGGTTGTATATTTTGCATAATAGTAAACATCATGTTGTATTTGAATGTTGGGTTGAATCATGAGTTTTATGTTTTTTATCCATTTTTTGTATATTAAAATGTATATATAAGGATATTGGTATTTTATTGATCATTTTATGGGGTTTTAGGTGATTCATGGATTTTATATTTCCATTTTTGTTTTTAGTTTCCTTAATTTAAATTTATGGTTTTTTTTCTTTATTAATTCTATGTGGGATGTTTATAATTATTCTCATTTTTGTGGATGAACTAAGAGTTGAATTTTTGGTACATGGTAAAGTTTTTGTTTTGAAAATGAAGAATGAGTTTTCTTTAAAAAAAATCTAATGTAATTTTAAATAGTAAAATTCAGTTTTAGAACTATCTAAAGAGATTATTAATTACTTATTATATTATATTGATTGTTATTTTAATATATAGTCATGATTTTAAGTGTAAATGGCATGATATTAAATTTTTAGAGATGGATTTCTAAAAAATTAAAATGAAAGTGATTTTTTGTATAAAAAAGTGATTTTTATAAATAATTCATGAAATAAAAAAAACGATATTTTAATTCATAGAGTATGAGTTAATAAAGAAAAATTTTATATAATATTTCATGGGGTATAATTTTTAGAATAGTTGGATTCCATTAAATAATTAATTTTGGAATTTGATAATGATTTTAAACAGTTTCTTTAGAATTGAAGTTAGATTGAATGGGTTGAGAATGAATTTCGATCATCTTTGATTATTATGATCTATTCTTTTAAAAATTTCATTTGAGTTAGAATTTAAATTACATCATTTACATCTCAAGATATAATGATTTTTATGAGTCTTATGATTCTTATAATATATTATTTATGACTCCATTAATAGTCCTAATGGGTTATACATATTCAATATCTTAGGTACATCATTAGATCCATATCTCTTTAGACTAGGGTATAGTTATTAAAATATTTATTATACCTATAGACCGAGTGGAGTATTGTATGAGGCCCCTCTTGTTTATAGTTCCTTATTTTCCTCCTCATTCCTTTCTTGATTTTTAGTTTTTCATTCTTTAGATGATCAATTATATATGTATCTTACGTGTTTAAGTTATTGGATTTATCATCGATTTTAAATTTTTTTAGGACATTTTTTTAGACTAGAATCATTCTTTAGAGAGAAAATTTTAGGATGTCATTGTTCTTATAGTATTGGTTCAATTTAAATTTCAGGAGGATGATATTGCCAATTAGTCAAATACCAGATGTAATTCTTTCTTGATGTCCCTTTTTTTGTTACCCCTTTTAAATTCATTAAGGTAACGTTATATTTTTCTAGTTACAAATGTCTTAATGATTGTTTGAACATTTTTTTTGGATTTATGTGATGATATCCTTCTAATGATGCACTATTATTATGGCTTTTTCTTGGAAATTATTCTATGTGTGTTGAGGTGATAGGAATCTCTATTAATTGATCTATTTTTTCACATATGTTGAATAGATTCCAAAAAATGATACAAAACTATACGTGTTCCATTGAATTCCAAGTTAATAGTGCATTGTTGGAATATAGTTTTGTAAATCAGGAAGGAATCATGCATTGTGGATAATATTTTAAATTTAAAAAATTATTAAACTACCCGCCTCCACCTTTCCCTCAAATAAAAATACTATCTATCCTACACTTCACTCTCATTCTCACTTGAACTCCCCAGGAAACCCCACATACTTCTCCCTTTTCCCATATTTGAAATCCACATTTATTATCTTTTGGTTTGAAATAGTTTTCATCAAATAAAGAA
Source organism: Viscum album (assembly GCA_963277665.1). Classification (NCBI taxonomy): domain Eukaryota; kingdom Viridiplantae; phylum Streptophyta; class Magnoliopsida; order Santalales; family Viscaceae; genus Viscum; species Viscum album. Next base: position 84,435,595 of record OY728153.1, read on the forward strand.
TCACATACCCATTACTTTTTCCATTCTAAATTCTCTCTATATTTCATCCATTTCTATCAATATGGTGCATTGATTACTAAACCCTGAGGTGTCGATATTGGTTTTTTTTTTTGTTTTTTACAACCACCTATGTTTTTTGGTAACTCTTTTAAGTCTCCCTAAAATCATTTTGAAGGGATCAAACCATCCTTCACTGATTTGAGTTAGGACTTTCCCATTCAAACATTTCAATTATTAGAACCATTGAATGATTTGATTATAAATTTATATAATTGACTTCTAATGATAGTATTTTGTTTTTTTATTGAATATCTAAATTTATAATGATATTTTATTTTTTATTCTATATCATTTCCTGAATTTATAAACACTTTGTGTTGTTTAAATTATTAATTTCATAAACTATTCAGAAAAATGGTTTAGATTTTTTTGAATGGATATGTAAAAGTTATTTCAAAAGTAATATTTGAATTTGTGGTTTCAGATTGGTCTCATGAAAATTATTTCTATGCAATTTCCATCTTATATTTCTTTTATGATTATAACATATTCAAAAAAGCTAGTAACATCCAATGTGAAGTTTTTATAGATTACAATATTATATTAAATCTTGATATATTATTGTTTCTTGTTAATTTCATAACTAAAATTAATATTTAGAGGTCATACAATAAAATTTAATAGAGCTCATCATCAAGGCACTGGGGAAATAAAATTTCTTTGAATAGGTTTTGAAATCATTTAATATTTCATTACTTATCCATCGTTTAACATATCTATAATGGGAAGGTGGTTTAATTTAATCATGTCTATTAGGATCCTCCAATAAGAAGACCCTATTTCACTAATCCTCTTCATCCATAGTCATGCTTTTCTTCACAGTGACCTTAATTTAATTTTATTTATATGCTCATGAATTATTATAGAGGTTTCTCTGAGTTCAATGTAATATTCCATGACTAATTTCTAAATGTTATTATCTTCCTCATAAATAAAAAACAATTATACCGACAAATTCAAACTAATATTAAATTATTACAATTAATGGAGTGTAAAAATAAAAAATAAATAAATGTAATTTCTTTATTTATATAAATTCTACTTTAAGGCTCACTATTATCATAGAAGAGAAGATATGAAATATTAAAAGGAAATTACCAATACAATATCATATCACCTTACTTTCCTATAGTGGGATTCAGATTAAAAAATGTATAATATTTGAAAGAAAATCAGAAGATGGTTTTTAAATTTGAAAATCATATTTTATTCATTTATTAGGCAAATCAATTTTATTTATTGTGTGCTAAAATCTATCCTGATATATATTCTCTCATTTTTCAAGACATTAAAGACTTTTATCAAGAACAATTAATGTATTATCTACTATTCCATTTTGGGATTTTCTCTTATAGGGGGGCCAAAATTGGACCCTATAGTATATGTTGTACTATATTTATAAGGAATGGAAAATCAATCTCAATATTATATCTTGAAAAAATCATATTTTAGGACATTAATTCTATAAAATAAATTTCAAGCCACAATCCTTGGGAGAATATTATCATGCATATATATGGGATTTCCCTTGTTCATTGAATTATGAGGCCAATATGATCACAGAATTTGTATATCCTTCTTTATAGTAATAAATGGTTATTATAAATCATGCTAAAATATTGGAAGATGTGAAATTGGATTCTAGAATGAATAATTGTATCGTATCCCCCTATAAAACCCCATATTTTTTACTTGAGACCTAATTTTTCATATATAATATTTTTCCCTCGTATCATGAAAACAGTAATCAATTATGACCTGAAAGACTTCTATAACAAAATTTAACTAGTAAATAACATTGAATACTAAATTTTGAGTCCATCCTCATCAAGTGACTTTTCCTTTTCATTCTTTTAAGAGTTGATCCATGTTTCATATACACATGAATCCCTATACAACATCCTTTTTTGTAACAGAAAAACTACCAAACTCCAATTTTTTATTTGGCATATCGAACATTTGGATATCCCCATGTATGTGAAAAAATATTATAAAGGCATTAAAATTTAATATAAATGTATTATTTTAACATGAAAACATGTTCTAAGTCATTGTTTCACCTATTTATAATAAAGTATTTGGACCAAAATACATGCAATTATCTTAGAAGGAATTAGGAACTCTTTGAATTTGTAAATCATTTTCTCAGGACTTATTTCTTCATTAATACATGTTCTGAGTTGAAGGATCAAGGATGATGTATTCTATATATGTAATGATATTTGTGATATGAGAAACTTGGAATGTATTCCTTCATCATTTTCTAGGCTATAGTAACATGTATATCAAAACTAGGGTCTTTTATAATCCATAATACCACATCACCTTGTTAAATGAGGTTATCAATTCATGTATGGTTAATAGAATGATCTCCATTTTTTTGTATTAACAAGTAACCAAAATAAGTAAATGTTTATAAGTGCATATGTATTTGGGAACGGTACTTATAAGGGAGAAAAACACAATACTGAGAGGTCCACTGGCCAATTAATTATTCATGAGGTATTCGTAGGCCGAGACAACTGAAGAACATTCATTATCGATGTATTGGTTTAATATAGAGAGGGGACTTTAATTAATGTGAAATCTCATGTTATGTGCTCTTGTATCAATATTTACATGTCTAATAACATATATTTATCTTATCTAGTATCAATAAAATCCATTATTGTCAAATATTTCTTGTCCCAATACATGATTCATTAAAGCATCACCAATAGTTTTAGGGAATTTTCAGATTATGATTTCCTCAGCAGTGGAAATTCATCATACATTTTGTGAGAGGAATAAGGCGGAATATCTTTTAGATTCAAAAGGATAAAATGCATTGGATTATAACACATTCTAATGTTCTGAATCATCAGGTATGTACACTGTCAAAATCATATAAAGGGATTCCCTTAGACATCATCATTTTATGCCTTATTAGTCCCTTTTCACCATCCACTTCTTTATTTCTTAAACATTAAATAATAATATATATTTCAATTTTCAATCAGACATATAAATGAATATATATATATATATATATATATTTATATATTCACACAATTATGTCTGAATATTTCTTTTAGATGGGGAGTAATTATATAACCAAATTCATTTCTATGTAAAGATAAAGTATGAGTTATGAATTTAAATCACATTTCAGGAAAATGATATTCATATTATATTCTTAAATGATTTATTTGAAACTATTTAATGTTATTTTTATTGATATAATATTATTAATAGATAATTAAAATCTCAACCCATTAGTTAGTTTTTTGAAACCCATAGTACTTTGATATGTGAAATTTTTGGGAAGAGGTTCCACCAAAATTATTGAGGCTTGTAATGTATTCATGTTGCACCCTTGCACAAGACAATGACATATTAATTTTAATCCAACAAGTCTCAACTGAAGTATATGCTTTGTGACCCTACATATAATCTCTCATAGAGGATCCATCATAATGCCTGTTTTTTCCTTTTTAATTAATATGTGTATACTCTTACACCATATTTTCGACGATAAATCATTTAGTATTAATGGAATATTTTATAGAAATTTTTTTGATATTTTTTTCTTAATTAGGATGTATTTTTATTTAAAAAATCAAATATAAATTAGGGAATCATGTGTCCTGTTTTAAAATTTTGAAAATAAAAAATACATTTTAAATATTTTTTATAGCAATATTGAAAATGATTCTTCTATAAAAAGTTATATAGGTGAATAATTGGGTGGTGTATTCCAAATGATTTTTATACTCTTGTTATATTGTATCTCAAATTCTATTTTAGGCTTTGAATATAGTTTCTCTCCGACCGATTCTATTTTCTTGTATATGATGGTTTCCAATAGGTATAAGTATATCAGTTGGTTATTATTGTTTCATTTAGTTTACCTTATATCATAAACCAATTTGGAATTTTCTTCTTTCCTTTTATTTTATTGTTTTCCCATTAATATTTATTTCTCTAGGAAATTGAATATGATGGTTGTTCTGTGTGGGGGAGTTTTAGGCAATTGTTGGGATTTTTTTAACTTTATATGTACTTATGCAGATTATTTAACTAAATTTTCATTATAATAGCTTGTTTGTCTTAATATGGAAAGTAGACATATGAAACTTTAATGATATAATTTTAATAGAATAATTCTATATTATATTTATTTAATTTGAGTGAAAATATGTCATTTCGATATGCTTTGATTCCATAGTATTATTTTCTATCCTTTGGTGATCGAGAAGGAACCCTAGGTATGTCACATAATAACTTGGGTGCCCATTTCAGGTTGTCTCTAAGTCTGATCATGACATAACACTTCTAGATGTAGTCACAGACAAGCTAGATTATTTCTATTCATTAAATATATACCCTTATTACTCCATGGAATTTTATCACCTCCTATCACAGAGGAGGTACAAAAAGAGGATCTTCGTGTGACACACATGTACCAAAAAATGCATATTTCAAGAACATGAAAACCAATTCAATCACATAGATTTGGTTTTTATAGACCCTTGTAGGACACCCCTATATAGCTTTATCATTTTTTCATGGTTTATAATACTTGAGTAAATCCAGAAGCCGCATCATGCATCAGCAACATGAATGATAAACTCCATACATTCCATCTCATATATCACATGCTAAAATTATTAAGGGTTCCATTATTAATTATTTTTTAATCATTTATAAATTCACCCTTTATCAACAATTAACATTGATAAAGGGTGTTTTTATTATTCTAAAACCCATTAGAAAAAATATTTTTTGAAATAATTTGAGGGTTGCCTCTCCCGATCACCACTCCCATTTTCAGCACTTACCCCAACATATTCTCATGCATGAATGTCTCTTTTTTAGTGCTCTCCCCCATTCTCATCTACATGTACATCTAAATTTCTAATCACTCTAATATGGGACCTCAATGTTCATATAGAAAAACGTTAAAACTGCTCTATAACAATTTTCTTTACATTTTATGACATATTTATTTATTTATTTTTATCTATTTATATTTTTATCCATATATTTATTTATAAATATATATATTTATATAACTATTTTTGAATATATATCTAAGATATCTTTGTGTGTGTGAGTTTATATATATATAAAGATATTTTTATATTTTTATATGAATATATATATATATATATTTACACATATATTATATTAAAATTTATTTACATGTATTACAATATATACCTATATATATGTTTTCTTTGTTAATATGAAACACATACAACAATATTTACATTTAATCCTAATATATAAATGTTTATATATAAACACATAATTATGAATTTTAATATTGTAAACAAAAAAATAGACATATAATTTAAATAACATATATAATTAATTTTTTTATATATTAAAAAATAAATTTTATATGTATATATGTTTACATATTTAATTATACTACAAAAATTATATATGTAAATATAAAAAAAAATTATATATATATGTATCAATTTCATTATAAATAAAACTAAAATATTTGGAATGATAAAATAGGAACACCATAATATTCATAATAAATTTTGTGAAGAGAAGAGATTTAGTCCCCACTAAAAATAGACCCTCTTTAGTGAGGTTGAAATGACATCCAATGTTATAAAATTAGGGTATCCCAAACGAAAACTTTTTTTATAGGCGTACTAGGACATTAATTATACTTAGAACATAGTCCATGTAGTCTCCCCTACTATATGTTGTAGATCATTCCACTTGCTTTTGTTGAAAATATTTTGGATCCTAAATGGACACTCAGATTAAATCTTATGTTTGTTGGAATCTTAAGATGTATTTTAAACATTAAAAAAACATTATGTTTTTTTCAAGCTTCATTTTTATGTTAATAAATACTAATTAGAAACTTATTATTTAATTTTAATTTTTAAATATTTTATTAATAAATTTTAAAAAATATATTATATACTATGTTTAAATAAATATTACATACTACATAAATCATATTTTAAAAAATAATATATATAATAATATATTTATACATATTAATAGAAATATATTTTTGTATAAAATTATATTTTTTAATAATATATAATTTTGTAGGATGTCCTCCTTTTATCAGTGGTAAATGAGTACTATTATGTAATGATAAAGGGTAGATTTTATCAACATTAATAAAAATTCCATTTTATACTTTATTTCTTAGTTACGATTAAGGTATACTTTATTATTTCACTTTAGCTAGAATTTATAGATGTTCCCCATTAATTTATACTTTTTTTTAATTGATAAAGGTCAGTGTTTAATAATAATTATTCAATAATAGTGTGATGGTCCTAGACTATAGACGTGAGACCCATTAAATACCTCTACCTAGTGAGAGATGATAATGAGTGAAAAGACCCCAAATGAGTAATGAGATAAGGATGTCAAGATAGAGGGGGATCGGGGGAGAGGTGATATGAACAATGTTTTTTTCATCATTTCTAGTGAAGAAAAGTAGTGTGGTTGTTAAAGTGAAGGAATTTTGTTTGTATGATCGGTGTATGATAGCAGGGAAAGGAATTATAGATAAATTAATGTGGAATTATGGTGGTGTGTAGAGGAGAATACTGGGTGTGGAGATGTGGTCATGGAATTTTAAAGAGTGACATTATAGGAAGGTGAGGGGATGTGGGAACTTGGATTATAAGACAAATGGATAAGGATTAAAAGAAGAAATATTTAAAAACAAATGAATCTATAAACCTATAAGGAATAGAAGGGTCATGTGAAATGTGGTATCATTTTTTATTTAATCGTGTATAGATATAAATACACACATAAAAATGAACCAAAAAACCTATAGTCTAGTGGTGCAAAATTTTTCTAGGTATAAATTTATAAACCATATTCTTTTAATATGGTATTTTTAGAGATTTTTACATATAGGCATTGATAGTTTCTTTTTAAATGAAATTAAAATATATTATGTGACTATAAAATCACACTAGGTTTTCATGATTAGGATATATTCATGAATATTTATGGACCGATGCTGCAAAAAGAAAGATTACAGGTGAAATATTTCATGCATTGATGATCATAATGCATGGGTGTCACATCTAAAAACCCCTAGTGTATATGTTGGGGTTTATATTGGGGGAATGAACTTCTTGTTATCATTAGGCTAGATACTAGTGTGACCATTACTTGGGGTGATCATGTATGATAACTTATGTAGAAATAATTATGGACTGATGAATAAAATATAGGTGAAATCTGTTTTTGTATACAAAATAAAAATTGTTAAGAGAAAATGTTGAACTCAACAATACAGAATAGAGGAGTTGTTTTATATTGAAATCCAAGGGATGGAAAAAACATAATTAAGATGGGTAAATATTTTTATCCTTTAAGGTGTTATGTTAATCACCATAATGATTATATGATTCATAAATTATGTTCATACATATTTAAAAAAATGGTCTATATTATGGGTGGGTTACCTCTAGTGTGGGGTAACCTAACCCATAAAGGACACATTTTGTTTACATTATGTTTTTGTTTTTAGTATTCTCAAGATATCAAATAGTAATATACTCACACTCATACACAAAAATATTTGTATGTTTACTACATAATAGTATTAATAAAAATATTATTAGGATTATTAATAATAATGGAAATAATAATAGTAAATATAAATTATTGAATAATTATCTTAGAAACCATTTTCATGACATGATAATAATTTATACTTGGTCAACATCTAGGTAATAGTTTTAATGAAATTTCATGCACACAATGGGGGGGAGGTCGGACTCGATACCTAACCTTTCCTCTAAAGGGTTTTAATCAATAGGCCTCACAACTTGTGATAAATAAGAAGTAAAATAAGAGTTTTTTCCTATGTTATTTGAATTTTATAAAATACTAGGTTATAAATTTTTTGAAAAATAATCAAGAATGGAGGCAGAGGTCATGCCACCTTTCATCTAAAAAAATTATTTTAAATATAATTATTTATATTTTATAATATTTATGTTTTTATATTATGATATATATATTAGTTTATTTTATACAATTATGTCAATTAATATTTAATAGTGAAAATTTTATGTTTTTATGAAATAAATTCTCTAACATGTAAATTAGAATTTACATATTTTATTAAATTTTTTAGTTTAAATTATGTTTTATATGTTGATTATCTTTTTCAATTATCATTCAGATTTTATTTATATTTTATACTTTATATTCTTCCAATGTCACATACATAAAACATCATAATTTTTGAAGTTAGAGGATTTGAATGTCTATAAATAATAATGTATAAAAACAATTTAAATTAAATACAACTCACTTATTGAACATATAATAAATATATCAAAATAACAAGTAATTCATAAAAAATTGGTGAAAAGTAATTTTAGTTGAGCAATATAATATTTTTTATACCATTACAATTGTATTTATAATATGTTTTACTTTCCTTTAATTATCAATTATTTACCCTATTTATGAAATTATTTTTATTTTCAAGAAACTATTTATATTATTAGGATTTTTTCTCTGTTTTATTTACATTATTTTTTTGGTTTATATTTTATATGATTTTAATGTAACATACTTGTAATTATATAAGTTTTTATAAATTCCAACTAGTCGATTTTTAAAAATTATAAAATATTAAATATTAATTAAATATAAATGACATTTGAAATAATGGGTAAACATGTAAAAATGGTAGATAGTAAAAATAGTTTCATTATTTTAATATATAGACAAAAATTTAGAGGATAGAATACATTGTTGTTTCAAATCCATTATATCAACAGAAAAAATATACATGAATGAGTATAATCAAACTCTATGGTGGGGTCTCATCCCACATTATGGTGTGAAAATGGGATTCTAGTATTGAGATTCTCGACCACTACATTGTGGTGGAGTGTGATGACCATGAGATGAATGATCCCAATGTGTTAGAATCTTGACTGTTGAATGCTTTGTTTGTGCCCCAATGAGAGGAGGTATCAATAGGATGTCATGATGCACACCCGATCCTTATTCAACTTGGTGAGTAGACGAACCTTCCCATATTTCATGTGGGAACCAAGAATCCTATCAATGTTCGACTATGAAAGGTGGAGGAATAGGAAATAACCATTGATAGAAGCTCTGATTAGATGTATCCAAATAAAAGTGTGGATATCCAAACAAAATGAATGGATCCCATTCCCCATGATGAACTTCCCCAATTGGCTGAGGCTGGGATTCTAGAGGTCCAAACTCATCTTGTAGAATAGGTAAGGCCTCACGTTAAAAATAAAGTAGTTTACATTGTCGTCTTCATGGGTTTTCAACATAAATAGCTCATAGAGTTGGTTCTTGACCAGGAACCTCCACTCCTTGTGTAGAAACATCATCTTCCTGTAGTGGAAGATCAAAGATACTATCCAAAATCACATGATATGTTGGAATCACCCACCGTGCTATAATATTGATTGCCTCAAAGAAAGAAAACTCCCCCTTATCTGGATCAGACATGAATATAATCCCCTGTCATTGAGTATTCTTAAAAGATAATCAAAATGAAATAGAAAATAGTACAATAAATATACTTATGGAAATTTATTGACTAACTAGATCTTGAAACCCTCTAATGTGTGGAGTAAAATACAATATAAACATCATTCTATACCATGGCTCATACTCATTATTATATGATAGATGGAATCACATCATACACACACCCTCTATATGAAAAGATGGTCGTCTTTCCAAGAGGCCATGATACTCAGCATGTCTTCAATGGAATTTGACATAATTTGTCCCTTTCAGCTTCACCGAATGAAGAACTGGTGACTATATCAATGAAAATGGGATAAACTGGAAAAATCCAATATTACACATGACTATACTAGGATGGTGGCAATCAATATTATGAATGTGAATGAGAGGTACTATCACCATAGCATCCAGAATTCTAGCAGTTCAGTATGTAGGTAACTATTTTAATAAATCCATGTATGGAATCAATGTAATCTAGAAGGATTTGTGAGATTTTTCAAAAATATTTTAAAAAAAACAAAAAATGATGATAATATGAAATAGTTTAGTCAATGAAGGATTTATATACCTATGTTGGTGGGTTGTAGACTATCCATCATGAGACGATATGCACCCAAATTGTGTCTTGAAGCACTAATGAAGTGGTGTTCTAAACTCCACATTTAAAATCAAAAATTCTAAGTGAGAAATAAGAAGAAATTAAATTTGGTAACTCCTTATAGGAACATAAACTAATAGATATGAGTGATTATACCAGTGTCCACGTAGAGGATCATTCACCACATCTATATGAAACCTTAGACTAGAACCCATAGGGGAGAGGGGAGGGATATAATCCCAATCCCACATATGAATAAGGATGATGCATCCCCATAGATCAGTGTGATCAGTTCACTATGTAGTTCATAATACTCTTTATGTGTACGCCATGCATTCTAATACCTAGATGTATATCCTAGGCTGATCAAAATCCTCTAGTAGGCCTAGATATATCTTGTGTACCTACATACCTTAGTGATCGCCAAATAAATTCCCTCTAAAGATCTGTAAGATATATGTATTGGAATGAAACATGAGAGTTTTAAAATGAACATCATTGGGTAACTATGAAATGTGTGTATCAATCCACCTCAAAAATATCAACCTGTAATCCATAGCATTATCATCAGCCAAAATGTCGATGTCTAGAAGTAATTGTACAAGATCATGCTAGTCTCCATGGTTGGGTCCTATAATTTTATTCCCCTAGATAGGTTGATCATGTAGGACATCCACCCCCTCAAGGGTTATAGTAATCTACATCTTAGGCAAGTTTAATGTGTGTGTATCTAGTCTACATATCTCATTGAGGGCAGCGAGCAAGTGATGATCAATGTATATAATATCTAGTACCAAAATGCTATAAAATATATCATCATGTAGGTAAGATATAATGGTGGATATAGGGGGAGGTGATGATAATGGTTTTTTTGATGCACCCTAATCCATCAAACCTCAATACTTACTATCACACTGTGTGAAACATTGATATACTACTCCATGAGTAGCATAGTATCCTCCATCAACATGTAAAGAATGAAATAAGTCATAAGTGTGAAATGTAAATATAATTTTATAGTAAATAGAATGTTATTACTAGTAGAATGTAATACATGGAATTTGAAATTATATTATTTTATGATGCATTTATTACCAAAATAAAAGGTCGTTTCTTCAGGTTTCTGAATGAATGCTTCTATAGTGGTACTCAGTGAGTTTTTACCTACAAGATGGTGTTTTGTAAGATTTAGTTTTATATATTTATATACATAAACATTTTTTCATATTTACCTATAAGTTTATTAGTAAATAAGCCATAGAATGTTTCTGATAGTGAGGTAAAAATAAGAAAAAACATAAAATCAATTTTTTTATCCAAGATAAAATGAAAATTATAATCATGTAAAGTTCATTGGACAAGAAAAAACCCATTTAATTATACATGAATTCATTTAAATATACAAGAAACACATTGGCATTTTTCAACATAACAGAGTTTAGATTAGATGATCCGGATTTTGGAAGTGATGTAAAATACAACTTATTTTCATATGGTACCTTAATAACATCTTCCAAATGGATGTACATAACATTTTTATTTTCAAAAGCTTTTATAAAATCAAATTAAAACATGTATAATTATAAATGTTGAACATAAAAATATAACATATATATAAGTCTATACATGAAATTTGAAATTAATATATATAAATATATAAAAAATAGTTCCCCTACATAAAATATAGTTAAAGGAATACATTCTTTAGTAATTATCATTCATGAAAAATAATTTTAATTTTAAAAATAAAATAAAATATCCTCTTACATAAAAATGGATAACTAAAAAAATAATACACCTATAGAAAATAATTTTTAATCTAGATGAGGGTTTTGGGTTTCATCCTGCCTGATGAAACCCAAAACAGTAGAAAGATAAGAGAAAATAGTGGGGGATCTTTCCTTGGGCAGAGTTCTTCTTCAAATAGAAAGAATTGCATTCTTCCTGTTTATTCAAATTCCTATATATATATATTAAGGTTCTCATGCCCGTTGGTTGGTGATGATCAGTATTTTTAGGGAAGATGAGGAGATATAGATGTTATTATTCTATGTGTATTGTCTCAAACAAAGTGTTTTAAACCATATTATTTAGGTATTATAAATTGGTGAATCAAGGGTAAACATGATGAATAATGATCAATTTATTTTGAAACAATAAGTCCGAGTAATCATTTTTGGTTTTTGTGTTTAAATTTCACATTTTTGAGATACTTCATGAAGAAAAAGAATCCATTGTGATAGTCATTGTACGAACACCAATAACAGGTAGATACGATAGTCTAGGTCCCTGTTTCATTTCTAGGGAAAATCAACAATATAGTAGGGAATTATACGTAGTTATGTGTAGTTTTTGTTACAATGTAGTGATATAAGATATATAGGGGATCCATCCATTGTGATAACATGGATGAGTCATGAAGAATATGGGATGGACACTGAGGGGTTCAACTTCACTTGTGTAGCTTTCAGGAGAATACATGAAGTACAAATTTAGGGATTAAATGACATCGAACGTATATAGTGATAGGGATTCACCAATTCTTGTTCAGATATGGTGATATAGTCACTTAGTGATGTTTCTACGGTGGTGGTGGGGACTATGGTTGACAATAATAGGGTGGTTCAGTGTTAGTGGTTTGCAATAACCTGAGGAAGATGACCCCACTATTTTATATTTTGTTTCTTTTTATTTTATTTTATTTTATTTTTGGTTTCATTTTGTTTTTATAAAGTAAAAATTATATATAAAAATATATTAAATAGAACATACATAATTATTAACTTATAAATTCTAAAAACAATCATTATTTTAATATAATAATAAAAATTGAAATGTATACAAATACTGTTTCTTAGAAAAGTAGTAATACTTTATATTTCATCATAATTTATTAATAAAATATAAAATGGAGAATGAAATATATAATTTTTACTAAATTATTCATTTAAGTTAATTTAAATATAAGAAAATCAATAAATAAAAATTTATCAGAAGAAAAATACCGCTACATTTTTGGGGGGTGTTATATTCTACCCCCCATTAAAAAAATATCAACCTCGAAATTCATGTTTCAAACTTATGGAATATTTTGATATTTTATTTATTGAAATTTGAAAACGAAAATCACTTAAATTTTATACTTATACATGTTACCTAACTCTCTATGAGTTCCAGTGTATATTTCTAACACTTATACTTCCCTCAATAAAAAATTTTTTAAATAAAAATATTTTACTAAAATACTATACTTAGAAACTAATTATATTTTAAGAAAATGGATTTATCTCTAATGTTATCTTTATAGTTTATTCGATACCAACTGTGATCCCCTGGATTCCTGCTTCCAGATATATTACAATAAATAATGTATATTTTTTATAAAATGTAACTAAGAAATATAGAGTTATATACATCATATGATCTTTCTAAGTCTAGTATTTCTAGGAAAAAGACCACTCTTATAAGTTATAAAAGATGAAACAATAAATTAAATGGAAGAAATAAGATTTTTCTTATGCTAGATCCTTGTTGAAGCTAAATTCATAGAATCATCTAAATGATCTAGAAAACATTTTAAAAAAACAAATTATGATAAAATTTCCCATTATTGTTTTCTTAAATACTTATGAAAACCCATTTTGGGAAATATTTTTTGAAAACCATTTTCAAAATACAATGGAGAAATACCTTTGAAAATAAATTTTAAAATACTATTGATAATATAAATCTTTGTAAATCAATTTAAAAAACATATAGTTTTGAAAACATAAATTGGAAAACTTTTTGAAAAATATAATATATTTTCAAAACTCTTTTTAAATTCATTTGAAAACATGATATTTCAATGTACTTTGTATATACTTATGAATTTGAAAGAATTTAGAGTACTATTTTAAAAATAATTATGCCTTTCTAAATTATATAAAGCCTGTGAAAATATGTACACTTTTAAAAACATTACTATACTTTTGAAAATTCATAAACATTGAAAACTATTTAAAATAACCTAGTGATTATTAAAAAAATTAAAAAAATTCATTAAAATAAAAAAATGGGACCACATTAAACATGGAAGGATATCTTTGAATATTACCTTTCATTTAGAATGGGTTCACACCTAACTCCCTAATCTTATTTACAATGTCCAAGTCCTAATTTTTTTAAAATAATTCTATATCATTTTACATATAAATAAATATATATATAATTTTTTCATAAGGGTTGTGAATTTTTAAAATCATAACAACGCATTAAATACACCAACATGTTTATATTACATATGAATATATAATTATTATCTTTCTTAAAAATTCCCAAGTGAGATTTGGTACAACCCAAACTCATGTCTTTCAGCCTTTTAATGGGATATTAATTATATTGAACATCTATGTATTCAATCATTCATTCATTAACTCATGAAATTCCTTTTATTTAAATTAGATTAAAAGTGATAAATTTTATAAATTTAAACTTATTCTTGATTAACTCATATGCCTAATTCAAATTTTGATGTTTTCACACAAAATATATTTATGTAAATATATAAAACATACAAATGAGATAAAATAAATATTAAATTTCAATTAAAATAAAATAATAGATATATATTCTTTATTTCTTAGAATAATCAAAAGAATAATTAGACATATAATTCTAATTTGTAATAAATTTTTAAATAAAACAAAATTTTTCTGTATAATTAAAATATTACCATATTAAGCAAGATCATAACCTAAATTTATATAGATTTTTCAAGGAATATGAAATATTTCCTATTTCAAATTTTGCAATAATAATTAATGGTATATATTTATATATGTCTATATATATACATAAAAAGTATACCAATCTTGATAATTTTGGATTGATCTCATTATCCCATAAAATATAAGAATAGAAAATGATGGTGTGCATAATAGTAATTGTAAAAATTACTATTTTTATAAAATAATTCTCTTAACCATATATATATATATTTATTTATATTTACTTTCAGGAAACAATTATTAGAAAGAGAAACTATACCTTTAACATATAATTTTTTATCAAAAATTATATAAATCGTTTAAAAATTATAAATGTATCATTTCTAAAGTAAAACAATTCATCCTTTTCTTACAATGGAAACAATAAATTGAGTCAGATACATACTTTTCAATGAAGTACATATTCATTAATATCATGAAATAATTTCCAAATGTATATATAAAAATATTTATATATATATTTATATGCATATATCATTAGTATGAAAACACTACTTAAATATAAATTGAATGTACATACATAATTATAAATAAATTCATATATTTTCTAAATACAATAAACATGAATAGGTATATAAATATAAATATGTTAATAATTATAAACATTAAACTAGAAGTCAAAGTATTAAATGACCATGAACATTAATAAAATCATATATGTATACATATTTGAATAACATAACTAGTATAATATATCGATATATGATAACAAACCCATGAAAATACTTTAAAAATTTTGATGTTAATATTTATTGAAATTGGAAAATAATACTAAAATAGGTTTTATATACATAAATTTATATATTTCATACATATAAATATATATATATATGTCATTTATTTTTAACCGAAAATTTTATTATAAACATGTAGTTTATGTAAATAATACATAACTACAACTTTGAATTAGGAATTAATGTAATAGTATTTATTTTTTAAATAAAAATTCCCCTCACATAAAATATTGTTAAGAAGTGTACATTATTTTGTAATTAGAAGACTAAAAAAATTAATTTTAAAAATAATACAAAATATCCCCTTACATAATATGAATTTTAATTAAATTTCATAATTAAAATAAATAAAATGAAACCTGAAATTAATATATTCATAAATATAATTTAAGAACATGAAAATTAAAAACATATATTTATATACTTGAAATTTAAAATTAAATTCTATATGCATATAAAAAATAAATTCCCCTAAAATATAATATAATTAAAAAATAATTTCTTTTCTTATTATAAGACTAGAAAAAATATTGTAATTTGTGAAAAAAATATCCCCTTACCTAATATTGTAGAACTGATAAAAAAACATCTTCTAGAGGACACATGAACTAGATGAGGTAAGTGGGTTTCTGCCTTCCTCATGTAACTCAAACCAATGGAATGAAAACAGAAAAGAGGGGAGGAGCTTGTCTTGGGTAGAGTTATTATTTAAATAGAAATAATTGGGGACTTCTTGTACACTAAGATGCATATATATATATATATATATTTCATATTATCATGTTCAGATACATGATGGTGATTGAGAATATAGATTTATGGGGAAGATGGGTGATGTAGATGATAATAATCTTTTTATAGTTTCTCATAAATTTTTTTAAACCAACTATTTTACGTAATAGAAATCGATAAATTAGTGGTAAAAATAAGGAAATGAATTTGATTTGTTTTGAAACAGGGAGACCGATTTAAAAATGTTGGTTATTGTGATTAATTATTACCTTTTCATGCTTTGTTGTGATGAAAAAGAATCTACTTCGATGGTTGTAGGTCGAACGCCTATAATAGGTAGATCTGGTGATCTATGACACTATTTAGTTTTTATTGAAATTCGACAATATAGTAGGTAATTATTCATTAGTCAACCATGTTCTATTTCTTGTGAAGTTTTTAAAGAATAAAGGGAGCTCCTTCGATAGATATGACATGAATGATACATGTTTATGAAGGGGTGAATTTTGAGTGGTTCATCTTGACTTTCATAAATTATGGGTAAAGAATTAATCTATGAATTGAGGGATTCAGTGACATCATATGACCGTTGTCATAGAGATTCACTAATACTAGTTTAGATAAGTAATTTCTATCACTTGAATATGTGGATCTGGTAGTGGTGATGATTTTTTTCGACAGAAGATGTTCGATTCGATGTTAGTCGTCGGGCAGCAACCCGAGGAAGACAACAACATATTTTATTTTATTTCTATTTTCTTATTTTAATTTTAATACGGTTTCAACTTTTTTCTAACGGGTATATTTTTTATATAAATTTATTTTATTAAACAATCATAGTTATTAAATTATAAATTATAATAAATTAAATTATTTTATTATCCTAAAAAATAAATATAGAGAAATGTTATTTCTTGTAAATAAATGTAATATTTTATATTTCATCTCAATTTATCAACAACTTATAAAATGGATGATAAATATATAAATTTGTTAATATTATATTATACATATGTTTATTTTAAATATAAAATAAATAATTAAATTTACATTTATGAAATCAAAACGATACTTAAAAATTATTAGGCATTACATTCTACCTAATATATATAATTTCTTTTTCATAATTCATGTGTCGTAATTAAGGAATATTATGAAATTCAATTTCTTGAATATAGATTACTAAAATCACTAGAATTCAATATATATTAATTTTACATAACTCCCTAGGATTTAGAAATTAGATTTATAACTCTTAGATTTTTCTTAATCTACATGTTTATAAAATAGTGGTTTCACTAAAAGAGTATACTTAGAAAATAAACTTATTTAAACCAAATGTCCTAATATAAAATGTTTTATAAACTATTTCTTTGATAAAAAAATATGATTTATCACCCCAATATTTCATAGTACATTGTATATTTAATGCAATTCAATAGCTTGCGCTACATGCAACACTGAGTTCGAGGCCACCATGACATACCAAACAAGCCGTTCAAAAAGTGATTATGAATAGTATTAACTTATTTTTGAATTTTATATACTCCATAAAATTTTATAATCCATATTATTCATTTCTTATACCTAATATAATAACAAATTCCTATTTTTCAGATAAATAAAGTATCAATTTTACCCCCTTTTAATGGATAAAATATTTTAAATCCAATAGTTGAAACTTTTATATATTCAATGTATTTAAATTAAATTCTTCTTTAGAATAAGGACATAATAATATAGTTTGGATTAAGTTTTGGTACTTTTTTTATAACTTTCATATTTTGATGAATAGTGAAAAATATTAAATTTTAATTGAAAACAACTCTTATAATTGAAATAATTTATACTATTAAATTATGAATTTGAGTGGTTTTAAAGTATAATTAGATTATATATTTATCATTTAATATAATTTATATCTTTTTATGTAATTTCAAATTTAAATTGTACATAAACACATTTCAACCTTTTGATAGTTTTTACTTATTAAAAACTTGCTTTCTGATTTTGACAACGAAAACTAATTTTAATATAATTAATTCAACTTATATGTTTTTATTTTGGTAAAATAGACATTGTTTTTGGATTCAGAATATCAATATTAACTTAGGGTAAATTTTTGGAATTTTTCTGAAAACATTCAATTTTTGATGAATAGTGAAAAACACTACATTATTGTTTAAAACTGATTATTATTTAAATAATTATTATTTTTATTTAAATTTATATTAAAGTCAAAATATATACACAATATATATATAAGTTAAATTTAACTCATTTGAGTCAATTTATATTTAGATTAGATATATAAAATGTTATTGAATTTTTTAACGTCTTTTACCCAACTTCTAGGAAAATTTTCAAATTTTCATAAAATGTAATTTTACCACTTATATGAGTTGAATTTAAAAAATATTAGAGACATGGTTTACATAAGTAAGGAAAAATGTGGTTCAATTGGATGTAAATAATTTTTGGTTAATAGTAACACTGGAATTTTGTTTACGAGAGTTAAAAGTAAATACGGTAAATAAAGGTAAAAATGATATTATAATTACACTAAAACTTGTCCTAATTATATTGTTTAAGTTTAATTATAACAAAATAAACCATTGGAATAAAATATTATCTCTTTGGTCCACCTGTATTAGATTAGGGAATTTATAATTATTTTAATTAAATTAGAATAAAAAGTGTTAAATTCAAAGTTTAATAACTAATCAATATTTAATATAGGTTCATACATAAGATAAACTCAACAATATATATTATTTAGAAAGATAAAAATATTTCCTACATCATGTTATTTTATTTATAATTTTTTGACATTAAATATTTAATTATATTTATGACACAATGATGATGCAATAATTTCCTTATTAATGAAATATTAAAATAATTGATAATATAAAAAACAAAATAAATATTAATTGAGAATTTTGATGAATTAAATGATTTTAAAGGTTAATATGACATCTTAGGGTTTATTTAATTTATTTATTTTGTAGTTATCATGTTTATTTTACTTATAAAAAAACCAAATACTTTATAATGTCAAAATTGACATAAATGAGTTTTTAAAACAAATAATATATTATTAAATGATATAAAAATATTAAAAATATAAGGATCAGAAAAAGAACATTTATAATGATATATATGTCATTAATGAACTACTTGAGTTTCTCATGTCATTTTATTGTAGGTTTATCAACCATGTAATATTAAAATACAAGAAACCATGTTAAAAGATAAACTATTTAACTAAGAGTTAAATCAAAAAGATATGGTTAATATGGTGACCTAAACTAGTATAAAACCTATTGGTAGAGAGTATTTATACCAATAATAAACTTACCCTCTAATTAATTCAATTTGGATTCATTATAAACCAATAATAATTTTATAATAAAATAACATTTCATGCTTTTCCTAAAGTGACACCCACCTCTCTTATAAAAGTGTACTTCTATTTCTCTCACAATAACACCATAAATGAAATTTCTCTCCGAAAAAACCTACTAAAATATCCTTCAAAATACCATAACATAATCCTAGAGGCCTTAATTTGATCATAACACAACCTAAGAATCCATTTTGATCAAATCAAAAGGAAAAACCTAAATAATATGTAATTACATCATCATCTCTTTCAAAGTTATTTTCTTCTTTCAATTCATCGTTCATTGATTTATTCCATACTAAAATAATAACTCTAGTACCTTATATATATTGATATGTTTTTATAAATATGTTACAACAATATTCATTATTATATCCATCCTGAAAATGATAAAGTCAGCATACGTGTGAACGTATGACTTACCGCCTCCACATCGTGGTGTAGTTTTTTATTCAACACTTCATTATTTGGATTAGTATAATAATGAGTATGATTGATGTAAATAATAAATATAACATTTTAATTATTCTGTATATATAATATACCATCCAATTACAAACTATTTAACCATTATTATAATGATATCGTTGTTCATGCGTACGTACGACTTACTGTCTCCATGACACAATGAGATTCATTTCCACTTTCACCATTCAATAATGATTATAAAAATATATATTTTTAATTAGAATTTAATATATGAAATAATAATGATGCTAGATATATATATATATATATATTTGTGTGTTTGTGTGTATTTACATATATCTCATTCACTTACTTATGTTCAATATGATATGAAAATGGAAACAGCGTTTATGCATTCGTACAGCCTACCATCTCTATAAATGATGTTTTCCATTTCATATATATATTTATTATACATATTTATATTCGGTATATATATATGATACATAAATAATGTATTATATTCTAGAATCAATTAAATCATTATATAAATGATACAATCTAGAATAACAAGTTTAAACATGTACGATAGAGAAAGTGAGTATTAACTATAATATTATTTTAACATTTAAATTATTATTAAATGGGTATCATAAAGCAATAAATGAATAAAGTATGATATAATAATAATTAATATGGTTTTGGTATAATTTAATAACATGTTATTGTCATTATACATGAGGTTAAATATACCCTCATCCAAAGGAAAGTACAAGGTATGGTTTATTTCCTCAATCTCATTATTATCCGAGATGTATTATCTATAAGTATCTACTAGGACATATTTATCATCTATGAACAAGTATAATTAAAATGTTTTAAAAAGAAATATTTTATGTTTTTAGATAAGTGAATCATTAACTAGATCATCCTTATGAATGTTTTTTGAATATTAATTTTTCTAAATCATTTAATTAATTTCCATGTTTTCAAAATAGTTTTAAGGATTTAGTTTCGTAGATATTATTATATTAAAGTGATAATTTCATTAAAAAGTTTCTTATTGGTATGAGACACTTTTATTAAAAAAATATCTCTTAAATTAATTCCTTTATAAATTGTGTGACATTTTAATGATTTCTTGGAAAGAGGTATTTCACTCGAAGAGTTTTGTTGATTATTTTCAACTATATCAACATCCTTTATTGGATATTATTTTTGATTGGGGATGATTTACGATAATAAAATCTTCCATATTTTACTAAATGATTTATGATATGTTTGACTATGGATGTGATATTTTTATACCTTTTATGGTTTATGGTTATAGTATT
Source organism: Viscum album (assembly GCA_963277665.1). Classification (NCBI taxonomy): domain Eukaryota; kingdom Viridiplantae; phylum Streptophyta; class Magnoliopsida; order Santalales; family Viscaceae; genus Viscum; species Viscum album. Next base: position 84,457,158 of record OY728153.1, read on the forward strand.
AACATTTCGTATGCTAGTTTTAATAAGAATGTTTATGTTATGTTTCAACCTTTTCATATGAGAAATGCATTTTACTTTGTAAGTGATGGGTGGAGCCTGCTAAAGTTCCTCGATGCATCGGTATTTCTAATGAGAAAAACTAGTCTCTTGGCAGAGGGCCTTAACAAAATCTTATTTGTAGTCTTGGAAAGAGACCATGACTATGTGGTTATGATGTCTGGTATTATGCATTCTATAGTTATACAATTAGTTATTGATATTACATGTTTTTATTCAACTAGTAGAATATCCACGTGAAAAAGAAAATGGAATTATTTGATTTATCTTTACAATATTATGTTGAATATTATGTTTAAAAAACTTTGGTTTTAGTCTTATACATTTCTGTAAATGATAATTTTTATTTATGATAGTTTCATCTATATCGTTATCCTTACTGAGTATCTGATCTCACCCCTTTCTTATGTTTTATTTTTACCATGATTCAAAGAAGTGTAATATGATTGATATGTAGGGTTAAGATAGAAAAATAATGGTGTTCTCAATGGATTATATTTGTTGTGTTTTATGTTAGAAATTTTAATGTAACTTTCATATATGTAATCTATTTTACAAGACTTGTAAACGGATAAGTCCTTTAGGACATTATTCCTTGTAATCATGCCAATGTATTAAAATAATGCACTGAATCTGGGTAACTAGGGTTAGGGAATTATAGTTGGTATTAGAGGATGTTTAACAACAACCTTGGAAATAGATTTAGATAAAACCAGATTTTGAAACATTATCCTAAGAATGACTTTTAGGATTAGTATAGAATAACTTCAATTTTTTTGGTAATTTAGAGATTTGGTTTCCAAGAAATACATCCTTGTATAGATACAAACAGGTAGAGGCGTCTCTGGCATAGATGTAAATGAGAGTGAATTCTTCGAAAAGGAGATTCAGGCTTGAACCGAGGTATCTAGGTACACGGCAATGGGACTTGTTGCGCTCTTGGTTATGAAACTCATGGGGGATAAACATAAGATAATTAACAATTTGTTTAGAAACCATTATGAAGGATTTATGAGTATATACCTCCAAAAAAACATTTTTTATGATTATGGATTATATGAATAAACTATTAAATTTCTATTATGTATTTTACAAGTTTGGAATTATGCATTGTGATTCATAAACTAACATAGTGTATGCCATTTTTTTAGAAATGGGTCCTATTATAAGGGATGAGAACTCTAGAAATATACATGATCCAAAGAGTAAGATGATTCATATCATTCATGGTCCTAAGCCAACATTTAGAAGAGAAATATTCTCCCATGTATTATTTTTATATGAAGAAATAGTATCATTTGTTAATAAGATAAGTAAAGAATTATTTGATTCATATGTCTTTGAAAGGAACCCAAAGAAGAAAAGGATGGTAGAGGGAAAGATGGATAAAGGGAATAACGGAAAGAAGGATTTTCCCATATATGATAATTGTGGAAAGATTCATCTTGGTAAATTCTTGAAGGGAATGGGAGTTTTTTGTAAGTGTGTAGAAAATGAAACCGAGTTTGTGATTTTAATGGGTAAAAAAAAGGTTTCAAATGTACAATTCTTCATCTATAAAAAGTTGAGACACTACATGAATCAATGTACCAATCATCAATGTTTACTACAAATGATGTTGTTGGTTAATAATAAAGTTATGATACTACCACATATTAAGAGGAATGAATAGTGTTATTATGTTGTTATTAATGAATTATGTTGTTTGAGGGTTGTATCAACGATGTACTGACTATGAGAATGATTGAGTATATATGGATTGTATTTCATTACTATTTCATTATGTATTTCAGACTATTTGGTAACAAAAAAAGTGACTCAATAGCAAGTTAATATTTTTGGAAAATACATGGTTTAAGGAAATATAAACCTTAATATGTTCGAAATAATGAAGTATTGATTTTGGAATAAGAGATGATTGATTTAGATAAATTATATTGGATATTATTGACTACGTTGGAACTAATTAAAAGTTTTTTTTATTCCATCTTTGTTAGAGATTGAAACATTTTTTGATTTAAGGAGTATATCGAGTATTCATGTTTTATAGAAGGAATAAAGAAGTACATACCTATTCAAATATGGTTTTCTGGTAATTCATTTTATTACCACATTTTAAGAGAATACATGAATAAGGTATTCACATGTATATTATGTGACATTCCTTATTAATTTTGGACTCTGAGTTTTAATAGAAGTATTGTGGATATGTCTAAAGGTGGGAATGGATTAAGCTTAACATTGGATACTATTTTTAAGGTTAAATCATTTAATAATATTATTTAGGGATTTTTATAAAAATAAAAAATCAGAGGTCGGGCGATAACATGTTGCGTCCAGCAAGGCCGCGAGACTTAAGCCTTCAACCGAAGGGTGAAATGGTGCATCACCTACCACTAGCCTCCGTGATGTCCTATATTATATAATGTAGTTTTATTTAAAGTTCTAATAGAGGAATTATAAATTCATTTTTTGGAACCCTATATGATTAGGATAAATATAATATTTTTGACTTCTATTATCTTTTGGAGTGAAAGATGAGTTTGTGGTAGAAATTAGTTAAAGGATGGAACTTTAATTGTCAAGTATTCCTTTTTTTTCTTATTCTGTGAAAAAAATAATTCTTAAACATTAGGGAAGGGATCAGAAAACCAACAATTTGTTATCCTAATATTTCATGTTTTGGTAAATCGATGATATTTTAACTCATCAAAAATTAATGGCTTTGAATCCCCTGATTTTCCACTTCTTGTTCTTTTGTTTGTGATTGATGACCTTAATCACTCCCTATCAATATTCATGTTTTTCCTCCAATTATATGTCTAATATTTCCACCAATTTTCTCTTATTCGAAACCCTAATTTGGTTGTGACTTATTCATTTCTCTTTCCCATTTATTAAGACTAAATTTTATTAACCCTGTTTGGGTTGTGCGTTTTCCACAAAGGTATTTTCTATTTCAAACCATTTATTTTTGAAGAAAAATTTCCAATTTCTAGGTAGCAATTTATTAAAGTATAAGATAATGTAGAACGCTACGATTTCATAATATGTTATCCCTTTAATGTACTTCAATAGCTTGCGCTAAACGCAACTCTGAGTTCTAGCACACCACGACATACCAAACTAGTAGTTCAAAAATAGGTTATGAATAGTATTAATTACATTTTTAATTTTATATACTCCATATAATTTTAAAATCCATATTATGTGTTTTTTAGACATAATTTAATAAAAAATTTATTTCTTCAGATAAAAGATGTATATTTTGAAAAAATGAAATTGTACAGCCTTTTCATAGAGAACCTTTTTTAAATCATATATTTGACACTTTTATATATTCAATTTAATGATATTAAATTATTATTCTGAATAGGGTCATAAAAATTACGTTTAGATAAATGTTTGGTACTTTTCTGATAACATTCATATTTTTTATTAATAGTGAAAAATATTAAATTTTAATTGTAAAAAACTTATTTAATCGAAATAATTTTAGGGTTAAATTTTGAATTTGAGTGGTTTTATAGTACAATTATATTATATTATTATCATTTAATATAATGAAGGTCATTGGATGTAATTTCACATTTAAATTGTACATAATCACATGTCAATTATTTGATAGTTTTTACTTCTTAAAAATTCGCTTTCTGATTTTGACTATAGGAATTAATTTTAAATTAATAAATGAAAATTATATCATTTTAATTTGGTAATATAGATACAATTTTTGGATTTGTAATATAAAAATTATGTTAGGGTGAATTTTTTGTATTTTTCAGAAAACATTCAATTTTTGATGAATCGTGAAAAACATTATGTTATTGTTTAAAAACGACTTTTATATAATAATAATTATTCTTATTCAATTTTATTTTAAAATAAAAATATATACATAATAAATATATTAGTTAAATGTAATTTATTCCAATCATTTTATAATAAGGATAGATGTTTAAAATTTTATTGAATTTTTTAACGTGTTTTACCCATATTCTAGGCACATTTTTAAATTTGCATAAAACGTAATTTTACCGCTTTTATATATTTAATTTGAAAAATACAAGAGACACTGTTGACATCAGTAAGTAAAATTTTCTTTAACTTGATTAAAATAATTTTTGGTGAATTGTAACTTTTGAATTTTATTTACCATAGTTAAAAATAAATAGGGTAATTAAAGTCACAAATGATAATATAATTACCCTAAAACATGTCCAAATTCTATTGGATACGTGTATTTCGACCAAAATAAACCTTAAGAATAAAATATGATCCTTTTTGTCCACATGGATAAGATTAGGACTTTCATTACTATTTTTATTAAAGATGAGTTAAAAGTGTTAAATTCAATGTTTAATAACTAAACCATATTTAATATAGGGTTATACATAAGATAAATTCGATTATAAATATTCATTATAATGATAAAATATTTAATACAACATGGTATTTTATTTATAATTTTTATATATTAAATAATTATATTTATTAATGACACAATGATGATGCAATAATTACCTTAATAATGACAGATTAAAATAATTGATATTATAATTATCAAAATAAATTTAAATTGAGACTTTTGATGAATAAAATGATTTTTTTAGGTTCATATGACATTTTAGGGTTGATGTATTGTATTTTTTTTAAGTAATCAAATTTTTTTGACATAAAAAATCAAATTCTAAATAGTTTCAAAATTGACATAAATGAGTTTTTAAATTAAATAATATATTATTCAATGATATAATATTCCTAAAAATAAATTTTTCAGCCAAAGGAATTATATAATGATATATATTTCAATAATGAACCACTTTAGGTTCTTTTTTTATTTTATAGTAAATTTATTAACCATGAAATATAAAAATACCAGAAGACATTATAAAAGTTAATCTATTTAACTAAGAGTTAAATATAAAAGATATGGTTAATATTTTGACCTAATCTTATATAAAACCGATTGGTTGAGAGGATTTAGACCAAAAACCTCCCTATCCAAAATATAAATCTATTTGGAGCCACTATGAATAGAAAAATATTTTATAATAAAATAATATATCAATCTTTTCCTAAAGTGATCCTCATCTCTCTTATAAAAGGGTACTTACACTTCTCTCAAAATCAGATATCCACAACCATTTTTCTCAGACATACCCTAATGAAATATACTCCCAAATACCATCAGTTAAAACTATAGGCCTTAAATTGATCAGAATCAAACATAAGGATCCCTATGGATCAAATCAATAGGAAGAACCCGAAAAGAGGTAATTACAACATCACCTCTTTCAAAGTTCTTTTCTTCTTCCACTTACTCTTTATTTGATTTTTTCCATACGAAAATAATAAATATAGTACCTTCTACAAACATATATGTTATTATTAATATGGTACAACCATATTCATTACAATATCCATCCTATGAATGTCAAAGTCACCATACGTGATTACGTACGGCTTACCGTCTCCACGTCGTGGTGTAGTTTTTTATTAAACAATTCATTATTTGCATGGGTATAATAATGAGTAGGATTGATATAAATAATAAATATAACATGTTAATTATTATTTATATATAATATACCATCCAATTACATACTATTTCACTATCAACAGAATGATATCGCCACTCATGCATACGTATAACTTACCATCTCCACGAAGCGATGAGATTCATTTCAACGTTCACCATTCATCAAAGATTATAAAAATATATATTATTAATATGTATGTTATATATGAAATAATACTTCTACTTTATATATATATATATATATACATATATCTCATTCACTTACTTTTGTTCAATATGATATGAAAACGGAAAAAACGTTTATGCTTACGTACAAGCTACCGTCTCCATAAATGATGTTTACCATTTCATATATCTATCTATTATACATATTTATATTCATAATATATATATATAAGATACATAAATAATTTTTTTATATTCTGGAATTAATTAAATCATGAGATAAGTGATATGATCAAGAATAACATTTTAAAACATGTATGATTGAGAAAGCGAATATTACCTGAAATATTATTTTAACATAAAAATTATTATTAAATGGGTAGTATAAATCCATAAATGAATAAAGTATGAAATAATAATTATGAATATGGTTCTGGATTTATTTAATAACATAATATGGTTATTATATTAGAGGTTAAATGTACCCTCATCTAAAGGAAACTACATGGTAAGGGTTATTTCCTCAATCTCATAATTATCTGAGATGGTTTATCTATAAGTATCTAGGGAGAAATACTTATCATCTATGTCTATGTTTCATTAAAAAATTTTAAAAAGGAATATTTTATGTTTATATGGAAGGTACTATATAACTAGATCATCGTTTTAAATGTTTTTAATGATTTTTTTCAAAATCATTGAATTAATGTCCATGTTTTCTAAATGATTTTATAAATTTATTTACGTAGAGATTATTATTTTAAAGTGTTAATTTCTTTCAAAAGTTTCAAAGTGTTATGGGACACTTTTATTCAAAAATATCTTTTTAATAAATTCCTTTATAAATTATGTGACTTTGAAATCATTACTTGAAAAAATGTATTTCTCTCAAAGGGGTTTATTGATTATTTTTTCACTATGTCAACATTATTTATTTCATATTATTATTTATTGAGGTTGATTTACTATAATACAATCTTCCATATTTTATTGACTATGTTATGATATGTTTGACTGTGGATGTGATATTTTTATACCATTTATGGTTTATGGTTAAAGTACTAACATTTCGTATGCTAGTTTTAATACAAATGTTTATGTTATGTTTTAAACTTTTCATATGATTAATTCATTAGCCTTAGTAAGTAATGAGTGGATCTTTTTATATCTTCTCAATTCATTTGTAGGTCTTATGAAAAAACTAGTGTTTTAGAACAAGGCCTTGACAAAATATTATTTGTAGTCTTGGAACGAGGCCTTGACTATGTGCTTATGATGTCCGACATTATGCATTCCATCATTATGAAATTAGATATTGATATTACATGTGATTATTTGACTAGTATAATATCAATGTGAATAAGTAAATATAATTATTTGATTTATCTTTTATATATTATACTGATTTTTATGTTTAAAATTATTTTTTAGTCTTATACATTACCTTAAATGTTTATGTTTATTTATGATAGTTTATGCTATATTATTATCCTTACTGAGCATCTGAACTAACCATTTTCTTACGTTTTATTTTTTCCAAGATGTGAAGAACTGTATTATGATTGATATGCAGGGCTAAGCTAGGGGAATAATGGTGTTCATGAAGGATTAGTTATGTTGTGTTTTATTTTATAAATTTTAATGTAACATTTATATATGTAATCTATTTTACATTATTTTTAAACTAATCGTTCCTTCGAAACATAATTCCAGTAAATCTTACTAATGTATTAATGCAATGAAGAGACTCCAAGTAACTTGGGTTAGGGCGTTACATGTGAAGTGACAAACCCTCTCCTATAGAACCGATACTAACAATTTTTTTTATAAAATGTAACTAAAAAATATACACTCACTTACATATAAGGATCATTTTCGTTTTAGGCTTTGGATGAAATAAAAAAATCTTACATATTGTCAAATTTAAAACTGTTAATAAAAAGGCATCAATATTTATTTTCTTATGCTTGATCTTCAAAGAATATAAGTTCTATGAAGCCTATAAATGAACTTAATTTTTTCTACAAAATAAATGGGACAGATAAATTTCCCAGTTTAGAGTTTTTAAAAAGCTGATGAACTACCATTTTCTGAGATATGTTTACAATTATTTTGAATTTACCTCTGATAAATACCTTTGAAATAATTTTAAAAATACTATTTTTAATATATATCTTTATAAATCCTTTAAAAACACATATATTTTTGAATAAATAATTTTAAAAACACTTCTCAAATTATAATATCTTTTTAGAACACTTTTGGAAATATTTTAAAGACATGATTTTCAAAACACCATCAAAAATACTTACACCATTGAAAAATTTTCAGTACTATTTTGAAAATACAAACACTTTTGTAAATACGATAAATAATGTGAAAATACATATGAATTAAAAAAATATAATGATTTTAAAAATACTTTCACTCTGGAAATGATTTATTATATATAGTGATTTTCTAGAAAATATTAAGCAAGCTATTGAAAAAAATGGGGCCAAATTAATTATTGAAGTCTATATGAGCCTACCCAAATTTCTTTGGAATGTGTTAAATCCCCCCTCTTCTTTCATGTTTTCCATGTCCATGCATACATTTTTTTAATAAAACATTTTTAGCTTGCCTAACACACACACACACACACACATATATATACCCATTTTTCACTCGATTTTTTATATTCAAAAAACATAACAACTCAATAAATACACATAAACAGTAATATTTATATATTAATATATAAATATTATCTTCTATAATAAATCAATTGAGAGATTTGGTACAACATAAATTCATATCATTTTTCCATGATATCAACAGTTAATAATAACAAACATCATGTATTCAAACATCCATTCATCAACTCATGAAATAAATTTTATTGAAGTAGGACAAAAGTGATAAAATTTATCATTTAGATACTTCACTTGTATAACCTATTTACTAAATTTAATTTTTATCCTTTGAAGTACAAAATATTGTGGTAATTTTATAAAAACTAAATATTAGATAATAAAAATTATAAATTGAAATTCATAAAAAATAATAGATCTCTAATTTTTCATTCATAGAATAATCATTGTCATAATACACATATAATTATAATATGTAAAATATATTTAAATAAAACATTTAATTTTTGTATAATATGAAAATTATCAAATTATGCATGTTGATAACATGAATTTACAGAAAATTTTCATGCATAAAAAAGGTTACTTATTCCAAATATATATTTGATAATTAATGGTATATATATGTATATATATACATCAAAAGTATAACACTCACAATAATTTGATATTAACCTCTCTTTCACATAAATTATAATAATATAAAATAATGGTGTGTATAATAGTAATTTTAATACTATTTTGAGAAAATAATTCTCTCCAAAATATATATATATATATATATATATATAATTTTTCATTCAGGAAACTATAATAAGTAAGAGAAAATATACCATTAAATTACATTATTAAAATAAATATATATATATAAAACAAAGAAATTATAAAAGTATCATTTCTAAAATAAACATTTAATCCTTTGTCAACTTGGAATCATCAAATTGAGTAACACACAAGATTTTTAATGAATTGATTATTCATTAGAATCATGAAATAATGGAAACATATATATATATATATATATATATCTGTGTGTGTGTGTGTGTGTTTATCTATATTTTTATAATTACATCATTAGTATGAAAACCATACATAAACATAAATTCAATGTACTTCCTTATTTATAAGTACGTGAATATATTTTTTGAAGATCATAATTCAAAACAATTATAGTAATATAAATATGTACAAAGTTATATACTTGAAAATATAAGTCTTAAAATTAAATGATCTGGGACATTAATTAAATCATATATGTAAACATATTTTAATAACACAACTTGTATAATATGTAAATATAATAGTACACCGATAAATTTACATACATAATTTTGAAGTAAATATTCACAGAATTTTGAAAATAATACAAAAATATGTATGAAATACCTGAAATAAATAATTACATACATAAATATATAAATATTTCATTTATTTTCATCCTAAAAATAAAATAAAGAAATGTGTTTTAATAAACAATACATAAATAACACATGGATTTGGTAATAAATGTAATAGTTTTTTTACAATAAAAATTCCATTTATATAATATATTGAAAAAAAGAATTATTTCTTTTGAAATTAGTATAGTAAAAATTAATTTTAATTTTAAAACCTAAATAAAATATCGATTCACTAAATATTAATTTGAATTACACAATCTTAATTAAAATTAATAAAATGTAACATCAACTTAATACATTTATAATTATATTTAAATAAATTGAAAGTATCAAATATATATGTTTATACAAGAAATTTGAAATTAAAATGTATACATATAAAAAAATCTTATTCCCCTTATTTAATAGTTAATTAAAATAATAATTTATTTTGTAATTATATGACAAGAAAAATAAATTCAATTTGAAAAATAAAATAAAATTTCCCCTTACTTAAAAATGTAGAACTGAAAAAATAGAAAACAAATTCAATAGGAATCTTGAACAGATGATTGTATTGTTATCCTACTTGATCAAGCACAAACCAATAGATATAAAAGATAAAATAAGGAATTATATTTCCTCAGCAAGAGTTCTCTTTCAAATATTAAAAATTGAGATCTTTCTATGCATAAAAGTGTTTATGTATACTTGTTTGCAGGTTTGGATACACACTGGTGGGTGAAGATCATGATTCCTGGGAAATATGAAGTGTTTTAAATGAATGTATTCATTTTCTATGGTATCAAACGAACTATTTTAATCTTACAAAAATCGATAATGGTCATCGATGAATTGAGGGTAAAAATAATGAAAATTTAAATTTGTTTTGAAACAAAAAGCATGATTTAACACTATTGGGGTTTGTGTTTAAATCCTAGCTTCTTAAGATTCTTCATGATGGAAAATAATCTATTTTGATGGTTATAGGTTGAAAAACTATAAATATTAGATATAGTGTTCTATGGATCTGTTTTATTTCTAAGTAAAATCAACAATAGAGTAGGCAATTTTTCATAGCTCGATAAAGTTACAGTTTTTGTTTATTTATTGAAGTTCAATGGGGGATCCTTAGATGGTGACAAAATGAATTAGACATTATCAAAAAGTGATGAATAATTAAAGGATAGGATTTAATTTTGTACCTTTTAGGGGAAGAATAAAACTAAAAATCGATGGATTTGGTGACATAGGAAAAGTGTTGTGATTGGGTATTGTTAACATTGGTTTAGATGAGGTGTTATTTTCACTCAATGATGTTTCTCTGGTGTTGGTGAGGATCATGGAAAACTGTGTGTGGGTAGTTCAGTTGCGGCTTTCAAGAAACAACTTGAGGAAGATGAGCACACAATTTTATCATTTTTTATTTTTTTTATTTTTAATATGGTTTTATTTTTTTCAAGGGAATAATTATATATATAAATATATTAGAAAACCTTAATTATTTAATTATAAATTATAATAAATTACATCATTTTACTCTCCTTATAATATTAATCGATATAAATATCATTTATTGGATATAAAAGTAATATTTTATATATCTTCTTAATTTAAAAAAAATTATAAAATGGTTAATGAGATATATATATGTGTGTGTGTGTGTTTGTTTAAGTGAAATTAAAAATTATTTTATTGTAAATATAAAATAAATAAATAAACAAACATTTATAAAAGGAAAAATAACGTTAATATATATGGGGTGTTACATTCTATCGCCCACTAAATCAAATTTTGTCCTCGAAATTCATGTGTTGTGCTTAGTGAAAATTACGAAATTCAATTTCTAGAATTTGGAAAATTAGAATTACTAGAATTATATATTTATAAAGGTTACATAGATCTATAAGAGTTTGAAATTATATTTCTATATCTTATATTTTTCTCAATCTAAAATGGTAGAAAATATAGGTTTTACCAAAAGAGTATACTAACAAAATAAATATTTTTCAAAAAAATGTCATGATCTCATAATATATCTAAAATGTTAATTTGATACCGATTTTGAATCCCTAGACACAAGATTCTGGATTCAGAACAAAAAGATATGTTATATTTTTTTAAATAAAATTAAATAAAAAATAATGATTTATTTATAAGTAAATTAATTTTTCAGTCTCGTAATTGAATGAAAAGTTCCACTCTTTCATATTATAAAAGATGAAATAATAGATAAAAATGAAGTGAGAAGGCTTTTCTCATTATATCTCCTCATTGAAGGTAAATTCCATAAAGCCTCTAAATGAACTAGAAAACATTTTATAAAAATATTTGGTGAGAAAATTTTCCTTGTAAAGAGTTTTTAAAAATCTAGTGAAAGCCCATTTTTTAAAATACCTTTTGAAAATAATTTTGTAAATACATTGTAAAATAAAATTAAATATTATTTTAAAAATACTATAGATAATATATAACATTAGGGATACTTTGAAAATACACATTGTTTAAAAAACATAATTTCGAAACGTTTTTTCAAAAAATATTACCTTTTGAAAAATATTTTGAAAATATTTTTAAAACAAGATTTTAAATATTCATTTGACAATACCTATTCATTTGAAAAAAATTCAAATACTCTTTTCAATAATCATACATTTTTTATAATTATATAAATCCTGTGAAAATACTAATGTATTCAAAAACATTATAATAATTTTTAATGTACTTACGCTTCAAAAATGCTTTTAAATAATCAAATAATTTTTCATTATATTTTAATCAAGCTCTTGGAAAAAAATATGTATTCAACTTTAAAAATTGAATGTTGTATAGACTAAACCAACTTTCTTTGGAATTGGTTTTCTCACCACTCATCTTTATTGTTTACAATCCCTGAGTTCCAATTTTTTTGAAAACATTCTTATATCTCCTTTCATATATATATATATATATATATATATATATATATATATATATCAATAGAGTTTTTATTGTAATAAAACATAACAATGCATTAAATGCACATACACAGTTTTATTTTTATATGAATATTAAAATATTATCTTATTTAGTAAATAACTTTAAAGAATTGGTACAACCAAAACTCATGTCATTTGGATTTTGTATGGACTGTTAATAATAGTGAACATCCATGTGTTCAAACTTACATTCATAGAATAAGGATATACATTTTATTTAAATTGGAATTAAACTGATAATATTTATAATTTAAAACATAGTCTTTAATAACAAATTTTCTTAATATAAATTTTATTTATTTTATACATAAAATATTTGGGAAAAAATAAAAAAACATTTATATAAGAAAATATAAATTGTAAATTTCAAATAAAACAATAGATATCCTATTTTTAATTTTTAGATTAATAATATGCTTACTAAACATATAATTCATATATGTAATATATTTTTAAACAAAACAATTCATTTCTATATAATTTTGAAGATTAAAAAATTACGAAAGATCATACCCTGTATTTATGATCAATTGCCATGAATATGAAATATTACTTATTAAAAATTATGGAATGATAATTAATAGTGTATATATACACATCAAACATATAACTACCTTGAAAAAATTGAATAACCTATTTTTTACATAAAATACAAGAAAATAATGTTATGATCTGTATAATAGTAATTATTAAAATAAAAATTTTAATAAACTAATTATCACATATATATATATAATTTTAATTTCACAAAAAAAAATTAAGGATGAGAAAATATACCCTTCACGTATAATTCTAAAAGAAAAATTATATATCACACATGATGATTAAAAAAGTAACACTTATAAAATAATCATTTAATTCTTACCTAACATGGGAATATCAAATTGAGTGTGATTTATGATTTATAATGTACTTCTTATTCATTAAAATAATGCAATAATAGCCAACTGTATATATATAAAAACAAACACACACACACATATATATATTCATATATCATTAGTAAGAAAATAATAATTAAATATAAATTAAATGTACTTACTTAATTAGATGAACATGCATATATGTTTTGAAGATCATAAACTTCAGGAGGTATATAAATATATTTTTTACATAATTATAAAATTAACAATGTAAGTATTAAAATTAAAAATCATGGACATTGATGAAATAATATATGTATACACATTTTAATAACACAACTTGTATAATATACACTTATATAACAAAAAAACCATAAAAATACTTGTAAAATTTTTAAGTGAATAGTCATAGAGTTTGGAAAATAATACTTAAATATATATGACAGACATATCCAATAAAATTAAATATGAATATATATATATATATAATGTGTTTTGATCCTAAAAATAAAATATAAACATGCAGTTTTTGTAAACAATACAAATATAAAACATTTCATTGGAAATAAATATAGCAGTTTTTATTTTTTAAAGAAAATTTCCAATTACATATAATATAGTTAAGGATAATATATTTCTTTGTAATTAGAATACTATGAACTAATTTAAATATTAAAATAAATATAAAATATCCCACTATATAAATATTAATTTGAATTACACTTTCATAATTAAAATGATTAATTTTTAACTTGATGTTAATACATGGATAATTATACATGATGATCTCTAATACATCACATATATATGTATATTATAGAAATTTAAAATTAGATTATATACATATATTAAAAACTAGTTCCCCATAAATAAAATATAGCGAAAATAATACTTTATTTTTCAATTAAAATACTAGATGAATTACTATAATTTGGAATAAAATCCCCTTCCCTAAAAATGGAGTACTAAAACAATACAATGTTTTTACAAAATAATGGTTGAATGACATAAGGGTACAGGGTTTCTACCTACCTTGTGAAACTCGATCTATTGGATGGAAAATATAAAATATGTATGGTTCTTGGATCAAGTAGAGAACATCTTCAAATAGTATTAATTTTGTTCTTATTGTGCATAAAAATTCAAAAATATTTACATATTTTTAGATTTGGATACCTATTTTTGGGTGAAGATCATGATTTTTAGGGGAGTTTGGGTGATGTAGATGATAATATTCTATATCTATAGTCTCAAATATATCATTTTAAACATACTACTTCACATACTAGAAATTGATGAATCATGGATACAACTAGTGAAAAAAAATTTATTTGTTTTCAAACTACAAGTCCAATTCCTCACTATTGGTGCTTTTGTTTAAATTTTAACTTTTCAATCATCATAGTTAAGAAAAAAAATCCACAACAATGTTCATAGGTGGAGAACCTCTAATAGGAATATCCAGCGATCTATGGATTTGTTTCTTCTCTAAGGAAAACCAATAATTGAGAAGATGATCATTCACAGGTAGATCTAGTTGTAGTAGTCATGTAGTGATAGAAGTTTAACGGGGTATCCTTTGATGGATATGAATTGGAATAGTGCATGGTTCAGCTTAAATTGTGTCTCTATTGGGAGAAGACTCAAACTAAAAATTGATGGATTTGGTGACATTAGACAGTTTTGTTGATAGGGCTTCACTGATGCTAGTTTGGATAAGGTGGTGTGGACACTTAGAGATGTGGCTAAAGTGGAAACACGGATCTTGGTCGATGGTGTCATGGAAATTCATTATCAGTGGTCGAGCATCAGCCCAAGGAAGATGACTCCCCCTTATTTAGTGTTATTTCAAATTTTTTTAGTATCCATCCAATATTAATTTTTTTATTAAACACAAAAGCACTGTTAAGGAGAAAGTGGGATCCCTCATAGTTCAATAGGTTCAGGAACAAAGGACACACCAGAATTGTTAAAAAATAGAGTGAGTTGTTTGGATACATTTTCCCTAAACAAAACCCAGCGAATAGAATTCACCTGAGTGTCGGGTGGATCTTTAAAGGTGTCTTCGAAATGAATTTACAAGTTGTCACATGATTTCCTATATTCCTCCATGCTGATATTCCCCATGTTGAGGCCTCTACGCAGGATGTGAGCCTGCTTATTAGCCCACTCGCCTTGCTCCTTTGTAGTGGCCTCCTCGATCGGACTCATTTTCTTCAGTTCCTTAATATCCAAAGTAACATCAACCATTTCTTTATCCGAATGCAAGAGTAAATATCTATGTTCCACCACTAAAACCATATAACACTAAGAATCATCATTGGGAGTTTCTTCACGTAGCTTCCCCTGACCACCCAATTTCAAACCACATGTAGAAGGATTAATAGAAGCATCGTCACATCATTCCCTAGCCATGTCCTTGGTGATGTCAGATGTCATCTGTTGGCTATGGGATTTGGGCTTGTTCCATGTTGTGGATCAAACCTTTGTAGGGTCCTTTAGTGACAGATTTCTTTTGCACACAAATCTTGTGATTGGTGGAAAAGGTAGGTTGGAGTAATCCTTCCTTATGCGCTCCATTTGGTTGTTAGAAATGAAGGCATCTGACTCAATGGTTTTGTTCTTTCCCTTCCATATAGAGGATCTAAAATAGTCCTCATCTAAGGCCAGTACCTTGGACTAATCATGGTTTGATGTCTCAACCATTTCATCTTAAAATGATTCAGATTCAACTTGAGTGTCTTGTCCATTAACCCCCTCTGTTGGTTCCTCATTAATGCAGTGATCTTCTTCTAGCACTGAAAAACGATTCTGAGATATCTTGTTAGTCCCCCCTGATTTGAGCTTCTCAGCATAGGAGGATACCTGCGGGACCTTCATAGGATTGACTGGAATTTCAATTTTCTCCAGACCACAGCCCATGATTTGGATATGGATAGGTCTGTTTCTAGAGTCCAAACGTTGTGTATCCTCACTGGTGTCATGACCATGTATATCATCCTTCAGAACAGCTCCCTCAGCTGCTGATGGAATGACCTCCGATAAAATTTCCGAAGGGTGCCGAGGGACTTCCCTAACAGCCTGCCCTTCCCTTTGGTTTTCCTAATCAGCATCCACATGTGAGGTCCCCTTATGGTTTCATCTTCCTACATTGTCCCCCACCCATATTAGAGCCTATCTAACTAGTGGACAATGCACCAAATTTTAGGAAAAAATATATGTTATTCAAATTATTTAATTAAAATTGAGAATGGAGAACTGTTGAAATTTTTCAACCTCTTTAATATTGGATTATCAATCAGTAGAGGTGATAAAAAGATAAATCACGTAAAATATTTTCATTTTACCACTACTACCAGTAAAAATAGAAAGAGTTAAATTTAAATAACCCATATTTTATGAATAATTGACATCAAATATTGATTATATAGGACTAACAATAAGTATTAGGGAGAAATCCTATACATTAACATTACTTTCCACCAGAATATAACCCTAAGATAATTCTTTAGGGGCGGGGAACTAATCCACTACCTAAAAAATCACTGGATTATGATCATATTATTGTATCCCTCTCATAGGGAAATCTTTTCTAGTTCTATTTTGGGCCTCCACATTGGTATACTCAATGGTTGGGATAAACAATTTGATAGAGATAATATATTCCCATACTTTGAGAGTCATGATACAGGTTGTAATGAGATCAATTACCTCATGCATGGAGCCTTTATATTTTATTATTTGTATAAATTATTATAATGAACTAAATTATTTCTTGGTCTTATTTTTTGGTTGAAAAATCATCATTTAAATTATAGGTGGATATGTTAACCGTATTGCACATACCATCCACTTGAGAAAATATAATTTTGTTTCCCACCATCCCTCAATGTTATGAAATAGAAATTATGGAATTATTTTATAAAGATACCTAGAGTTTATAATAGATTATAAAATTTTGGTTCCCCTTCCCTTTCCATACCCTTTAACACATATTCCTATCTTAAAAATCATCCTCAAGATCCATCCTCATGTCACTCCTATAAGAGAAGAAATAAATTCCTCGAGCCACATCACTAATATATAAAATGTGAAACATAATAGGGTTATCCATCCTTTTCATAGCCAGAATATCATCATATTTAATCTTATCCAATTTATAAATCCTGGGAGTATAGTCATGATGTCCATGATCAGACACATCCTAAAAAAATATGGGGAAATTATCTTATAATACAGCCTATCCATAATATTTATTAGTGATTCATACCAAACATATAGATTTATATCCTATGAAACAACTCCTTATAATCTATCATTATACACAAAATTTTAATTCCTATCATTTACCATGAAATTAATAGCCTTAGAGACCTTTATCCAAGAAACACTTTCTTTATGATCTATGGATTTTGGGCCTTCTTGGAGTTCTATATAAATATTTATCCCATCAATGGAATCCTAAATTTTCAATAATTATGTATATGGCCAAATTTTTTTGTTTATTAATCATTTTTTTTCTTGGAAGCATTTTGATGGAGTTAATTTAATTTATTTAGATACCACCTGTATCTTCTCATTACTAATAAGAATATTAATAATTAAATTCCCAACCATATTACCAATCTTATTATAGTTATTGAAAATTATTTTCCTATAACATTTGAATCTATACGTATAGAAGTTATTATAAGTTTTATAAAAATGAAAATTTCTATCATATATCACTAATAGCATATGAGTGATCTCATTAACACTAAAAAATATTATTTAAATTATAATAGAGAAATTTTTGAACTAAACCATAATTCCAAAAAAAATATCCATACCACACAGGTTTAATTTCATTATCAAAATTAATGGGGATTCTTATAGCTAGAGAATCATCCAAAATGATATCCAACTGCCAAATTTTTTTGGACATTAATTGATATCTATGTCTGAGTAACAATGTCATTTATAAATTTTGGATCAAATAGAATGTCCTATTATAGATTCATAAATCATCCAGAATGAATTATATAGATCCAAATCCCAAATATATAGTTTTAGATCATTAAATGAAACATAATATGGAAAATATTCCCTAATATAAGGCATCTTAAAACCACTGATGTCTCAAATATAGTGTAACTATTTATTAAGATCATTGGGCTTAAAGATATATTCACCTTATATCATGGTAAAAAATTGTTAATATAGTGATTGAATTTAATGATTTGATCCCCAATAATTCTGAGACTCACATAAAAAAGGATAATGATTTAATACTCATGAATATATAGAGTATTGTGGTATGAAAAATGTGAGATAACATCATGAACCAATTGATCAATGCATTCATTAAATCAAAGGCTTGATTAAAACTCAAATTAATATTAACGTTCAAATCATATAAAAATAGAAAACTAGTTTTGAGATCTCTAGGTAATGTGGGAACTGGATCTTGGATTGGGTCATTCATATCCATTGAAGAATTAGTTCTCCTCCAGAAAAATATCACCAATTAAATCATATGCAACAATTTCATGCATCATATTTGAAACAAAATCCACCTTTGAATCTTATAGAAATACAAGATCAATCATTATATAATCAAAAACCTAAAACTCATAGTTTCCTATATAGAAATGTTCATTTCACAATCAACTCCATAATAATGAGAAAAAAATAAAAAGAACCAAAAATAATTAAAAATAATAATATAGGATTTTATTATGTATTTTTTAAGAAACAAAACACCACACATTCCAAAGGGATAGATGGATATGTCCTCACTCCACCCCTCAATATAAATCATACATTAGATATGCCTTACCACATTTTTGAACTGAAATCAAAAGAAGGTAATGTATTAGATTACAATCAAATGTAGAATCCCAATAATGATAACTTGTGTGTATAGAAGGTTTAAAATAACAATAAACATTACACACAAAAAATGGGTCTACAACAGGTTAGATGAGTATGAAAATAAATTGGTTATCTATATTAAAGGGATTCCATGTATGACTAAGTGATTAGTTTGAATGAATAAACACTCACACACACACACAAACACACACAAACACACATAGATACACATAAACATAAAAAAATATTCATATGATAAATGGATATCATTCACAAGAGACAAATATATACCCCCTTAATTCTAAATATATATATATATATATTATACTATTATTATTATTTTATTTGATTGAATAAATTACTATGTTTATGAAATATTATTCTACTAGTTATTTATATGATTTATGTTATATTTATAATTAATTGGAGAAACACTGAAACTGATTATGATCCAAATAATGCAACACCAATATATGAATGCTAATTTTACCCATTACATGTGTCCTTGAGCCTGTCATATGTCCCATATGTGTCAAAATTTTGATAAAATTTATATTTTCACTAAGTTTCATAGTATTATGTTTGAATTGATAATATCACATTATTTTACAAATAGATTATAATTATTATAACTTCAAGTATAATAGAGGGTTTTTACTGAGGTATTTTATAATTTTATGTTACTATACATTAGATTTACTTATTACCCATACTGTGAAATTTCAAAGGTACCCCATGGTGCATTTATTTATGATTATATAAAAATAGTTCCCTTAATTTAGTGATTTCGACATCTAAATAAAAAATAATAAATAAAAAATATTTTCAAATAAGTATGAGAATACACAACTTGATGATTTTTTGATTTTTTTTTTCTACCACAAATTAGACACCAATTACTCTAATGAGATATAACGATATACCCAATTATTTTGAGTTCTAAATAAATTTATTCCCACCCATAAAAAAACATGTGGTTCTTAGGATAACTAATCGTGCACCATACCTAGTGGATAAATTCCAATAGAAGATTATGCTCACTTTCTAATCCCATACATATAAACTCGTGTTATATAAATCATTAAC
Source organism: Viscum album (assembly GCA_963277665.1). NCBI lineage: Eukaryota > Viridiplantae > Streptophyta > Magnoliopsida > Santalales > Viscaceae > Viscum > Viscum album. The sequence continues at coordinate 84,477,714 of OY728153.1, forward strand.
CAATTAATTTTATGATTTTATAATTCTAGGGACACCCAACTCATAATTATTATTATAATTATATTTTCAACATTGGGGAAAATCATACATAGTCATTTAGCATAATCTACCTCGTGGGAAGAATGTATACATGAAAAGTTCTATTTTAGGCATAAAAATATGTTAATTAATAAGGATTCCCAAAATAAGATTGAATTAAATCATTTGGGTGAATAAATATTAAAATCAAACATAGGTATTGATAATTTAGTTCCATTATAGATATTTCACAAAAATGATCTTTTTGATGAATTAATAAAAAACCTAGAACATGGGTGATGCTTTATGAAATATGTAAATAATATTTTTAAAGAATAAAAAAGAATATTGTTTAAATAAAATTTTAACAAAAAAGATGGTCATATATAAAATAATTTTTCATTTTTATAATATATTCAAGGTTTATAAAAATTATATGGGTTTGATTCTTAACATGAGACTAGAAATAAGATAATTTCTTTTAATCATATTTACACAAAATTGGGAATATTATAGGGAACTGAAAAATTATATAAACCTGAAAATGAATAGTATATTTTAATAGGTATATATTAAATGTTACCACATCTAAAACAACAATATTTTCCTAAAATATTTTTTCAAAAAACATATAAAAATAATTATAATGAATAAAAAAAGTCATTGAATAGGTACAAAAGGCTCATTATCTCATATCAGAAAGAGATATATACATTTACATAACTTCATAGAAAATAAAATTATGGTTGTTAAAAACTTTTCAACTAAATTTTTCCAACTATATCTATTTTTTTTATTTTTCATCATGTGTCACCAATTTGTTACATAGTTTTTACTTATGTCAATTACTGGAATTTCTTCAGTAAATTTTTAAGACACATTCATAGTATTTTAACCATGGTAAAATTGTTATAATTTTTTTTTAAAATATATGTATTTGTATATTATTAATTCATTTATTATTCAATTCGAACATAATTTATATAGGTAAATATATTTTCCACAAATGGACTCAAATTAGAAATAGTACATTGATATGTTTTTTATAGTTAAATTTACTATAAACATTTATTACTACTGAGAGATATGGAATTTATAATATTATAATTCTATAATATTTATGGTTTGGTAAAAAAATTTATAAATTACATTGTTTTTTTATTTAATCTATGTTGTTAGGTATTAAGAATGAAATAAAAACATTATCACATAGAAGTAGTACTTTGAATGTATACACATACGACTCTCTTGTTCTTTTCAAAAATAAATGAAGTATAAAATAAAATAAAATATAATTAATTAATAATTTACATATCTTAAATATCATATTAACTTTTTAAATAACATTTTCTTCATTCCATTATAAGAGTTTATGAATTTTTAACATGTTGTTCATGGATGTAGTAGTCTACACAGACACATACACACATGACGATGTTTTCATTTTCTACTTTGATTTTTGATGAATGAATAAAAATAATTTTACAATTCTATAAATATATAAAATAATTTTAATAATAATAGGTTTAAAATAATCTCACTGACAGTAGAGAATTAGGGATATATAACTTTAAATGAAATAAAAGGTGAGTGAAAAATATTACCAATTGCTTTGGATGTTATCCTTTGGTCACCACCATAAAGTACCTTTGCATTATATTTGGGAAACAAAAAGAAATTTGGGATGCTGAGAGTGGGTTGAGAAGAAAACATTTCATGTTATGGTTCAATCCAAATGGTATTAGAATGTGGGTATGTGTGGATGTGTGTTTATAACATTTATAATTGTATTGAAAGAAAGTCTTGGAAAATATAAATGTTTAAAAAAAGATAACACATGTCCTACATGGAATGTGAATCAAATGTGGAAAAAATATTGTGTGGGAGGGGTAATGGTCCGGTGAGCCTCAGAAATTGTTTTCCAAAATGTTTCAAATATTTTTGAAGTCATTTCCGGATCATTTTTTTGCTATTACCATTTTTTATCAAGGTGACTAATTTTTACTAATGTAATTAATTTTTAATTATTAGAATTAAAAATTTCATTATTAGAAATTATATACCTTCTGATTAAAAAATAGAAAATACAGTTTTTTAAATTATATTTTTATGTCTAAAAAAAATATATTTTACATTGTCACATGTAACAAGAAAAAAACTTATTTTTAGAATAAATAATGCATTTTCAAGAAAATATTGTTTGTTTAGGGTAAAATTTTAATTGTTACTGATTCTATTTAAATTATTTTAAAAAAAATTATATTTATATAACTTTAAAATAAATCAAACATATAATTTCTTAATGATGAAATTTTATTTTAAGAAATATACATAAAACAGTTATCATTGGAACAATATGTGAATTTTATAAAAATTTATGTGTGGGTTTTATATAACAAAATAGTATTTTAAAATAAATTATTATGATGTATAAAATAAAGTTTGTATAGTTAAATGGGTTTGAAAATATTAATGGAATTATTTTATAATAAAATTGAATGTTTAAAGAAAAATAAATATTTTTACTATTCAACTAAAAATAGATTTTTTTAAATAAGAAAAAAATAGCTTTATGATAATATTGATATAAAAAATCAAAAAATAATGTTATTTTGTAAAAAAAACTTTTAAATATATTATAAATATTTTAATTCAATTTATATATACTACACCATATTATTACCAATTTCCAGACCATAACATTCATCTTGAATAATTTAATTTTATTAATGTTTTAGGTTTTTTAGTTTAGTCTATTATTTCTTGTAACATAAAATACTGATAAAAATATATTTATTTAAGTTAAGTAACCACTAGTATCATGTTTTGTCACATTGTTTCCCCAAAAATAAATTTCTCCATCAAAATTTCATTCCATATACCAGGGTAAAAACAATTAATGTACTTTTGTTTCATAATGTATTCAGGTTCCCACATCACTTATTCATTTATGTGTATTCCTAAAACTACTTTGAAAATTATTTATTTCTTGTTTCATATATAATTGTCTCTATAATCCAAGATATTCAATGGATGCTCCTTGTAAGATAGATCATTATATAACTATACCACCTCTAAATTCAGTACATATGATAAATCTGGTATATACATCCTCACGTGGGATATGTGAAGAGATCACTTATGTTCAATTTGTGTGGTGGGTGATCTAGTAAATTCTATACTTTTCTATTAAGATCAAGATTCTCAAAGGGTAAAATATATCTCAGAAACAGCTTCCCCTTTTTTCCAACTATCATGACTCTATTCCATGAATATCTATATAGTAAGACTTTATCACCAATTTTAAATTTAGTGTTTCATTGATAGTCTTCAACATTACTATTTGATCCACTCATTGATGGTTTAATGTTTTTAAAGTATCCATGACGTTTTCTACCATTTATTGAAGCACTTTATTTTCTAATAACTATCTTTCACCTATGTCAACCCATCACACTGGTGTTCTATATATCTTACCAAAGAGGGATTTGTATAGGGCCATTCAGATTATTATTGAAAAAAAATATTATAATATAATTTTATTGGAGAAAGATTTTGGTCCTAACCACCCTTGAAGTACATAGATAAATCTATCAACATATCCTCATAATTTATGATAGTATTTTCATATTGGACATTAGTATGGGTTGATATGGTCCACTAATGTTCAATTATTAATTTTTATCATACTAATGAATCATCTAGGAATTTTAGGTAAACCTTAAATATTGATAAGATACAATCATCAATAGTGTCCAATACAACCTTACCACTTCTCTAATAAAGTCCTTTTCAATTTGATTGAGTGAAAATTCCTATTGAATAGAAATAAATTGAGTAGTCATTTTATGACATTCCACCACAACCCATATAGAATTGTTACCTTTCATAGTATTTTGAAAACACATTATGAAATATATAGAGATATTTCCCCACTTACAATTAGATATGGACAATGGTTAAATCATTACTTCGGGGTTTTCCTCTCAACACTACCCAAATCTCACACATGGAACATTTATGTATATTACAAAATATTATTTTTATATTCCCACCAATAGTTTTCACAAATATATCTATATATTTTCATGTTTCTTAGATTGATGTAGAATTTTTTGTTCTTAGCATAAATATGTAGATCCTTTTTTATATCCATATCTAAATAAAAAAATCTCTTTCCAACTCTCACAACTGTTTCATCGTCAACATTGAATTGAATGGGTTTTAACTTCCTCAAGAAACCAATTTTATTCTCTATATCTACAAAATCTCTTTGATATTTCATAATCCTATCAGGTAGTGATGAATGATAAATAATTTGAAAAAGGTGGGTAGATGTTATTTTTTTCACAATTCCTATGTTTATGATTTCGACGTCAAAGAAAATTGAATCCTTATAAATCCACATAATAGATAATGATGTGGGATATCTTTTAATCAGAGAATCTACCATATTATTTTCCTTACTCAAATGATATTGGGTCACGAAATAATAGTCGTTCATCAAATCCAACCATCATTACTGGTTGATGCTATTTTCCTTCAATATAAATATATATTTTATGATTTTATGGTTTTTACATAGATCTCATTTCCCTTTATAGATATAATTCCATTAAATATTAATCATGGTGATTACTATGGACAAATAAAGTCTATGTGTTAGATATTTATGTCCATGCACCACCACCTATCTTTATGAATAAGAAATAATGTTATCATTCTACAAATTTACACAACCCAATCCTTTTTAAGATACATTATTATATATCAAAAATCCTTCCCCACTTTTGGGTATGGATATTATAGGTTTTATAGTTATCCTCTTAATAAAGACATTGAATCTCTCTCACTCCCATTTATCCTTACATACTTCAATCCTTTCTTATTAAGATTTAGTAATGAGTTTGAAAATAATGAAAAGATTAACACAAATATCTAGAAATATCCATATAATTTGATGAAACTATGGATCATTTTCACAAATGATAGTTTATAATAGTCCTCAATGACCATAGTTTTTTAAAATTCAACATATATCCTATTACATTTGATAAAATTCCAAAAAAATTCAACTTTCTCTATAAAAAACACTCATTTAATTAAAATTACATTTACCTTCTACCTCCTCAATACATTTAATACAATATTTAAATACTAATCATGTTACATAATTCATTTTGATTATATAATAATATCATATATAAATACTATGATAAATTTATCAAGGTAATATCTAAAAACAATATTTATTATGCCCATAAGGATTTCTAGTGAATTCATGAGTCCAAATAGAATGACTATGAAATTTTAGTGTTTTTACATTACAGAAATTTTGGTGTAGGTAATATTCTCACTCTTAACCTCTAAGATATAATATCATATTTCAAAGGACATTTTATTGATGTATTTAGTTCCATGTAATTAATCAAAAAATTCCTTAATATATGGGAATGAATAATTTCTCTATATCATTTTTTTAACCTTTCCAAAATAAAATAGTGTTAAAAAAGAATAATCATTATCTCATCTCTATAATAGGGAAGCATATCCCAGGATCCCTCTATTTTTAGGCATAATATCTCCCTTTTTATATCTAATTTCTTATCCTAGATCCTTTAGGTCTATTTAGATTTTACCACTTTCCTGACTTAGATGTCTTTTATGCATCACATTCCAATCTGATCCATCTCTACCTATCCTATAAGTTTTTATATAAATAGACCCCCATAACCACTATATTGAGTATGATTTTCCACCTTTTTAGGTGATATAAACATTAAATAATATGACTTATTAAGCCTTAAGCACCCATATATATAACTTACAACACTCTAGTACATAAGAAAATTTACATAAATAAGAGTTGGGTTTCATATGAAGCCCCACCAAGGTGAAAAATGACAATATATTTTCAACTATATGACTAGAAACAGAAAACTCATCAATTGGGTAACCAAATACCCAAGTGTCCTCACTTGGGTGACCAACAACAAAAGGATCATTACCTAGTTGACCAATTCTCTAGGAATAACCATATAATTTACCAGCTGACTGGGGGAGCCCACTATTGTAACACCCCAAGCTTCCACAGTACACTTCTCTTTAAATAATATAGTACCATATGTTGTACGCAACTTCGAGGTTCTAACACACACCACAGCCAATCAACGTAGCCATTATGAATAGTAATACCCACTTTTTAGTATTTTGATGAATAGTAAAAATTACTAAATTTTAATTAAAAACAACTTTTTAAATCAAAATAATTAATAGTGATAAAATATGAATCTGAGTGGTTTTAAATTATAATAAGATAATATTTTTACCGTTTAATCCAATTTTGGTCCTTGGACATAATTTCACATTTAAACTGGACCTAAGAAAGTGTCAATCGTTTTATATTTATTATTTGTTAAAAATACACTTTTTGTTTTGACAACAGGAATTAATTTCTGCCACTTTTGTGTTTTGAATTTAGAATAATGGATTCAATTTTTCAAATTAGGAGGCAGAAATTGTGTAAATAGGTCAATTTTATTTTTAGACATTTTGAATAATTACTTCGGTAAATATTTTATTTACCATGGTTAAAGGGAAAATCCAGTAAATAAGGGTAAAAATTAATATTATAATAATATTAAATTATCCTAAAACGTGTCCTAACCCTATTGGTTGATACATGTCCGACCATGGGCATCATGGGGTTGATTTTGGGACCCCATGGAGCCAATTGTAAGTGATAATGACACATTATATTAATTAAGTTAAAGTAAATAAAAAAATGACAAAAGAATATATCTTTTAGAAAACAATTTTTACATAGGGTTATATATGTTATAAATTAGATTTTAAATATTCATTTTAAATATATAATTATTTCTACATAATTTTATTTTATTTATAATTTGTATACAATTAATAATTAAATTTATTTATGACACAATAATCGTGCATTATTTTCCTTATTAATGAAAGAATCAAATAAATGGTATTATAAATGTTAAAATAAATATAATTTGAACGTTTTGATGACATACACAAATTTTACTGGTCACTATGAAATTTTAGGATTACTTAATTGAATTTGGTTTGAATTAATAAAGGTTTTAAGACTTTATCAAAAATCATTTATTAAATAGTGTCAAAATTGACATAAAGGAGTTTTTAAAACAAATATTATATTATTAATTGATATTCCATTCCTAAAACAATAAGGTTCGTCTAAATGACTTATATAATGATAAATGTATCATTAATGGACCACTTGGGGGTTTCTTGGAAGTATATAGTGTGTTTATTAACTATATAATATAAAAATACAAAAAGACATGGTAAATGTCAAACTATTTATCTAAGAGTTAAATCAAAATGTTAAAGTTAATATAGTGACCAAAACCTCTCTAAAACCTATTGGTTGAGTGTATTTCGACCCACCCCTACCTTATCCTCGAAAAAAATCAGTTTTGAGACATTATAAACCGAATATAAATTTTTTATAAAATAATATTTTATGTTTTTTCTATGGTGCCCCTCACCCCACTTATAAAAGGGAACCCCCTTCTCTCTAATTCACACATTCAAAGCCATTGTTCTTGGCCAAAACCTGCACAAATATCCTCTAAACTTCTTTCACTTCATCTTAGAGGACTTACTTTAATCATAAATCCATCTTAATGAGCCCTTTTGATCAAATCAAAAGGAAGAACCTGAAGATGTGGTAATGTTTTCACGACCCTCTTTCAAGATCATTTCTTCTTCCACTTGTTATTTCATTGTTATTTCAATTCTAAAATAATAACTATAGTATATTATATATACTGTGATATTATTATGAAAATGTTACAACCATATTCAGTATTCTATCCATACTTTGAATGACATGTCACCATACGTGTGTACGTACAACTTATCGTCTCCACATCGTGGTGTAATAGTTATTCGCAACATTATTATTTGGATGGGTATGATAATGATGTGTAATTGAATTAAATAATAAATATAACATTATAATGATTCTTTATATATGATATAACATCCAATTTTGTGTTATTTTAATATCAAAAAAATGATATTGTCGCTTGTGCGTACGTGCGGACTACCGTCTCCACGAACGTGATGAGATTCATTCCCCATCGTATCCATTCAAGTATAATTATCATTTGATGATTAAAAATAATTCTTAAGGAAATGATATCATTCTGGATATGAATAAGATACAACCTATCCATAACAAACCCATCTTATGTAACAAAACATATAAAAGAAAATGAGTAAGTTAACACCCGAAACGACAATAATACTAAGATATTATTAACAAAGAAATGTTAAAAGATCATATATGATATCATATTAATGTATATGATTCATTTATTATTTAATAAAAATTATTTCACCATTATACAGGAGGTTAAACTACACTCTAACTAGGAAAATTACAAGGCAAGGGTTTATATCACAATCTCTTCATTATCTGAGGTTGTTTATATGTAATTATCTACAGGGACCTATTTATCATCCACATCCATGTTTCATAAAAATGTATTTTAAATCCTTCGTACAATTTTACAGACTATATGTTAAAGTCATTTATACCCATTTTTTACTTTTTATAAGATGTTTATAAATGAATCTTTCCTCCATTTTCCAAACAAGGTCATTTTTTACCTTTTCAATAGAATTAAGGTAAGTATGTCTTTTTTTAACATCTACAGTGGGTGCGGTTATTTTCTGTCGTTATAAAATCATCAAAGTGTCCCTTAAAATCTTATAAAAATATTTTCAAAGTAAATTTTTTCTTTTATAATTATTTGACTAATAAATGATTTCAAAAAAAAGATATATTTCTCTCAAATAGTTTTGATTTCATCTATGTCAACATCCTTTGGTGAATTTTAATATTATTTGAAGATGATTTATTATGATACAAAACATCCATATTGTATTGAAGGTTTTGTGATATGTTTGACTGTGGATGTGTTATTTTTATACCATTCATGGTTTATGGTGAAATTATTGACATTTCTTATGCTAGTTTTAATAAGAATGTTTGTGTTATGTTTAAACTTATTCATTTGAGGAATGCATTGGACATAGTAAGTGACGGGTGGAGCCCGCTATATCTCCTCGATGCATCGGTAGGTCTCATGAGACAAACTAGTGTCTTGGTACAAGGCCTTGACAAATTCTTATTTGTAGTCTTGGGACAAGGCCATGATTATGTGGTTATGATAGTCATGAATTATGCATTCCATCATTATGAATGTGGTTATTGATATTGCATTTGATTATTATATTAGTAGAATATCCCTATAAATAAGTAAGTGAAATTATTTCATTTTATTTCTGCCATATTATGCTGATGTTCATTTTTAAAAGGATTTTGTTATAGTTATACATTGCCTTAAATGTTTATGCTTACTTATGAAAGTTTCTGCTATATTGTCATCCTTACTCGGCATCTGAGCTCACCCCTTTATATGTTTTATTTTTCCCAGGATTTAAAGAAGTATATTATGAATGACCTGTAGGGATAGTATGAGGGGATATGAGTTTGGTCTAAGGAGACAAGATGTTGTTGTAGTTTTTCATTTTATGATTTAATGTAAACTTTATGAATGTATCTAATGATTCCAATGCTACTAAACTAATCAGTCTTTAGAGACTTGATCTTTTGTGATCATGAAAATGTTATATAATAATGCCCCAACTCTGGGTAAAGGGGGTAGGGGCATTACAGTTTATATCAGAGGAAGTTTAGTACAAACCTTGGAAGCTATATTTAGATAAACTCTGATTAGAGTATATAGACCTAAGATGGACTTTGAGGATCAGTATAGAAGAACTTCCTAGAATTTTGGTATTGTAGATATTTTGGGAGTTTTCTGAGCAATACATCCCTGTTAGGATATGAGTAGGTAGAGGCAGCTCTGGTACAGATGTACCTAGGGGTAAAACCGGAAGACACCACTTTGAGCTAGACTCGAATGGGAATGGGTGCACGACAATGGGCATTGCTGCACTCTTGGTTACGACACTCTTGATGGATATGATTAGGATAATTTTCATTATCTTTAAAAACCATTATGAAGGGTTTATGAGTATATACTTCCTTAAAAGAAACGTTTTTATGATTATGGATTATATCCATAAAACTGTTCAATTCATGTTAAGTGTTTTAAAAGTTTAGATTTAGGTATTGCAATTCATTAACTGATCTAGTGTATGTCATTGTTTAGAAATGGTGCCTAGTGTAAGAAACAAAAACCGTATCAATGAATGCACTCCATGTAGGTATTTCTCTCCTGCTCAAGATAATTATAGTGGAGCTATTGATGCAACTGGTGCTGATCAGCTAATCACCATACTGGGACAACTCACTTAGATTATGAATAGTAACCTTACCCGTTTAGAGCACCCAGATCCACAGCGTGGAGGATCAATGTTAGATCACTTAATGAGGAAACAACCACTAACATTCAATGGGAGTACAAATCCATTAGTAGCTGAGGAATGGATAAATTTTATAGAGAAAATATTCCATGACTTGGGGAGTAGTGAAAGCGAAAAAGTTATCATGACAGTTTACGGCCTAACTAGAGATGCTAACCCATGGTGGTCATTGATTCAAAAAACAAAGAAAGATGATGAACTATAAAATATGTAATGGAGGGTGTTCCAAGATATTTTTGTATAAAAATACTTTCCTCGTGACCATTGATCAGATATGGAAAGGAAATTTATGAGTCTGAGACAAAAGGAGGATGAGAATGTCGCAAAGTATGAGACTAACATTACAATGTTTGCGAGGAATTAAAGTGATTATATATGTAACCCAAGGAGTAAGATTGATCATTTATTTGATGGGTTAAAACCATCTCTCCATTGAGCATTAGTCTCATAATCCTTCTCGTCGTACGAATATATTGTCTCATGTTCTATGAAGATAGAAAAATAATTATCTAAGTCTTATGATTTTGAAGCAAAGCAAGATAAGAAGAGATCTACCGATCACTCTAGGAATGGAAATAAGGGGATGAAGGGAAAATTTGAATATCCATCCCGCAGTAAATGTGGGAAGAAACACCCTGGTATATGCTTCAAGGGAATGAGAGTCTGTTACAAGTGTGGTGAAAAAGTCCACCATGCTCGTGATTTCAAGGGGAATAAAGAAGCTACTAATGTTCAATGCTACAATTTTAGGGAGATGGTACATTGTGCAAATGAATTTCCTAAGCGTCAGAGGAACTTACCTCAGAAAAGGTTAAGGGATCAAGTCCAAGTTTATGATATCACTACTACTGAGGTAGAAGCTCTGAAAGACGTGGTGGAAGGTAATTTAATGGTTTCCTAAAGTTTAAATAAATGCTTTATTTGATTCTGGATCATTGCATTGTTTCATATCTTCCCAGTTTGCTAAGAAAATTAGATATTTCCAATTTTATTTAAGAAGGGAGTTCTCAGTCAAAACTCCTAAGGGAAGTATCATTTCAACAATGTTTTGTGAATTATTCCCCATTAGAGTACCTAAATGTTCTTTTTCTGCTGATTTCATTGGCATAACCATGATTGAATTTGATATAATCCTTGGTATGAATTGGCTTTCAGACCATGATGCGAAGATTTATTGTAATAAGAAGGAGGTTACGATTTTTTATGATGATGATAAGGAACACCTTATCTTTAGAGAAGAATCATAACCACCTGATTCTTATCTAGATCCACCCCTAGTAGCTCAACTAAATTCAATTAGCGGGGCGGAAGAGAATGAAATAACTATAGGTGAGGAAAGGAATGTTAAAATAGATGATGTACCTATTGTGAATGAATATGTAGATGTGTTTTTGGAAGATTTACCCGGACATCCTCCAGAACAAGAAATTGAGTTTTTCATTGATTTAATTCTTGGTTCATGGCCTATATCGAAGACCCCTTATGGAATGAACACTATGGAGTTAGTTGAACTAAAGAAACAACTAAAGGAACAGAGTAATAATGGATTTATTCTCCCTAGTGTTTCTCAATGGGGAGACCATATCCTTTTTGTTAAGAAGAAAGATGGATCTATGAGGTTATGTATCGACTATGGGGAAATCAATGCTATAACAATAAAGAACCAATATCCCCTACCTCGCATTGAAGATTTATTTGACCAACTTCATGGAGGTCAATACTTTTCAAAGATTGAACTTCTATTTGGATACCATTAGTTGTGTGTGAAGAAGGAAGCCATTCTAAAGACAACATTTTAAACTATGTACGGGCATTACGAGTTTACAGTAATGCCTTTTGAATTGACTAATGAACCCGTTGTATTCATGGATCTAATTAACATAGTTTTGAAGGAATATCTCTATGATTTTGTAGTGGTATTTATTAATGATATCTTGGTATAATCCAAAACCTATGAAGATCATGGAAATCACTTGTGCATTATCTTGAAGACTCTTATAAGACATGAATTGTATGGGATGTTTAGCAAGTATGAATTATGGATTCATGATATTTTTTTCTTGTCCATATTGTCTCTGAGTATGTAATTTCTATTGATCCTTCTAAGACCAAGACAATCCAGGAATGGCCAGCACCGATGAGTATGACCGAGGTATACAGTTTTATTCGTTTAACAGGTTATTATCAGCGTTCCGTCGAGAATTTTTGCCGATTGTCTAACCCATTAACAAATCTCACACATAAGGGGGTTAATTTTAATTGTACAAAAGAGTGTGAATAATGTTTTAAAGAACTAAAGAGAAGATTATTCAATGCTCTTATATTGACTCTACCATCGAGGAATGGTTGGTTTGTTATTTATAGTGATTCTTTAATGAAAGGTCTTGGTTGTGTTCTTATGTAGAATGATAGTGTTATTGCCTATGCATCACGACAGTTGAAAATTCAGGCAAAAAACTATCCCACTCATGATATTGAGTTAGCTGTTGTAATCTTTGCTTTGAAGATATGGAGAAATTATCTCTATGGTGAAAAAATGTGAGATATATACTGATCACAAGAGTTTGAAGTATATTTTATCACAGAAAGAACTCAACATGAGGAAAAGGTGATGGCTTGAACTACTGAAGTATTTTGATTGCATGATACAATTCCACCCAGGGAAGGAAAATAAGGTGGAAGATTCTTTGAGTAGAAATGATCATGGAGTTTTGAACAAAATGATAGTTGAAAGGGATACAATTTTCATGGATCTAGTAATGATGGATATGGGAATAACCATGAAAGGTGAAAAATCAATACTTTTTCAAATGGATTCCAGTCTATATTTATTATAAATGATTAAGAGTTCTCAGACTAATGATGAATAATTTCAAAAGAAGATTAAAGCTGTGAATGATGGGAAATTGAGTGACTTTGTGTATGAAGAAGGAATTTTGAAATTTGGGAAGAGACTTTCTGTTCCCGATATACCTGATCTAAAAAGCAAATTTTTGGATGATGCTCATAGTTCCAATTTATCTATAGAACCTGGGAGCACCAAAATATATAGAGATTTGAAGGAACATTTTTTTTCGGACAACATGAAGAGGGAGATTTCTGATTTTGTGTCAAGATGTATGGTTTTTCAATAAGTGAAAGCTGGAAAGAAACAGCCTAGAGGAGTCATGCAACCTCTTCCCATACATGAGTGGAAATGGTATAATATTATGATGCAATTTGTCATGGGACTACCAAAGACTTCTAGAAGGAACGATACAATATGGGTCATTGTTGATCATCTTACTATGTAAGTAAATTTTCTTGCTATAAGAGAAGATCTACAACTTGAATGTCTAGCAAGACTATGTATTAATGAATTTGTGAAACTTCATGGAGTACCCTTATCGATTGTTTCTAATCGTGACCCCATTTTACTTCAATATTCTAGAAAAGTTTTCAGAAATACCTGCATACAGAACTTCGTTTGAGCACTGCTTACCACCCCTAAACTGATGAACAATCAAAACGGACTATTAAAACCTTAGAAGACATGTTGAGATCATTCTCACTAGACTTTCAAGGTATGTGGGATCAATATTTACCTCTGGTAGAATTTCCTTATAATAGCTACCATTCAAGTATTCAAATGGCACCATATGAATCGTTATATGGAAAGAGATTTCACACACTAACCTTTTGGGATGATGTTGGTGATAGAAAACTCGTAGACCCAGAACATGTGGAGGAAACGATGGAAAAGGTGAAGGTAATCCAAAACCACATCAAAGTTGCTCAAAGTAGGAAAAAGATCTATGCTGACAACCAAAGGAAGGATTTGGAATTTCAGGTAGGAGATCATGTTTTCTTCAAGGTATCTCCAAGGAAGGGTGTTATACATTTCGGTAAGAAGGGTAAATTGAGTCCCAGGTACATAAGACCTTTTGAAATTCTAGAATGAATTAGGGCTGTAGCTTATCACCTAGAAATTCCGCCAAGTCTCTCCAAAGTTCACGATGTGTTCCACGTATCACTGTTGAGAAAATAAATGCCTGACCCAATGCATGTACTCACCTATGAGGACGTAGAACTGGAACCCGATCTATATTATTGGGAAGTTCCCATAAGTATTCTTGATCCCAAAGAACAAGTGCTAAGAAACCAGACGACTCGTCTGGTAAATGTTCTATGGAGAAACCATAAGATGGAAGAGGCAACGTGGGAACCCGAGGAACTTTTGATGAAGAACCACCTGAGTCTTTTTACGCAGTAATATTCTCGAAATTTTGAGGATGAAATTATTAGAAGGAGGGGAGAATGTATCACCCCATGCTTCCACAGTATGCTTCTCTTCTAATAATACAGTAGCATATGTTGTACACAACTTCAAGGTTCTAACACACACTAGAACAAATTAAAGTAGCCATTATGAATAGTAATACCCACTTTTTAAAATTTTATAAATTTTATCTTTCAAAATGGAATTAATTTTTGGATTCAGAGTATCTAAATTATCTTAGGGTGAATTTTTTGTACTTTTCTGATAACTTTCATATTTTGATGAATAGTGAAAATTACTAAATTTGAATTCAAAACAACATTTTTAATTGAAATATTTAAAAGTTATAAATTAAGAATTTGAGTGGTTTTAAAGTATAATTAGATTATATTTTTACCATTTAATCAAATTTTAGATGTTAGACATAATTTTACATTTAAACTGGATATAAGAATGTTTCAATCTTTTGATAGTTATTATTTGTTAAAAATAGGCTTTTTGTTTTGACAATGGGAATTAATTTTAAATTAATTTCTACCACTTCTGTGTTTTGAATTTATAAAAATGTATTACATGTTTATAATTATGAGGTAAAAATTGTGTAAATAGTAACTTTTTTTTAGACATTTTGAATAATTATTTCGGTAAATATTTTATTTACCATGGTTAAAGGGTAAATCTAATAAATAAGAGGAAATAAATAATATTAAAATAATAATAAATTACCCTAAAATGTGTCCTAACCCTATTGGTTGATACATTTCCGACCACAGGCTTCTTTGGGTCGGTTTGGGGACCCCATGGAGCCACTTGTAAGTGATAATGACACTTTATATTAATTAAGTTAAAGTAAATTCAGAAATGACAAAAGCAAATATCTTTTATAAAAACAATTTTTACATAGGGTTATATATGTTATAAATTCTGTTATAAATATTAATTATAAATATAATAACATTTACTACATAAGGGTATTTTATTTATAATTTTTAGATATTGAATAAATAAATTTATTTATGACACAATAATGATGCAGTATTTTCTTTATTAATTAAAGAATCAAATAATTGGTATTATAAATGTTAAAATATATATAATTTGAATGTTTTGATGCAATACACAAATTTTATTGGTTAATATTACATGTTAGTATTACTTAAATAAACGTTTTTCTAATTAATTTTTTTTATGACTTTATCAAAAATCAATTATTAAATAGTGTCAAAATTGACATAAAAGAGTTTTTAAAACAAATATTATATTATTAATTGATATTATATTCATAAAAATCTATGTTTCATCCAAAGGACTTATATAATGATATTTGTATCATTAATATAACACTTTGGGGTCTCTTGTAAATATATAATATGTTTATTAACTATATAATATAAAAAGAAAAACAGACATGGTAAATGTTAAACTATTTAACTAAGAGTTAAATCAAAAAGATAAAGTTAATATAGTGACCCAAACCTATATAAAACCTATTTCTTGAGTGTATTTAGACCCATCATCATCTTATCCTAGAAATAAATCATTTTTTATCCGTTGTAAAATTAATATTAATTTATTATAAAATAATATTTTTTGTTCTTCCAATGGTGCCCCTCACCCCTCTTATAAAAGGGCACCCCCTTCTCTCTAATTCACACGTTAAAAGCCATTTTTCTCGGTCAAAACCTTCCCAAATATCCTCTCCACTACACTCACTTCATCCTAGATGCATTACATTAGTCATAAATCCATCTTAATAAGCTTTTTTGATCAAATCAAAATGAAGAACCAGAAGAAGAGGTAATGTTTTCACCACCCTCTTTCAAGTTCCTTTATTCTTACACATCTTATTTATTTATTATTTACAATCTAAAATAATAACTTAAATATCATCTATATACTGTTATGTTACTATAAATATGCTACAACCATATTCAGTATTCTATCCATCCTTTGAATGACATGTCACCATACATGCGTACGTACGGCTTACTGTCTCCACGCCGTGGTGTAATTGTTATTCAAAACATTATTATTTGGATGGGTATGATAATGATGTGTAATTGAATTAAATAATAAATATAAAATTATAATTATTCTGTATATATGATATAACATTCAATTATATATTATTTTAATATCAAAAGAATGATATTGTCGCTCATGCGTACGTACGGACTACCGTCTCCACGAACGCGATGAGATTCATTCCCCGTCGTATCAATTCAATTCTAATTCTCATTTGATGATTAAAAATAATGTTTAAGGAATTGATATAATTATGGATATGAATATGATAAAAACAATCCCTAAAAACACTACTTATGTAACAAAACATATAAAAGAAAACGAGTAATTTAACACCTGAAATGATGATAATACTAAGATATTATTAACAAAGCAATGTTAGAAGATCATATATGATATCATATTAATGTATATGATTCTTGGATAATTTAATAACAATTATTTAACCATTATAAATGAGTTTAATCTACCCTCTACCAAGGAAAATTACATGGTAAGGGTTTATTTTAGAATCTCTTCATTATTCGAGGTTGTATATATGTAATTATCTACTAGGACCATTTTATCATCCACATCCATGTTTCATAAAAATGTATTTCAAATAATTCTTACTATTTTAAAAATTATGGGTTAAAGTCATTTATTCCCTTTTTACTTTCTATAAGATGTTTATAAAGGTATATTTCCGTCGTTTTCCAAACAAGGTCCTTTTTAACCTTTTCGACAGAATTAAAGTAAGAATGTCTTTTTTAAAAATATACGGCTGGTGCAGAAATTTTCCGCTATTATAAAATCTTTGAAGCTTCCTTACAAGATTATAAGAATATTTTAAAAGTAAATTTTTTCTCTAATAATTATTTGACTTTTATGTGATTTCAAAAAAGGAGATATTTCTCTCAAATAGTTTTGATTTCATCTATGTCAACATCCTTTGATGGTTTATTTGAAGATGATTTATTATGATACAAAACTTCCATATTGTATTGATGGATTTGTGATATTTTTGACTATGGATGTACTATTTTATATACCATTTATGGTTTATGGAGAAATTATTGACATTTCGTCTGCTAGTTTTAATACGAATGTTTATGTTATGTTTAAACCTATACATACGAGGAATAAATTGGACTTAGTAAGTGATGGGTGGAGCCCGCTATAACTCATAGATGCATCGGTAGGTCTCATGAGACAAACTAGTGTCTTGGAACAAGGATTTGACAAAATCTTATTTGTAGTCTTGGAACAAGGCCTTGACTATGTGGTTATGATAGTCTGTAATTATGAATTCAATCATTATGAAAGTGGTTATTGATATTGAATGTGATTATTTGATTAGTAGAATATCCATGTGAATAAGTAAATGGCATTATTTCATTTTATTTATGCCATATTATGATGATGTTAATGTTTAAAAGGCTTTTGTTTTAGTTATAAATTGGCTTAAATGTTTATGTATATTTGTGATAGTTTTCACACTATTGTTATCCTTACCGGGCATCTGATCTCACCACTTTCTATGTTTTATTTTTCCCAGGATGTGAAGAAGTATTTTATAAATGACCTATAGGGATAGTATGAGGGGATATGAGTGTGGTCTACGGAGGCAAGATGTTGTTGTTGTTTTTCATTTTATGAAGTAAAGTAAACCTTATGAATTTTTCTAGTGATTCCAAGGCTACTAAACTAATCGGTCTTTTGAGACTTGATATTTTTTTATCATGAAAATGTTATGTAATAATGCACTGACTCTGGGTAACTGAGGTCGGGGTGTTACAACTATAGTGACCCATTTCCCATGGATATCCACATATGAACTTACCTTCATGGGGATGTCCTCTTAATCCATCAATCACCCTAGATATCCCACCATAGTGGCCCATTTCCCTGGCCCTTCCACCTAAGAAACTAGGTGCGGGAGGAACCCCACCAAATAAAATATTCAGGATGGGTTTCCCACCTTAGTAACCCGTCACTTGGGTCTATCAGCCAAAGTGATCAGCAACCTGGGGTAGCCTGCCTTAGCTACCCATCACTTAGGGAAATCTACCTACGCAACTATCCTTTTAGGGTATCATACCCTAGATAACGATATCTATGGGATTCCAACCTAAGATACCTTCCTAATATGGGTTTATCTTCCAAAAAATGTTATCATCCTTTACCCAATTCTCCTATTTTAGAATTTATTCACCTATTCCTTCACAAAGTTTACCAAATTTATATTTTCACTGAAAAGTACACAAAAGTGTGAATCCCAACTTATCATGATTTTGGTTCATAATGGATTTCACCAATATAACGTTCCCAATAGATGTGTCACTTATGATGTTTTGAATCTAGCATCCCCTTGGTATTTAGGACTCAAATCGTGGAGGTAGTTGTTGGAATATTTTGGTAATGTAATTTATACTTATATCTTGTATTATTCAAGAAAATGTAAGGTGATTTGATAATAATTTGAACGTTTTCTTTCCAGTCAATATATTTTCATTAAAAATGTGGGGTTTATAAATAGATAGTAATATGATATTGGGAATACCTTATACATTAATCCCTAAGAAATTAATATTGACAAGTCCCGTTTTCCCTCCTTAATCAATCATTGTATAATGAAATAATTTTCATATATAATTTCTCTTGGTGTAGGCCCATAGTCTCTCTTTCCGGATGTCATATCCATCCATCTTTTTCTCCTCCATTAGAGGATGACGAAATTAATTATTTTATTGGAATAATCTACATTTATGTCCAATATAAGTATTCCTTCACTCAATATGACTAATATTATAATATATGTTGTTTCTCAAACCAACCAAGACTCATGTAGGATGACAAATCTGGGATGATCAGGTCACATCCAGGATTAAAAATTGACTCTTTCTAAGGTATAACCTCTAGCCCAACATTAAAATATATGGTATTTTATTATTGTTTCGATATAATTTGTAGGATTCCAACTTAAGGATCAAACACAACATCATAACACTTATATTAATCTTGTGGGCCTATATTCCATTCAAGGATGAAAAAATATTTATTTCTTATGGGAAAGTATTTCATCATCAATTGATATGAACCTCTCACCTGGTCATAATTTTCCCATGATGTCGAACTATATGGACCATTCCTTTTATACAACCATAAAATGTATGATATGTCCCATTATTTAAAACTAAACTCTATGAAATCTTAATATTTTCTCAAGGATGTGTAGGAATCCCAATCTTGGTCTTGATCGCAAAACCATACCAATCAATGAATTTGTGGATGATTACAAACTCTAGAGTTCCATGCTATTTTTATCTAAGTTATAGTTCCAAAAAAGAAGGCACTAAAAATATTTTAACTATTAAACAACTAACTTGTTTTTAAAAAACTTCACTCCCCACCTAAAGATTTAATATTTGAGGAAATTTTGTGTTTCATGTTTGGGTGAGAGGGTCCATTCTCTATTATTTAATTGTGGTCTAGTTTTGTAAACATAAAAATCAATAATTTTTTTTATAAAAAACATACCTCCCCATCATCATCATTTTTGGATTTTCCCATATTTAATAAATAAGATTTTTAAGTTTCTCTAGGCAAGGAAAATAAAAATTAAATTTTAATGACTTAGAAAATATTAATGATCAATTGTAGGGAATTAATTTATTCTAAAGTTATTAGGATTAAATGAATTCTTAGTAATTTTTTCTAATATTTTTTGGAAAATACTATTTGAAAAATAAGAAAGGGAGTGTGATATGACATAATTTTATCAAATCAAAATTTTTCATTGAGGAAGCATGGAGTTTTAACATGAACCAAGTAACCTTTATATTGATATATTGAACACCACCTGGATACTAACTTAATGAGAGTAATATATATTCTTTTAATCTAAAAAAATAGGAAATTAGGATCCCATAATGATCTATAAGACAAGGGTAATAGGTGTGCTATGTAAATAAACCCTTTTCCATACAAAATATGTTCTTTTAACAATGATATGTACAAAATCATGGATGGGAAAAATCTAAATAATGTGAAATTGTTAAAAATAACATCCTTTTAGATCAATGATTATTTAATCAGAATAAAGAAGGTTAAATTCTATTTATAAAAAAAAATTTGAGATGTATAAATGGAGTGGAATATTGATTGTTTTATGAGTAATGAAAGAGAGAGAGAAATATGGTAGTGTTTTTCATTTTAAACTCATTTGAATCTCACTAGTATTCAATTTTATAACTATAACTTTAATAGAGTTGATGTAGGGTAGTGAAATTAATTCACATAGAAGACATTTCAATTTCACAAAATGTTTGGATTATTTAATATATTTATTTCTAGTATTGATTTGATCCTATGTAGCAAAATAATCATTTATTTAAGTTCCTAAATAAAAAAATAAATGTTATTCAACTAACTGAGAGTGATAAAAAAATAAATATGGTTGATTTAGATGTGTTTGTTTTTTATACACTTTTCTATATTATTGTTTTGGGAATTAAATGGGTTTTTTATATTAAAATTGGGATTTTAATATAGAATTACTTAATATTCAGTAATATGAAATAAAATTTCAATTCATGTAATATTTTAATAATTTTTTTTGTTATTTACGGATAAAATTTATTTTATTATATTTTAATTGTACTTTAGGACACATATTATGTTTCAATTTAAGTATATTCTAAGCGAAAATTGTTTCTCAATGTGTGAATTATCATATGTTCTTTCTCTGATATATTATTTATTTATAGAAATTAAATTTTATTATATATTCATTATAAATATTTTTAGTATGTTTATTTTTAATGAGTATTTTAATTTTATAATTATTTCTTCAAAAATGAAATATTTTGAATTAAAAAATATTTTTTTGGAATTATTTTTCTAAATAAATGTATTTTTGCGATTCAATTTTAATTGAATTTTTTTGTTGAGAAGTGATTTATTATTTTTAGGATACGCAAAAAAAAATTAAGAGTAAGAATACATCATGATTGAAATGTAATGACATAATTAGTAGAAAAACAAAATTTGAACTCAGGGCGAGACACAATCACTATCAATATACATACGGTATGTGGATCAAAAAAAAGTTACTACAAACCAAAATCATATTCACATAAGTTAAAAAGAAGAAACAAATGTAGTTGGATGATTCCATTATCCCCACATATTCAAACTACTATGAAACATCAATGTGTCCACATGAGTGAATTTGTAATGTTCCATGATTGAAGTTGCCACATATTTCAAATTTTAAAACCGACTACACTATACCCCATGATCTCTTATGTAACTGCATAAAGAAAAATGGAAGTGGCCATGGAGAGCCTTATGTGGTCACCTAGATTACTACAAGAAAACCAAATACCATCCATTACAACATAAATGTCCATCAATTTAAAACATGCCACATTACTCTTTTTGACCCTAAGAATGAATTTCAAACTATTGAAAATAAGAATCTACCATAAAAGAATATCAAAATATAAAAAATGGAATACTTGTGGTTGAATAAACCAGATGAACTGAGAACAAACATTTTGGATGATTGTGTGGTTATTCTTTTATAGGGATCTACCAACTACAACATAAGCTAAAATGGAAGTGAATATCAACACCATAGAACATGTAGCCGGTAAATAAATTGTAATGATCTATGGTCCAAGGCAGATGATGAACATTAAATATTGGAGCTGAAACAGAAATATGAAAACACTCCATCTCTGAATTGGGAAGAAATAACATGAACACATATACAAGAGAAATCAAAAACATGACTAGGACCGCCAATAAAAAATCATGATAATGATCCATTCTTCAGAAAATTAATCCTTTATCCTGATATTAGAAGTCCAATAACCTCTGGACATATATATCTCACTACTATTTTGAAAAAGTGTAGCCACAATAGATCAAATGATAGAGGAACAATCATGTACTAAAAATAAATAATGAACTTGTGCTTATATACTAGGGATGTAGTTGATCCATGCATGGAGGACTAATACCATCTTTTATTATCAATGTGAGACTACCAAAATCCATGGGAGGTTGAATCCATTGATTAAACATGTTGATACATATAAGTTGATAAATTTTGAATGATGTTATTCAATTTAAAATGATTAGAAAATGAGATTAACATTCAAATACTAATGATTGAAATATAACTTGATGTTGAGTCGAGAATTTTCTTGTATAGAGATGTGAATGGAAGGAACTCATTCATCTCCCTTGTACCAACCGTGATGGTGTAATGATGTGAAATAAATGTGGTCAATGAATGAAATAGATTAAGTTCACTGATTGAAAAGTAGATTTTTTCATGAATATGATTGCTCGACTTTCTAAATGTGAATTAGATTAATTTAATGGATTGCAGTGATCAGGTGTGTTCCAATATAAGTTACCAATCAAGCATGTCAAAGTTTCTTCAGATAATAAAAATCTCATTGATGGGAAAAAATTTATTTGAAATCATTGAATGTAAAAAATTTAGTGTGTCATTGAGAATCTACTCCTTGGGTGTTATCACCGGAAAAAAAACCAGGTTTCTGTTTGATCACTAGATGTGTGTTTAAATTTAATATCCACCCATGTTTTTACATGTTGATGCTCCTTTCGTCCCAAAATCTAATGATTGGAAATGGGTAATATCTGAGCTCAAAGAGATTCAACCTTTGGAAAAATATCAAAAATTGAAAAAGGAATAAGAAGAATGTTGCACAAAGGTCGCGCAAGTTCTCCAATGGTCGCGCAAGTACACTTGTGCGCCCTAAGTGATAACCGCCCGGGTCTTCTTCAGCCTATAAATAGACCCAGTGGGCCCCCCATTCGGGGAGGAATTTTTCTGTAAACTCAGATTTAATCTCCCGGCGCCCTAGTCCCTTCTTAAACCTTTTGAAACACTTTTAAGGAAATTTATTACCTAGAACGGAAGATCTAAAGAGGGGGAGGAAGGACTAAGTGTTGAAACTCATCAACACTTGTGCACATAAGTGGCCAGCCCTTAAGGGAAATTGACACACTTGCGCGCCACCTAACTCCTTCAATAGAACTTGTGCGCCACACTTCGGGAATAATCTCAAGATGATTCTAAAGGCTTTAACCAAGATTCACTCAAGTATTACCCTGCTGGTTAACCATCGCGCAAGTACCCATGTATCACGCATATATACCTGCGCGATCAGGACTTGCGCGCCCACGTAGTACCTGCGCGCCTGCTAGGACTTATGCGCCCCTACCTTTTTGGGTTACCTTATTACCCATTTCACCCCTCTTAAGCCATTCCACCTCTCCTATTTAAGATTCAGTCTTCAAGAAACTCTTCAATGCCATTTATGGCATGATTTCTTGATTTTACTTCCTTATCTGAAAGGAATTCTGTGGAATATCTCTCAAAACCTAGTGACTTACACATCTTTATGTCACTAAAGATTTAGATTTCATTCATTCAACCTCATCCTTTAAGATGATAGAACTCATTAAATCTGGGAATCCTTCTTATGAGTAAGCCCCAACCATAATTCTCTTAACCTGGGCCTCCTTTTCAAAAGTAAGCCCCAGTCTCCTAATTTGGGCATCCTCCTCCGGAGTAAGCCCCAACCATAACTTCATTAACCTGGGCCTCCTCTTTCTGGAATAATCCCCAGTCATAAATATGGGCATCCTCTTCAGGAGTAAGCCACAAGTCCCTTAATTTTTCAAGAATCTTAACTTGGGTCTCCTTTTCAGTAGTAATCCCCAGTCTTAATTCCTCTTAACCGGCCCTAATTTACCTTTGATCTGGGATTCCTTCTCAGAAGTAAAAATCCAATCATTATTCCTCTTCTAATTTAAGCCTCCTTTTTTAGGAGTAAGCCCCATGTTAGAGTATTCAAATCTCCATGAAACACACATACCTTTATGGACCTTGTTCCTGGATTTCATCCTTGAAGTAAATCCAAATCCACATTTAACTAGGCAGTCATACATACAGAAGCCCCACCTTATTTCTTATGATTGCATCTTTCATGGCACAATTGTCTGATTTTTACCAATACCTATTGTTTCTCACACTGAGCATTACTCATGTGATCTTAGAGTGTAAAAGTAATTATGACATCCTTCTTTGAGCCATCAATCATAAACATCATACTCCCTTACTTGAACTACGTGGTTTCTGATTCCTTTTCTAAACAAAGGGTATGTTGGTATCCTATCTGTGGGTTCGATCCCAACTCTGAAATAATCCATGTCCTTTTGAATGACAATAAACTTCAAGTGCCCCACTGAGTGGCTTTAAAACCAGCATGGTCATCATGATGACCAAGAGACTTTTATGTATAAAAGGATACCATTGACTAAGAATCTCTAACAAATACAGATAATTATCTATCAATGAAGAACCTCGAATACATATAAAAGATTCTCTAAATTTCCTACATATCTATCATTGATTGTTAGATCTAAAGCAAATCTTATTTTATACATGGTAATGTAATAATGATTCACGAACATAACTTAAATATATAAAGAGAGTCCCGTAGTAGACAATAATTCCCCTAAAAAATGTGTGATGAGTCCGTCCTCCCATCCTCTCAACCAATGAAAATTCCTAAGCCTCATCAGTCCACACACTAATGAGTGCCTACCATTGGAAAGTAGGTCCAAATAGATGTGGAATCATTGTATGTTTCTGGTTCTACAAACAAACCCATTATAAACCGATAGGAATGTTTGAAACTTCAATCAAGGAGGTCATCCCCGAATTCCGAGGGAAACAAAAAATGGTGAACTCGATGTGAATCCTTAACCAAGTTAAAATGATGTTTTACCTATTTGTTAGGCCCCTATTTAAAACTCAATGAGAGGGCCAACAAAAACAATCATTGACATATGTGCTCATCTAAAAGATGTAGTGGCTAAATTTATCCTTATTACGCCTGTTATATCAAATAGGCACTCTTTTCCAAGATCTTCTGCATTTCCAGAATGGCTGCTCTCAAGTTCACACCTGTGAATACTGCTGCTGCAAATTCTACTGTTGCTACTCTTGATGGATCATCGTCCGATCTGAGGATGACATCACCTACTCAGTGTCTTCAATGCAGGGTATCAATTGTGCTGGTTATGGAGTACCGTCAACACGGTACCATCCCAACTATAAAGGCTGCCCGACAAGCCCTCCACGTGAACAGCTCACAACGGTCATCCAGACAATGAAGAATAGTGATCAAGAAACAGTCGGTGCGGACTACCATCTCTAACCATTTCAGGCTGTTATCCCCGGAAGGCAATCACCATTCGCTCCCTTATTCTGAGGAGGTTAATGATCAGGTCCCTTAGGGCCTTAATTCAAGTAGACATGATTCCTTCCCAAGGTCTCCCACAAAAAATCGCCACCATAATCGTGTGGCAGTGCGCCCTCAACATGATGAGGGTACCGACTCCAGGCATTCGACTCAGGTTCCTCCAACCCGAGTCGGCAAGATGAACTGCCAGAGGAGGAATCCGGTAAACATTGATCTGGTTCTCACCTCTTCCATCTCCGGAGAATTTCACCAACCTAACTTGGTGGAAAGAAATGATCGGGCACACAAGCCTGCCCATTTTAATTCCGCTGTCCAGTAGACTCGTCTGGTAGCAACACGCCAATCCCGTCAGGTAATTCCGACGGAGTATTTTAGGAAGGAACATACACCTGTTTATACATCATCAGCTATTAAGCAGGCTCTTCTGACTACATATGATGGATCTCGTCAACCATGTTCGACAAAGTGCAATCAGCAAGCACATAAACCTGCTAGTATTAATCAATCCTACCAAAAGTCTTGCTTTGTAGCATTCAGAGAAGTCAGTCGGAAAGCTCCGACGACAAACAGGAGGCAGAATCAACTCTCTGCCCCCACACTTGAGTACTGTCAGGATTCACTGATAGGAAAAGGAGGATAAGAGCAGGCACATACACCTACTCCAAGCACAGAATAGACGTATATCTTTGTTCTGGCAGCTGAAGTCACCAAGCATATTTTATCAATGGTGAAAGAGAAGAAGAAAATCCCTGCTCATATTCTGGATGCTTTCTAGGATATTTTAACAGCTTCAGCAGCATCTTAGGGAAAGACACAAAAATCTATCCCTACCAGTTGAGTGACACATCAACAGTTCACTCCGAAACATATACACACATCTGTTCCAGTCCAAGAGTGTTGTGGGGCATACTCCCACATATCATACGGACAACCAATTCAGGCACACACACCTGATTTGAGTGGAGATCATCAGCCTAACCTATCCATATTTCCTGATCAGGCATATACACCTACTCAGAGCATCCACTTTCATCAACAAGTGGTTTCCAAGGTGAGTAATAAGGTGTCTAAGAAAAAGACCCACCCAGCACAGTCAGGAGATCAAGAGCCAATCTGTAACAAGGACTTGCTCAATGCTGGAGTTATTGAAGCCCTCAGACAGTTATCTTTTGGAATTCAAGATTATACTCCCTCATTTCCAAATAGTGGGAACCTTAATTCCGAAGGTCTTCAATAGACACATCCTCATGAAGGGTTTCTTCATGACAATTCGGTCGATCTCGAAATTTCAACTTCAGATGAGAGCCACAGGAACCCTCTGTGTTGTCAGAAGACTAAGGAGCAAGAGATCTCGTCTTTTGTTGTAACCCACCATGGTGGTCCTCCCCATGATGATGAATTTCGCTGCAAAAGTTCTCTCTGCAGTAGTGATGCACATTGCCCAGAAAATGCTCCAGTGGACAATGTAGTGCCGAGAAAGCCCTCTTATCTTGAGGCACATGCAAATGCGAAACTAGTCATGTCTGATGCTTCATCGCTAGAAGGTGAAATACATTCTCAATCAGAAGATAGCCCAGGGTGTAGGTCATTCTCCAAACCACCCCTAATCCATGCATCTTCTAGTTTGATCAGTGATTTCTCTACCAATCCTATTGAACCCAATGAAGCAACAAGGAAGCATTAGATCTGGTCAAAACAGGTAGAAGAATCTTCCTCAAATGATAAAGAGAAATGCTGAACATGAGAAAAAAACTGGCAAAAGGTGAAGTGCCAGTCATGTTTTGGCCTTTGGCTGACTCTCAGTATGACATTCCAGAAATGTTAATGGAAGATGAAATTCATGATATTCATCTAAACATATGGAAAACTCTTAGTCAGTTGAAAAAGAAGTATTATATTATGATTAATATGAAAACCATCTTAAGATAATAGAAGGGGTACAATTTCATATTGATTTGGCATCTCTCTCATTCTCTTGATATCTGAAGGCTGAAAAGCAGTTGAGAGCCCTTCAATGTTCATGCCTTGGCGCACTAAGAAGATCGCATCAGTTAATTGCCAATACCCCATATGGTATTCATGTCATAGGATGGGGTGTTCATGGAGAACTACATTTCACAGTGCTCTCCAGTCAGCAAAGCCCGCCAAAAATGGTATCATGCAATGTTATTTCCCATGGCCGGCCACAGTCAATGGGATTTGATTGTAATCAAAAGCATACCCAAGAACATGCTTCAACGAGTTCCTCTCAAAATCATGCATACAGAGAACAAGTTGTTGAATTACTCATGCATCAAGCAAACTAGAATATTGAACATGCCTCTTGTATGGAGAAATCACATCATCAACTGACAGAAGTGTCAGAAATCATCCAACGGTCTTTTGAAACACATGATAAAAGTGGATACAGGTTAATGCATCCAACTAATTTCTGGACTAAGGTTCGCAAGATCAGGATAGCTTTTATTAAATTCTCAGACATATTATGTCAAGAGACACCCCATCTTGCAAGACTGGGGACTCTTTTAAACCAACCCTCCGAATCAACAAATACGATTCAAGGAGTTGAGTAGGAACAGCAGGAACAACCCCAGTCCACCGAACAAGGGACTTTTTCAAATCATCAATCCCCTCCTCAGAGAAATTAGGTCTTTTCTCAATTGGAGAAGAAGCCTCAAGAGGAACTAAGAGACAAATTATCAGAAGATTTCCTCCAAATTACGGTTTGTCAAGAAGTTCCTGAGAGATGGAATCAACAAAATGCATTGTCTTATCAAAGACAGGGAAGAAGACAATATCACAGAAAAGCTGATAGAAGGGATGTGATGCGTTATGCATCAATCAATGTCATCAATTATATTGTTGCTGATCCACCAGATGAGGCTCACTCAGGGGACTCAGATGAAGAGGTTCCTTCTCAAGAAGATGTACGCACCGACACAATGAAGAAGGTGTGCGTACATGAAATCAAAGGGTTACTCAGAAGCTAGCTAATCCTTTGATTAACCCACATCCCCCTATCTGAAAAGGATCCAACAAAGGGAGGGGAAAGAATCAGGTTACATATCCTTTCTCTGGAGAATGCCAATCGCTCTCACTAGAGAAAAGGTTTGCACAATAGGATGAAGAAATGAAGGAATTAAGAAGGATGAATGTAGAACTACTTCAGAGTAGTCTACTTCTTAAGTGTGCTGGAGTCAGTCAGCCAAAGGAATTTATTGCAGCTACTGAGATAGATCAAGGATATCCTCCTCTATCAGTACACCCTCATAGGTCTAATCCTATGGGTCAAGTGCAACAATAGTTGGAAGTGATGCCATCAGTTGTAGCACCAACTACCACATCTGTCCAAGCTCCAGTCATTGCACCTACCCAAGTCCAATTTCAACCGGATGTTTCTGAAAAGATAACAACTAATATTGAGTCATTAACAGATCGGTTAGAAACTATGGAAGGGAAACGTGTGCAGGTTCAACCAGAAAAGAAATTTTACCCTGAATGGGTAGAGTCAATATCTCCTCCATCCAGTTTTGGAAGCCTTGTATTCCCTATTTTCAATGACTCAGGCAACCCTGAATAGAATTTGATGCATTACGTGTCTTGTTGTGATCCAATGATGGGAACTCCAGAGTAGCAAGAAGCAGTAAAACTCAGATGCTTCGTATGGACTTTGCAAAGACCAGCCTTTGTCTGGTATACAAGCTTGCAATCCCGGTCAATTACTGGATGGGAAGATCACCATCAACAATTCCTTCTTCAGTTCAACTCAACATTTCCAAAGACAATAATTTTTGATCTTAAAAACTGTAAGCAAAGGGAGAATGAAAGGGTCTTATATTTCAGTGCTCGCTGGAAGGGATTAACATATTCCCTAAGATTAGCACTCCCACATGAAGAATTGTTTCCAATCTATTTGGAAAAATTGTGTGACGAGTTAGGCACGCCGTTGATCCCTGTGAAAAGCACAGGAGGGTTTTGAGACCTTACTTCAATCTCTCGGCAAATTGAATACTCCCTTATACAGGCTAAGGCTAAATCTCGTGTAATTACATCAACTCTAGGAAGGAGAATGGGTACAGCCGAAACTACTATAGTTATTCTTAAACAAACACATGTACCTGTTTCTAGTTCAAAACCTTCATCTTCTCGAAGGGCTCCATCTCTTGAGCACCAACAAAAAAGGTCGTTTCGTCCCGATGATCAAAGAGATCAAAGACGAAAACAATTTGAGGATTTTAAGAGAAAAACATACTCTTTCTGAAATGAACATGTTCCTGGTTACTTCATTTCAGCTCTGGAAAATAATCTGTTTCAATTGCTAAGGCCCAAAAGGCCAAATAAGGAAGGAGATGAAGACCATCCCAATTATTTCCATTTTCATGAAATGTTAGGGCATCCCATCCAGGAGTGTTTTGTCTTCAGAGACCTCCTGCAAAAGATGGTCGACTCGGGACAAGTCAAACTGAAAGGTTCTTCAGCTCTGGTAGCATGTGTTACTACTACAGTTCCAGAGGAGGAAGGCGAATGACAAGAAGTCAAAAGCAAAAATGCACAGAAGTATGATGATTTGATGGTCAGAAATACAATCAACCGAACTCATGCTATTTTGCGAACACAATTAAAGAAACTGATTTTGTCTTCTGCCATCAATGTTGCGGAAAAACCCACTTCATCAGAGGGAAAGTCCTCAAAGAAATGGCATGATTCAAAAAAAGAAAAAGAATCAGAAGAATATGAGTATGTGTCAAAGCCTAAATTGTCTTTGAATCTGGCAGACTTCATGCCATCTACTTCAAAGCCACAGGCATCGCCCCACCAAACGGTACAGCCGAAACAGGCTAATCAGGCAGAGTCTTCATCAGACGAAGAGTTAATCATCGGTTCTGTTAATATGATTCAATTAATAGATCCATATGACAGTCGCAGTTTTGATTTCGATGAGCCTGAATTCCCTGTATCAAACAGGGGAATCAGAGGATGTTCCAGAGGCTCAAGATACAGGGGAAAACATGGATCTTAAAAAAGCCACAATTCCAATTCTACCCCTTCTAGAACATTGTACGCAGCAGAAACTCGTGGTAGAGCCCTTCCGCGATCTCAACAAGAACAAGAAAGTTCTTCTACCAATAGCAAATTCAGTCCGGGCATAGTTATTTTGTAAGACCGGTTGAAGGATCCATCTTCTTCCTCTCAGCATGTAAATGGATCTAATCGGTCTAATCTTCCAAAACCAGGAATATTGCCAACTCCTTTCCCAATACAAAATGCATCAACTTCCAAAGCATCTACTTCCAAGGTACCTGCTAAACCACATATTCCTGTTGGGAAACGCAGACCTCTAGATCAAAAGTATGATATATTGAAATACATGGCCCAAGTACCAGCCAAGTTATCAATTCTGGATTCTCTGAATCTATCAAAAGATCTTCGGGAAGCACTCATCGAGGCTTTGTCAAGTCCTCATGAGTTTGAAACTGAAATTGCTGCAGCTGAAGTCTATCAAATAGAGAATAATCCTGTAGAATGCCATGAAATAATATCTTTTACTGATAAAGAAGAAGATGTTGTTGTGCATGGACATATTAGACCTTTGTACTTATCTGGATAGGTCAATCGCGTAGACGTCCGAAGATCTTTCATTGAAAATGGTTCAGGAGTCAACCTCATTCCCATTCGTACACTTCACCGATTGGGCCTCACGGAATCTGAATTATCTCCTTCTACCATGATGTTACAAGGATATAATAAAAATAAACAAGAACCCATGGGCAATGTTACACTCAGAACACAGTTTGGAGATCTTGTATCCAATTCAGATTTCATGGTTGTTGATCAAGACTCAGCCTTCAACATCTTTCTTGGAAGACCCTGGCTACATCAACATGCGGCTATCCCTTCATCATACCATCAATGTCTCAAATATTGTTTTTATGGACAATTTGGGACATTTTATGGTGATAAGTCCCCATTCAAGACATGTGAGTCTCAATACATTGAGGCGGAATTCTATCACATGAAGGGAAGGGAGAAATCCACAACAAAGGAGATTACCAAAGATAATGCTCCATATGGTTTTGAGAAGATTCCAGTAAATCCATTTACACATTTGAGTATAGATTATGTGTTTCCTATCAGTCAAATTGACAAGATAGACCCAAATCAAAATACTCTTATGGAAAGATCCATAATGTCAGTTACAGCAATCGAGCCAGACAACATGGGAGAAACTGGTAACCCACCAAGCAGTAATGAAAGCACAAATGGTGACGTCTTCATTTCATCTGCTAAAAACCAACAAGTCTATACTTTGCCAACCAGGCCAGAAGAAGTTATAGCAACATCGGAGGTGAACAATGATGTTGATTCTCAATCCATCATCTCCTCTTTATTACCCAAAGAAGACCCTTTATCATCAATTGGGTCGGAAATGGAAGCTTCTTCTTTATGATGTGAAAATTTTGACATCTCTTCTGATCATGAAATTTCTTCATTATCATCTACTATGCAAGTAGAAACAGAAGAAATAATACATGATGAGGAAAAAGAGGAAGATCTCAGAGATTCTCCTCCAGCATTTGAAGAGGGTATCTTTACCATTGTGGATGAACTCAGAGAAATAAATCTGGGTACAAAATAAGATCCACGCCCCAATTTAATTAGTGCGGACATGACTCTTGAAGAGAAATAGATGTATATTTCTTTTCTAACGAAAAATAGAGATATATTTTCTTGGAACTATACAGAAATGTCCAGGCGTGATCCTGATGTTGCTACTCATCATTTGGGTTTATCAGAAGAACATCGATGATTTAAGCAAGCCGTGAAAAGAACACACCCAACATATGATTCCAAAATTGAAGCTGAAGTGGATAAGCTTATCAAAGATAACTTCATCAGAGAAGTTCAATATCCCAAGATTTTGGATAATATTGTCCATGTAAAGAAGAAGAATGGACAAATTAGAGTTTTCATCAATTTCAGAGATCTTAATCGGCATTGTCCTAAGGATGATTTCCCAGTTCCAATTACAGAACTTTTAATTGATGGAATAGCTGGCTATGAAGCACTTTCCTTCATGGATGGATATTCTGAATATAATCATATCTGAATGGCCCTAGAAGATGAGGAATCCACAACCTTCAGAGCCACTCAGGGTGTGTTTTGCTACCGGGTAATGCCCTTTGGCTTAAAGAATGCAGGTGCAACATATCAGCGTGTCGTGCATCGTATCTTCAAACCCTTCTTATGGAAGTTTGTTGAATGATATGTAGAAAATTTGGTGGTAAAATCCAAACAAATTTCTAATCACTTCACTAATTTGGAAGTCATATTCCACAAGCTTCGACAACATAATTTGAAGATGAACCCCTTAAAATGTGCTTTTGGGGTAACCTCAGGAAAATTTCTCGGCTTTGTTGTACGCCATCATGGTATTGAAGTCGATCCTAAGAAGACCAAGTCAATCCTTGGTATGTCACCTTCTCAAAATTTGAAATAATTAAGAGGACTTCAAGGACACTTAGCCTATATTCGGCGTTTCATCGCCAATTTGGCAGGAAAAAGTTTACACTTCACCAAATTGATGATGAAGGGATTCACTTACTAGTGGACTGAAAAATGTCAAGAAGAATTCGATATTCTCAAGAAATACCTCTTGAGTCCATCAGTACTCATGCCACCTGTTGAAGGAAGACCACTTATCCTCTATGCGACAGCTATAGAGCGATCATTGGGTTCCTTTCTTGCTCAAAAGAATGATGCTAGGAATGAAAACAGCCTCTACTATCTCAGTCAAACTATGCTTGAAGCCGAAACCCGATGTTCAAGTATTGAGAAGTGTTGTCTGGCATTAATATTTGTAGTTCAGAAGTTGAGACACTGCCTGCAACATCACGAGGTCCAATTGGTATCTCTCAATAACCCACTCAAATTCATCCTTAGTTGTCTAATGCTTACAGGACGTCTGGCAAGGAGGGCAGTTATTTTACTGCAATTCGACATTTAGTATGTGTCTCAAAAGGCGATAAAGGGCCAAGATCTGGCTGATTTCCTGGATGAACACCCTTTGGTGGAAGACACATCTTCAGATATTGAACTCCCTGATGAGGAAGTTTTCTCTATTAAAAAAGTCCTCAAGCATGGGAAATGTATTTTGATGGTGCTTCCAGAAGTCCAACAGGGAGGGAAATGGAAAATCCTAAATTCAACAAAGTTAGCTTAGGTATTGTGCTCATTTCTCCAGAAAATGCAGTGTCACCTTATTCCTTCTTATTGTGGGAAGGTGGTACTAATAATGAAGAAGAATACCAAGATCTCATCACAGGCTTGGAATTAGCGCTTCAAGCACAAGTGAATCACTTAAAGGTGAAAGGTGATTCAGACCTGGTAATCAAACAAGTCAATGGGGATTATGCCATCAGAAAGGAAGAACTAATCCCATTTGTATGATTACGTAAGAGAGTTAATAGCGGAATTCCCTTTGGAAATGACATTTTCTTATGTCCCAAGATCACAAAATCCTCAAGTTGATGCACTGGCTAATATAGCCACAGCTTTGGCAGATCCAAATCGGGTTGAGACAACCATCAGTATTGCCCACCGTCGTGCAATTTCACCTTATGTTCAAATCTGAACAGAGGAAATTAATTAAATTAGTCTCATTCTTGAACCGTATGGTCATACTACAGGATGGATGTCACATATCAGGGAATACCTTCAAAATGGAACATTTCCACCTGAGAGAGCCGAGAAAGAACAAATCCGGCGACATGTGCTCAATTTTACTCTTTATGATAGCCTAGATCACCTAGAGAAAATTCTCTAAAAAAGTGGTTTTGATGGATTTCTCTTAGGATGCATTGATGGTGAAGAGACAATGGTTGTCATGAAAGAAGTGCATGTAGGAGTCTATGGTGCCCACCAGTATGGACATAGACTGTCGGATCAGATTTGAAGGCTTGGATACTTTTGGCCTTCAATGATACAAGATTGTGTTGATTTGATAAAGAAGTGTCATTCATGCCAATTACATACCAACTTCATTCATCAACCTCCAGAGTTGCTTCTTATAGCTAAATACTCATGGACATTTGCCACATGGGGAATGGATGCGGTGGGACCTTACCCTTCAGCTACGGCCAAGAAGTTTAATTACATTCTTACTGCTACTGAGTTCTTTTCCAAATGGGAAGAGGCAATACCTCTCAATGAAGTTAGTTCTAAATGCGTTGTTAGATTCATCATGTCTAACATCATTACCAGATTTGGTGTCCCTCATACCATATTGACGGACAATGGCACCAACATCTTTTCATCTGAGGTAAAGAATTTGTATAAAGAATACAACATCAAATCCAACCATTCATCTCGGTATCATGCAGTGGCCAATGGACAGATAGAAGCCTTCAACAAGACTCTTTAAAATATACTTCAAAAGATGGTGGATAAAGATAAGAAGTCATGGCATGATAAAATCTTTCATGCTTTATGAAATTATCGGACTACCACCCGCACTGCAACTCGGTCTACTCCATATTCACTGGTATATGGAACGGAAGTCATCTTTCTCATTGAAGTTCAACTGCCTTTGCTTAGAGTAGCCATTTGTGATCAGTCATCTACAGATGGAAAATCACAAAGGCAATTGAATGAATTGGAATGGTTAGATGAGAAAATATTGTGCACTTTTCCCCACTTGGAAGTCTATTAGAATCGAATAGCACGAGCTTTTAGCAAAAAAGTTCATCTTTGTTCATTCACTCAGGGAGAATTGGTATTAGTTCTCAGAACTCCAATGATACCAGGAAAGAAACCTCCCAAGCTTGATCCAAAATGGGAAGGACCTTACTCAATACATAGGGTCTACTCCAATGGAGCTTATTCATTAATCTCGATGGATGGAGAACTCATCACTACTCTAACCAATGCCATATTTTTTAAGAAGTATTTTGTATATACACAAAATATATCATCCACTTTCCATATATATGACCTTAAACTATTTTTACTTTCGTCCCACACGACGTTAAACTATGAAAAAGTTCCCTAAATGGTCCAGTATGACCTTAAACTACAACTAGGTCCAGTATGACCTTAAACTACATCAATGGTCCAGTATGACCTTAAACTGCAACTAGGTCCGGTATGACCATAAACTACATCAATGGTCCAATATGACCTTAAACTGAATCATCAATGGTCCATGCATATGACCCTAAACTATTTTCAAGTCCCTTACTTCCAGTAAGATGTTAAACTGTGACGTCCTAACTACATTACGTTAATCTGTATAAAAGTACCTTACATCCAGAAAGACGTTAAAATATATAATCATCAAAGGTTCTGTATGAACTTAAACTACACCATTGTCCAGCATGAAATTAAACTGCACCATCCACGGTCCATGCATATGACCATAAACTATTCGCACTTTCTTCCAACATGATGCTAAACTGTATCTCCCCTTTTTTGTCCAACATGACGTTAAACTATGAAAAAGACCCTAATACGTCCAACATGATGTTAAATGGTGTACTCTTTTGTCCTCACTGCATGACATTAAGCTGCACAGTCCGCCTTTCGTCCAACATGACATTAAACTATATTGTCCCCGTCATCCTAACTACATGACATTAAACTGTACAGAAAGTCCTTGATATGTCCTACATGACATTAAACTGTACTTTGTCCCTTCTACATGACATTAAATTATGTAGCACCAATAGTCCTAACTGCAAGAATTTAAACTGGATAGTCCCTTTATATGTCCTACATGACATTAAACTATGCATCACTAAGGTTGTTGTTACCTCTTTTTTCTCACACCGAGTATGACTCACGTAAGATTATAGAAAACCTCAAAAATAACACTCTCTATGGGCTACTAATCATGTGTAAGTCCCAACAACATCATTTTTTTAGGTCGTTGTCCCCAAGACCAACTTTATCATTAATTCATTCTTTAATTCAACTATGCGGATTTTGATCCTTGCCTTTTAGGCTGGTTACGTAGGCAACCTCCCAAGGTTCAAGCCCAAAACCAATCTCTTCACATCAGTTCACCTCCATTTCATACGATGTTAATCCGTGAAACCGCCCCTAGAATCAATATCTTTACATTGGTTCACTTTCACCCTTGTTATATGATGTTAAACTATACAACACTTTTGTCCAGTATGACAATAAACAACAATATTCTTTGATACCCCCACCTGAGAGGGAACCATTATTTACATTGATTTTTCAATCATTTTTCATTTCAAAGACTATGTGCATACATGGAAACGCCCAAACCTTTTATCTTGGGTTGAACCATCATTGTACTAAAGTCCCATTTCACCCTTCACATGTACGAACCAAATATGTACAAAGGGTATTTCTAGAACTACGTGGGCTTGATTACCATTCTTATGGGATACGTAGGAACGTTCGAGTGTCCCTCGAATCCATCCCCAAGTCTTTTGGGCCTAACCCCAAATTCCACTTCCAGTCCCTTGGCTGAAAATTCCCCATTAAAAGGCACACTATGTATTTCATACAATGGTCTAAGCTTTATGACCATAAACTAGGATCTCTAATCCTTTTGTCCCACACGACATTAAAATTTAATTTATGAACTATGTATGTCTTCATTCCCATCCTTATGGGATACGTAGTGAAGTCCAACATTTCAATTTAAGACCCAGCCACAACATGATTATGGTTAGCATTGATCTATGTATCTTTGTATACATTGGAAAATACCCATCTTTATGTGTCATAATCCTAACCTTAAATATTTTCAGATCTTCATAACCCTTTTCTTGACTTCTAGTCACAAAAATGTCAAACTTATGAGAGTTCTTTTTCCTTACCATGCAGTACGTTCCCTTAGGCGGCCTTGCATAAACAGTCTACATAATGGACAAATTATCTAAAAGATACTATTATTTGACTATGCAGCTAATGCCCTTAGGTGGCCCTGTATAATTCAACCCCCTAACAGGTTTGTTAAATAGTGATAACTTCAATCTTGGGAGGAAAGCCTATTTTGTCCTTATTTGTCTTAATGAAAGTATGTAGGAATCTGCAAAAATAGCCATCCTTAACATATTTGTCCCATATCCTTTTTCATGATATGAAAGTATTCAAGTCTATGGTTTATATTCTCCTTCCCTATGTTTGGGTCAGACCTTTGTAGGAGTAATATCCATCCAGTTCTTCGATAATCATGTTTTGGAAATATCTTCTCCACATTCAAATAACTTTTTCCATACAAGAAACTCTATACTTTGGAAAATTTGAATCTCCATAAACTTTCACTGGCTTTTAGCAGTAGAAAGGTAAATTTATGAGAGTTATTTTTCCTGACTATGCGGCACGTGCCCTTAGGCGGCCTTGCAAAAACAGTCTACATAACAGACTTGTTAGAAAAAATATAATATTTATTTGACTATGCAGCCAATGCCCTTAGGTGGCCCTGCATAATTCAACCCCCTAACAGGTTTGTTAAATAATTGTAACTTCATTCTTGGGAAATACTTCTTCTAATTTCTTTTAGCTCTTTTTCATGTCATTCCTCATATTCAAATATTCTTAAGTCATAGATTACATATTTTCCCTCATACTTGAGTATGTTAATATGTTTTCAGATGAATTTTCAAGGAATTGAGTCAATTCTAATTCATTTGGTCAAATCTATTTCGACCATAAACATTAGCCTCCTTATGTGCGATGTGCATGACTTTAAACTTCCCACAAAAGACAAGGGAAATCTGAATAAAATTCAAGTTCCAGCTCACTAAACATACATTTTGTATGATTTAGGTAATATTGTGCAATTAAAAGGTTAAAGGTTTGTTGGGTTAATCATTAATACTTGTAAAAATAAAACTTTTCTTACTAGGACCATTGGCTTATGTAAAATTTAATGCAGGTAGCAGGAAAATACAAGCATAAATGATTGAATATAAAAGTACTCTTCAATGATGCACAAGAATTAGAGGGACATGCATAGATTGGAGCCTCTTCTCTTTTTCAGGAGATTACAAAAGACTGTCAACATAATTCTTCACTTAATGTACTGCATCCTGAGCTTCATCAGCAGCTACTTGAAGCTCGTGCACTTGACCAGCTTCACTCTTCTCAGCTTGATGGAGTGCCTTCTTGGCATCTGCAATGGTTTTCATACCATTTGTTTGAGTTCCCTCCAGTTAATTATTGAGCTGATCAAGTTCCCCAGTAACAGCATCTAACTGTTGCTGGAGCTGCACCTGCTGGATGACTTTTTATTTGATTTTATGCTTCAGTTCCTTCATCTTGGCAGCATAATCAGCCTCATTTAGGGATATCGCAGCCTCAAATTCTCCGATGTTAACTGAAAGTTTCACCCTGGTCAGATCTTCGCAACTATTTTGCTCCTGCTCCCTCCTGAAGATGACCTATTTCACCGCGGCATGGATCTTTTCATATCCAAATCCACCAAGTCCTAGCATGAAAAATTGGGATGATAATCGAGGGATCTTCAATGATAGCTCTTCTAAAGGCACCTCAGATATAATTTTCCATATGTTGTTCCATGCCTTGCATTGTGAAAAGCTGAAAGCATTAAGCACCTCTGTGTCTAATTCACCATCATCATCACAAGGGGCATGTAATCTGGGATTAATGAACTTAAAGAAGTGTCATGTTCTGCTCCTTCCCCCATGACATATGCTTCTTCACATTCAATTCCCTTTGGGGCAGAGGCTAAGGCATCACCTCCATATCTAGACACTGTAGTTGATGGCTCTGCATGATTAATTGAATGATTTGGTTAGCTTCAAAGGATTACAAAATAATTGATTGTCTTGAAAATTAAGTATAATCACAAATATTGTTATCCCTTACCTGGTGGTGGATCAGCAACCTGAGAAGACTCCTCCACATCTTTCCCAGTCTCAATAGGATCTTCAAGATGGGTCTCAGGAGGGTTTACTAGGTTTAGATCTACTTGAGCTAATGTTTCTGCAATGGTAGGGTTGACATCAATGTCCACACCCTCTTCAGGCATTGGCAGTTCAACAGCTTCTATGGGTGGAACTGTATATTATTTGCAGTTATGATTAGAAGTGTAAATTATAAGAAAATTTACTAGGAGAAGGTTAACACTCACGCCCACGGTCTTCTAAATCACATGACAACTTAGCATTATCATAAAATTCTTCGAATGGAATGACATGATTCATCATTTCATCCAATGATATTTCAGAATCCTGGTTAGTCTCACCAGTGGGAGAATTTGATGTGTCTTCTTGACGACATACGTACTGCAACCCCTAACACTAGACAGCTTCTTCAGGTAAAATCACAGCATCAGTTTCAATAGTCGCCAGAAGCTCTAATGCAGGAGTTGAACATGAAGTATCACAGAATGGAAGTTAGTTGGTGTTTCATTCAACATTTTTTATAAAGCAGTGTTGTCTCACCAGAAACATGTTCTTCTCTTCTTGCAACAGCAGTAGGAGGGATACTGGGAATAGATGCTAGCTCTTCTCCAGAAGCAACCAAGTCATCTTGGATCTATGATTGTTCCACAGCACCCTCCGTGGTCTTTGAAGGAGGATAAGTCCTTTCGCTCAGGGGGGAAATTGAAGAATCCCCTGCAATCCCCAGAAATATGAGTAACCATGTGGTCATGGGTATAGACTCATGATTACCTGAAAGACTTACTACTGCTAATGAATCATTTAGCTATGGACTTCCTCCTTCGTTTCCTTTACTTCTTTGTTTTTTTGGGAGTATCAGAAGTCTCCCTTAATAGCACTTGGATTGGCGAATGGAAGGCTATGTCCAACACCTCATTCATGGCCTGCTCACCTGGAGATATCTCGCTCGGTTCGCGAGGAGAATCAGCAGCAGCCCCGATGGCAGTACCACTAGGGCTATACTATGGAGAAGGAACCTCAGTTCCTTTTTTTCAAGCTGAATGATG
This sequence comes from Viscum album, assembly GCA_963277665.1. NCBI lineage: Eukaryota > Viridiplantae > Streptophyta > Magnoliopsida > Santalales > Viscaceae > Viscum > Viscum album. The sequence continues at coordinate 84,518,710 of OY728153.1, forward strand.
AAGAAAATAATATCCTTATGTAACAAATCTTTGACTGGGATCAATTTGCAAGGAAAATAACGAAAGAAAACTTACATCTTCAGGAGCCACATACTCGTGCCACTCCTCATCTCCAGAACCACCAGCCCCCTTAGTGGCGCCACGATCAATCATTTCCTTCACCCTCCTGCTGAGAGGAACAGACTCATCAGTGGCATATATGAGCATTTACAGCTCTCTAATGTAAGCCCGCACTTCATTGGGGTTATCCTCGTATTAGAGATTTGTAGAAGCCATAAGATTCCCTATTCCATGAAGTTGTAGGCCCTCACACAAATCCAGCTAGGCGGTCTCAGTACCACAGTATAAACTCTACCATAACTGGATAGCCTCTGGTCTTAGATATGAAGTCTACGAGGAAGGTCATACAATCTTTGACTTCAATTTCTTCCTAGCTCTTGTAACTACAAATAGAGAATTATAAAATAAGACTTATTGCTTTATAAAGTAGAAGTGATTAAATTACCACAATGAAGTAACTCACTAGGAGTTGATGGAGTAGGTCTTTTGATTCTGACCGGAGGATTATATCGGGCATGAGGCCGCTTTTCCACTTGTTGTGCCTCATCATCCCCATTATGGGAATCCGGTGAATCAGTTCTAGAGGAGGAATCTGCCGAATCAGCTTCAGGTGGGGAAGCATCACCTTCATGAGGAAGAGTTTCTTTCTCTACAGTCCTCTTCCTTTTCCCCACTTGATAAACTGGGTGATTCAGAACCCCTTTGGGGTATGATGCTATCCAGTGTTCGGCATAATATGTAGTCAAATTATGTGACGCTTTTTCAACTGGTAGATAAAATACTGCCCCGGTCTTCTCCCTTGACGTCAGCAGCCATAGTTGTCGAGAAACCATCAGATGTTTCCCTAACATGACATGTACTGGAGGAGATACAGCAATCTGTTGCAGAAATTTGAATTGACGTGAAAATCTATATGGAGCATAGGCCTCTCATATAATTTCTCCGCCAATCCTGGAAACTAGCACACCATCCCTGCAAGCTACCATGTATGCCCTCAAATCCAAATGGGTTGTTCCATCATCAACAAACCGCCCGGTTAGTGGACTTCCATAAGGAAATAAGTTGAAATAATTAAACATTCTCAGTCTCACTTTCATGTCATAGGCATTAACATCTAATGGAGAAACTCCATAGGATGCTTGCATAGACGACCTAAATGAACTTCCAGGAATTTGAATTCCATTCTGTACATTGTAAGTCTTGAAGTGAGTGGTGATCCATCCCTATAAAACTTGGAATGTTCCCACTATTCTTAAAGGAGATTTACCCATGAAAACATGAAGTAAACTCCTGTGAATCTTTTCTAAAATGGTGGTAGCCAACACAACCATTTTTCCCTCAGCCAACATTGCCGCAATGACGAAGGTCCCTGGCCTGACGCCTCCCTTCGAATCCCTGACCGGCAAGAGATAAACGTTGAGCCACATTGCCAAGAAGTCCGCTAGACGAGTCTTCTTTTGGATCCTTTGATTCACCTCATATCCCCATTTTTCAAACTCTCCTACTTCTAGAGTTGGTCAGAATGTTCTAGGAGCACCCCTCTTCTCAGGTTTTGGCCAGGTGGTAGGACGTTTGGGCCTCTTTTCCTTGGATTTTTTTTTCATGGATCCTTTTTATTTCGGCTCCTTCTCCTTTGGTTCCCTCTCTTTCTTCTCAATAATAAATATATTCATCCATTCCTCTAGATGAATATCCTTTCTAGAATGAGTTAATGAGGTCTCTAAACTTTTGAGCTTATGGAAGATCTTAAATAATTCTCGAGCTAAAGCAGGAGTCTTTTCTGAATCATTCCAAGTCACCTTGGGTGGAATGAATTCGTCATACATATCGCCCATAATTGGAGCCCATGAGATCTTTTGGACATCCCACAGACTGATGCCTACTTCTCCATGAGTCAGATGGAAAGAATTAGTTGTTGGACTCAAGTGACTGAGTATCTATGGCATGAAGTTTTCATGTCTGTAAACATATGTTTTCCCAACCTAGATAGCTTCTTATATCGCCACCCCTTTCAGATCCTCGACAAACTCTGCACAGGTTTGTCGCACCCAGTATGCCCACATCCAAGTTGGCTTCATGCCTCCCCTAGGACAGAAGTCCCAACTTTTCTTCCAGCCTTCGGATTGATCCATCTAATCATTTCGGAAGATTGAAGGATTACAATGCGGTTGTAGCTTAGGCGTATGAGTTTTTAAATTTGGTGTACAAGGGATATGATGCATTATGTAGGCCTTCTCCACTGTTCCAGCTTTTAAAAATACTCCTCCACCTGAGATATTTACTGAAGAAAAGTTGGTGTAATTCTAAAACCACGAAAATGGGAGATAGTTCTTTCCTTCTAGAATAGTAACTTCTCGCAGATGGCCATAGTCATACAAAGGCAAATAAATGCATTCGGGGAAGTCGTGATGATATTTCTCCAGATACTTAGCCAAATCTGGAAGAGTGCTACTTTTAAAAGTATAATAATCATGTCCAATGATTTTCATCATATCATCAATCCGCTTGCTAGCCAGTTCATCAACTATTCTGGGTCTAAGTGCCATTGATTCTGCACAAAATTTGAACAAATTAACTTTTAAGTAAGTTGTTTTTTCCTAAAATTTGTGAATGAATTTCAGAAAAATGGCTAAGGCATTATGGCGCACAAGTATGGATGTGGCACGCAAGTATGGATATATCGTGCAAGTGTTAATGCGTCGCACATGCTTTTGGTGCGCAAGTATCACTGCGCAAGTCCTATTACCTTGACAACAGTGCGAAAATGAAGAAACAGCAGAAAATAGGAGACTTGCATGGCGAAGGTGACCTGCGCGGTGAGAGCTTGAGAATCTGGAATTTAGATGCTATGCACGGACAAGGACAAAGTATTTATAGGGATGGCTTCCCACCTGCGTGCCTACACCCAGCGCGCTCCATCCAGCGAGCTCTAGCCATGCGCGACTCGAACCTGCGCGCCAAGTGTTGTGCACAGAACACTTGTGTGCCGCCTTTCCTTGAGTTTTCTTCTTTTCCTCAGAGTCAAATCCTCTATTCTCTCCGGATCCAACTCTGAGGGGGGACTTTTTTTGACGATCCTTTCATCACAAAATCTAAAGATTGGAAAAGGGGAATATCTGATCTCAAAGAGATTCAATATTTGGACAAATATCAAAAATTGACAAAGAAATGAATAAGAAGAATGTTGCACAATGGTCACGCGTGTTCTCTAATGGTCGTGCAAGTACACTTGCGCTTCACAATGGCCGTGCAAGTACACTTGCGCACCCTAAGTGATAACCGCTCGGGACTTCTTAAGCCTATAAATAGACCCTTTGGGCCCCCCATTCTGGGAGGAATTTTTCTAGAAACATAGATTTAAGCTCCCGACGACCTAGTCCCCTCTCAAAGCTTTTGAAACACTTCTAAGGTAATTTCTTACCTAAAACGGAAGATCTAAAGAGGGGGCGGAAGGCCTACGTGTTGAAACTCAACAACACTTGCGTGCCTAAGTGGCTAGACCTTAAGGGAAATGGCCACACTTGCACGCCGCCTAACTCCTTCAATCTCTTCTGGAAGAACCTCATGATGATTCTAAAGGCTTTAACCAGGAGTCGCTCAAGTATTACCCTACTGGTTAACTGTCGTGCAAGTACCCTTGTGTTGCGTAGGTATACCTGCGCGACCAGGACTTGCACACCCACACAGTACCTGCGCGCCTGCCAGGACTTGTGCGCCCCTACCTTTTTGGGTGCCCTTCTTACCCATTTCACCTCTCTTAAGCCATTCCACCTCTCCTATTCAAGATTCAGTCTCCAAGACACTCTTTAATGCCATTTATGGCTTGATTTCTTGACTTGACTTCCTTATATAAAAGTAATTATATGGAATATCTCATAAAACATAGTGATTTACACATCTTTATGTCACTAAAGATTGAGATTTCATTCATTCAACCTCATCCTTTAAGATGAGAGAACTCATTAAATCTGGGAATCCTCCTTAGGAGTAAGCCCGGACCATAATTCTCTTACCCTGGGACTCCTTTTCAGAAGTAAGCCCCAGTCCCCTAATTTGGGCATCCTCCTCAGGAGTAATCCCCAACCATAACTTCATTAACCTGGGCCTCCTCGTTCAGGAATAAGCCCCGGTCATAAATATGGGCATCCTCTTCAGGAGTAAGCCTCAAGTCCCTTAATTTTTCAAGTCTCTTCACCTGGGCCTCCATTTCCGGAGTAAGCCCCAATCTTAATTCCTCTTAACCAGTCCTAATTTACCATTGATCTGGGATTCCTTCTCAGGAGAAAAAACCCAATCATAAGTCCTCCCTTAATTTGGGCCTCCTTTTTTAGGAGTAAGCCCCAAGATGGAGTATTCAAATCTCCGTGAAGCACATATACCTTTATGGACCCTGTTCCTGGATTTCTTCGCTGAAGTAAATCCAAATCTTCATTTATATGGGCAGGAATACATACATAAGTCCCACCTTATTTCTTATGATTGCATATTTCATGGAACAATTGTTTGATTTTTACCAATACCTCTTGTTTCTCACACCGAGCATGACTCACGTGAGCTTAGAGTGTAAAAGTAATTATGAAATCCTTTTTTGAGCCATAAATCATAAACATCATACTCCATTACTCGAACTACATGGGTTTTGATTCCTTTTCTAAACAAAGGATACGTAGGTAGCCCATCTGCGGGTTTTATCCCAACTATGAAAAAAATCCATGTCCTTCTGAATGATAATAAACTTCAAGTGCCCCACTGAGTGGCTTTCAAACCAGCATGGTCATCATAATGACCAAGAGACTTTTACGTATCAAAGGATACCATTGACTAAGAATATCTAACAAATACAGATTATTCTCTATCAATGAAGAACCTCGAATAAATATTAAAGATTCTCTAAATTTTCTACATATCGATCATTGATTTTCATATCTAAAGGAAAGCTCATTTTATACTTGGTAATTTAATAAGGATTCATGAACATAACTTAAATCTATAAAGAGAGTCCCGGAGTAGACAATAATTCCCCTCAAAAAGGTGTTATGAGTCCGACCTCCCATCCTCTTGACCAATCCAAATTCCCAAGCCTCATCAGTCCACAAACTAATGAGTGCCTACCTTTGGAAAGTAGGTCCAAATGGATGTGTAATCATTGGATGTTTCCGGTTCTATGAAAAAACCCATTAGAAACTGATTGGAATGTTTGAACCTTCAATCAAGGAGGTCATCCCCGAATTCCGAGGGAAATATTACACCTAATATCTCTTTGTGAGATGAAGACAATAGATAGGGACTCTACTTGATGAAGAGGAAATTTTGATGATTCTTCAAGAGGATCATAGGATCAGAAGAAATATGTTTAAGAATAGTGGAAGATGGTTCATATCTTAATGTCAATTGAAAAATAAAAATTTCATAAGGAAACGTCAGTTTATGATGAATGGGATATACTGGACGATAAAAAAAATTAAAGAAAATTATTTTTTGGAGCTTAAAATTGGAATTATTCCACAGTGAAATGACAAAAGATAACAAGACCTAAAAATGGGCACATAGAACAGCTATATGTCTGGATTATTTAACCATTATATTTTTATAGAACTTTAAAAAAATATATGATGAAATTAAATTTTATTCATGGGGATATTTCAAGATATTTATAAAATAAATTTCAATTATTTTCACAAAAAATAATTTTGAAATGTTAAAATTATTTCCCAAATCATAGCAGCATTCCTAAAATACACTATGAAAATTTTTTGTTACTCCTGGGGAATGGTGAAGGATCAATATGAGGTAATGGTGATCATGAGGGCTTTATGTAATAATATTATTAATGGTTGTTCACATTTCATTATAAGGGATGAATAAATTTAATAATAATTCTTCTAGAGGTGATGAAGACTTCATCAAGGTACTCCTAATGGATATCACTACCTCTTACATTAGGATGAAACAATTTAAATATTTTTATGTTCAAATAAGTATTGGTTTATGCTCTATAATTCACTATTTCTGAAGATAGGTGGAACCCATATTCTAGGAAAATGGGGGAAGAATGTAATTTTTAGTATTCCTGATTCATGTTTCCTAACTCTCATTCTCACAATCTCATTCCCAGTCTCTCATTTTGTTATAAATTTTACCTTCAGTAAATAAATGATGACTATCATTAATTTAGCTTTCTAAATGTTATATGATATTGTACCATCTAATATTATGGTAAAACTTTCATGTCTATGTATTTAAAGATAATCTCTATGTTTCTCGATGTTCTACACTTCATGTTAATCATCTTCTTTTATACTCATGGAAGAGAATGACAATGTATGTATTGAAGAGATATCATGACCACCAAAGGTAATTTCAACTCACTCTTTCCACATAATATTTATTTCCTTATTTTACATAATTAATTTTGAGAGTATATATGATTTGGAGTGTGATTAAATATCTTATGAATAACCCTTTTCCATTAATTGATTCTTGATTGAGGTTAAACTAGTTGATTCCTTATCTTTGGGGAGAATATCAATGTCATGGAAGATATTTTTGGAATATGAAATCTTCATTTTTTGTGAGAGTGGTGTCTAAATTGAGTGATTAAGAATCAACTATTTGAGGTAATAAAATGATCAAACAAATCTAATTGTATTGATATATATAGTAAGAGTTTATCAAACTGATTCTGGTCTTGTTTCATACTAATATTATTTTAATTCTCATCATATTTTTTATCTTTTTATGGGTTAAATTAACAATTTAGTTCCCAACCACTTTGACTGTGATTTTCATAATAATATCTAAATATTTTCATGATATCATTTACTAATTACAAATATATTGGATGTCTAAAATAATTTTTTTAAGACCACTATGGTATTTCACATTGTTTCCATGATATCAATCCCTGGTTTTTTTTAATGTTATATATTTAGGTTTCATTAAATGTATTTTTGACCATACCTATGAAAAGGAATCCCTTATATTTTGAAATACCTTTTTAGGGATCTAGTGGTAGAGTCCACAGAAACTAGGGTAAAGGAATATGTTGTCATGGATGAACATAATATTCTAACTATATTCCAAAAAGTGAAATATAAATGTTCAAGACACATGGGAAAGAACATTAGGAAGAGAAAAGAAATGATGGGGCACCCCATCATCATTAGAGAGTATATAAAATACAATTATTTTTGAAAACATATTAACATGTTTTCAAATGATTGACCACCCCCGACGAATATGGCATACTATGTTTACATTATCCATCAGAAACATGTATTCCTCTTAATTTTAATCAAGTTTTTGAACAATATATCTAAAACATGTGATCCCACAAGGAAAAAATGGACCATCCTTAACCCCGTGATGGTAAACGCATTCTTATAGCTTATAAATATTACATAATGAAATATTTGGTTATGGTTCCAGCTATGTTATCAATCATGGACCTTCATAATCTATCAAAAGACATATGGGTGGGACTTGTGGAGGATTTAGTAATCCGAAAAGTGTGTGATGTTATGGCTACTATTGTTGAAGTTTATCTTATAGATACTTATCCTATGGTGTGTCATGGAATCAAATATTTCATAGAAGATGATTGGGATACTATTATGGGGGGACATATCTTACACATGTATGTAACTATAAAATTTAATGAAATTAACATCTAATGATATTTCAATGAAAATAGATTAGGATTCAACCACATTTTATATTATGTTATCCACTATTTTTTGTTATAACTAGGATTTTTTTTCTCCATACTACTTATGACAAGAGTTTGTAGAAACCTCTCAAACAAATCATCCTTAGAGACGAATTTTTAGATCTTATATCTAACTATGAATTTTTTGATGTCCAGTCAGATATCACTTCCAATGAATTGTAAGGGATATCTTGGTTATATTATCACATGGAAGTTTTAATATCAGTCCATTATTTTCTCAAATACTAAATTAATGAATAAAAAATGTTATTAATTGGTGATATGGAACCAATTGAATCCTATTATTCCCAATGAATTGGTGTATATTTCTATTGGAGAGGAGTAATATTACCCATTACTGATGTTACCATGAATGGTTTATAAATAACCCTAAATAATATATATGATGATAATTTCATTGAATGTTTATTTCTCATCAATGAAATCTAATCCATGAGTTTTTATTACATCTATCATGATACCAGTCACATTAGCATGACTAGATAACATATAATAAGTGTTTGATCTCTAAAATAGTTGATAGACCCTTGGTGAAAATTCCCCATCTTTAAACATGTTATCCTAGAATATATTTATCTCATATGCTAAATCATAAAACAATATCAACTCACTAATAGGGAGTTAAAATTACTCAATATCATCATTATAATTTTGAAAAATTTAAACTCCATCCTCTGATAATGCCCCTTCTTCACCCATTCCTCCTATGATTGATGTAGAGAGAGAAGAAGAAGTTAATCTTAGAGATTCCCCCCTAAAATTTGGTGAGGGTATCTATAACACTATAGTGGTGATCCAAAAAATAAACAAATAAGAAGAATATGTCATGTGATATTCATTTATCAACATGATAATTTATTCTAAAGAACAAAAGGTTTATAATTATTTTATAAAGTGGTACCCATATTTGTACACCTATAATTATACATGAATTCCAGGACATGATGCTGATATTACCATCAACAACATGGGATTATTAGAGGATAAACAAAATAAATTTGGTTTCTATAATAGGGACTCTGACTTCTACAACTATTATGTTATTTCCCCTTTTTATTACATAACATTCATTACATTTTATAAATAGAGGATCTTTAAAATTCAGTGTCTTGGAAATCAGGAAAAATATACATTAAAACATAAAACATTATTCTAATAAACTTGTATGGATTCAACAAATATTCATCCTAAGTACAATTACTACATCTCATAACCAGAAGATATACATCAAAGGAAAGGGTGATCATAAGGCCTAGTAATAAAATAAAGGCAATTAGTTTACTTGAGATATAAATAAGAACTTGATGAAAAACACAAATACACGAGAAATAAAAGTAGATGAATATCATACTAAATATAACTTGATTAAGAATGTGAATATGTGGTTACAACATTTAATTTAGACATTAATGCACATATCCCCAAGGTTTATCCTCAAGGTTTCATAAAAATAACATTGGTTATTCACCAAGGTATTGTGAAAATTGTCATCTTTAGAGATTAAATTCGTTACCCAATGCACTGAGGTGAAATCAGGGAACACCCTTAATATGTATTTTTTATGTGATCCACATATATCAAAATCATACATATCATAAATAACCCAAATATAATCAATGAAATGGGTTTCATATCAATGTCATGATGTTTTTGAAAAATTCTTAAAAACAAGATCATTATATCATTTATAACCCATGGAATGGAAATGAGGGTTTTATGTATATCAATTACAAAGATAAAATATATAATTTTTATGTATTGATGAATACCCATAGAAATGGAATTTGTGTGGGTATTCACATTAATAAAATAATCTAATTTGTTGAGAAAAAGAGACAGAGATTTTGAGAAGACAATTCTGCAGAATAACAGCTATATTACATGGTTTTAGAAAACAATAAAAAGGGACGAGAAAAGGGAGTCCCATCCAAAAATGAATAATAATACATTATAGGTATATAATAAATAAAAAATAATATCATTTAAGAATATTTTAATGAAATAACACATGAAAATGAAACATGAAAGAAAATAAAATATTTGATTTGTTTTACGAAAATTTGGCACCTTGACGGCGTCGCTTAAAATTCCAAAAAAAAATTGATGAGAGTGTAAAGGGTATCTCATCATTTGGAAACAAAATGGACAGAAATTTGGACAAATAAGAACATACCCCAACATAATAATATGGAAACTATAATAAATAACATAAAGGAAGTCAAGACTTTAAAGAGGAGGGTGAAAGGTTCCCTTACCTTAAAGAGTAACATCAAAAGCCCGATGGTTGGGATCTTAGGGGGGGTTTGGGGGGAACCTTGTAAGGACTCATTTGGTGGTAACGAGACCATAGCTTTATTGAGGAGGATTTTTGAAATAAAATAATGAAGAAATGTGTTGAAATTTATTGAAAGAGTGGGAGATTATTTTATTAATTTCCAAGGGACACCTCATTGGTGGTATTGGAAAAACCATGGGATTTCCCAGGTTATTTTCTCATGGTATTGGCCACTTGGGACACCTAATAAAATATCATAATATTAATTAGTCAAACAGAATTATTACATAATTATTACATCATTAATGATGTTAGTAATAACACTGAAACTCTAAACTGTATTTTTACTATTCATTTAAAAACAAAAAATTTATAAAAATCTCATAAAATCAACCAACCTAATATCGATGCTTTGAATTAAAAAAATAACTCCATATTATGAAAATAATTTTCTATTGATAAGATATTTAATTTTAATTTAAAAATATTATTTATCCAAAAAATACTAATACAACTAATAATCTCTGAAATAGTTATTTACTTATGCTATTATATCACGTCACCATTCAAGATGCCTAAATTATGTTTATAATTTCTTAAGTAAGGTTACTATTTCATTGGTCATGGTATTATTCATAAAGTTAATATTACTATTCATACATTACTATTCCTTTAAATAATATGTTAATCTTATTAGACTCTAAAATTCTTTACTGATCACAACTATAGAATACAATTTTTTGAAAATCATTTCACAATATTAAAATTTTGAAGTGTAAAAAAATATTTTAAAATGCACTTTTTCAAAATTTTATAAATAATATATAACTTCGATAAATTCATCCTATATTTATTCAAACATTTTAAATAAATAAATTTTACCATAAGAATAAATATAAGTTGTATTTATACAAAATGATTATTCAAAGTAACTAAGGAATTATTACATAAACCCTTATAACAACTACATAGGACCTAAGTGAAAGGTATGACATAGTGATAGAATCTTGGAGAGGCTCAGACAACATTTCCCGAGTGGTGATTTCTATCATCTTGAACTCCCCCCTAAAGAGATTTCGTTCAAGCTTCAAATATTGAAGTTCAACTAGGGATCGGTCCAATGCAAAGCCTAGTGATGAAACCTCCTTTAGAAGCTTTGATATATGGGCTTCATATGGACCGAGTCTACTAGATGAGGCCATTGACTTTAATTTTTGTATTGATTTACCATGATAATTTGTATTTACAAAAAATCTCATGGTTATAGTTACCAATGGTAATATTGACCAATGGTCGTATAACAATCAAAACCGAACAGTCTCATTTTAATTATACTCACTTCATTAATTAAAATATTTAATTTTATTGACTATAAAGTAAAATAAGACACAAAATTAGGAAACAAAAATAATTCATAAGTTTGAGTTGTTACATTATTCCACCATTAAGAAAATTTATCCCCAAAATTTTAACTCATACCCTCAGAAGAGAAAAGGTGTGGGTACTACTGCCTCATAGACTCCTTTGGTTCCCCCCATGGATTCTTTGCATATTTGGTTTCTCCATAAAAACATAACAAGGTAGGTAGTATTGCTGCCTAGAACCTTTTCTATATGATCCAATATCCCTACCAGCTCCTCCTCATAAGAGAGTTCGTGTTACAGTTATACCACCTCTAGATTTAGTACATGTGATGGGTTAGTTATATACATTCTCAAGAGAGATACATGGAAGACATCATGAATTTGTGCTGTATTTGGAGGAAGTTAAAACTGATATGCCACTGCTCCCATGAGATCAAGGATTTCATAGGGGAAAACGTACCTAAGGATGAGCTTCCCTTTCTTCCCAAACCTTATGAATCTCTTCCAAGGTGAAATATGAAGAATGAACTTGTCCCTAACATCAAACTCCAAGTACCTTCAATAGTTTTCAGCATTTCTCTTTTGCCGACCCTGAACAACCTTAACGTGTTGCTGGATGGAATGGACATTTTCTATCTTCTCTTGCACCAGATCAGGCCCAGGAATATTTATCTCACAATATTTATCACAACAAGTAAAATTTCTATATATCTTCCCATATAGATATTCATAGGGTTCCATTTGAATGCTCGAGTGTATGCTGTTATTGTAAGAGAACTCAACTAAAGGAAGATGTTCGTCCCATCCGCCATTACATTCCATTGAGCATTTTCTCAGCATTTCATCGAGTTTTTGAATAGTCCTTTCAGATTGGCCATCAGTTTGTGGGTGATAGGCTATAATGAAATTCAATTCAGTGCTTAGAGCATGTTGAATATTTCTCCATAATTTTTATTTGAAACTTAGATCACGATCTGATATGATAGAAAGTGGAACTCAATGTAGCCTTACCACTTCCTTCATGTAAATCCTGGCAAATTGTTCAAGATATAAATCTTCTCGAATGGAGATAAAATGGGTAGTATTGGTTTGACAGTCCACAATAAACCATATTGCATTGTTTCCTTTTGATGTTCTTGGGAGACTAGTAACAAAGTACATTGTTTTATTTTCCCACATAAATGATATTATGGGTAGTGGTTGCAATACCCCTTTAGTATGTTTTTGTTATGCCTTCACCTGCTGACATACCAGGCACCTATAACTATAGTTAGAAATCGCCCTTTTTATATTATCCCACCAATAATGATCATGAAGGTCTATAAATATTTTTGTACTTCCAGGATGTATAAAGAACATAGATCTATGAACTTCATCCATCAACTCCTTCCTTATTTCTGTAATTGATGGAACACCTAGTCTTGTATGAAATTTTAGTGCACCTTCTTGATCCATATTGAACTCAAGAAACATTCCATTCTTCACAGCCTCGAACCTATTTTGTAAGAAGGGATATTATTTCTGATCTTTATTGATCTTCCCTAGTAATGCAAGTTGAGAAATAATTTGGGTTAGGGTGGATGATTTCCCTTCCCTTATAATTTCAATGTCCTTCTTTACAAGTTCATTGGTCAAAGGATCTTTTCGAATCCTCATCATGGAAATAAGAACTACTTATTTCCTTTCTAATGCATCATCAACTTTTTTTCTCTTTTGGGATGATAATGAATTGAAAAATAATGGGTTTTAATATGTTCCATCCTTTTCATTTTTCCCATGTTCAATTTATTTTGTGTGGAAATATTCTTCAATATTTTATGGTCTATGTATATATCTCATTTTTACCCATAAAGATAATGCATCTACATATTTAGAGAAAAACGACTGGAGCCAGCTCCAGATCATGTGTATGATAGTTTTGGTCACATGTATTCAACTGTCGAGATGCATATGAAATGAAATTTTCATTTTTCATGAGGATTCACCCAATCCATATGAGATATTCATCACTAAAAATAACGAATCCTTTTATACTTGAGGGTAGAGTTAACACGGGTGAAGTAACCAATATCTTCTTCAACTCTGGGAAAATTTCCTCACACTCTATTTTCAATATGAACTTGACCCCTTTTTAGTTAACTTGGTAAATGGATTATAAAGTCATGAAATGTTTTTTACAAACCTCCTATAATATTATTCTATTTTCAGTAATCTACGAATCTCAGTTATTATTGTAGGTTAAGGCCACTCTTATATAACTTTTGTATTTGAAGGGTAAAATGTGATTCCTTCGGTGGTTGTAACATTCCCCAATAAAGTAACTTTTGGTAATCAGAATTCACATTTTCTGAACATTCCAAAAATCCTCTCCTTCCATAGAGTTTTCAAAATAACTCTTAGATGATCCTCATGCTCCTCGTGGATTTGGAAAAATATCAGAATATAATCAATAAATACAACCACAACGATATCAAGGTATTCTTTAAAGACTCTATGTAATGCCCTGACCCCAGTTACCCAGAGTTGATGCATTATTTTAATACATTATCATGATTACAAGGAATCAAGTCCCGAAGGACCGATCAGTTTAGCAGTCTTGGAAAATAGATTAAATACATGAATGTTACATTACACTTTATAACATAAAAACAATATAAATAATCCTTTATGAACATAATTATTCCCTTGTATTAACCCTTAATATCAATGAAAATACACTTCTTAAAATCCTGGGAAAATAAAACATAGAAATGGGTGAGCTCAAATGCTCAGTAAGGGTAAGCAATAGAGCAGAAACTTTTAAAAATAAGCATAAACATTTAAGGCAATGTATAAAACTAAAACAAAATCCTTTTAAACTTGAACTTCAGCATAATATAGAAGAAATAAAATTAAATAATTCCATTTACTTATTCACATGGATATTCTACTAATCAAATAATCACATGCCAAATCAATAACCACTTCCATAACGATAGAATACATAATGCCAGACTATCGTAACCATGTAGACAAGGCCTCATGCCAAGACTACAAATAAGATTTTCTCAAGGCCTCGTGCCAAGACACTATTTTGTCTCATGAGACCTATCGATGAAATTTTTTTAGAATATACATACATTTAAAATTGGTCAAATACACTCTAGTGTTTTTCTGAAAATATTATGCAATCTTCAGAAAAAAAATAACTAATTCTGAGACTGCTCGACTTATTACAGGCCATGATGGGTCCAGGACCAATCCCTTCCTATCTACGACACTCAAGAGTTGGGTTTTCTAAAAAAATTAAGCTTGAATTAAATACGTATACATTTGCATTTGAATTTCATATATTTGAGAGAAATATCTCTCTCTTTTTTTGAAATCATTTAAAAATCACATAATTATAAAAGAAAACCATTATTTTGAAAATATCCTTATAATAATGTAAGGAAAGCTTCAAAGGTGTAATAATAGCGGAGAATAACCACACCTTCCATATAAGTTAAAAATCATTCTTACCATAGTTTTTGTCAAAAAGGTTAAAAATTAATTTATTTGGAAAACGATAGAAAGATTCCTTTCAAAAACATATAAGGTCAAATTAGGGTATAAAGACTTTAACTCATTGTCTATTAAATAGTTAAAATGTTTTGAAGGACATTTTTAAATAACATGGATGTGGATGATAAAGATGTCCTAGTATATAATTATGAATAAACAACCTCAGATAATAAAGAGATTGTGAAATTAACCCTTACCAATTTGGTAACTTACAAAACATACACCCCATGAAAGAGGTATCATACAATGAATATGTAAATACATAGAAATTAAAGTGTATTACATAAAGATTACAATTATGGGTAGTGCATACACCACAAAAAAGGTAATAGTGGACATATGGAATTAATCTCACGGGAATAAAGAGTGAGATGAAAACACCTTACCTTGCACTTTCCTTTAGTCGAGAGTACGTTTAGCCTCCTCTTCTTTGGGTTCTTCCTTTTGATTTGATCAAAAGGGATCATTAGGTTGGCTTTCTGATCAAAATGAGGCCTCTAGGTTGAAGAGAGGATAGTTGAGAGGGTATTTGGGTGGGGTCTAGCCGAGCCAAATGGCTTAGAATGTGTGAATTATAGAGAAGGGGGAGTGCCCTTTTATAAGAGGGGTGAGGGGCACCTTAGAAAAACTTAAAATATTATTTTATAATAAATAAATATTCGGCTTATAATGGCTCCAAAGTTGATTATTTAAAGTATAATGTGGGGATAGGTTATAAAAACTCAACCAATAGGTTTTAGACAAGTTTAGGTTACCATATTAACCTTATCATTGAGATTTAACGCTAAGTTAAATAATTTAACTTTTACTGTGTCTTCTTGTATTCTTAAACTATATGGTTAATAAACAAACTATATACTACCAATCAAACCCCAATTGGTTCATTAATTGCATATATATTATTATATATGTCTTTTGGCTGAACCTTATATTTTTAAAACCACTATATCAATTAATAATATAATATTTGTTTTAAAAACTATTTTATGTCAATTTTGACACTATTTGTTATTTGTTTCTTGTTAAAATAATAACAACATGATTACTTCAAAAAAAATATTGAATCAATCGTACATGTCATATTCACCTAGAAAATTCGTGTATGTCAAAAAACATTGAAATTATATTTATTTTAATATCTATAATACCATTTATTTGATTCTTTCATGAATAAGGTAATTACTGCATCATCATTGTGTCAAAAATATATTTATTTATTTAATTTATAAAAATTATAAATAAAATAACATAATGTAGGAAATGTTTTTAGACTTCTAATGAATATTTATAATTGAATTTCTCTTATGTAAAACCCTATATTAAAAAAACTTTAGTTATTAAACATTGATTTTAACTCTTTTAAATCTTCTTTGAATTAAATAATAATAAATTTCATAATCTAATCCATGTGGACCTAAATGATACTATTTTATTCCTAAGGTTTTTTTTGGTCATTATAAACATGTCCAATAGAATTAGGACATGTGTGAGGGTAATTTTAATATCATTTTTACCATTAATTAACCTATTTACTTTTAACCGTGGTAAATAAAACTAAAAAGTTACCATTCAAAAAAAAATTATTTCTGTCTCATTGAACAACATTTTCCTCCTTGATATTAACCATGTCTCTCGGATTTTCGAAATTCAGCTCATAGAAGTGGTAAAATTATGTTTTATGTGAATTTGCAAAAGCTCCTAGGAGGTGGGTAAAAGACGGTAAAAAGTTCGATAAATATTTTTATATATCTAAAATTATTATAAACTAACCCCAACTAATTACATTGAATTTATATAGGTATTATGTATATATTTTGACCAAATATAAATTTTAACAAAATAAATTATTATTTAAATAAAATGTCAGTTTTAAATAATAACTCAGTGTTTTTCACTATTCATTAAAAATTGAAAGTTTTCAGAAAAATACAAAAAATTCACCCTAGGATAATTTCGATATTACGAATCCAAAAATGATGTCTATTTTACCAAATTAAAAACATAGAAGTTTCATTTATTAATTCAAAATTAAATCCCATTGTTAAAACCATAAGGCGTATTTTTAAGAAATAATAACTATCAAAAGATTGAAACTTGTTTATGTCCAGTTTAAAAGTGAAATTACGTGCAATAACCAAAATTTTATTAAATGGTAAATATATATTCTAAATATACTTTAAAACCACTCAATTTCATAATTTATGACTATTAATCATTTCGATTAAAAAAGCTGTTTTAAATTAAAATTTAGTAATTTTCACTATTCATCAACATATGGACGTTATTAGAAAAACACCAAAATTTATTTAAACAAAATTTATATGTCCCAATTGTAAAAAAGAATTTTATGTTGTCAAATTGAATATATAAAATTTCAAATATTCTATTTAAAAAGGGTTCACCATTAAAAGGCGGTAAAAGTGCATTTTTTGAAAAATACATCTTTTATCTAAAAAATGAATTAGTTCTTTCATTATGTCTAAGAAACTCATAATTTGGATTCTAAAATTATAAGGATTATATATATAGTTCAAAATTCAGTTAATAGTATTCATAACCACTTTTGAACAACTATTTTGGTATGTTATAGTGCGCTTGAACTCAGTGTTGCGTGTAGTGCAAGTTATTGAATTACATTGAAGAAATAACATTCTATGCAATCTTGGGGTGTTAAATTATTCCTTCCTTAAATAAATTGAGTCCTTTCAATTTGAAATTGTTCTTATAAAATAAAAGTATGAATATAGAAAATACCTTTGTGGGAAAACCCTCATCGAAAATTGGGTTAATAAAATTTAGTCTTAATAAGAGGAAAAGGGGAATGAAAAAGTCACCACCAAATTATGATCTCAATTAGAAGAACATTGGTTGAAATTATATACACATAATTGGAGGAAAACATAAATATTTATAGCGAGTGATTGAGGTCATCAGTCACAAAAAATTGTAGAATTGTGTGCCTCAAAGCCACCAATCTATGATGATTTAAAATACCATCCGTTCAACAAAACATAAGGTATTAGGATAACACATTTTTGGTTTTAAGATACCTTACATAAAGTTTGAGAATTTATTTCTTCATAGAATAAGAGAAAAAAATAAATGTATACTTGTCAAGTAGATTTCTATCCTTTAACTAATTTTTACCACAAACTCATCTTTCACTCCATAAGATTTCAAAAAAAATCTATTTATCCTAATCGTATAGGGTTAAATAAATGAATTTATAATTCATTTATCAGACTATTAAGAAAAATACAAACTACTGTATCATGTAGTCCAATCATAGGTGATGCACCCTTGTCGCTCTTCGGTTGCGAGTTTAAGTCTCGCGGTCTTGTCGGACACGACTAGTTGTCGCCTGACCTCTAGGTTGTCCTTTTATAACAATACAAAAATAACCTTAACAATAGTATCCAATTTCATACTTAATCCTTTCCAAACTTTAGAGTTGTCCAAAATACCTATATCCAAATTCTTAGTCAAAAGTTTATAAGGAATTTAAACATAATGAGGATCCTTTTTTCCAGGTAATAACATGTGAACACCTTCATCGTGTATTCCTTTACAACACCGCAACATCATGAATTACCAAAATCGACCATCTCTTATTCCAAAATCACTACCTCATTATCAGGACCATATTAAGGATTGATTTTCCTTCAACCATTTATTTTCCCAAAAGTGTAGCTTACTATTAATTCACTTTTCTTAGAACCATATAATCTCAAATCCTCAATAAAATAGTACTGCAGTACAATCCTTATATATCTCTATAATTCATGTAACCAATATACTGTTGATACAACACTCAATTAAATAATTCTATAATAACAACATAAGAACACTAGTCATTCCTCTTTATCTGAGGTAGTATCATAACATGATTATTATCCAATAGCATCATTTGGTGCAAACTATGATGATTTGGACATTGGTTTGCATAGTTTCCCAACTCCTTGTAGATGAAGCATTGTACATTTAAAAACTTTTTCTTACCCTTGCAATCACGTACTTGGTGTCCTTTTTCTCCACACTTATAACAAACTCTCATTCCCTTCAACCATTTACCAAGATGATTCATTCCACATTTATCAAATATTGGAAAATCCTTCTTTCCATTATTCCCTTTATCCATATTTATTTCTACCATACATTTCTTCTCTGGCTTCCCTTCAAAGTCATAGGACTCAATGAATTCTTTACCTATCTTATTAACACATGATAATATTTCATCATATGATTATAATATGTGGGAGACTATTTCTGTAACGACCCATACTTTACATACATTGTTAATACTTCAAAATTGAAGCACACTTATTACAACATATGACAAAACCACAAAGGACCGTATAGGTATAGTGTCTTTAGAAACTGGGAAACATAAACAACTGGTTCATAAATCCTCTACAGTATCTCCCGTTTATTTCATCATATCTAGGGTCCCTTTTAGCATATTCAATTTAATATCCATCTTCCTGACCTGGGGAAAAGAAAACATAAAAGGGTGAGCTCAAATGCTCAGCAAGGGCAAATAAAGGAAATAAAAATCATATCATATCTTTATGAAGATCAAAACCTGCAAAAGAGATCATAATATCTTAACATGGAATAAATCATAGAAGTGAAAATGAGATCCCCATAATCATAACATAAAACTTGAATCTTTGTGGCATGCACACATAATCATGGAAAATCATTTCTTGTTAGTCATGACTCATTGCCAAGACTATCTTAGTGGACAAAGTCCCTTTCTGAACCGAGTTCACTCCTCGTTTCAGTCCTGTATCACTGAACCGAAATAACCTTCCGTTCCAGCCATGTCTATCTCATGAGATATAAAATCATTACCCAATGCATTGGAGGGAGATATAGGTCCCACCCATCTTATAATGAATCCTTTCTTATGTGTGCCACATAATCATAAAACATACATCATCGCATAACACATATAACAAAAATGGGATTCTTGAAACATCATGACATCATAAATCAATTCATATATGATAAAGGAATTCATAAACATAATTCCATCACAACATAGTCAAACCAATGTAAAAATATGGATAGAAACAGAACCCTTTATTATCTTAGATGGAAAATAATTTTGATAAAACACTTGAAATGAATTCTTGAGGAAAATATCCTTTCTTCTTCAAAATCAATTTCTTTTCACAAAACATCATGCAATTTTAAAAGAAAGAGATTTTATTAAAAATAGTCATGAAATCTTTTGGAGTAAGCTTCATGAAAATAAGGCTTTATAAAACCGTAAAAATCCGTTCATGTCGTTTAAGTTAAAAAAAACATTCTTCGTACTTTTGTCGGAAAAGTCAAAAAGTTCCTCGTATGAAAAAGCGACAAAAGATTCCTTTCATATTCTTTACAAAAAACTCACCGAAGAGTAAAATTGGATTTAAACTATTGTAAGTGGATGGAAACAATATTACATATTGAAGGAACATGGATGTGGATGATAAAATACACCCCAGTAAATACTTACGAATAAACAATCTCGGATAAAAATGAGATTGTGATATTTCCCTTACCTTAGGTCCGATTTGCTTTGTTCGTGTCCGAAGCTCCTGTATAATGGTTTAAATAATGTTATTGACTTATTCCAGAATCATACATATTGATGTGAGATCATATATGGTCATATTATTAGCTTCTTGTTAGTAATATTTCATTGTTACTTGTTACTCGGGTCTTTATAACTTTTTGTTCTTATGCGTGTTTTGTCGAATAAATTCTTATTCTTATCTTTAGGTTATAGATAATTCATTTCCAGAATGGTATTAGTGTATTATATACCATATTCATTCATTCAATTCATTTATATAATCATTATGAAATGAAGATCATGTAGAACGAGTCGCATCACATCGTGGAGACGGTATTCCGTACGTACGCACGAGTGATGATATCGTTCCTATGATCGTGGAATTGTATTGGAGTATATATATATATTATTTCAGTATCAATATTACTTAATAATAATCATATATAGTTACTGATTACACCATTATACCCATCCTTGTAAGGTGATGGTGGAAAATAGATTACACCACGGCGTGGAGACGGTATTCCGTACGTACGCACGCGCGGTGATTTCATTTTTTCCGTAGGATGGATAGAAGGTGAATTAGGGTTGTTTCATATTTATAATAACATATCAGTATGTAAGTAATACTGATGTTATTACTTTATCATGAAACAACTAAAGAAGAAGAAGTTGAAGAAGAAAGAAATTGAAAAGATCGGTAATGGATATTACCTCTTCTTTGGAACGCCTTTTTGAATCCTCCACTTAAGGAACTAAGATTGGTCTTTGGAGAAGACCAGGACCTCTAGAATTATTCTAGGGAAGTGGAGAAGGGAAAATGGCAGGGGTTGGCCGAGCTTGAGTGCTCAAATTGGTGTGAGGAGGAGGGGGAGGAGGTGCCCTTTTATAAGGGAGGAGAGGGGCACCTTAGGAATATCTCAAAATATTATTTTATATTAAAGTCAAAATCGGTTTATAATGGTTCAAAAGGGTCTTATTTAGAAGCTAAAGTGGGGATGGGTCGAAATCCTATCAACCAATAGGATTTAGACAAGTTTAGGGTATTATTTTAACCTTATCAATTAGATTTAACTCTAAGTTAATTAATTTAACTTTTACCGTGTCTTTTTGTTTTCTTTCACTATATGGTTAATACACTTACTATAACATGCCAAACGAACCCCAAATTGTTTATTATTAATATATATATCCTTATCTAAGTCATTTGGCCGAACCTTAGATTTTTAGGAATAAAATAACAATTAATAATATAATATTTGATTTAAAAACTATTTTGTGTCAATTTTGACACTATTTGATATATGATTTTTGTGAAAGTCATAACAGAATTATATGTTCGAACCAAGTTGATTAAATCATTACTAATATATCATAGTAACCTAGAAAATTAGTGTCATTCATAAAAAGTCTCAAATTAAATTTATTTTGGTGTTTATAACATCAATTATGTCAATATTTCATTAATAAGATAATTACTGCATCATCTTTGTGTCATAAATAAATTAAATTATTTGATGTCTAAAAATTACAAATAAAATACCATCATGTAGGAAATCTTTTTATCTTTCTAATTAATATTTACAATCTAATTTATCTTATGTATAACCCTATATTAAAAATGATTTACTTATTAAACTTTGATTTTAACTATTTTAACCCTTCTTTAAATAAATTAATAATAAATGTCCTAATCTAATCCAAGTGGGCCTAAATGGTCTTATTTTATTCCTAAGTTTGTTTTTGGTCGAATTACACTTGTCCAATAGAATTAGGACATGTGTTAGGGTAATATTAATATCATATTTACCCTTAGTTACCCTATTTACTATTAACCGCGGTAAAAAAAAGTAAAAAGTTACTATTCACCAAAAAATTATTTTCATCTCATTGAACCACATTTTAGTCCTTGATATTAACCGTGTCTCTCGGATTTTTGAAATTCCATTCACAGAAGCGGTAAAATTAAGTTTTATGCAAAATTCAGTTTTTAACCTACCACTTAGTGGTTTCACTATTCATCAAAAATTGAAAGTTTTCAGAAAAATACCAAAATTTCACCCTAGGCTAATTTCGATATTCTGAGTCCAAAAATGAAGTCCATTTTGAAAAATAAAATTTATAAAATTTCAAAAAGTGGTTATTACTATTCATAACGGCTAGTTTTAATAGCATATTGTTGTTTAGTGAAACTCGGTATTGCGTACGACGCAAGCTATCGAGGAAGGTCGCGATTGCGTGTAAAGCAAGCCAAGCAAGTGTTGTGTAGAAAAAGATTCCTTTGATGATTTATATAACATAAAAGTCTCGGGTGTTACAATTTCCCTTCTAAATTATGGCTTAAGACCATGAATGATATGATCCTTCTTACTCTTTGGATCATGCGTATTGTTGGAGTTCTCATTCATTTTACTGGGCACCATTTCTAAACAATGTCATACACTAGGCCAGTTTATGAATCACAATTCATAATTCCAAACATGTAAAATACCTAACGTAAATTGAACAGTTTATGTATTTAATCTATAATGAAAATTGTTTTCTTTGAGGATATATATACTCATAAACCGTTTATATTTTTTTAAAGAAAACAAGAATTATCCTAAGAATATCCCTCAGGAGTGTCATAACCAAGAGTGTAGAAAGGCCTGTTGTTGTGCACCAGTTCCCATTCGACTCTAGATCAAAGTGGTGTTTTTTATTTGTACCCCAATGTACATATATGCCAAAGCTGCCTCTACCTACTCGTATCGAGACATGGATTTATTTCTTTGGAAAACTCACAAAATCTCTACATTACCAAAATTCTAGGAATGTGTTCTATATTAATCCTAAAAGTCTATGTTAGGATAATGTTATCTAATCAGAGTTTATCTAAATCTAGTTTCAAAGGTTATTGCTAAACTTCCTCTGATACCAACTGTAATGCCCCGACCCCGGTTACCCAAAGTTGATGCATTATTTTAATGCATTGGCATGATTATAAGGAATCAAGTCCCGAAGGACCGATCGGTTTAGCAGTCTTGGAAAATAGATTAAATACATGAATTTTACATTACACTTTGTGACATACAAATCAATATAAATAATCCTTTATGAAATCCATTATTCCCTTGTCTTAACTCTACATATCAATCAAAATACACTTCTTGGAATCCTGGGAAAATAAATCATAGAAATGGGTGATCTCAAACACTCAGTAAGGGTAATAAATACAGCGGAAACTTTCAAAGATATACATAAACATTTAAGTCAATGTATAAAACAAAAACAAAAGCCTTTAAAAATTGAACTTCAGCATAATATGGTGGAAATAAAATGAAATAATTTCATTTACTTATTCACATGAATATTCTACTAACCGAATAATCACATTCCAAATCAATAACCACATTCATAACGATGTAATGCATAATGCCATATTATCATAACCATGTAGCCAAGGCCTCGTTCCAAGACTACAAATATGATTTTTTCAAGGCCTTGGGCCAAGACACAATTTTGTCTCATGAGACCTACCGATGCGATTTTTTTAGAAGATACTTACATTTAAAATTGCTCAAATATACTCCAGTGTTTTTATGAAAACATTATGCATGAATCTAAAAACAAAATAACTAATTTTGACACTGCTCAACTAATTACAGGCCATGATGGGTCCATGCCCAATCCCGTGCTATCTACCACGCTCAAGAGTTAGGTTTTATGAAAACATTTTTATGCTCGCGGTAAATACATATACATTTGCACTGGATTTTAATATATTTGAGAGAAATATCTCTCTCTCTTTTTGAAATCATTTAAAAATCACATAATTATAAAAGAAAACCTTTATTTTGAAAATATCTTTATAAGCATGTAAGGGAAGATTCAAATGTGTAATAATGGCATAGAATAACCGCACCTTCTGTATAAGTTAAAAAACATTCTTACCTTAGTTTTGTAGAAAAGGTAAAAAAGTAACTTGTTTGGAAAATGACGGAAAGATTCCTTTCAAACACATATAAGGTCAAATAAGGGTATAAATGACTTTAACTAATTGTCTATTAAATAGTAAAAATGTTTTGAAATACATTTTTAAGAAACATGGATGTGGATGATAAAGATGTACCAGTAGATAATTACCAATAAACAACCTCGAATAATAAAGAGATTGTGAAATTAACACTTACCAATTTGGTAACTTACAAAACATACACCCCAAGAAAGAGGTATCATACAATGAATATGTAAATACACATAAATTAAAGTGTATTACATAAATAATACAATTATGGGCAGTACATACACCACACAAAAGATAATAGTTTACATATGGAATGAATCTCATGGGAATAAGGAGTGAGATGAAAACCCCTTACCTTGCTCTTTCCTTTAGCCGAGGGTACTTTTAGCCTCCTCTTCTTCGGGTTATTCATTTTGATGTGATCAAAAGGGATCCTCAGGTTGGATTTCTGATCAAACTAATGCCTCAAGGTTGAAGGGAGGATAGTGGAGAGGGTATTTGGGCAGGTTTTGGCCATGCCAAATGCCTTAGAAGGTGTGAATTAGAGAGAAGGGGGAGTTCCCTTTTTATAAGAGGGGTGAGGGGCACCTTAGGAAATAATTAAAATATTATATTATAATAAATTCATATTCAGTTTCTAATGGCTTCAAAGTTGATTATTTAATGTCTATGGTGGGGATAGGTCGAAAAAAACTCAACCAATAGGTTTTAGACAAGTTTAGGTTACCATTTTAACCTTATCATTTAGATTTAACTCTAAGTTAAATAATTTAACTTTTACCGTGTCTTCTTTTTTTCTTACACTATATGGTTAATAAACTTACTATATACTACCAATAGAACCCCAATTGGTTCATTAATGTCATATATATTATTATATTTTCCTTTGGACCAAACCTTATATTTTTAGGACCACTATATCAATTAATAATATAATATTTGTTTTAAAAACTATTTTTTGTTAATTTTGACACTATTTGGTATTTGTTTTTTGTTAAAATAATAAAACATGATTACATCAAAAAAATATTGAATCAATCCTACATGTCATATTCACCTAGAAAATTCATGGATGTCATAAAAAAATTGAAATTATATTTATTTTAGTATTTATAAAACAATTTATTTGATTCTTTCATGAATAATGTAATTACTGCATCATCATTGTGTCAAAAATAAATTTATTTGTTTAATGTCTAAAAATTATAAATAAAATACCATGATGTATTAAATCTTCTTATCTTTCTAATGAATATTTATAATTGAATTTATCTTATGTAAAACTCTATATTAAAAATGTTTTAGTTATTAAACTTTGATTTTAACTCTTTTAAATCTTCTTTGAATTAAATAATAATAAATGTCCTAATCTAATGTGTAACAAACATACTGTTATGTGTACAGAGGACCACTACATCACTAAACAATGATTGTTATTTTTTTCCATTACCACATATCATGGTGGAAATTATGATGAACAACCATTTTATATTATTATATATTATATTTAGTATGTATTTAAGATTTTTTTTACTCTTTTACAACATGTATATTTATACTTCGGATTTTTTTAATACGATACTTTTGTTTGAGGAACTATGGACTACCGCCCCTTCAATGTGATGTGATTCATTCATACTGCACATGGAATATATTAAGGATTTATTTTCGTAATATATTTGATATATTTTATATAATAAAGTTACATTAATAGTTATATATATATACTTATATGTATTTTAAGTTTTTTCTTTTAGCATGAAAATTAAACAAAAATAGGGTTTATTCGTACGTACGGCTTACCATCTCCATGAATGGTATATACTCTTTCATACTTATATATTATATGGATTATTATAATAAAAAGATAATTAATATAATTGATAATTATATTGTGGGTTACATTATGGAAATTATGATATATGTAAAAGTACAAAATATATGAAAAATTAAGACACTTGCAATGATAAAACCAAATATTACCAGAAGTGAAACCTTATCATAAAAATGAACCTAAGTTGGTAATATAAAGCCATAATCAAACCATATATGGGATAAGATAAAATAATATGGTTCTATGATATATTTATAATAAATTTATATTTATTATAAA
This sequence comes from Viscum album, assembly GCA_963277665.1. NCBI lineage: Eukaryota > Viridiplantae > Streptophyta > Magnoliopsida > Santalales > Viscaceae > Viscum > Viscum album. The sequence continues at coordinate 84,545,366 of OY728153.1, forward strand.
GGTTTTTTAATGAGTACTAAGTGATTCAATACATAAGGTAAGTGAAATTTGTCTCACTTATTATATCTTTGAGAAACATGCCTTATTCACCACTGTCTTATTTTGTGTGGTGTATATTCTAACCATGAATGTACTCTATGCCACTTATAAAAAAATATTTGGGTATTTATATATCCATTATATTATCTTTTTTTAATATCGTATATGTTCTAAAAGTTTTTAAGAATTTTTTATCTGTTTTCATGGAAAATAGTTTTTAAATTTTTTTAATGATTATTTATAAGTTTCAAGCACAAACTTTTTAAAAAAAATTATTCTTCAACTATAATTTTTCAAGTTTATTGTCACTGAAAATTGTATTGAGAAGTTTTTTAGTTTTACAAAAACATTTTTCAAAGAATAAGTATATTTTCACCACGAAATGTTATTAAAACATCTATCGCAATTATTTTCCATCAATGATGAAATCTGTTAATGTTAATCATGCATTTCATGGAAATGATATAAAGGTTTTCTTTAAATTCTTTACCTAATGGGTTTATTAATGATTCTATGGTATATATGAAATTATTTTTCTTTCATGGGTTATATGTCCATAAAATACAGTTTTCATTCATGGGTTATGTTTTTAATGAAATGATTATGAAATGCATATAGTTTTTAATAGGTTATAATATGATTACATGTTTTGACACCAATTTCAATTTATGGGTTAAGATATGATTGACTATTAATTTTTTGGATCATTTATGCATGATTTAATTATGATATTGGTGGGACCAATGACTCCCTCCAATGTATTGACTAAATATTTATATCTCATGAGATTGAAATTCCAGGAATGGTCAGTGAAAATTGTTTAATATTATAGGGATAGAATGGGGAGTGAAATTGGATCAATAATACAATTGTATATTCTAGAGTGAACATGGTTCTGTAAAGAAATTTTTACACTAATATGTTCTTTTTATAGATTCCTTGACTAATAATGAAATCATATTATATATTTATGTGTTTTCCACAATTTTAGGTTTTATTCATATGTTATTATTTCATCGATTATGTTCTTTATTTACTTATGATACATGCCTTCTAAACTATCATGATGTATTCCAAGATACATTTTTTTGATACATGATATTAAGGGTAGGATATTAAAATGTTTTTGTCCCAATGTCATACCCGTATGATCATGTTTAGGCTTACATGTCTCCCTTATTTACTGTTACTGAGAATCTAAGATCACACATTTTTATGTTTATCCCCTGGTTTATGATGATTTGTATTATTTTGATGTTTTTAAGAAGGTTTCTTGTCAAGAAGAACCTAGTGAGAGATTATTTATGTTCCCTACAAACTATTATTTATGTTTTCATGTTTCCAAAGGCACTAGATTAATACTGTTATTGGGTATCCTTTTTTGTAACGTTTTAAGTGTTCTAAAAAATTCACATAATATATATATATGTGAATAATAGGTCAAAATAGTTTGAATGAGGGTGATGTTTTATTTAATATTATGAATCATGGATTATAACACTGTATTGATATCCTTATGTATATTTATAATGATATGTATAGGAATGTCTCTAAGGATAAGTAAATGGATGAGTTAACATTTTGGAAAATATATTGGAATTTGGGTAAAGGATAGAGTGAGTTATTTCCAATATATACATACATCTCTAATACAACAAGTGGATATGGCTCAGGCATAGATGAACATAGGTGTAACAACTCCAACAAGATGTTTTATGCTTGCCTCAGGGTAATTTGGTACATGGAAATGGGAATTGCTGCACACCTGGTTTCAAACTCGAGGGGTATATGATTTGGGAATTCAAAAACTATTCTTGAACCATCATGATGTATTTAAATACTAGTTGGGTTTGAATAAAGTATGATAAACTTTAGGTGTCATATTTTGTAAAAGGTTTCATAATTTAAACATCATATAAGTTGTTTTCATGATTATGTGATTCCTCACTATGATAATTGTTTCTTACTAAATTATTCCTGGTTTTAGTCAATAGAGGGAACCAGAAGGCACTGGAATGAAGGTGAATATGAAGGAAAATCTATTGATGTGATGTGAAATGGGATTATCACTAGAGTGAAGAATATTGTGACTATGCCTAATTAGTTTTCAAAAATCATGATCAATAACATGTACCATAACCAACTCTCAGACTTACCTGGGAAGAGAAGGAAGGAGTTCACTAAATGTTAGGGTAATGGAGACATCGGAGGAACAATGATTAGTTTTTCTTTATGCCCATAATATAGAAAAATCCACACAAATGAATATCTTAGTAGAATAAGAAGGTGTTTTGACAGTGGAAATGAAGGACACAAAGTAGTGAATGAAAGGGAAAAATGAATAATTAGATTAACGAAATGGATAAGAATATTGGTCTCCCTGATTCATCATAGAATGTTAAGTGTTTTATCTATGGAATAAATGTTCATTATGAAACTCAATGTACCTTGAATAATTCTTTAAAAGAGAATTTGTGAGGCATTATGAGTAATGGTTATATTACTGATGATGCGACTAATGATGAAATGTTAATGGAAAGATGTATTATAAAACAATATGAGGTGGCCTTCTTATGGATTATAGATAAAGTGGAATAATTTAATTTTATATGTATTTTTATAAAACAATTATGCTATATGAATGATGAAATATACAAGGATTGTTCCGTTTCTATTTTCTCTTAGTATTCAAAAGTTTATATTGAATATTCTAGATGGACTGGTAAAGTGATTTATTGAAAATTTATATTTTTATTAAGGTAAGTTATCCCTTAATTAATATATGATGTCAAGATAATGATTTTTGCATAATGATATGATGGATATGAATAATTAAATTATATGGTACAAATTACTCTATAACTGAGTATTGAAAAAGTATTCTATGTCTTCCAATATGAAGTTTACAACACCATAGATTTAATGATTGTATGTTTTAATCATTAGAGTTATGAAGCATTATTGTTTTACAGAATTATTTATAGTAATTATGGTTATTACCATGTTTCAATAGAATATATGATGGGGGTATTCACATGTTGGAATGTGAAAACCAAGAGGTACTTTGTGATATATGGGGGATTAATGTTAAGCTGATTTTGTGACATTATTTCTAATATTTTGTATTTTCATCATTCATAAGGAATATAAGGTTAATTTTTTTTGGGAATTTTATGTTAAACATCAGATAAAGATTGTGAGATTAAATAATTATCTCCCCACATTAGGATTCCTGTATATTGGATAACCTACTCTAAAAATTTTGTGTTGTTGGTAACTAGAGAGAGATGGGATGACTATTAATGGATCTCATGATATGTTAGTGCCCCAGGAATGAAAAATTCAACATCCTTTTTTTGAATGAGGTAAACTATATCAAGTAACAACAAAGGTTGAGATCATATAGAAATCATTAAAGTATATATTTTTTGTGAAATCTACTCAGCTTTAGGGAAACAATCTATCAATAAAATTCCATCTTAGTACCTTTGTGTTTTAGGGATCATATGGTTATTTAATTCATCGTATATTTATGGCTTTTTGATAGTTAACTTTCCCCTACCCTTATTGTCTATCACTCTCCATCAAAACAGGATAGTTAGATTTTCTTCCATGTTCATATTTTCACATACCGACTATGTTTTCCTATGAGGGAACCTAATTATGAGTTAATTTGGGTAATCGTTACTATTTTATATTTATTTTTTAAAATAAATTTTAGTTTTTAATTATTATGAAGTTGGATTCTATGAAACAAACACTCAAGTATTAACTCTTTGATTACCTTGATTAATTTAGAATGAGAAAATAAATTTAATGGGTATAGAATGTAACACCCTGAGTTTTTCTGAAATATATTTTCAAAATAATATAATCTTTTTGATATTGTTCATTTAACAAAACACTGAAAATAGTTATTTTATATTTAAAAAATTGATATGTTTGGCTAGCATTGTAAACCCCCGACCCCTCAAGACCGGAACTGGTGTATTACATGTGTTATTGGCATAGTTTGAAGGAATGAAAATACTGAAGGAACGATCAGTTCAGTAGTCTTGAAGAAACTAGATACATATATGTAACTCAAATTACATTAGAAAATGTAACAAAATATAATAAATAACCGAAAATAAAAACTATATTTACAAGATCTCATTAAATGATCTCATCTTCAAAACCTTTTGAAAGTAAACAATGAAAGGGGGAGCTTAAAAAATCAGTAAGGGTTACAAATAGAATAATATTGAATCAATAATAACTAAATTTTAAACAATTTTCTATAATCTATATGACATGGGGAATTAATGAAAAACTCACGCCATTAATTAACTAGAAATGAAACTACATCCATAGATTTTGTAATAGTGAAAACCTCATGAATAGTAATAAATAATAATGAATAAAGGTAATTCTAATTGATTTCATGTATCTATAACATTATACAATAATATCGTAAAAATGTTTTAGTTCTATGGGTAGAAACCCATCTGATTTTTGGAATCAAACTCGAAGGGTTTGTTCCAACTGATTTGTCTCATGAGACCTACCAATGCATTGAGGGGTTATAGATAGCCCCAACTACCACTTCATGGCCTAACCATTATTTATAAATAGATTCAATACAAGATAAATATTCCTTTACATTATCCATATATAATAGAGGATACTGATTTATCAATATTTCCACAGTCATAACAATATTCAAAATAAATATCGTATGTAAAATGATATACGGATTAATTAATAATCATATCCTTGATATAAGAATATAGAAGTTTAAATGGAATATTATTTTAATTTAAAAGTGATCTCAAATGGGCATTAGTTACACCACATAAGAAATAATAGGTTCAAAATACTAAGCAAGTCACAACAAAGTGAAAAATGAGACACAGCTCGTTACCACGTTGTAATCAATTGAGTCGTATGACCAAAAGTTAATAACCACCAAATTAATCACATAATACAGTGAATATACATAGAATTACGAAAATATATATCAAATGGAAGTAAAACTATACCACATATATGAAATAAGAGGTGAATAATGGAAATCCCACAGAATTGAAAGTGAGATAAGAAAACCCCTCACAAACATTTCAGCATGGTAATGAGTGTTCCTACGAGAGATTAATGTGAGGTAAAGGGGTATCGAATTATTTATATATCATTAGGGAAGTATGGGGTGGGTTCAAAAAACATACCCCATCATTAGGAATTAAAAATAAAATGGCACAACATAGGGAATATTCTCGAACAATAGTGAAAGAGAGGGTCCCTTACAATAAATCTATTGGTGTTCTCCACTTGTAATTAAAGACCTGAATAAAAAAATTAGGTTTATTAATTAATAATTCCCGAACCTTTTATATATTTAATTGGTTTAGTATAATCATTTTTAATTCTTGTATAACCATTTTTATTGGTTATGAGGTTTAATATCATTGTTCGAGCTCATTTGTTTACTTGGTTTTAATGACCGGTTCGTTTATATTCATGTTTGGATAATAATGTAAGATGAAAGTGGTTGTCCAGAATTAAAGTTATATTATATTAGTGCACATAAAATAGATTAAATGGTTTTAAATTTTATTTGGTTACTTGGAGTGAAGTCGAATTATTATATAAAACCATAGTGACAACCATTTTCGTTAATTGGTGGATTTGATTTCAAAGAACATGTTTTTCTATATAACATATTACCATTTGTACAAAAGGATTAAAAAACCCAAAATAGGATATATTACATATATAATAATCTTTTTAAGCCATAGAACAAATGGTTTCATGAAGATAATTAAAGATAATAATAGAAATTGAAAAACTATTGTCCTTGAATGTGCTAAATTGGGACATCTCAAACGGTGCTTTCATTTCTTTCAAATAAAAGGTGGGGAAAGGAGAAAAGATAATGGAATATCCCATTATAATAAAAACATTATATTATATCTATGTTACTGGATTAATCACAACATATGGGTGAAGGTAATTGTGGAAAGAAACAAAAAGACAAGAACTTAAATGGAAAGAAGGAATTGGAAAGAAGAATTTATCTCTTGAGACTTCCTGTTTTGAGAACCTCTTAAGGGAAGAGGTTTTGTTATTTTGAAGAGGATAGGGGATTTTGGACCTAGGGAAATATATTGGGGAGATATTTGAGCAGAATATTGAAACATTACAGGGCTTGAGAAGAGTGAAGAGAAGAGGGAGTGGGGGGTTATAATAGAAGAGAGGAGTGTTTTCATAATTCTTTAATTATTAGATAATTATTTCTTCACAAGACAAAGAATATTATGTATTACATGACCAATAACATTAATAAATGAATGTGACCGTGAAAAATTGGGATTTTATCCACAAATAATCATCAATGGATCAATAAATCCCTTATTTAGCATTTATCGTAAATTATCTCATTTTAATATTCATAAAAATTCAAAAATTTCAGAAAAATCCCAAAAAATAACCCTAACCATTTTTTGATGTGTATAATCCAAAAATGAATTCCATTTTTCAAAAAAAATTCTAAATATGATTATTTTAATATTTAATTAAAATCATTATTTATTCGAAAAATATAAACACTTAAATTACATAACATCATTTTAAGGTGCCCAAATTTATTTATACATTCATGGGCGTGGAAACCATTCATAATATTAATATTACTATTCATATGGTTAGGTTAATATTCAAAATAGTATATCACTATTCATAATGGTATGCTACTATTAACCAAAAATTAAGTTAATTCTATCTGACTCTAAATATCATACTAAACACAACTGTGTATGTCAGATTTTCAAAATTCAAAACACATAAGTGGAAATTTTAAGTTAAATGGCTAGGATGTGACTATCTTCTATATAATAAGTGTTTTTTAAATGAAACATAGTTATTTATGAAATATGGGCTATGACTCAAATGTATTTAATAGAAACATACCATAAAATGTTTGGGGTGCTTCAATATTCCCTCCTTCGAAAATTTCTTCCTAGAAATTATTTATTTGTAAAGCCCACAAAAAATATGTGGTTGGTTCTTATTCATAACATCCTTTGGTTCCCATGTTACTTCATCCATATTCTATTTTTTCGAAAGAACCTTTACTATACGACTCATTCGATTTGTCAATACCTACTCCCTTGTGTCAAGGATCCCAATAGGCACTTCACAGTATGCAAATCAGGTTCCATTTCAATTTATTCTTAAGTTAGTACATGCATTGGGTTTAGAATGTATTTCTTCAATAATGAAACATGGAACACATCATGAAATTTGGAGAGACTTGGAGGCATTGCTAAACGGTAAGATACAACTCCGATTCTTTCCATAATTTCAAACAGTCTAATGTACCTGGGGATCAGTTTCCCTTTCTTACCAAAACTTAAGACACCCTTCCACGGAGATAAATTCAGAAAGACATGATCTCCCACTTATAATTCTAAATCCATTCTCCAGTTTTCAGTATAACTCTTCTCCCTACTTTGGGAGGCTTTAATATGGGCTTGAATTTTCATCACCTTTTTTGTGGTATCTTCAATAAGTTCTCTGCCAAGAACTTTCCTCTCACCAACATCATCCCAACGAGATGGTGTTAGACTTATATTTACATATAATGATTAATATGGATCCATTTTACATCAATAATGTAAACTATTTTTGAAGGAAAATTCCACTAAATTCATGTATTGATCCCACATACCTTGGAAGTCATGATATCCTGATCTCAACTTGTCTCCCATAGTTTGAATAGTGTTCTCAGACTCTCCATCAATTTGGGGGTAGTAAGAAGTACTCATATGATGCTCGGTATTTAAATAATTCTAGAGACTTTTCTAAAATTTTGATGTAAACTGGAGATCTCGATCGGATACAATTGATAGAGATGCACCATGATGTCTTACAACTTCATTAATATAATATCATGGCAGGAACTCAAGAGGTAAATCCTTTCTTATAAGAAATAAATGTGCTGATTTTTTTGAGATGATCAATAATTACCCATATTGCATCATTCCTTCTAGGTGTTCTCGGTTGACAGGTGAGAAAATCCATTACAATTTTATCCCACTTCCACCTAGGAATAGGTAGAGTTTTCATCACTCCTCTAGGATGTTGTCTCTCTGCCTTCACTTCTTGACAAACTAGACACCTTGACACGTAGTCAGAAATTTCCTACTTTATATTATCCCACCAAAAATATTCCATCATATCTGTAAAATTATTTGAGCTACCCGGGTGTATATAGAAATTTAAGCTATGAGCATCATATGATAGTTCCCTTTTTAGCTTCGGTACTGATATGACACATAACCTCTTCCAAAACTTCAGAACTCCTTCCTCAAACATGAAGTCTTCCAATCTCCCATCCTTAAGAGCAATAATTTTTTTGTGTAGATTCTCATCATCATATTGAGTGCTTTTTATCTTCTCTAATAATAATGGTTAAGAAATAATTTTATAGAGGAAAGATTTTTCCACTTCTTTAACAATTTCCATATCCATCTTTAGTAGATCCATGAATATAGGATATCTTTCAATCCTCCTTTGATTCAGGAGTCCTTGATCTTTCCTGCTTAATGCATCTGCCAGCTTATTTTTTTCTGGGGTGGTAGTGTATTGAAAAATCACAATCATTAAGTCAATTAAGCCATATCATTTTCCCCATGTTGAGTTCTTTTTTTGTGAAAATGTATTTCATACTCTTGTGGTCCATATAAACTTCACATATTTCTCTGTAGAGATAATGTCACCATATTTTTAATGAAAATATTATGGATTCTAACCTAAGATCTGGATTTGGATAATTTTTATAATGAGTCTTCAACTGTCTTTATTCATAAGTAATAACATTACAGTTTTTCATAAGGATGCAATCAAGTCCATTCTTTGATGCATCACTGAATTTCACAAATCAATCATTTCCATATGGAAGAGTGAAAATTGGAGCATTGAACAGTCTTCTTTTCAATTATTCAAATAATTATGTACATTCTTTAGTCCATACAAACATAACTCATTTACATGTGAACTTAGTTAGCGGGTTTTCCAGTCACACGAAATTCTGGATGAAACGCCAATAGTAACCTGCTAAGACAATAAAAATGCGTACCTCGGTTATGTTTATTGGTGTGGGTCAATCATGGGTTGACTTTGTATTTGCAGGATCAACTAGGATTCCATCCTTAGAGACAATATAGAACAAAAAAGAAACTGATTGAATCCATAATTCACAATTTCTAAACATCCCATATAATTAATTTCATCTTAGAGTTTTCAGAATAATCCTCAAGTGATCCTCATGGTCTTCATAGATTTTTTATTACACCAGGATATCATTGATGAATACAAAAAAAATTATCAAGATATTCCTTGAGAACTCGATTCATTAAATCCATGAAAATAGATGGTGCATTAGTCAGTCCAAAAGGCATCACTATAAAATCATAATGCCCATTACTAGTTTGAAATGTTGTCTTAGGAATATAATCCTTTCTCACACGCATCTGATGATATCTGGATAAAAGGTCAATCTTCAAAGAGTATTGATCTCCATGAAGTTGATCAAATAAATCATCAAACTGAGGCAGAGGATACTTATTATTTATTTTAATAGTGTTGATTTCCCGGTAATCAATTCATAGCCTCAAGGATCCATCTTTCTTCTTGACAAACATGACTAGGGCTCCCCATGAAGAAACACTAGGTCGAATGAATCCTTTTTCACTAAACTTCTCTAGTTGTTTATTTAGCTCCAATAAATCCAAAGTTTCCACTATATAGAGGTAATTTAGTATAGGCCTTGCACTGGTAATAAAGTCAATGTAAAACTCAATTTTCCAATCTAGAGGATGTCTAGGTAAATCCTCTAGAAATACATCAATGCTTTCTTGCACTATATGCATATATTAAATTTTATGATTTTTTTACTAACCCATATATATTGGGCTCCCATACTCTCCAAGAATTGAATTCAATAGAGATACTGGGGGGTGGGTCTAGATAATAATTAGATGGAGTGGTATCTTCCTAGATGATAAGAGATTCTACACAATTTTCAAAAATTCTAACTTCCTTTTTCTTCGAATAAATCATTTCATCATAGTTTGACAGCAAATTCATACTGAGAATTATAACAATGTCAGTCATTGGTATGACGATATGGTTAGAAACTAAATCATGTTTATTTGTCACAAGGGGGACTAGTTGACATGCCTTTGTGGCAATGATGCATCCCATAAGATTTTTTACTAATAATTCCTTTACGGAATTAAATTAACATGTCTAATATTCCTGTAAAACTGGGAATATATAAATGAATGAGACGATCCAGAATCAAATAATGTGTTGTCTAAGTTTAAAGAAACAATTAATGTTCCTACCACAACATCATTAGAAACTCCACGGTTGTAATCGCATAATCTCTTCCTTGCTCTCTGGTCCTTTTTTGAGGTATGTTTCCTTAGCTCTTATGACTCTCATTTAAATAATTTCTCATATCTCTAGAATTATATCATTGAAAATAATAAAATTTATTATTCCCCTTTCATTCATTAGATAGATGCACCTTTTCTCCACACATATAGAAGACTCCCATTCCTTTCAAGAATTTCCTGATATGATTCTTTACACAGTTCTCATATAATATGAATTTCATCCTTCCCTTGTTATTCTTTGGTGCTTCACCTTTCCCTTGGATATCAGAGTACCGCTTTTTATCTTGGTTTCCCTTGAAAAACTTTGATCTAGTAAATTTTTTCTCTGTTTTGATGGCACTTGATACAATTTCATCATATAATGAAAATGTTTTAGAAGCCAGTGCCCTTCAAATACATGGCCTAAGACCTTAAATGAAATGATCAATACTATCTGATGAGTCACATATGTAATCAGCAATATACCTAACTATCCTTGTGAAGGTATCATCATACTCTACAACACTATCTTCCTCCCTTTGCTTCAAGAAAAGTAATTTCCTCTTAATTTTGGTTCGTTTCTCACGAGTAAAATATTTTTCAAAGAATATTTCCTTAAAATTACTCCATTCCATATCTTCAATTTCTTCTTCCTCTATTGTATTCTAAATCAATGACCACCATTGATCAGCGTATCCCTTGTGACTATATACTACCAATAATACCTTTTCATTTTCATTGTATCTTAATTCCATGAATATCTTTTCAAGGGACTCGATCCATTTCTTAGAAACCACTGGATTAGTAATCCCACTGAATGATGAGGGATTCTAATACATGAAACAATCCAACATAGGTGTGGAATGGTTATTTGTTACAACATCAGTAACTTTTCCCAATATGGTCGTGATATGATCTGCTCCGACATTGATTGTGTTGACTTGCTTAGTGGGGAAATCCCTACATTTCCCACGATTATTGATTCTACTTCTTCCATTAGTTGTTATTTCTAAACAATGTCACCCAATAGATTAGGGTACACATCATAATGTGTAATATTAACATAATAAAATACTTAGCGTAAATTGAGATCCTACGCATGGCTAGTCCCATAATCAGAAATATGGTTACTTTGAAGAATAATTTACATTTTAATCCTTCATAATGGATTGTAAAGAAAATATGAATTATCCGGAGCATATCCCTGGGGAGTTTCATAACCAAGAGTGCAGTAAGGCTCGTTGTTGTGTACCAGGATACCCCGGGTCAAGACCAAAATTCCTTGTCAGAGAATTCACTCCTCGGTACATCTGTGACGGAGCCCCCTCTACCTGTTCGTATCCAGACAGGGATGTATTTTTTGAAAGATTCACATAATATATTCCTTACCAAAACACCGGTAATTTATTCTATGTTTATCCAAAAATACTACCTTAGGGCATTGTTCCCTACTATAAATTTCCTACTTTTATTTCCACATTTTTAGTAAACTTCCTTTGATACCGACTGTAACACCTGAGACCTCTAGACTAGAGATGGTGCATTACTCATTATATTGGCATGGTTAGAAGGAATGAAAATCCAGAATTAATGATCAGTTTAGTATTCTTGAATAAACTAGATACATAGAAGTAACTCAAATTACATTGTAAAAGGTTTCAAAATATAATACATAACAAAAAATAAAAAATTGCATCCATAAGAACTCAATAAATGATCTCATCTTCATCACCTACAGAAAGTAAACAATGAAAGGGGTGAGATCAAATGCTCAGTAAGGGTTAAAAATAGAGGAAGTATCAATCAATAATAACTGAATTGTAAACAATTTATCATAATCAATATGGGATGGTGAATAAATGAAAAACTTATGCCATTAATAAAATGAGAATGAAACTATATATATAGATTTTGTCATAGTGAAAACCTCATGGATAGTAATAACTGGTAATGAATAAAGAAAATTATTATTGATTAGACTTCATATATCTGGAACGTGATACCATAATACCGTAAAAATTCCTTAGTTCTGTCGGTAGAAACCCATATGATTTTTTGAAAAAAACTTGAAGAGTTTTTCACCAATTGATTTGTCTCATGAGACCTATCGATGAATCAGGGGGCTATAGTGGGCCCCACCTACCACTGCATATCCAAATCATTCATTATAAATAGATTAAATACAAGATCAATATTCTTTTACATTATCCATAGAGAGTAGATGATACAGATTCATCCATATTTCCACAGACAAAACAACATTCAAAATAAATTCCGTATGTAAAATGCTATACGACTTAGACAATAATCAAATCCATGATATGTGAATATTTAAATTTAAATAGAATATAAAATCAATTGAAAGGTGATCTGAAATGGTCATTAGTTACACCACATAAGAAATAGTAGGTGCACAATACTAAACAAGTCACAACGAAATGGAAATTAAGACAAAGCTCATTACAATGTTGTAATCAATTGAGTCGTATGACCAAAAGTTAATAACCCCCAAATGAATCATAGAATACCTTGAATATAAATAGAATAATGATAATATATATAAAATGGTAGTAAACCTATACCGCATATAAGAAATAAGAGGCGAATAATGAAAATCCCACAGAACTGAAAGTGAGACAAGAAAACGACTTACAAACATTTCGTCAAGGTAATAAGTGTTCTTGCTAGGGATTAATGAGAGGTAAAGGGGAATCCAATTATTTATATATCATTAGGGAAGTATGGTGGACGTCCAAAAACAAACCCCATCATTAGGGATTAAAAATAAAAGGACACAACATAGGGGAAATTCTGGAACAAAAGTGAAAGAGATGATCCTTTTCCTTAAATTTGTTGGTGTTCTCCACTTGTTATTAAAGTACTGAATAAACAAATTAGGTTCATTAATTAATAATTATAGAACCTATTATATATTTAATTTGTTTAGTATAATCATTTTATGTTCTTTTATAACCGATTTTATTGTTTATGAGGTCCAATTTCATTGTTCGAGCACATTTGTTTACTTGGTTTTAATGACCGATTCACTTATATTCATGTTTGGATAAACATGTAAGAGGAATTTCGTTTTCCAGAATTGAATTTATATTCAATTAGTGCACATATAAAATATTATATGGTTTTAAATTAAATTTTTTTACTTATAGTGAAGTCAAATTATTATATAAAACCATAGTGACAACCATTTTTGTTAATGAGCGGGTTTGATTAGAAAGAACATGTTTTTATTTATAACATAAAACAATTTTAAAAAAACATTATAGAACCAAAAATAGGATATATTACATATATAGTAATCTGGTTCCACCATAACACAAATGGATTCATAACGAGAATTAAATATAATAATAGAAATTGAAAAACTGTTGTCCTTGAATGTGGTAAATTAATAAATCTCAAACGGTGCTCTCATTTCATTCAAATTAAAGGTGGGGAAAGGAGAGAAAATAATGAAATATCCCATTAGAAATAAAAACATTCCAATACTTGTATTTTACTATAGTTATCATACTATTGGGGTGAAGGGAAGTGAGTAAAGAAAACAAAACACAAGAACTTAAAAGAAAAGAAGGAATTGGAATGAGGAATTTACCACTTGAGACTTCCTCCTTTGTGAACCTCCTAAACGGAGAGGTTTTAGTATTTTGAAGAGGATATGGGATTTTGGACGTGGTAGATGAGCTTGGGGAGGGATTTGGGCAGAATATTGGCAAGGAACAATGGTGGAGAGGAGTAAAGAGAAGAGGGAGTGAGGGGGGGTTATAGTGGAGGAGGGGAGGGTTTTCATAATTTTTTAATCATTAGTTTATTATTTCATCAGAAGACAAGGAATAGTAAGTATTCCATGACCAAGAATAGTAATAAATGCATGTGACTTTGAACAAATTGTGATTACATCATCAGATCATCATCAATGACTCAATAAATCTATTATTTAGCATTTATCGTAAATTATCACATTTTACTATTCATAAAAAATTCTTGTATTTCAGAAAAATATGAAATAAATTACCCTAACCATTATTTGATGTGTAGACTACAATAATGATTTCCATTTTTCAATTTTTTTCTATATGTGAGTATTTTAATATTTATTTAAAGTCATTATTTAATCAAAAAATATAAAAACTTAAATTATTCAACTTCATTTTTAAGGTGCCTAAATTTATTTATACATTCATGGGTGTGGATACAATTCATAAGATTCATATTACTATTCATATGGGTATGTTAATATTCATAATGACATGTTACTATTCATAAGGTCATGTTACTATTAATAAAAAAAATTAACTTAACTCTATCAGACTCTAAATATCATCCTAAACACAACTGTGTATGTTAGATTTTCCAAATTCAAAACACACAAGTGGAAAATTTTAGTTCAATGGCTAGGATATGAATATCTTTTAAAGAACCAAGTGTTGTTTCAAAGAAACTCAATGCTTTATGAAATATAGTCTATGACTCAAACGTATTTAAAAGAAATATACCATAAAATGTTTGGGGTTCTACAAGCATTATATGAAATTAAAATTTAATCATTCACTACACTCAATATAATGGTTATCTTCCTCTCTATGGAACACTGATGTAAGATTAAATTTCACTCAAGCCTAACTTTCCTCAAAGGATTTCATAGCACGCAAGATTGAATGTTATCAAACTATAATATATTATATAATAATATATAACCTAGTCGTCAAATTAAATTATATGAATATTATAAACTAAATTATGTAAATATTTTTTTTTAAACCTAAAATGACTTAACTAGTTACAAATTCTTTAGAAATAAATATAACAACCAGTTGAATATAAAAGATTGTTTTACACAAAACTATTATTACTCTCAAAAAGATGTTTTAATCCTAATATAAGAAATTATTTACAATTATTATATAATTTTAATTTTATATAAAGTTTATATATTTAATTAAATAATTTTTATATTCATAATTTTATAATCCTAAAATAATAATAAAACCAATTTAACTCATAAAAACAATATTTGTATTAAGGAAATTTTACCACCTTTTAATGTCGAAGCTATTTTAAATATAAATTTCATAAATTTTATAATTCATATATGTCAGAAAAAGACTTCATATTTTAAAAATTAAAAAATTATCTTGGGTATATTTTTTTTGTTTTTGGTGTTTTTTATTTTTATTGAATAGTGAAAAATAATGTATTTTAGTTCAAAAATGATATTTCACCTAATTTATTTTTGCAGAATAATTATATTTGTAAATTATTTTATTGCTTAATTATTTAAAATTTTTATTAATTGATCCAACTTATTACATTATAATCAAATTAATTTCTAAATTGGCAATAAAAATATTGCAAACTTCTTAATGTTTTTACATTAAAAACCTACATTGTCATTTCGTGTGAAGGATTATATTTAAATTAATTTATTCCATTTTTTGTTGGAATATGGTAATATATATTATATATTTTTAATCAGTATAAATTATAATGTCTAATATGTTCAACTATGTTTTTGACCAAAAATATTATTGAATTAATTAAAATTAATTACAATGATTAAGGTTAAATTAATCATAATAAGGGACTAAACCATAACCATAAAGTCCAAAAGACATATAAACTTGTAATAAATCCATTTTTCCATATTTAGACCCTATACTCCCATGGAACTACATTGGACCATTATTGGATTCACATTCTATAGAAAACGTGGGTGTAGTTTCCTTTTTCAAAAATATTACAAGAGTGAAACTCGTCCCTAATTATAAAACATCTCCTCTCCTCCCACTTCTTCAAACCATTAAAGAAACATATATTCGGAAACAATATTCCAAAATATCTCCCCAAAATCCCTCACTTACTCCTTTACTCTTACTTTTTTTATAAAGCCTTCCAATGAAGCCCTTTGAGGAAAACCAAAAGGAGTTTCACGATTTATGAGGTACCACACTCCCTCAAACTCATTTATTTTATTTTATTTCTACATTACCTAAAAAATTATAATTAAATTAATTTATAATAACAAAATTATCCAAAATACACTATTATGTTTAAATTCTTTGTATTCAACCTACACTTACACACACTTCCAACTAATTTGTAATGAACAAACTGTTTACGTGTATAACAGACTACGCCTCACTAAACAAATTATTGTAAATTTTTTTACCACATATCATGGTAGAAATTATGATGAAAAATATATTTACATATGTTTTATATGATATTTATTATGCCTTTAATATTCTATAATTCTTTTAAAAAGCATATCTTTATAGTTTCAATTCTATGTTAAGATGATGATTTCGTTTGAGGAAGTGTGGACTACCTCCCTCCCAAAGTGATGTGATTCATTTATACAGAACATGGAATATTTTAATGACATATATAGTGAGTATATTTGAAATATATGTTATCATAAATATACTACAATAATTATATATATGTATACATATATATACAGTTATTTATTTTTACTTTCTTCTTTTCCACATGAAAATTAAACCGAAATAACATTATTGCATACGTACCACTTACCCTCATTAGGATTGGTTTATTCTGTTTCATACATATATATTATATGGACTATTATAATAATAAAATATTAAAAAAATTGATAATTATACCATGATTTCCATTACGTAAATCATTAAATAAGTATAAGGACCAAATTTATGGCAATTTAAGACAATGTGAAGAACAAAGCATATATTACATGAAGTGAAACCATAACATAAATTTGATAATGAGTGGGTAATATAATGTCATAATGAAAACATATATGGAGTTATATATAATATTATTATTAGGTGATAAATTTATAATAAATATAAATTTATTATACCAGAGGTCTGCATGAGTATGAAGAGATTTAAGACATAGGGTAAGGGAATTTTGAATCACTTTTTTTGGGATATACATGCCTTCTTACCCACTCCATTATTTTTTGTGGTGTATATAATACCCATCAATGAATTATATTCCACTTATACATAAATATATTGGTATTTACATGACCATTATGTGATCTTTATTTTATATAGTTTATGTTCTAAAAGGGATTTTAAGAATATTTTCATGGTTTTCATGTAAAATTGTTTTGAAATGGTTTTCAATTTTAATTATACGTTTCATGGAAAAATGTTTCCAAATATTTTTTGATGTTTCATTTATAAGTTTCCAAGTTTATTTTCAATGAAAATATATTTCAAAAGGTTTTAGGTTTAAAAAAAATCAAGGAATAAGGATTATTTACTCAATTAAGGTTTTTATAATATCTTTCATAATTATTTCCAATATAAGATGGAATTAATTGATTTTATGCATTCCTTTATTTGAAATGATCTAAAGGTTCCATTCATATTCATTATCTGAATGGTTTATGAAATGTGTAATAGTTTTTATGAAACAAGTTTCTATTTCAGGGGTTATATGTCTATGATATTTGTTTTTCTTTCATGGGATATATTTTCGATGAAATAATTATGAAACTTGTATCTTTTTTCATAGGTTATGATATGATTACATGTTTTTGACACCCATTTTATTTCATCAGTTAAGTTATTATTGTTTATGATTTTGTTTCACATGTGTGTATGATTTCATTATGAGAAGGTTGGGATATATATCTCCCTCTAATGTATTGCATAAATATTTATATCACATAATATAGAAATTGATAGAATGGGAAGTGAGTTCAGATTCTTATTACATGGATGGAATGAGGATCGAAATTGGTTTTTTAATATAGGGATAAAATGGAGAGTGACCATGATCAGTTAAGAATATTTTCCACTAAGATGGCATTGGAATTGATTCCATCACTACTATGAAAATCATATAATATGATTTTGTATTTTCGAAAATTTCATGTTTTATTCCCATGTTATACTATCATGAATTATGTTTTTAATTTCCTTATGATACATACTCTAAAATTTCCACGATTTATTACATGATAAATGATTATTATCTCTGATATGAAATGTATGATCTTCAAATGTTTTGATCATGTTCGCATACCACTATGATCATGTTTATAATTACATTTATCACTTATTTAACCTCAATGTGCATCTGATCTCACCCATTTTTATGTTTCCTTCCCCAGTTTATGAATATATGTATTATGTTTGATGTGTTTAAGAAAGGATCTAGTAATGAATAAACCAGTGGGAGATATTTAAGCTCTCTTATTAACTAGTGTTTATGTTTCCATATTTCCCAAGGAATCAGACTAATACAGACTTGGTGCATCTATATTTATATTATATTAAGTGTTTTGAAAATTTGATGTAATTTCTATGTACTTCAAGACTGGTTCATTAATGTAATAATAAAAATGATAGAATAAAAGAAGGTTCCTATGTTCATGCACATAGGTGATGATGGAAGAACCACTATTTATAATCTAAAAACCTCACCTATCCCTAACAGAACACTTCAATGATTCCCTAAAATGTGGACCTCTTAGAAACTCCATCTAGCTCACATGGACAACCTTACAAAATATTAAATTCATAGACTGGTCCAATTATCATGCTAGTTAAAATAGTGTCTTTATAATAGGGTCATTTCTGTTCAACTTAGATCCCAAAATGGGGTGGAGGATTTTTTTGAACTATAATTTCAAAATAAAAAGTTATATAATGTCAAATTATTTTATTACATTGGGTATCTATTATAGATCTTCCAGGTTCCCCACTAGTCACTAGGCCTACATCACCCGGGTTCTACTTGGACACTTATCCTATCTTGATCTCGTCCCGTGTGATCCCCTACCTTTACTTTCCCATTTAACCTATTTACATCACTTTTATCACTCATAATAAAACAACAAATCTCTATGGTTTTTCTATTAATATACCCCCATGTCCATGATATAATGCATGAGTTTTATAATTTTTAGAGAGAGTGAAATATTTATAGAGGTACCCCATTAAGGCCTTCAGTACCCCAATAGTATGTTTACAACACTCCATCACTAATGAAAATAAAATTATATATGAGTTAGGTGTCATAAAATTCCCTCACATGGGAGACCAACTATTTGGGGCTAATCACTTAGGTAATAAACCACCTAATTCTCCAAACATCAGTTAATAACTGGTTGATGCTCCTCACATTGGAAACCAACCACAAGAGACTAATCACATAGGTGAAGATACATATATTGAGTCCCACATATGTTATCATTAGCCTATTCTATCTTTCCTTAATGAACTATCACCCAATGATGTTTACCTAAGATTCTAGCCACATAGGGTGTCCCACATAATAGACTAGACACCATGGTAGCTTATTATAGAGATCGATCAACTATGGTAATCTACCTATACGACAAACCACCAATGGAAACCAACCTAATTGAGTAACATACCAAGGATAACCACCTAAGTGAAACATCACTCAATGATCTCCAACCAAGTGACTTGAATCCTTGGGAAACCCAAATTAACACCCTATAACTTAGGTTTGTCAACTAAAAAGACCAGTCACCTTGGGTATCCCACATTAGTGACCCATCACATAGGGTTACCCACCTAAGAGACTTATTATACATGGTTTTTTATTCATTAAAATTATATCATATTTTACACAAGACTCATATTTGATAATTATATAATTAAAGCCTCCCCATTACCCAATGATTTATTTGGTTAGGGTACAAGGCACACCATTGCGCTCCCCATTTTGATTATTCATTCCATTAGTAATGTATGTCCCTCACATAACCTCTATAATAGATTGGGTCCTTATTATGTCTTCACACATTATTCTCATTGGTAATTAGAAATATAATCCAATAGGTAACTTCAAGAATCATTTGATGTAGGTTATAATTTATACATACAATATAATTCCTAAACATTGAAGTGAATCTTCAGTATCCGCATATTTTTATTTCAAGTATATAGATGTATAGGACTCATATAATAATTTAGAAATATATTAGAAGATTATAATGATAATACCACATGGATTAAGACCCCTATCTTTTTTATCAACATTTAGTATCTCCTTCATATATCAGTGGACTTGGGCAAATTCCTTTAATGTATATGTCATAGAGTAATCCCACAAAATCTATTATAGGATGTCATTTCCATCTTTTAGTTTCACATATATCATTACATAATGAGATAAATACATTCATGGTCATTATACTTTTCTATAAGTCCCATCCAAATTTAAATTCATTTAATATGATTTATCATTTACTATCTCTTTTGATTTATCATTTACTATCTCTTTCATCTGACACCGAGGATGATTGGCATAATCTTAGAGATCATTGATAATCATGTCACTATTTTGAAAATTTTGAATGTCCTTATTAGGTATAATACCCACCCCTATATCAAAAAACAATGTATCTTATTCCCATATTAATGGGATACATGCGACACTTCCCAAAGGTACAAACCCAACCTTATCACCCATATATTAATCACATAAGTCCATATTCCGTTCATGTGGAAAAAAATGAATTCACACATGTGAGTCCCACATTAACAATTAATATCCTAGTAATATTTTTTGTATGACATTAAACTACATGAATTAGTGAATGTCACATCACCTTGAAAAGTAAAATGTGTGTTGTTATGTCAGAATGAACTACATGTTTTCTAATTTTATTCACAATGAAATAGAGGAATCCCTATCATGGGCCCGATCCCAAAACCAAACCAATATCCACATTACTTTATGACTAAAAACACTTGTTTTCCTAAATGTATAGCTTTAAATAATAGTTCCCAAAATAATGCACTACCAAAAATAATACACTACTATATCATTATGTAAACTATGTTTAGTTATAAAATATTTGGGATTATTTCATTCATTTTATAATTTGATTAAAATTCTAGTTTTACCCTTTTAAAAATATCGGTAGTATTTTGGAAATAAATATTTTAATTTTACTTATTCGAAAACAATATTTTTTAAATGCACCTCACATAATAGGATACAACTTTTATTCAAGAAAATTGAGAAAAATTATGCATTTGGTTGGAGTAAATGATCCATTAGGTCAAAGGTAGGATGTACACACCAGATTGGATGTCAGTTTAGTATTTGAGATATGACTTCTTGATAAATTCTTGTATCAGATAAAAAATTATAGATAATATCTATGTCCAATTTTAACAAAAATCACACTTCTTGAGGAATTGATGGTAGATGAGTTTTGGTGTTAAAATAGGCAATGTAATTTAGATTAATTTTTGTGGCTGAATTTCCCCATTCACACTTGAATCATCTTAAAACCTTGCCCCTCCTCTACTCTATAAATATTTTTTACTATCATTTTTTTGTGTTGGGAAGTGTATGAGGAATGTGGGGGTATATTAGTATTGGTTTTATACCATTTAAATTCACAATTGGGGGAGGGAAGCTATTAATCCAAAATCTTGTAAAAATGCTCTTCTTTTGATATTCTTTGTGGTAATATTTTTCTTCTTATAATAAAATTATTTGTTTGTATTACATTTCATCAATTTTGATAAATATTATTCTGCATTAATTCACTTATTGAGGCTGTAAATAATGATTTTAGACATGAATGGGGGTTTCCCTTTTAATTCATTTCTTATGAAAAATAACTCCAAGATGATAACTCCACCAATGGAAGTGTAGTTTTCTTAGTAATAGATCGACCTCATACCATATTCATTCATTAATTTTGAAACAATGAGCTACATAAATTAATATAATATGATTTTTTAATTTAGTTTTTAAATTTTTTTAAATTAAGAAATCATTTGATCAATTGACACAATTCACGTGAGGTCGATATTTGAGTAAATTGTGAGAATGAAAATGTAATAAATAATACCAGACCAAACAAAATAAATATTTAGAGTTAAAAAATAATCCTCAAACTAAATTAGTCCTCATTTATAGATTGTATATGTGCCCTAATTTACTACTAACCATAATATATTCTTAGAACATCAATCAATGTAGGGTGCTGCAATTGCATGTTTCAATGATTGCCTAGGGCTTATTTAATATCATCTATGTGGAGAATTTAACACTCCTAGGGTTTGAGGGTTAAAAAATATGGGATAATAATTTAGTGTATATAAAATTAAATTATAATTTTTAATTATTAAATTGATAGGTATAGTCATATCTATTATATCTTCTAAAAATATTTTCTAAAAAAACATCATTCTTGTTTTTTCTTATTAATTGAATTTCATTTAAAAAATAACTTCTTCCAGAATACTTTGTTGTATTTTATAAAATATAATCAACCACCCATATTTTTACAAATTATGTTTATATTTATTTATTTTATTTTAAAAATACATTTAATAATTTGTTTTAACGGCTACCTCCTCGAGAGATGACCTTGGTCAGCCACCCTATTTCACCTAAGTAGACAGAAAAGCACATATCATTTGAAACAATCCATGATAGAAACATTGAAATTAGAACCATTTCTTAGGAGGAAAGAAATTTTTTCAACTAATTTGAGGTGTTTCTTTTATTTCTCATTTTTTCTCTTCTTCTCTTCTATCTTTCTTCTTTACCCAATCTGAATTTTTTCTTTTTCTTTTCTTTGCGTCTTTGTATTTTTCATGGATCATCTACTGAAACATCTAATTTATATTTTATTATAGTATAGTTTATTCTATTTGATTTTTATTTTATTTATGAAATGAAATAATCTACATAATATCTTAGATATTGATCCTAAGATTAAACATAGCCTTAGGCCATGAATCAGGTTGTAGCAGTACACGAGAAGTATCAATATTCAAATAGTTAGAAAATTCCTCAATTCTGGAAACACTATAATTAGAGACACTTCTCAGTGAAACATAAATCGATAACCAGTGACTAGATACAATAAAAATGGACTTAATAGAACTATTCAAGAATTGGTTATTCCTGATATTCACTATTAACCAAATCTTATGGCATTTTGAAACCTCGAATCAGACTTTGAATTGAAATATGGGTTAATTCACATGCATAAAAATTTTATTGGCTTATCTGGTGATGATTTAAACAATCATTTAAAATAATTTAATGTGGTTTTCTCACCTATTAAAATAATAAATTTATATGATTATCAAATAAAACTAATATAATTTCTATTATCACGTGATAGAACTACAAAAAACTGGATGAATTAATTAAAACATGATTATGTAACTTTTTTGAATGATTTAAAATGTATTTTATTGTTGATATATTTTCTAGAATCAAGGGCCACTTCCATTATAAATGAAATAGAAAAAATCAAACAATCCCAAAGGGAGTCAATGTATGAATACAGAGATTGATTCAAAAAAATATGTCCTAGCTACCATTATCACCAAATTAGTGACAAACATCTTATCCAATACTTATATGATGGAATCACACATATGTATTGGAGAATGGTGGATGCCACCGCTGGAAGGATATTGGTCAAAAAACACTAGCAACTACACATCCATTGATTAATAATATGGAAAGAAACACCCATAAATTTGGTGATTGAGTTACACCACATGTTAGAGGAGTATATCTAGTATATCCATCTCCTATGGAAATTTTTTTAATTGATACCAATTTGAATGAATTGAACACTATGGTAAGGCAAATTGCATTGTGTCAAAATACATCCCAACCCATTCCTATGAGGCCCTATAGAATTTTCACTATAATAGTGTATCCAACTAACTACTTCCCTCAATTAAAAGAAATAAAGTATTACACATTAGTATTCCCGAGGAGACCATATCATTAGAAACATAATTAACATCCCCAGAAGAATTATGATTTATTTTCTCCCACATAGATAAAAGTGTGGGATGATCAATCTGACAGGATGTATAGTTCTAGTCATCAACAAAGGTCCCCATTTCAAAAAACATTCCAATAGGCACTGCCTTACTAATAGGGTTTCCAACAAACCAAAGGATATTTTAAGCCAAGGCATCAATAAGTCTATAACATGGTAATTCTTAATCAATGGTAGATTCTAATACCAATGATATTTTGAAACAAATTTTTCTTAATCAATATAATGATATGATGATTCAAGTTTTAGAGTTGATGGAATTAAAGAACGAAATGAGCTAGATTGAACCCACCCTCTATGAAATGGTAATTATGAAATCTGGAAATCAAACTTCCCATCCTACTCAAAATCCCAAAGGAAATTTATGTGCCATCACATTGAGAAGGTTTAAGAAACAAACTGACACATATTCACCTATCATTCCACTGTTATTCACCACAACTCTAGATAATCCTTATTCATGACCAACTAATGATCAAGACAAGGATGAAGACCAAGGTAAGAATAATATTGATGATGTTCCTCATAAACCCCTTCCGTTTCCAAAACGAGTTACAAAAATTAAGAATATGGCTGAAGAGGCAACACAAAAATACGTTTTGGATATATTCAATCATGTTGAGAAAAACATCCCCCTTATTGGATAATTTATTAAATTACCAAGGTTTTCCAAATTCTTAAAATAAAATTTTAATAATAGAAGAGGGATTAAATTAAATGAGAGGATAAATATTGTAAGGAATGTGTCTACACTCGTTAAACCAACTCAGTAGAAGCCAAAAAATTGAATGGATCTTGGGAAATTCCCCATCCCATGCACCATATGGGAGTTACACATTTATGATGATTTATGTGAATTAGGAGCTTTCATAAATACAATTCATAACAATGTATTATTTTCTCTATAGTTTGGTGAGTTGAAGCCAACAATATTACTAGTGAACTTGGTGAATATATATATAATATATCAAGTGGGAGTCCTTGAAGATTTATTTCTTCAAATAAGATAGATGATATTTCCATTATATTTCTATTGTCTTAACATGGAGGATGATCAGGTAATTTTTCATGATCTCATTAAATTAGTTAGAACCTTCCTCAAAAATAAAAAAATAATCATAAATTTTTTTCAAGGTCCACATTATAAAGAGTTTTGAGATGAAGTTATGATCATTAATTTAATGGACACCATGAAACACCCCTCAAGGGATCATTCTGCTTTTTTATCTCCCATTTTTAACAGCCTTGTAAAACCCCATGCAATTTTATTGTCAAATTATTAGGGATATTATGAGAATCGGTTCTATATTTGATGTCAAAGAGAACATACACACCTATTTCTAATGAACACTCCTGTATTATATTTGATTTTTAATTTGATAAATAATCTGATTTTGATCATGCTCATTATAATTATGACATTGTTTTTTATTATTCTAATGTATTTGATGCACTATTCTCTGATTTTGGTAATTTTCATTCAGGTACGGATGTTTATGGTTCACATATTATAGTTCCATCAATGCCTCTATCCATACTTTACACCCTTTATTGGATCTCAATCCGTTGCCACCAAATCTCTAATACTCATGCATTTTAAGTGGTGAAAAAATTACCTATTATGATTCCAAAAATTCTTATTTTTGAACATGATTTAAAATAATTGATTTTTTTAGGCAGAACATTAGCAATATCTGGTAAAAATTGGATGTCATATAGGTATTTGACCTTACATTTTCACTAATATTATTATTTTGAATGATGGGGATAAACCGGTTATGGAGAGACAAATGAGACTAAATCTAACACTTATGAAAGTTGTTAAAAAATAAGTTGATTAAATTTTTCAGTGATAAATAATTTATCCCATTTCAGATTCTCAGTGGATGAGTCCTATTCAGGTTGTGCCTCATAAAAGATGGGTTACTATTATTAAAAATTTGAAAGATGATTTATTTACAATAAGGGTTAAAAAAAGTTGGCATGTGTTTGATGATTATTGGAAACTAAATCAATCCACCTGCAAGCACCACTTCCCAAAAAAATTTATTGATCAAATGATTGAGAGACTATCTTGGAAGACACATCATTTATTCCTCAATGTATTTTCTATATATTTTCATGTTCCTATAACCCAAGAGGATTAAGATTATACAACATTAACTTTTATATTCAATACAATTTTTTACAGGATGATGCGATTTGAACATTGCAATGTTGTAGGTGCCTTCCAGAGATGTATGTTGATTTTTTCTATTTTCATGATACCTACAAGGAGGTATTTATGGATTCTTTTATAGAATATAGATTCTCATTTGATGAATGCCTCTTTAGTTTGGGAAATTTTTTGAATTGATGTATTGAGAATATTCTAACCATGAGCATTGAAAAGAGTTATTTATTTGTAGGGAAATGGATTATAATAGGGAATGTTATGTCAAAACATGGGATAGAGGATGATAGATTTATGTTAGATATTATTTCATGCTTACCCTATCATTCATGTGTGCGTGATGTTAAATCATTCCTATAGAATGTAGGATTGTACCATTTCTTCATCAAATATTTGATTGTGATTTCTCTTCCTATGTCATCATTACTTCAAAAGGATTATTATTTTGTGTTTGATAATTCTTGTAGGACTTCATTTTATGATCTAAAAACGTTTCTAACCACTCAAACGATCACACATCTCCCATGATGGGACATTAATTTTGAGCTTATGTGTGAGTTTTAAACATTTTAGTTTGAGATTTATAATCATGGGGGGTGGAGGAACGTTCCCATGTGATTTCCTATGCATTGAGGATATTGTATTCATCCCAATAAAATTACACAACCACGAAAATGGGGTTTCTTGTCATCATATTTGATTTTGATAACTTACATTCATATTTATTGGTCTCTAATGTAGTTGTTTTTTCTGACCATATGGCTCTGAGGTACCTATTGAAGAATCTAGATTCAAAGCCTAGATATATCCGATTTATACTCTTTCTAAATGAATTTTAAATTGATATAATGGATAAGAAGGATTCAAAAAACATGGTGTAAGACTAAATAAATAGTATTACTCAAATAAAAGAGGGTAAAACTTGGTCCAGATACCACTTCGAGACACTTTCCCTGATGGTGATGTTTATTTCATATCGAGTACACATCTTTAGTATGCTTATTTAATAAACTACCTTGTCTTCTATAAATTTTTTTACAAATTTAAAGAAGCATAAAGTTCCAAATTTAACAAGTGAGCTGATATTTTAGGTTTGGGATGATTCATACCTATGATGAATGTGTATTGATCATATAATTTTGAGGTCTGTTCCAAATCATGACTTTGATATTATTTTTCAATTCATATATAAATGTTCATGTGGAGGACACATTAGGCCTCAATGAACAACTTGAAGTGTTTTAGATTGTGTATTATATTGGATTAGCTTATTCCATGAATCTCATCTATTTTTCAACTCATGCTCATGATTCCATCATAGGGGAAATATTTATTGGATACATGAGATGCCTCCAAAACCAATATTATTCTGTGATATTTTTTATGTGTGTGGAATTGATTTTATTAGTTTTATTCCTTGTTAATTTTTTTTAATATTTTGGTTACTGTTGATTACGTTATAAAATGGGTGGATTCCAATTTCACCAGGACTGATGATTCTCATTTTTTAGTGGACATTAAAAAGGCTCAAAAGTTTGTATATGTTTGGAGTACCAAATGACATCATCAGTGAATAAGAGGAACATTTGGGAAATCAGAATTTAGCTTCCCTCCATTGAAAGTATGGGTTGATGCATCCAACATCTACTCCCTACCACCACCAAACAAATGGATAGGCTAAAATTTCAAATTGAGAGTTGAAAAAAATTGAAGGAAATTGTGCTGTAAAATAGGGCTGATTAGAGCAAGTGCTTGGATGATTTGTTGTAGTATTATAGGATAGCATAAAAGAACCCACATTGGTATTTACCCATTTTAGATTATTCGTGGGAAATCTTGTCAAATCCATGAGGAATTCAAGCATGTGGCTTATTAGCCAATAAATAAATGAAAGATGGACTAGGACGAAGACAGAATTAAAAACAAGCTAAAAATTCAAGTGCGTGAGGAGATTCTATTATCATCATATGATAACTCATGGCTCTACAAGGATAGATCAAAATCATATCATGACAGAATGATCCATGAAAGGGAGATTCATGTAGGGGAAAATGTTCTACACAATAGTTCATGATGGAAGTTGATGCTCGATAAGTTGAGTTCAAGATGGTTAGGTTCATATGTTTTGTCTATTGTTTTTCCTTGTAATAATGTGGATATCACACAATAGAAAACTAGAAGGATATCTACAGTCAATTAAAAATATTTATAGAAATACATTGATAGAATTTCTATTGATTCGGTTGATTTTATCACACTTCATAACCCCATCATCACATGAAACTATCTAGATGTTCAAAACTTATTCACTTTTATATTAGTTTTCATGTATAATATTCTATATTTTATATGGAAAAATCATCTCATTGGTTCGCATTAAATATAATGAAATATTTTAAGTGTGGGGGAGGGGACACTAGTGTGGGGTAGATATTTATTATTCTCATTTTTATGTATTTTATATGTTTTCTATTATGTTTTAGGATAATTTTTTTTAAAAAAATAACAAAAAAGCATATAATGTAACATAGACATTTAGATATGGAATATATTTTAAATTAATTGTTTTTCAAAATTAAATGTTTCAATAATAATAATTTTCAAGATTCCATTTTTAAGTGTAGATTTTTATTAAAATGTATATCTTCAATGAAATTATAGGTTATGTCATTATAAAAACGTTTAGATTATAACACCATTACTTATGATATTTTTTCACGGTAAATCATTTAATTTATTTATCCACACAAATTTTTACACAACCACGACATGTGAAATTTTTCCTACTCCATTTAATGTATATCCAATTTAGGTAGAATAGTAAATCTTATATCAATGGTTGGTCCATACGTTCATTTCGTTTCTAAACAATTTCATTACTATACCTAATTTACCTATGTTTGTGTACCTGATATTTTATAGACGTATGCCTTTAGGAAAAATTCAATAAATAATTAGATAAAAAATAAAATTAATAAAATATTTATTAATGATTTAGGGAGTGATAAATTGTACAACACGTGGGGATATCTAGGTATAATGATTAAGGTTTGACTTTAGAGAATGCATAAGTGAGTTGATCTTGAAATTTGAATGAAAAGGAATATATAACATTCCTGATCAATTAAACTAGGTAAGAATATTTTTTTAATTGAGTTGAATATAATGACTAATGGGTGGATATATGATCATGAATTGATTAGCACACACACTTGGGGAATTAATGGAATTGTGGAACCATAATTTTTTACTATGATTAGATTCATGAGTATCCCTAGATTTTACTATGATACAATTTATGAGAAATTTAATTTAAAATTTATTGATATTTAATCTATTTTGGAAGCATAAATTTCTTATATGTCTACTATGTATTGGTAAATATACAGATGCATATCTTATCACAATTTTTAGGATTACATGATATGAGATTTTTCCATAAAGTGAAGAATGGTAAGTGTGGGGGAATTGATAAAACATAATTTTATTGAGTATTTTATTGATAAAAAATAATATATTTTCCTCAAACTATGTTAAATATTTTAATTCATAGAAAATATAGGATTAGACCATTCATTTAAGATTTTGATAAATATTCCAGTTTTCTGCTTTTTAAATTATCTGTATTATTTCAGAAATAAAATTTTCAATTCTAATTTTTTAAAAATAAAATCTTCGAAACATTTTCCTCAGTTAATGGGATACAAATGTTATTCAAGATAATGGAGATAAATTGTGCATTTGGATGGAGTAAATGGTCCATTAAGTCAAAGTTGGGATTGACACGCCAGATTTGACATCACATTAGTATTTGAGAAAATACATGTTTATACATGTTTTTATTGGTCCCAAATATTGTGAGGCACTCAATAAATCATTTTTTCAATCATAATTCTTCTAGAACAACAAATGGTTTATGTGTTTTGGTGGTATAAAAGGATGTGAAATTTGGATTAATTTATTTGGATATGTTTCCCCATTCACACCTGAAACTACATAAAATCTAGAATATCCTCTTCTCTATAAATTATTCTTTTACTCATTTGGATGGACTAGGATGTGCATTTATATATTTGGAGAAAATTATATGGGGTTTCATTCAACATAAATTCATAATTAGGGGATAGAATCTACCAAGATAGGATCTCCTCCAAATTCACTTCTGTTCCTCTTTTTTGTTGTAATGTTTTTGTTCTTTCAATAATATTCTTATTTTGCCTTCCATTTCACTTGTTATTACAAATTTAATTGTACTATTATTTACTTATTTGGGATATAACTAAATAGTTTACACAAGATTGAGTGTTTCCCTTTTAATCTATTTCTTCTGTAAAACATCTCTATGATGACTACTCTGACCATTGAAGAGTAGTTTTATTAGTAATTGATCTAACTCATACCTTCTTCTTTATTTTATTTTGAATAAATGGTCTATAATAATTCACTTAATATTATCATTGAATTTATTGTTTATATTATAAGAACCTATGAAATAAATTTTACAATTTACATAAAAACATGTGAGGTCATGATTTGTGTAAATTGTGAGAGAGTAAACTTAATTGGTAATAAAGGACCACATGAAATCAATTTTTAGAGTTAAAATATAATAACTAGACACAATTAAATATAATTTATAGAATTTAAATGTTCCCTAATTTACCACTGACCATATGTTATCCCTGTAACATCAATAAAAGCATTGTGTTGTGATTGCATGTTCTAAATCTAGCCTGAGGTTTAATTAATTTCATATTTATAGTCAAACTAACTACCATAGGGTTTGTGGGTTTAGAAAATTGAGGATAATAATTAATTGGATATTAATTTAAATGATAATTATTAAAAGGTAAATGAGTATTTATAGTTAGATCAATTATTCCTTTTAAAAATATAAAAACAACAACTTCGTGTTCTTTTTCATTAATCGAATATCATTTCAAAAACAAAAACAAAAAATGAAATATTCTTAAAAAATACTTATTATTATTTTATAAATGATAATAAACCCCAAATACTTAGAATATGTGTGTTTATATTGTTTAATTATCATTTCAAACAACCTTTAATAAGTTGTTTTAATTACTGTTTCTTTTGGATAAGACCTTCCTCAGCCACTCTACTACACCTAAGTACCCCATAACCTCACATCGTTAGAAATTTCCCATGGTAGTGACTCTTAATGCATTAATACATATAGATTTTCACGTTAATATATTACTATAACATAATTCTAATATATTATGTTAATGACTTATTTTTTGGGATATGAGATATATTCACAAATATTTTTTAAATTTATTTTAGTATATTAGAGTATAAAATAATATGACTTAATATGGTTTGGTGAGAATGAAATCACATCCACTCAACCAGTTCATTTTCTAATATGTTTCATGTAAAGTACCATTGTCCCATTTTCTTTGAAATTATTGTTTTCATTAACTCCAAATGACTATGGGTATCAAACCTTATTGATAAAAATCATGATATTGTTGAGTTCATGATAATCAATAAAAATATTAATAGACCCATCCTTCTTCTTGAAGAACAGGATTGGTGCACCCTATTGTTAATTAGTTGGGAATATGACACCCATGTCTATATTTTTATACAATTTATTCTTCGGTTCATTCATTTTAATAGTTGTTATTTTATATCAAGTGATTTATTTTACAAACGAAGTAGGTATTTGTTTAGTTGAGTACTAAAATTC
The DNA here is from genome assembly GCA_963277665.1 of Viscum album. NCBI lineage: Eukaryota > Viridiplantae > Streptophyta > Magnoliopsida > Santalales > Viscaceae > Viscum > Viscum album. The sequence continues at coordinate 84,577,537 of OY728153.1, forward strand.
TCTGTTTGAAGGAGTATTAATAAATTACTCAAGAAATATATCAGTGTAAACATTAATAATTGTTTTGTCTTAAATAGTGTTATTATACCTTGTTTTTAAAATTCTAGAATGATATTTTTACTCATAATGAAATAATACCCATTTTTTGAATAATTTTACAAAGGATATTCAAAAACCTCATTACAGATGTATATAATTATAGGGTAATTTGGGATATAGAAGGTGATTTCCTTCTCTAAACTATTTGTTTGAGATATATATATTCACAACCAATCCATTCCCATTATTTCATAAAATTCCACTAATTATATTAGGACACGTATTTTTTTGGAGATCCATACTATATGGTCCTGACCATTAACATTACATAATTTACTAAATTCTTTTAGAATTTACTTACATTCCCAATGATACTTTTAGTTAATAGTTTTATTGAGTAAGGAACTGATCTATACATATAAATCCACAAGAAAACATAATGGGTATTACTAAAACTATATCAATATTTTCAATAATAATTTTTTTAATAAAACATGAAATATTTTGGTGAAACAAATTCCCAATATTCAGCTTGGATTTTTCTTTTCTCTTACCCAGTGTGAAGCCCCATTTAAAACATATCAAAACTTGGATTGATAAAAAAACATCATAAGGGAAATAAAAACTAATGAAATAAAAACTAGTCCATGAATACATATAAATCTATTAAACAATTTTCCCAAATATATACTTCTCACCCTTAATGCATCTTGTACTTACTCTATGAAATCAAGAGATTCCTATAAAACCTAGAGAACATAAATAAAACCATAAAGGTAACTTAAGTAATTACATACAAACGTGTGTAACCCTCGCAGATACCATATGATCTGTTACACTCTCAGCTACCTTACAATGTAACCCTTTTGACTACCTTATGGTCTAACCATCACAGTTACACTTGTATTTACCATACATTCAACCTCAAATATAAACATACCTAATGAAATTTAGGGATATATTGGTCCAAACCTTCAAAATAAAAAATTCACAAAAACTATAACATTATCTTAAAACCTGAATACATGAATCATAGATAAATTCCTTTTGAATTTTGTATAAAGTGACCATAAAATATATTTTAAATGGAAAGTCCCTTACATATGATTTGTCTTGATTAAAACATGTTCAAACCTATTGTATAATGGTTTAAAAAGTGGTATTAATATGTTATATAGACATATTCGTTTTTATAATTTCTTATATGATATTATTAAAATATCTTTCCAAAAATTTATTAATAATATTTTGTCAATTTCAATGTTTTGGGTGCAATTATTTCAGGGTATCCATGGTCGGTTCATTATGGATTTACTTATCGAATGGAAGAAAAAACAAAAAAGTAAAATGAAATGGTATAAATATTTTTACAAAATTATAAATTATACCATATATCAATTTTCTAATATGAGGATGATTCATTAGATAATGTATTAAAGAAAAATTCTTTAATTTAGTTTGGTATTTTTTACGACAATCATGAAATTATATCATTTAATTTAATAGAATATTTATATATATGTTCTAGAAGATTATATAGCTCATAATATGTGTAAATATTTTTGACCGTAATAATGGTTTTATGACAAGACTTATAGGTGTTATTGAAAATGAAAATGTACAACCCACAATGGTGGTAAATGGACACATCACATATAATGTTCTTATTTTTCGAATAATAGGGAGATGAGAAGAAGTTTTATGACGATTTTTTCCATGAACATGATAAATATATAATATATATATAAGATAATAGTTATTTATTTCCATATAGATAAGTGGCGGTGAGGATATAAAAATCAAATAAAAAAAATTGAAAAGAAAATAAAAGAAAATGAAAGAGGAATTTACCTTTAGAATTATCCTCCTTTAGAACTTCCTTAAGGAACTTATTTTTAGAATTTTGGTGACACCAGTAGGTTTCAAAAGTGGAGGAGATTATTTAGAAGGTAATTTAGTCATAATTAGAAAATTTAAAAGGATTTTAGGTTTGAGTATAAGATGGGATGAAGTTGGTATTTATAGCAGAGGAGAGGTGTGTTTTTGATTATTTTATTCATTAGCTTATTATTTTAGCTCAATACAATGAATAGTTTGAGAATTATCACTAAATATTTTATAATAACGAGGTAGGATTTGATATTATTGTTCTTATATCTATGATTACTTAAGGAATTGTGTATTTAAATTATAATGTATATATCGTAAATTAAAGTATTTTACTCCTCATAAAAAACACATGTATTTTAAAAAAATCCCAAAAATTCACCCTTACCATTATTGATGTTTATAATTCAAAAAAAAGCTCCATTTTATGAATGTAATTTTATAAATATGGGAAAATTAATATTTAATTACAATCATCATTTATTAGAAAAAAACAAATTTAAAAATTATAACTTTTTTTATAACACATTGAATAACCAATTAATTTCGCATACTATATTATTATAATGAGAAGATAAAAAATATTAATTTATGAATATATTTTTTGTAGATAGATTTTTGTGTAAATAATTATATTAATTAAAGAATTGTTAATTAATATTTATGTGTTAAAATAATACAAACACTTAAATTACTATTTTTTATGCTTTATTTAATTATTTCATGTTGTAAATACATCATGATTTCAATTCTAAGTCACATAAATTTTATTTATACTCTCATAGGTGTGGATAATATTTAATTATTATATATTCCTTAATTTCTTGAAATATCACTTATTTCATTATAAATTTATATCGAATTTGACTATTTAATTTCCGAATGAAAGCAAAATATTTTATAAGTACCTCGGCCGATAATATTTTCCCACATTATAGAAATTAGGTCCTCATAATTTTTATTTACTTATTAAACAAGTGACGATACCAATACGTCACAACATTTTTAGAATACAAGGTCACTAATTCAACTACATGGTTTCTCCACAAAACCATTACCTAGTGAATTACCTAATTTCACAATAAATTCTATCTAAAATATAAATTCGGATCATGATTTTACTCACAATAATAGTTCCTTTCGAGCTAGACTACACATGGGATCAAAAAATGATTTGAATATGAAATATACTATATTAATATATAAACATGAAAAATATTGTGTACCTGAGATAATCTACAAGGAAAAGCTATTCGGTATCCAATTGGTCCAAATTTTTATATGATTTCATAGGGCCCAATAAACTATGGACATAGATTTCCATTCATACCCAAATGCATAAAACATTTCCTAAGAGATAATTTAAGGAAAACATGATCACATACCCCAAAAAAATTCTTCCCCTCTGTTATCTACAAAAAATTTCTGTATACTCTGAGTTGTCCTCATGTGTTACAAGATCATCTTCATTTTTTCAACCACTTGCTATATTAATTCTGGTCCTATCAACTTCCTTTCAATGACTTCATCAATAAATGTTGGAGTTCGACACTGCTTTCTATATAAGGCCTCCAACTGGACCTTATGTGTATTAAAAAGAGAATTTGTATTATAAAAAAAACTCAAACAAAAAAATTTTTTAATCCCAAATTACCTCAAAATCCTTTGAGCACAAACAAAACATGTCTTCTCAGATCTGAATAGTTCAATCGACATATCCACCAATTCGGGGACGAAATGATGAGATAAAATTTAATGTTATGTGCAATGACTTATGAATTCCTTTCCAAAAGATAAAAGTGAACCTTGGATCACAGTCAAATGAAATGGAAATAGGAAATCAATGTAACCTAACAATATCGTTGAGGTATAGTTGAGAAAGATAATCTAGATAAAGAGTGACTCAAATATGAAGGAAATTTTAATATTTAGTTAGTCAATAAATAATAACCCAAATATTATTTTTTACCTCCTAATGTCTTTGGTATTCCAAAAAAAATTCTATGGATATATTTTCTTATTTCCACTCTGGAAAAGAAAAAGGCTAAAGAATTCCATTTGATAATTGTCACTCTACTTTAACATGTTGACTTTTAAAAAAATTCATTGTATTATTTTAAATATATCATTCCAGTCTATCCCACTATTATTACTCCTGATGGTCTCAATACATGTTACTACTATTAGGATGAACCAAAAATGGAGAACTATAAGTTTTCGTAACAATTATTTTTTTAGCTGGGGATCTCAAGGAACACATAATCACTTATAAAATTTCATAACACGATATTTATCAATATTAAAATTTTCAAACTTACCCCTTTAACCAATTATACATTTTTTAAAAAGTCAGGGTCTTCCTTCTAGGCTTGATTAATTGAGTTTATTACAGATTAATGTTCTGACACTTGAAACAAGGAAGAGAAATTTCTTGCACCAACAACTTAAAACCCATAATTAATCAACTCCTTAGTCAAGGGTTCATGTTCCCAATGTATCATGGTTAATTTTTCATTTTGTATTTTACTTAAGGAATTTAACAATTTTTTTTATTTTCTAGGATGGTAATTGTTCATACAATCATAATCCTTTATTAATTAAACCCATCTTCTCTTCCTCATGTACAATTGCTTTTCATTAAATATATACATGATCTTTTATAGTCAGTATATAATTCACATTTATCCCTATATATATGATATCTCAAAATTTTCAATTTGAAAACCAGAACAACTAATTCCAAACCATGTGTAGGATAATATAATTAATATGGTTTAATTTTTTTAAAGAATAATCAATTACCTATTCATTCTTCCTAAGAATGAAACCATTTTCCTTCAATGAATATTAACTATAGTCGAAAAACTCACTATTTCTGGATAAAAGGTCAAAAACAAGAGCATTAACAAATACCTTCATTAGTTCTCGAAAACAAAAATCACATTTTTCTATCCAAATAAATTTAATCGCTTTTCATGTTAACTTAATTATTGAGTAAGATAACATTACTATGTTTTTAACATGATATAAGTAATAGTATGAAAATCAATTAAAACTATGAATCTATGTAACATTTGTAGGTCTTATTCATTCATAAACAACTTTTTTTGGAAGAATTGACTACTATACCATCATTATTTACAATGTTCCCATGAAAAGAAAATTTTTTCAACCAAAAATTAAATTAGATAAATTTTCCATATAACTTCTTTTCTTGGAGTGTACTGATGATGATCATTAGATTTTTTTTTATCATCTTCGTAATTTTTTTTAAAAAAATAATCAATAAAAAAATTATGAACATATTCATGGAAGATTATATTCATATGATTCATAAATACAACATGAACATTTTTCAAGACAAAGGTAATAAAAAAACTCATAATGCCCATATCTAGTTATGAATACTATTTTTAGAGTTTCATCATCATTCACCATTAGCTGATGTTACTCAGATCTCAAGTTAATCTTGGAAAAATAATGAGCTCCCTGGTGATGATCAAATAAGTAATTGGCATGAAGAAATAAATAAGTATTCATAACAAAATTTTATTCGAATAGATATAATAAATAAAATTTATAATGAATCCATATTTATTTTTATAGAAAAAATAGTATCACCCCATTGTGAACTACATGAGAAAATGAAACCTTTATCAAGAAACTAATGAAATTGATTTTTCAATTGTAAAAGTTTTACATGTTCAATTAGATAATAAGGTTTTGAATTTTTTATAGCATCAAGAACTAAGATAATAGTGAATTGAACTTTCGGATCAGTTATAACACCTTCCAAGTCATCAGAAAAAATATCATGGTATTCATTTACCATCAGAACATAATTAATTTGAACAGTTCTTTTTTTCATCAATTTTTTCTATAAAACATTAATTTCTATATTATAAAAATTAATCATTTTTTTTATTTTTTTTCAATGATATGAGATAATTATTGTATACAAAATTAAAATATTTTTAGAAAAAAAAACACATCTCTAGCCCTAAAATCATTCTTAACATAATAAATAGAAATAAAATCCACACTTACAAAAATATCATGTTATACTTGGGAAAAATTACAATATTTTCGGGTAATATCTTTTCATAAGAAACAATGAAAATATTCTTATAATTCTTTTTTCTATATTATCCCACCCAATTCTCTCATCAAAATATCTAATTTAATTTATTGTGGTAAAAAAATTTATTTTAAAAAACATTTATAAAAAATAAACCAATCTGCATATGTTGTATAAAACAATGATTTACAAAAATATGATTAAAAAAGTACCTAATACCACTTCGTTGGATGATTTAACATCTATTGATGTAGTTTTAATGGATTTAACTACACCTTCTTACTTATAATCTAAATTCTTTACATCGTTCAGTTCTTCTTTGGGTAGTTATATTAATAAATCCCCATCTTAGCACATTTAAATCACTTTATGATTTTATTATCAAAATTAAGCATATAATCACCATGTTCTTTTTTATTATAATATTGGACCTTATATCCAAACCTACAACATTGAAAAAAAACACCCCAAGTATTTAAGGTATTCCCTTGGGTACATATTAAAACACATTTTACAAATTAGAAATTGGATTTTCTTTCAATTAGATTTATTTAGTTGATTCTTACCCATTGTATTCTATTTTCGCCTTTTATTCTTCTTGTTTTCCAAGTACACATGATCATCATAAAACTTTATTCTTATCCACTTAATAAATAGAACAAGTTTTTCATTACTTTTTAAGTCATAGAAATCCATTTCCCTTCGATATCATGGATTCAATCTCTAGTAAAAATGATTGATTTTACTATCCTGATTCTGAATAATATTTAGAGTCAACCATGGAAATCGAGTTATGTTTGCCTCATACAAGACTATTTAGTCTTCCTCCTTTTGTTTTAATTAGGTTAACATATTTTCCCTCCATAATTGAACCATAATAATGAAAATATTTGTTAGGGAAATTTTTATTAAATTCAACCCATTCCAAGGCATCAATCTCCACGCTATCCGGGAAATTGTTGACCATTGACCACCATTGTTCAGCTTCAACTTCAAAATGATAATGGGAATGACTAACCTCTTGATTCTATAAACTCTCTATAACATCGAATATCATTTCCATGTCTTTAATCCACCCTTCATCAACCACCAAGTCAGACGATCCACATAAGGGAGGGTGTTTATTCCAAAAATGTTCCACTATCATATTGTTCCTTTTTGTAAGATCTTTTTTTTCTCGTGTATGTATAACACCTCTATTTATTGCCTATTTCAACTGATTAATTACATTAACAGACAACTTATTTCCAATTCCCATAATTCCAAGTTTTGGATTCAGAAAGATATCATCCTCTTTGTGCCTTCCTACTTCAGTATCACTATTTTTCTATAGAAAAACATTTTGAATGTACCCGTCTTAGATGAATCAAAATGTTAATTTTCAAAATTCTATATAATTTTAATAGAAACATATGATAAAAATATTATTGTATCCTATAAACGTTTTTATAACCCATAATTTTATCTTAATCATGCTCTGAGACCAACTATAAGGTCCCAATCTTAATGACTACATAATTTAGTTAATTCTGTTATAATTAACATCCTTAAATTCAAAAATATCATTTTAGTTTGATGTTTTATAGAATTATGAAATAATTTATAAATACCAACATAAAAGAATAAAAAGGGGTTAATAATATAACAGTATACATTTCATTCATAATACAATTTTTTTAATAAAATATGTAATCTTTTCATGAAAAATAATCATAATATTCAACTTGTCTTCTTATTTTAGCATACACATCCTTAAACAATATGAAAAAAAATTTAAAACATGGGATGAGCAAAAAATAAACATTAAGGGATATAAAAATAAATAAATAAATTATTGTTCCATGAATACCTATAAACTTAAAAAATCATTTTTTTACATAGATATACATCTAACCCTTACTGGATCATATAATTACTTTGTGAAAACATGAAATTTCCATAAAAATACTGAAAATAAATAAAACTATAAAGGTAACTTAGGAAATTAATTTCTTACATTTGTAACCGTCAAATATAGAATATGATTCGTACCCCATATATATTTCTTACAATATAACCCTAGTGAAAAAATAGAAATGTAACCCTCGTGACTAACTTATGTGTTAAACATCATTGTTACACATGGAGAAACTATATGGTCAACCTATGACATAAATATTCCCAATTCATTGGAGCGATACATAGGTCAACATATTCATCATAAAACTCCAAAAGTGGAAAAAATAGTATTAATATGTTTCTATAATATTAAATTATACCATATATCATTTTGTTTTCTGGTATGAGGATGAATCCTTAGATAAAACATTTAATTAATATGATTTATCTTATTTTGGTTGTTTTTACAACCATCATTGACATAGATCATTTTATTTGGAAAAATATTTATATATTGGTTATATAAAATTATATGAAATATAATTTTTTAATAAAGTACAACATAACCATAAGTATGGTTTTATGAAAATCCATGTATTTGGTTAATGAAAATGAAGAAATATCACCCACTATGATGGTTAATCTATACATCATGGACAATGTTCTCATTTTTATAATTAAAGGAAGAGGATAAGGAGTTTGAAGAAATATTTTTTATAAATATGATAAAATTATAGTTTATATAACTTAATGTAGATTCAATTCTACTTGGATAAGACTATGTGAAGAGAGAATAATTAAATGAAAAAAGAAATAAAATAAAATAAAAAGACAGATAAATTTACCTACTAAATTCTCTACCTTGAGAACCCCCTTAAAGAACATAGTTTTAGAATTTTGGTGAGACCAAAAGGTCTTGGATGTGTGGAATAGGATTTGGAAGGGAATTGTGTATAAATAAAAAAATCGACAAGGCTTTTAGGTGTGATGAGAAGAGGTGATAAGGGTCTAATTTATTGTGGAGGAGAGGGGTGTTGGTTGATTATTTTTTTCATTAGTTTATTATTCTTCAAAAAGACTTTGATTATTTTGGGCATTATAAAAAAATATATAAAAATAATTAATGTGGATTTGAGATTATTCATATTACATAAGTGATAATTCATGGAATAGTGTATTTAATTTATAATGTATGTATACTTTAAATTAACATATTTTACTATTGACAGAAATTCAAGTATTTTAGAAAAATCCCAAAAATGTATCCAAACCATTTTTAAATGTATAGAATTTATAAGTGAACTTCATTTTATGAAAAAAAAATTATAAATATGATAACAATTATTTTTAATTAAAGCCATCATTTATTAAAATGATACAAGTTTTAAAATTATAACGGATTTTATAATACTTTGAAAAATTAATTAAGGTCGCGTAAAATTATTTTATAGTAAAAATAAAACAAAATAATAATATATTCATATATTTGAAGAAGATATATTTTATTTTAAATAATTATATTAATTATAAAATTATAAACTAAAATCAACATGTCATAAAAAATACAAACACTTAAATTGTCATTTTCAAAACCATTAATTACAAATTTCATTATATAAATACATCATGATTTAAAATATAAGATACCTAAATTTTATTTATAGATTAATATGTGAGAATAGTATTATATTGGTATAGATTTCTTAATTTCTATAAAAATTTGTTATATAATTATAATTTTATAAAGATGTTAAATATTTAATTCTAGAATGAAAACAAATTATTTTATAAGTACCTCAGTCATTATACATACAACTAATATAAACGGATGAATTGTTCTATACTAGAGATGAAATAATCACTCCCGTAGAATTTTTTAATGATAACATAACCACATTGTTTTTCAGTGGTATTTGGATAGTTATATTGATGATTTATCTTATAAAAGAGTACATAGACCAAAAATAAAATAGTAAATTCACCATTAATAATTTAATAACCACTGTACCTGTCACTACATCATTTTCCTGATCCACCTCTGAAATTATAAGAGCATATGTATTCAATTTCTATATTTCCCTTTGGATTTTTTCCTTGTTTATCATTGAAAACCATTGGATTAGTGCATTTTCTTGTACTGTAACATCATTCCTTATAGTTGTAGCATTAGAAAAAAAGTTAAGGATTGATCTTAAAATTTTATACTTCTATCACATTAGTTGGATTATTCTTCCAACGTTTACGTGTGTTAGCATGATGTCCCTCCTTTTCACACATAATGAATTTTTTAGTCCCCATGAGACATTTTTCAGGATGAATCTTTCCACACTTTTGACATGTGGGATGCTATATTGTTTGCAACTATGAGTTTTATCTCGTAATCCAAGTATTTAGAAATTGTTATCCACCTAATATCTCTTGTACCACGACATCCCCAGAACCAACCATTTATATGTTAATTTTGAGGGAACATTATAATATTTCTTAATAACCTTCAAATTCATGAATTTCTAAATATCTACATAGATATTACATTTTCTCTTTAAATAACCATTATATCCAAATTTCACTAGTATTGAGAAAACTTCCGGCATATCTTTCAAGTCTTATTATGTTTTAATCATAATATCTGGTTTATTTAACCCCATTTTCTTGAGGTTAAGGAACTCCATATCCATTTTATTATGAAGATTATGAGGGAAATATTTATTGATAAATAGAAAATTGAATTTTTTGCACTCCATAGATTATATGTCATCCCTAGGATTATTGTTCATGATTAGTTTCCCCCACTGATTAGTTTCTCCCTCAATGGGTAATTAAAGAAATGGACATTTCTTATACATATAATTTATAGAAATTGAATACTTTTTTGATAGATTTAATCCCTTTTTCAGATAGTAATGGATTATAAGATCCAATAAAATTTGGGGGTCTATGATTCATAAAGTAATCAACTGAAATATTCTATTTTATATGGTGTTTTATGCTATTATATTTATTATTCATAAAAAGAGTTATTTTTTATATTACTTCTATGAGGTTCTCTTATAATTATGAAATAATTTTAGTATTTTCATTAGGGTGTTTATTAAATATTCTATTCTTCATGACATTAACATGATTCCTCCAATTTCAATCCATTTTCTAAAATAAAGTATAATTAGTGGTAATAATAATCTAATTAGTAAATATATAACTGTTGTACTATAATAATTGTTGAAGTTACTCATACACGATGTGAAGAACCAAAATTATGAATCTATCAATTCAAATCTATATCCCATATTATTTTACTAATGCTTTCTTTAATATAAGTATATCCCATAAAGATCTCATCAAATCATTCATAATAGTTCATAAATAAGATTTGAATTAACCAATGAATACATTCCATTAGTGTCTAGATAAGTGTTACATATTATGACAACTCATCATACACCGGTAATGATTCATCATATACCTAATACACCTCTTTCAGTGAAATTATCCCTGGGTGAATCAGTTCTGTATCCTTATACACATTCTAGTATCCAGAGAAGGATGTAATTATTGGTATAACCAAACAATCATTACATTACCAAAATTTTGGGATGTTCTTGTATACGTAGGATTAAAATTAGAATACTCACTAGGATATTTACTAAAATTTTCTCATCCTAATCTCCTAAAATAAAAATACATTACTTTAATACCAAATATAGATACCCATGACTTATAAAAATATTATTCAATAATTCTTAATATTTATTTACCACAAATGGAATGGAAGGAATTAGATATATATTGTATTTAGAAGATTACATATTCAAATAAATCATCAAAAATATAAAAAAATCACCATATTTAATTATAAAAATAGTGATACTAACTCTCATAGATCTTTCCAAACTGCACAAGATACCATGGGGAAAATACGCATGGAGAATGACATGTTTGAAAGCCCAGTAAGGAAATAAAAATTGTACAAAAGAATAACAAGAGTGTCTAGATGAATAAAATGATATAATAAATAGTATAACCAGAATAATGAAATCTTGAAATAAGTAAATGATATCCTATGATCATAAAATCATCAAATATGTTCAAAAAACATAATATATGATTTAATAGAAAGGAAATTTTGTCACATATAGTGCTTTAACAAAAGATAACACATGTCTCAAAAAACTGAATAAAAGTGCAAAATAATTTAAATTTTTAATGGATAAGGTCAATAAATCACCAACCACACATTCCACACTTTTTCTACACTATGAATTTTACATTTAATAAATTTGGTTTGTACCGAGGTAACTAATTTTTACCTAGATAATTTATTTTTAATGATTACAAATAATTTTTTACAAATTATATAATTCATCCAAAATTATTCTACATATGAAATCAAATTTATTGAATAAAAATCATTTTTTAATAAAGAATAATTTTAGTGTTATCACATATAACACATAAAATACTTATTTATAGAAAAAAAGTATATTATTAAGAATAATATTTCTGTTAAGGATGAAATCATCAATATAATTGATTCTGTTAGAATTAAAACAACTTTTATTATTAAAATAATTTTTAACTGGAATTAAAATATATCAAAACCCAAATTCCACCGTGTTAATATTTTATTCAAATAACAGATTCAAATAGTCTTTGTTAAATCATTACAAAATATTCTAAAATGTAAAGTGTTCATTTTATATATAAATATAATATATAAAATAATTATTTTAACATTATAAAATATATGTTTCTTATAAAAAATAGATTCTAAAATAAATAAATTCCTTCTATAATAGTAAAAATAAATCTATTTAAAAAATTCAACATTTATTCTATTCACCCAAAATATCATTAATTTAGAAAAGACTAAAAAATTCACCTTAAGCTAATATTGATGTACTAAATATGAAACTAATTTTTATTTGATAAAATTATAATTCTAAATATATTATAAATATAGTAATTCAAAAAAATTACTTTAATATTTTACCACTTATTTATTGGGAAATTAACCATCTATAAAAAATTTATTATAATAAATAATCATTATTTTTGTTTTATTCTTTTATTTTAGGTAAAATATGATACTAAAGAAATATTTATTTTGGAGAAATAATATTTATTATCTGGGTTCTTTATAGGGAGTATCGATTAAGGAATCATGTAATTTTTTAAAAACCACTTCCATTTCTTAGTTGTGGGTTTTAAAAACACATAATAGATGATCCTTTAAAATTCAAGAAAATATTAAAGCACTTTAACACATAAGTAAAAAAACCATGACTTCATGTATCTCATGAAATAAATAAAAACTATTTGTGTTAACACTCATATAAAAAATACATAAATGATAAATATTGTGAGTATAAATCTACATGTCAATCCTTTGAATCCTGTTGCATTAATTTTACATGAAAATATATCGTTTCATACCCAAAAACATTCATATTTAGTGACTATTAAAATTCTTCAACCATACCAAAATATTTACATGTGAAAAGGGATGAATTAATGTTATTATTACATTATGAATATACCTATATCATACAATATAGTGGATTACACAAGGAAATATGAATGAAGATTTATCCTCTTTTTTAATCTATGATTAATCTTGCATATGAAGGCAGTGTCATTATTTTGACAAATGATATCCCTCTACTGGTATGAAATGATTGGGCCATTGTATCTCATACAATGTGCTTCAGGTCTTATCATCTGTAATTTCTAACTTGCACTAAATAATAGAAATCATATTTTCCATTTAACATTACATAATATCATATATATATATATATAAACCATTGAAACCCTATTTAAAACCTTTAGGTAACGATATAATAAATTTCATCTTGTGTGATATCATATGTAATAACCTTGAAATTCCCATCCGAAACACTTTTATATTAAATCTAAAATACTTATAGAGTAGATATATTTATAAAATTAAATGCTTAATTATTCCATATGAAATTATTACCTTATAGTATTTTTTATCATTGAAATAATAAGAATCATTAGATACATATATATAAGAAAATAATAGTTGTTATCAAAGAATCAATTCGATATAATCTATAAAAAAATTTGGTTTGATGTCCATCAAACACATGTATCTCTATACCTTTTTCCACCATCTATATCTCATGTTAAAATTAAATCACATTCATTCCCTCTTTCTAACAACTAATGTGACCATGGTTAATAATGTATGTTAATTCCATATTGTTAACTCATATATTCACCATTTTCTGGGTATAGAGTGACATTGTTGATGAATAAACCATCATCTATTTATCATTATGGATGTTTTTATCCCATGACCCACATTTTTATAGATAATATTGTCATATTTACTATATTTTTATGGGAAAAAACATATTATTATAGCTCTATCGTGGTCCCAAATTCCATACATGATATATGAGTGGAAACATTTCATCTTTTCTGAGAAATAACTAATGACATGATTAACTACATACTATACCAGTAAGACACCATGGAACACAAAATAATGGTATTAATTTATAAAGGTTATCATAATTGGTATCTCACCAACCTCATGTAATGGGGGCCTGATATGATTCATGGACCCCAAGTATGCCAATGACACAGTGTTTGACACACATTTTGGTATACTTGGTTGATCATCATACACAAAAAATGAACATTTCTTTTGTTTATTTCCCCATTATTATATTCAATATCTTATACAAAAATGTAAATCGCCATATCCTTAAAATATTATCATAAAATATAATACTCGATGATGAACATAAATTATGGTTAATATCATATTCATACATCGAGAGTTCAATTTTCATAACATTTACAGAAATGAATACCAATATATACAATTATTCAGCCAACAAAAATTAATGATATAATATGGGTTTTATTTAAGATGATAAATTATATATTTTTTAAATAATTTTAAAAATAACAAGCGTCTATAAATTTAAATATCAGTCTACCAAATCCTAAAAAATAAATTCCTTGATCTGTCTTATGTTTTTTGTTCATTATTTGGTAATTTAAACTTATTATATATACACGTAATTCTTGCTGCATCATTATCTGGCCATATAACTAAGCTATCTAAACAAAGTCTTTAGTGAAAAAAAATATATAGATAAATAATGTTTTTATAATGGTGAGTCTTAGACAAAATATATGAAATTTTCAACTGCTTGATCATATTGAAACTCCATAACTATGTAACATCAAATATTAAGATGAAAAATTATGTTGTCTACATAAATATTCTTGTGTATTTAAAATTATCATCCTTATAACACTATTAAATCAAAAAAATCCTAAAAATAATGTATCTATATAAATTTTTTTCTAGAGACATAACAAAAAAAATTAGGAAAATGTGAAATTCACTATAACATGTATAATATTTGAAAAATATATTTTTTCACAGTCCACAGAAACTCAAAAACACTCTTTACTTTTTTCTTTACTGTCTTATATCATAAATTTTTTAGGATATTATGTGAAACTCACTTTAATATTATACATGTATTATTGTTTATTTTTAATCTTTAAACATCCCTAAGTCTAGAAGTACTCCAATGTGTCTCTTAGACACTATTATTTATTACGAATAACAAATGAAGATTCAAAAAAAATATTATATAATTAAATAACACTTATTTCATTTAAATCAGAATAATTTAAAAATTAACTTAAATTTTATATGATACATTTCATTATATGTGTTTTGATCACTTCACCATAAAAAAGAAGAGTATTTATAAAAATATTCCACTAATGTGTGGTGAGGATATATTTTATTGTATTTTCAAAAAATATCTACATAAAAATTTTATTCAATATAAATACATTATATCATTTTCTGCATTATAGAAAAATATTTGTTGAATCTAAGGAATTATTATCCATGCGACTATAATTAATCACCACCTTTTGTTCAAAAAAACATTATATTATTAAACAAATCATATATTCAAATAAATTAATGAGATAAAGTACCTTATTAATCATAATATATTTATTTTTTATGCTCTAATACCCTGAAAATAGTTTACATTTCATCATTGCATAACTAGTTGAATAAAAAATGGGGTTAATAAATATTTCAACTTTTTAATCATGCACCATTTTAAAAAATAATTAGGATTATATCATTGAATCATATATATTTGGAAGTATGTGTAACATGAAATTATATTATCATATATGTAAAATTCCATTATATGATCACAATAATATTTCACAAGGAAAATACCCATTTTCATTTTAAAATATTTATTTCAAATAGAAAATATTACATAACATTTTGGAATATATTTTAATTTAATAGGAGCTCGTAAACATATTAAGTAATAATAAATGAATAGAGTTGTCATTTTTTTGAGAAATTCCATTTCTGAGGCAAAGTTAAAAAAATTATTATGTTTAAACATTTGATAAAAAGTACCACTTTCAGAAAATAAAAAAAAATATTCCTTTTTAAACAATTATATATAAAGAAATAAATAAACAAATATTAATTAAATCAATCACTTGTTAATATAACAAATATTTTGATATAATTTTAAATAAAATATAGACAAAGAAGAATATTATTTTCAACCGAAGAGAGAAAAAAAGTCAGTTTTTATTAAAAGTATTCGTTTGATCTCTTGAGAAAATAGAGAGGGGAAAATAAAAGGATAATTGTTAATATAAAAATATGACTATACAATGAAAAATCCATGATATATTATAGAATAAAATCATATAATCTCATCATCTGAAATTTCAGGGTAATATAACCTGGTAAAAATGAGATTGTAACAGAAAACCGTTACCTCAAGTCTTTCTTGATTTATAAGCATTAAAATTTACTAAATAATAAATTATAATTTATTATAAATATATAACAGTACCATATTAATACCAATAATACCATATATTATATAATTATATCATTTAAACATCTATATATTAAAAATTCATTATTAAAATCATAATTTTTTTAATTAACTTTTTCATTTTTTATGAATATATCGGTTTTCTGGTTATAGTCCTTTTACGATGATCGTGGTCTTATAATGTGGATAATTTTAATAATAATATAAATATCATATAAAATTATTATATACATATTTATAATCATCCATAAAATTTATAGAATGATTAATAATTTACAATATTTAATGTGATGTTATTTTGTATGTTTTTAGGAACAATGTTATATTTTTCTAATAAATCTTAAAAAAAAGATAAATAATATTTTATAAGTTATGTATCATAGTTATATATTAAATTTATATGTTTATATATGTATCTTCTTAACCATTAATTATATTTTTTAATGTGTGGTGGTGGGGACAAGTGAACCGTTTCTCTATGGGGAGCCAGCAGTCTACACAAACTCATGAGTGATTTTTTTTCTCTTATGATAGAAAGGATATGAAAAATGGTTCTTCCATTATCATAATTAAATATTATTATATATATTATACTATATTGAGGATTCTATTATTGCTAAAATAAGATTAAATTACTTGTATGAATAAATAAAAGTCAAGGGACTCAGTAAAGAGATATATATATATATTCATTGAGGAACATCTGTTGTCTTACACATTAAATCTTAAAAGGATTGTATTATGATCAAAACAAAACCTCTAATACAAGGTTTTGGATTATTGTAAAGAATTTGGGTATTTAGGGTATGATATATGATTATATTGAAGTGCATAGAAGTGGTTATAATGGGTTTTTTATAAGTGATGGAGAGGACAAACTATGAATTAATTAAATCATATAAATAATATAATATCATTTTATTGAGAATATGGATCCAAAAATAAAATATATAAAATTTAGGATGTGATAATGTTTAAATACATTCATCTAATGATAAATATACAACTTCAAATTGTAATAGTACCATTTTCACCTTGTCTAATATCCTAGTGAACCCTTTTAAACATTAAGTGTTGAATGTAATTTTTTCTTTTTATATTATTCATTATGCAAAAAATTGAAAGTGGACTCATTAAATTTTTTTTAATGTTTTATTCAAAATATGGAATTCATTTTATAAAATTTAAATTCTATAAGTTGTATAAATTAATTTTAAAATAATGGTGTGATATTCAATCAAATCCCTTTTTTTGAAAAATGAGTTTTTAAGAATAAGAATAATTTTACCTTAATAAATATCATAGTAAAAAATAAAAATAATTTTAAATTATATTATTTATCAAATATTATAGAAATTTCCTTAAAAAATTAATCAATAATTATTTATTTATTTTATTACAGAAAAACACATTGCCTAAATAAAAATATTGTTATTAAAAATAACACTTTTTACAATTAAATGATTTTACCTCTATTCCAACCCTTACACAACTAAGGTTTGAACTATTGTTCATTAATTAATAATAATATTTCTTAAATTAATTTTTTTTTTATTTTCAAAATAATTTATTTAGATAAAAAACATAAAATTTAGAAAAATACATGTCTTTCGAAAATTGGTCTTTTAATAATTAGTGAAATTAATTAAAAATATGATGTATATTTAATATACATAAATCAATAAATAATTATTTATGAAAAAAAATTATATATATAATTCATATTTCTTGTAATCCTATTCATCACTGATAATATAATGTCTTGGTTCTAATGGTTAAAATTTTCATGGGTTTATTAAAACTTAGTGTTGCATGTAATGCATATTATCGAATAATTCATGCTTATTTCAAAGGAAATACATATAAAATATTGGTGTGTTATATTATAACCCCATTAAAATGAATTTATAATTGGAAAATCCTTAACATTTATCTAAAATAAGATGATATCTATACATCATTATATCATTTTGTTCCCATTAAACTTTCAAAAAAATTGTAATTCCTCCAAATAAATTTTACCAGGAAAATTGTATTTTACCATATCACATAAAAACAATGATCAAAGAGTTAAATTGGTTTTTATTCATAAGAAATATCATGATCCAATGGTATAACCATTTATTTTAATACATGTAAAGGATATGGTATGTACTTAATCTGGCTAGATACACGGGACACATCTTTGACATGATAGAGGTTTAGTGGAAAGACCAAGTGATAATATACCATCCCAACTTCATCAAGACTATTAAATGGGCCAATATACCAGTGGATCAATATTCCCTTCATATTAAATATCATAACCTATTCTTGGGATAAATTATTATGTAAACCTTCTCACTAATATCGAACTCTAGTTCTCACAAATGATTCTCAACATAACTATTTTATCAACTTTGATCCACCATGATGTGATACTGAATACATCTAACCTTCTCTTCTATTTCCCAATATATCTCAGGTATCAATATATTTTTTCTCTGACTTCATATTATTAGGTAATAGATATTAAAATTCATCCATATATGACTTCATATTGGTTAATCTGAATGCTTGATTGATGAATATTTTATAATATAATTATACAAAAGGAAGGTGTTGATCCTAAATACTTTTTAAAATATAATAAAAACATTTTGTCATATTCTAGATGGTTTGAGTGGTTCAATTATACTAAATATCTACATATAGATGACAAGTAATATGAAAACACTTATCTAAACACAGTTAATTTAAACTAAATCACCATAATGTCAACGAAAATAATGAAACAAAATTACATATAATAGATTGTGGTACTCAATTAAAATTTAAAAATTTTATAATATATATCTTATAAGGATAATGAAAATAGAAATATTATTAAACAATAATTATTTTTTTTACTTCATAAGGAGATCATATACCACCCAAATATCATTATGGCCTTTAGATCCTTGTGGGAGTCTAGTGATTAAATCCATTTTGATATTTTACCTCTTCAATTCTGGTCTTGGTTATGATTATAATATCCTATTAGAATTATATCACTCAAAATTAAATTTATTATATACCAAGAATAACAATAAATACAACTGAATATCTCCCTTCATGTTGTCCCATAAAAAACATGTTTCTATCTATCTATATATATTTATAATTTTCATATGAATATACAATTATTAACTCTGATAGTCCTCCAATTTATCTTTCTTCGTGTTTTTTATTTATAGTAATCATACACTTTTCCTGAATCATATCATTACATAAAAATAATTGTTGAAATAAAGAAACTTTTTCAACATCATTTATAGTGTTCCATATTCCCTTTTTACCTCATTAATCTCCACCAAGATAGATGGTTGAACACTCTTTTGAGAATGATATTATTTATCAAATTAAATAATTATTTCAATATACATATTTTTTAAATGCATAAATATTATATCTTCAGTGATCCTAGTCAAAGATATTATAGCGTGATTCTTTTTAACTCATAGCAGAATCCACCTAGTTCAATTTCTCATAGTAAAAATATTTCGATTAATCATAATCAATAATAAAATTTAAATATCTTAACTTGTAAGTATACAACTCATTTTATATGAATATATACTTCAATATTTTATGATCATTATATATGTCACACCATTATATAAAAATTTAATACCCTTATATCTTTAATTAAAATATTACCACTTCTAACTTCAAGTTATAAGGTTGACCATTCTACTCATAAACATTAAATTGGAATGAGGAAAAATTATCACTATATCATTCCAAAAAAGAACACATTCAAATCCCTTATTTAATGCATTACAAAAAATCACAAAATCTATTCCAGTGTAGGGTTGTGAGAGTTTAGGTTAATGATAATTATTCTTTTCAAATCCTTGATATTTTATTCATAATAATAATTCAAAAAGGAACTTTTCACCCATCTAGATATGAGAGTAGATAATATATTCAAGATAAATCATTCATAAGTCATATATTTTATCCATCCTATCTAAAGTAACTATTAATTACAATCACCATGGTATATTAGTGTCAATGTTCAATAACATCATTCTTTAATAGATCCAATGATATACCCTCATAAATTTTTATATATCTAGAAATGAATATTTATATATCCAAATTTCACACTTTTCAAAAAAAATATATATTTTATCCTTACATAGGGTCTTCATTAAAATCATAATTCAAGGTTCAAACTCTTCTTTACTCTTGAAATATATATAAGAATACCATTTATAAAGACCTCTAAAAATTGATCAGGGTAATCTCTAAAGGAACTATTCACTAAAACCATGAATATAGTGGTTGAATTAGTAAGACTAAATAAAATCACTATAAATTAATATAATCCATTCATCATATATAATTATATATTGTGTATCACTTCACTATTTACATTCAATTGATTGTATCAAGATCAAATATCATTCTTGTAAAAATATTGAGCTCCTCATAATTGATTGAACATATCATTAAGATGGGAAATTTTATATTTATATATTGTGTTGACATTTCTATGTTCTAGATAATAAATTTATAGTCATATTGATCAAAATTTATTCTTAATAAAATGAGAGGTTCACCCCATGATGATGCACTTTTCTGAATGAATATTTTTTCAGGATTGTTGTGGATTTGTTTCTTCAATTCGAAAAATTAAATTGGGTCATTCTATACTGAGTATTAAAAGTAGTTGTAGTGTCAGGCATGAGTTCTATTAAACACTAGACCTTGAAATTGGTAGGAATACTTGGAATCATTTCTAGAAAGACATCAATAAACTCACATACAATATTAAAAATGTTGGTTTGTATTTTCTCCCCACCCATATGAGATAAATACCAGATTTATCTATGAATATTGACATATAAAATGGATGTAATTTCATTAACCCTTGATGGTTTTTTATATATCTTTTTTTTTTAAAATTAATCACTTTGAAAACTCAAATTGTACAAAATAGTGAGCTTAACAAACAATTATTATTTTAACATAACCATTAAACCCAACTGTTAAATTGATTAAAATAAGTAGTACTGACTACATTATAAAATATGAAATATTCCAAATCATTTTTGGTGTATTAATTTTTTATTATTAAATAAATACATAATTTTTATGAATACGTTTTTGTTTTTAAAATAATTTTTTGTAAAAAGTAATTTTTTATTGCTTTATATGAAAAAAAACAAAATAAAATATTTTTAAAAATTAAGGAAAATGTATTTGAAAAAATTAACATAATTTTTTTATTCAGAATTTCAAAATTATGTTAAGATAAATTATTTATAATCTTTTAGAAATATTAGTTTTTTCAATAAATAGTTGAAAATAATAATCTTTTAAAAAAAATATTTTCTTTTCAGTAAGTTAATGAATTTAAAATTTACATTATTTTTTTGATATATTTTTTATTAAATTAAAAATTATTTATCTATTTTTGAACAATTTAATTTTAATCAATCAAATGTATATTAACATTTAGAATATGATTAATTTTTGTTTTAAAAATGGGATTTTTCTAAATTTTATTTATTAAAGTATATAATGTTTATCATCTTTAAGTAATAAAAACAATAATGTTTTGGGAATTTTTAAAATGAAATTTATATATTATATATCATTAATTTATAATTTTTTCAATGAAATATTATTTATTTTTTCCTTTAGTTAATAATAAATAATCTTTTGAATCAACACTACACTTATTGAAAACCATCTTTTAATCTCTTATATGTGTTTTGTTTTTAATATAAATTTCCCAATTTTGTTAATTTTATTTGGTAAAATGGATTCTATATTTGGAATCTAATTGTTTTCATTAGGTTTTAAGATCATTTTCAGTTTTCTACATAAAAAGTTTACCATGGTAAAAATAGATTTACCAAAGTATAGGTAAAATAATGAAATGGGTTATAGTTTAAAGATAAAAGATAAAAAACCTAAAAACTGCAAATTTTAATGGGTGGACGATGTTTTTTTCAATAATACCCATCCTATAAAACATTATTTATAAATATAAATAATTTTAATTAATACCACTTTAATGTTATTAACATTAAATATAAAACAACCATTATTTAATCACTTAAAACCACCCATTATCAAGTATAAATTCCACTTTCACAACCCCCTTTCACCTTGCAAGATCTGAGGATTCTAAAATATATACTAAACCCTCTCTTAACCATCATCCACACATCAAATTTATTTTGGTCTCACAAAAATACCAATTTTGTGGTCTTTAAGTGATCCTTCAAGGATGTGATGTTCCATATGTAATTTTCTCATACCATTCTTTTATTTTCATTTACTCCTCTACCTTATCCTAACATAATTCATACATAAGGTCATAATATATCCATAATAATTTATCTTGTATAATTTTTTTTTATTGTAATATCTTATATCTATCCCATTAATTATATCCCAAATTCAACGGAATGAAACCATTATCCAAATAATGGTGGTTAATCATGTCAATGAATAATGATTTTTTGTTTTCCATTACCACATTCAAGACTGGTCATAAAATAATTTTTCTTGTTAATAAAATTGTAATAGGAATATTAAAACTTATTTCATGTTCTTCGACTAATATATATACATAAAATAAAATAAAAATAATATAGGTTGTGATAGTTGTAAAAATTACCATATTAAACCAAATATTTATCTATAACATTTTATCTAATGAATCATTATCTTGAAAAAAATGATATACGGTACCATTATAACTTATTTAATTGAATTAATACTATTTAATTTAACATATATTTTTTATTTCCATTTTATTGTAAAATCAGTAATTATAAAAACATGAACCGATCATGAAACCCTGAATCAATGTGTAACGCCTCGACCCCAATTACCCATAGTCAGTGCATTATTTTAATACATTGGCATGATTACAAGGAATCGTGTCCTGAAGGACCGATAAGTTTAGTAGTCTTGGAAAAATAGATCACATACATGAATGTTACATTTTCACTTTAAGACGTACAAAACAACATAAATAATCTTTATGAACGCCATTATTTATTTGTCATAACTCTGCATATCAATCACATTACAATTCTTGGAATCCTGGTAAAAATAAAACATAGAAAGGGGTGAGCTTAAATGCTCAGTAAGGGTAAGCAATATAGTGGAAACTTTCAAAAATAAGCATAAACATTTAAGGCAATGTATAAAACTAAAACAAAAGCCTTTTAAACTTGAACTTCGGCATAATATGGCAGAAATAAAATGAAATAATTACATTTACTTATTCACATGAATATTATACTAATCGAATAATCACATACAATATCACTAACAACTTTCATAATGATAGAATGCATAATGCCAGACTATCATAACCACATAGCCAAGGCCTCATTCCAATACTACAAATAAGATTTTGTCAAGTCCTTGTGCCAAGACAGTAGTTTTTCTCGTGATACCTACCGATGCATCTAGGAGCTATAGCGGGCTCCACCGGTCACATATTAAGTCTAATGCATTTCCATATGAAATGGTTTAAACATAACATAAACATTCGTATTAATAATAGCATACGAAATGTCAATACTTTCCCCACAAACCATGAATGGTATAAAAATAACACATCCATATTCAAACATATCAAAAAACCTTCAATAGAAGTTTTTTATAGTAAATCAACTTCAAATGAGCTTAAAATCCATCAAATGATGAGTAATGATTTTTGAGAGAAATATTATTTTTGTAAAATCATTTAAAAGTAACACATTTATAAAGGAAGTAATTTTGAAAGATATTTTTTAATCAAAGTGTCTCATACCACTTTGAAACTTTTGAAAAGAATTATCATTTCAAAACATTCATGTTTATATAAATAAATCCTTAAAATCATTTTGAAAACATGGACATTAATTGAAAATATTTAGAAAGATAAATCTTTAAAACATTTGAAATTATGATCTTGATAAAGAGTAACTCTCAAAATCCTTAAAATCTTCATTTTGAAATCATTTTTATGAAAAATGGACATGGATGACAAAAATGTCCCAGAAAATACTTACACATAAACAATCTCGGATAATGATGAGATTGAGAAATTAACCCTTACCAATTTGGTAACTTACGAAACATACAACCCATGAAAGAGGTATCATAAAATGAATATGTAAATACACATAAATTAAAGTGTATTACACAAATAATATAATTATGGGTAGTACATACACCACACAAAAGGTAATAGTGGCAATATGGTATGAATCTGACGGAAATAAGGAGTGAGATGAAAACCCCTTACCTTGCACTTTCCTTTAGTCGAGGGTACGTTTAACCTCCTGTACGAAGATCGTAGTATGTTATTAAATTATACCAAAACCATATTATTATTTATGATATCATACAACATTCATTTATGACATTATATTACCCATTTAATAATAATTTCCATGTTATGTTAACATTTTGGCTAATAATAACTTTCTTTATCGTACGTGTTTTAATTTTTCACTCTTGGTTGTATCACATAGATCATGATTTAAATACTTCCAGAATATAAAACATGATAAATATATCATATATATTTAGAATATAAATATGTATAATAGAAATATATATGAAATGGAAAACACCATTTATGGAGATGTTAGTCCGTACGTACGCATAAACGTTGTTTCTGTTTTCATATAGTATTGAACGGAACTAAGTGAATAAGATATATGTCTGTACATAAATTCTTATATATATATATATATATATATCCAGTAGCATTATTATGTCATATATTACATACTTATTAGTAATATATATTTTTATAATCATCGAAGAATGGTGAACTTGGAAATGAATCTCATCGAGTCATGGAGACGGTAATCAGTACGTACGCACGAGCGAAAATATCATTCTTTTGATATTAAAATAATATATAATTGGATGGTATATCATATATATATAATAATTATAATGTTATATTTATTATTTACATGAATTACAAATCATTATTATACCCATCCAAATAATAATATATTGAATAACAATTACACCACGATGTGGAGACGGTAAGCAGTACGTACGCACGTATGGTGACATGTAATTCAAAGGATGGATAGAATACTGAATATGGTTGTACCATTTTTATAATAATGTTACAGTATATAGGAGATACTGGATTCATTATTTTATAATGGTATTAACAAATAAATAAGAAGTGGAAGAATAAAGGAACTTGAAAAAGGGGGGTGAAATCATTACCTCTTCTTCGGGTTCTTCCTTTTGATTTGATCAAAAGGGCTCCTTAGGATGGCTTTCTGACTAAATAAACACCTCTAGGATGAATTGAGGGAATTTGAAAGAGTATTTGTGAAGGTTTTTGCCGAACCAAAAGGCTTTGAAGGTGTGAATTAATGAGAAGGGGGGTGTCCTTTTATAAGAGGGGTGAGGGGCACCTTTGGAAAAGCTTGAAATATTATTTTATAATAAATTCATATTCGGTTTCTAATGGCTCCAAAGTGGATTATTTAAAGTTCAAGGTGGGTATGGGTCTAAAACCACTCAACCAATATAATTTATACAGTTTTGGGTCATTATGATAACCTTATCTTTTAGTTTTAACTCTTAGTTAATTAGTTTGACACTTACCATGTTACTTTGTATTTTTATATTATATAGTTAATAAACATACTATATACATGCAAGAGACCGCAAAGTGGTCCATTAATGATACAAATATCATGATATATGTCTCTTGGCCTAACTGTAGAAATTTATGAATTTAATATCAATTAATATTATAATATTTGTTTTAAAAACTCTTTTATGTCAATTTTGACACTATTCAATAATTGACTTTTGTAATAATTACAACAGAATGATTACTTCGAAAAAAGTTAATTAATGAATCCTAATATGTCATATTATACTATAAAATTAGTTTTATTCATTAAAATTCTCAAATTATATTTATTTTGGTATTTATAATATCAATTATTTTTATTTTTCACTATTATGGTAATTACTGCATCATCATTGTGTCATAAATAAATTAACTTATTTAATTTCTAAAAATTATAAATAAAATATCATTATGTAGGAAATCTTTGTATATTTCTAATGAATATTTAGATTCGAAAATCCAACATATATTACCTTATGTAAAAATTGTTTTTCTAAAAGATATATGCTTTTGTCATTTTTGTATTTATTTTAACTTAATTAAAATAAAGTGTCCCTATTACCAACAAGTGGATCCATGGGGTCCCAAAATCGACCCAAATATGACCATGGTCGGACATGTATCCACCAATAATGTTAGGACACGTTTTAGGGTAATTTAGTATTATTATAATATTATTTTTTTAACCCTTATTTACCAGATTTACCCTTTAACCATGGCAAATAAAATATTTACCGAAGCAATTGTTCAAAATGTCTAAAAATAAAATTTATATATTTACACAATTTGAACATCTTGATTCCAAATATGGAATCCATTTTTTCAAATTCAAAACACAGAAGTGGCAGAAATTAATTTAAAATTAATTCTCGTTGTCAAAACAAAAAGCGTGTTTTTAAGATATAATAACTATCAAAATATTGATACTTGTTTATGTCCGGTTTAATTGTGAAATTATGTCCAATGACCAATATTGTATTAAATGGTAAAAATATATTCTAAATATACTTTAAAACCACTCATATTCATAATTTATCACTATTAATTATTTTTATTAAAAAAGTTGTTTTTCATTAAAATTTAGTAATTTTTTCTATTCACCAAAATATTAAAGTTATCCGAAAAGTTCCAAAATTTCAACTTATGCTAAATTCGATACTCCAAATCCAAAAATGAAGTCCATTTTGAGAGATTAAATTTCAAAAAAAATAAAAAGTAGGTATATCTATTCATAATGGCTACTTTGATTGGTCGTAGTGTGTGTTAGAACTTGAAGTTGCGTACAACACACGCTACTATATTATTCAAAGAGAAGCGTATCGTGGAAGCTCAGGGTGTTACATTCTACCCTCATTCAATAAATTGAGTCCTCGCAATTTGATATTGTTCTTTGAAAATAAAGGTTGAAAATAGAAAATATCTTTGTGGAAAAACCCACATCGGAAATTTGGTTAATAAAATTTAGTCTTAACAAGATGAAAAGAGAAATGAAAGGGTTACTACAAAATTATTATCTCAATTAGGAGGACATTGGTGGAAATTATAGACATATAATTGGAGGAAAAAAGTAAATATTTATAGGTAGTGATTGAGGTCATCAATCACAAACAAGTTTAAAATTGAGGTCCTTAAACTCATCAATCTATGATTATTTAAAATACCATCGGTTCAACAAAACATAAGGTATTAGGATAACACATTTTTGACTTTTCAAAATATCTTAGTTGAAATCCCACATCAAAAAATGAATTA
The DNA here is from genome assembly GCA_963277665.1 of Viscum album. Classification (NCBI taxonomy): domain Eukaryota; kingdom Viridiplantae; phylum Streptophyta; class Magnoliopsida; order Santalales; family Viscaceae; genus Viscum; species Viscum album. The sequence continues at coordinate 84,605,711 of OY728153.1, forward strand.
ATGAGGCCTCTATTTAAAATAAAGAGTGGAAAGTATGAATATTACCGAAAATAACACATACTAGGGTTCCATGTAGGAAAATATGGATATGGAAGAGAAATCTTGCCATCAATTATCTGATAGAGAGTGGTAGAGAACATGGCTATGAAAAGGCCAATAATCCCAAAGACATAAATTAGTGATGATCTAAGGTACCATCTAATATAACATTTTTGTTCTATGTTCATTTTCATAATGTTGAGGAATTTATTTATGAGATTGGATAAGATCATAAGGAGATATACTTACTTTATAATTAGAGTTTTATCCATTAATAAATTTATACCACAAACTCATCTTTCACACCAAAGCATAATACAACTCAAAAATACCCTATTTATCATAATCGTATAGGGTTCCAAATATAATGAATTTATAATTCACATATCAGACCCTTTATGTAAAGAAACTACATTATACCATCCAAGAACTTCATGTATCACAATGGTAGGTGATAAATCTCAATTGCACTATGGCTGTGGGTTCGATTCCCGCAGCTTTGTCTGACACGACGGGTCGCCACACGGTCTGCGTGTTGTCCTTTTATAAAAATCCAAAAAACTAACTTTTCAAACTTAATCCATTCCAACCATTAGACTTATCCAAAATACTATTATTCAAACTCAGAGTCCATAATTTACAAGAAAGTTAAACTTAACGAGGATCCTTTTTTCCAGGTAATAACATGTGAACGCCTTCCTCATATATTCTTTTATGACACCGCAACATCCTAAATTACCAAAATCAACCATCTCTTATTCCAAAATCACTACCTCAATATTAGGACCATATTAAGTTTTATCTTTCCTTCAACCATGTAATTTCCAAAAAAAAATTAACTCGCTGTAGAGTCACTTTTCTTAGTACCATAAAATATCAAATCATTAATTAAATAGTATTGTAGTAAAATCCTTATTTATTTTCAAAACATCATTGATACAACACTTAAATGAAATAATTATAAAATAACAACATAAGAACACTAGTCATTCCTCTTAATCTATGGTAGTATCATAACATGATTATTATCCAATAGCATCATTTGCGGCATAGTCTGATGACTGGGACATTGGTTCACGTAGTGTCCAAACTCCTTGCAAATGAATCATTGTACATTTGAAACAATTTTCTTACTCTTGCAGTCATGTACTTTGTGCCCTTTTCCTCCACACTTATAACAAACTCTCATTCCTTTCCGGCAAGTTCCAGGGTGTTTCTTCCCACAGTTATCACATATGGGAAAATTATTCTTTTCCCTCTTCCCTTTATCCATATTTCTCTCTTCTATCCTTTTCTTCTCTTGATTCCCTTCAATGAAATAGGACTCAGAGAATTATTTACTCATATTATCAACACATGATACTATTTCTTCATATAATGATAATACATGGGAAACTATTTCCTTTCTAAATTCTGTCTTAGGACCACGAAAGATATGATCCTTCTTACTCTTTGGATCATACATATTACGGGAGTTCACATTCCTTCTAATGGGCGTCATTTCTATACAATAGCATAAACTAGTTCAGTTTATGAATTGCAATGTATAATTACCAAACTTGTAAAATACCTAACACAAATTGAACAGTTTATGGATATAATCCATAATAATAAAAATGTTTTCTTTGAGTAAGTATATACTCATATGCCCTTAATAATGGTTTGTAAAGAAAATGAGAATTATCCTAAGCATATCCCCTGGGAGTGTTGTAACTAAGAGTGCAGTATGGCCAGTTCTCGTGCACCAGTTCCCATTCGAGTGTAGCTCAAAGCGGTGTTTTCAGGTTTTACCCCTCGGTACATCTGTTCCAGAGCCGCCTCTACCTGCTCATATCCAGACAGGGATGTATTTCTCAGAAAACTCACAAAATCTCTACAATACCAAAATTCTAAGAAGTTCTTCTATACTAATCCTCAAAGTCTATCTTAGGGATATGTGCTCTAATTAGAGTTTATCTTAATCTAGTTTCCAAGGTTATTGCTAAATTTCCTCTGATACCAACTGTAATGCCCCGACCCCAGTTACCCAGAGTCGGTGCATTATTTTAATACATTGGCATGATTACAAAGAATCAAGTCCCGAAGGACCGATAAGTTTAGCAGTCTTGGAAAAATATATCACATACATGAATGTTACATTTTCACTTTAAGACGTACAAAACAACATAAATAATCTTTATGAACTCCATTATTTCTTTGGATTAACCCTACATATCAATCACATTACACTTCTTGGAATCCTATGAAAAATAAAACATAGAAAGGGGTGAGCTCAAATGCTCAGTAAGGGTAATAAATACAGCAGAAACTTTCAAAAATAAGCATAAACATTTAAGGCAATGTATAAAACTAAAACAAACGACTTTTAAACTTGAACTTTAGCATAATATTGCAGAAATAAAATGAAATAATTCCATTTACTTATTCACATGGATATTCTACTAATCAAATAATCACATGCAATATCACTAACCACTTTCACAATGATGGAATGCATAATGCAAAACTATCATAACCACCTAACCAAGGCCTCGTGCCAAGACTACAAATAATATTTTGTCAAGGCCCTGTGCCAAGAAACTAGTTTGTCTCATGAGACCTACTGATGCGTCGAGGAGCTATAGCGGGATCCACCCGTTAAATATTAAGTACTATGCATTCCCATATGAAAAGGTTTAAACATAACATAAACATTCGTATTAAAACTAGAATACGAAATGTCAATACATTCTCCATAAACCATGAATGGTATAAAAATGACACATCCATAGTCAAAAATATCACAAAACCTTCAATATAAGTTTTGTATAATAAATCAACTTCAAATGAGCATAAAATCCATCAAATGGTGAGTAAATATTTTTGAGAGCAATATTTTTTTTGTAAAATAATTTAAAATTCACACATTTATAAATGAAGTAATTTTAAAAGAGATTTTTGAATCAACGTGTCCCATACAACTTTGAAACTTTTGAAAATAATTATCATTTCAAAACATTCATGTCCATATAAATAAATCCTTAAAATCATTTTGAAAACATAGACATTAATTGAAAATATTTAGAAAGATAAATCTTTAAAACATTTGAAATTTTGATCTTGATAAAGAGTACCTTTCGAAATCCTTAAAATATTCATTTTGAAATCATTTTTATGAAAAATGGACATGGATGATAAAAATGTCTCAGTAAATACTTACACATAAACAATCTCGGATAATGATGATATTGAGGAATTAACCCTTACCAATTTGGTAACTTACGAAACATACAACCCATGAAAGAGGTATCATACAATGAATATGTAAATACACATAAATTAAAGTGTATTACACAAAGAATATAATTATGGGCAGTACATACACCACACAAAAGGTAATAGTGGCAATATGTCCTGAATCTCATAGGAATAAGGAGTGAGATGAAAACCCCTTACCTTGCGCTTTCCATTAGTCAAGGGTACGTTTAACCTCTTGTACGAAGATCGTAGTATGTTATTAAATTATACCAGAACCATATTAATATTTATGATATCATACATGATTCATTTATGACTTTATATTACCCATTTAATAATAACTTCCATGTTAAGTTAACATTTCAGGTAATAATCACTTTCTTTATTGTACGTGTTTTAACTTGTCGCTCTTGGTTGTATCACTTAGATCATGATTTAAATACTTCCAGAATATAAAACATGATAAAAATATCATATATATTTAAAATATAAATATGTATAATAGACATATATATGAAATAGAAAACACCATTTATGGAGACAGTAGTCCGTACATATGCATAAACGCTGTTTCTGTTTTCATATAGTATTGAACGGAAGTAAGTGAATAAGATATATATAAGTACATAAATCCTTATATATATATATATATAACTCTCTAGAAGAATTATTATATCATATATTACATACTTATTAGTCATATATATTTTTATAATCGTCGATGAATGGTGAACTTCGAAATGAATCTCATCGCGTCGTGGAGACGGTAATCTGTATGTACGCACGAGCGAAAATATCATTTTTTGATATTAAAATAATATATAATTGGATGGTATATAATATATACATAATAATTATCATGTTATATTTATTATTTACATTAATTAAAAATCATTATTATACCCATCCAAATAATAATATATTGAATAACAATTACACCACGATGTGGAGACGGTAAGCCGTACGTACGCACGTATGGTGACATGTCATTCAAAGGATGGATATAATACTGAATATGGTTGTACCATTTTTATAATAATATTACAGTATATAGTAGATACTGGATTCATTATTTTATAATGGTAATAACAAAGAATGAAGAAGTGGAAGAAGAAAAGAACATGAAAAAGGGTGGTGAAATCATTACCTCTTCTTCGGGTTCTTCCTTTTGATTTGATGAAAAGGGCTCCATAAGATGGCTTTCTGACTAAAGTAAGGCCTATAGGATGAATTTAGGGAAGTTGAGAGAGTATTTGGGAAGGGGTTGGCTGAACCAAAAGGCTTTTAAGGTGTGAATTAATGAGAAGGGGGAGTGTCCTTTTATAAGAGTGGTGAGGGGAACCTTTGGAAAATCTAGAAATATTATTTTATAATAAATTCATATTCGGTTTCTAATGGCTCCAAAGTGTATTATTTAAAGGTTAAGGTGGGGATGGGTCGAAAACCACTCAACCAATATAATTTAGACTGTTTTGGGTCATTATATTAACCTTATCTTTTAGTTTTAACTCTTAGTTAATTAGTTTGACACCTACCATGTCACTTTGTATTTTTATATATTATAGTTAATAAACTTACTATATACATCCAAGAGTCCACCAAGTGGTCAATTAATGATACAAATATCATGATATAAGTCTCTTGTCCGAACCTTAGATTTTTAGGAATTTAATATCAATTAATAATATAATATTTTTTTTAAAACTCTTTTATGTCAATTTTGACACTATTCAATAATTGACTTTTTTAAAACTCATAACAGAATGATTACTTCGAAAAAAGTTAATTAAATAAATCCTAATATGTCATATTATCCTATAAAGTAGTGTAATTCATTAAATGTCTCAAATTATATTTATTTGAGTATTTATAATATCAATAATTTTAATTTTTCACTATTATGGTAATTACTGCATCATCATTGTGTCATAAATAAATTAAATTATTTAGTGTCTAAAAATTATAACGAAAATATCATTATGTAGGAAATAGTTTTATCTTTCTAATTAATATTTATAGTCGAAAATCTAACATATATAACCCTATGTAAAAATTGTTTTGCTAAAAGATATATGCTTATGTCATTTTTGTATTTATTTTAACTTATTTAAAATAAAGTGTCCCTATCACCTACAAGTGGCTCCATGGGGTCCCAAAATCGACCCAAAGATGTCCATGGTCGGACATGTATCCACCAATAAGGTTATTACACATTTTAGGGTAATTTAGTATTATTATAATATTATTTTTTAACCCTTATTTACCAGATTTACCCTTTAACCATGGTAAATAAAATATTTACCGAAGTAATTATTCCAAATGTCTAAAAATAAAATATTCCTATTTACACAATTTGTACATTCTGATTCCAAATATGGAATCCATTTTTCCAAATTCAAAACACAGAAGTGGCAGAAATTAATTTAAAATTAATTCCCAATGTCAAAACAAAAAGCGTGTTTTTAAGATATAATAACTATCAAAAGATTGATACTTGTTTATTTCTGGTTTAATTGTGAAATTATGTCCAATGACCAACATTGTATTAAATGGTAAAAATATATTATAAATATACTTAAAAACTACTAAAATTCATAATTTATCACTATTAATTATTTTGATTAAAAAAGTTGTTTTTAATTAAAATATAGTAATTTTCACTATTCATCAAAATTTTAAAGTTATCTGAAAAGTACCAAAATTTCACCTTAGTCTAAATTCGATACTCTGAATCCAAAAATGAAGTCCATCTTGAGAGATAAAATTTCTAAAATTTTAAACAGTAGGTATTACTATTCATACCGGCTATTTTGATTGGTCGTGGTGTGTGTTAGAACTCGAAGTTGCGTACAACACACACTACTATATTATTCAAAGAGAAGCGCACCATGGAAGCTTGGGGTGTTACACAATGTCACCCAAAACAATTAATATAATGATATATTACAAATAAACGGGAAATAATATGTTATAAAAGCATAATTTATGGTATTTTAAATATGTGTATAGTTCTATAATTAATTATTAACTTAATTAAAACCAATATATAAGAGTCCAAATTATGAAAAACTAATGTGAAGTGTGAGATAAGTGTTTCTGGTCCCATTTTTAATTCTAAGAGATATATTCCTTATTAACCTCATATTTTTCGTGTGTGGTGTCAATATAATCTCATTGGATGTATAATATCAATAATCTCGTTATCATCATTGTATTAAAATCTTCATTTGAAAATCAATAATGTAATGGGGAATACTATTCGAATGATTACAAAGTTGTAAGGGAATTATTAACCAAATTTACATTCATTGGGTTAAACTTCTACATCCTTGGTTATGTATCACTGGGTTTAATTGTGAAAGGAATTTTCAATATATTATATTTTACTACTAATTTTATATTTTTACTTATAGTGTGTAAACATATTAAATTGATTTGAAAAATTTTTACTTTTAATTATATAATTTTTAATAAAAGTCCTTCATATAAAAATTATCTTTTTGAAGTTTCCATTAAATAACTCTTTTCTTCCATGAACATTATTTATAAAAAAAATTCAATTTTTTTACTATTATATTATTATTTTTTAATTTTTATTTTTACTAATATTTGACTTCTAACAAATCTATTTGAAATTATTCTTTTTCTCAATTTATAAATGAGGCCCTTTATGAGTTTTATGAAAAAAAATATGGAAGGAATGTTTTTTAACTCATACAACATGAGAGGATTTTCCCACCATCATTAATACTTAATGTTTGAAAGCTTAAATTATAATATTAAAAGGTTATTTTCTAATAAAATTGTTTCTTTTATAGTTTCATGACATTTTTAAAAAATATATTTCAAAATAAAAATTACATTTTCCTCAATATTTAATACAATTAATCCTTCAAAAAATTCATTTTTTCCATCTCAAAAAACATTATTTAATGTAAATTATTCTTTAATGGAGATTTTATTCAACTATATTATATATATTCACTTTATGGTTTGTATATTTTTATTATATATGATATTTATGTAACCAATTCTTTTTAGGAGTTGTGTTATGATGAGTTGTTTACGAAACACATTTATTTTCCTGATTTCTAATATGATGAGTGATTTTTATTATTATGGAATACATATTTATAATTTTAATTATGTGATTGGTGGGACCTTTATCTCTCTTTAATTAATTGGGTAAAGATATATACCTCATGAGGTAATTCTGTTATGCATGAACCTAATTTGATTTTCATAATTCTATGTGTGGACCTAGTTTTCATGTCCATCAGATGATGGATGAACCAGAATTTCAAGTCCATAAGATTATTCATAAACCTTGTGTCCAAGCACATAAAACTATAAATTGTAGAGACCCGGAAAATTCCATGTGATTTTCTTAATTATATAGAATCTTATGAGACTGATAAAATTGACGGTGCGTGATTCTGAGGCCTAGAGTTCCCAGAATAAATTTATGAACTTTTTTTCTGGTACGTTCAGTAAACATGAGAGAAGGTTTTTATAACTTTTGAACAGGTGCTCGAAATTGAAATATGAGGACACTTTTGAACTCACAGTGCCGGAATTATCTTAAGGATAACTTTACCTTGACCGTAGTAGGTCTGGGGTGAAAGATAGTTTTTCACTTTTTCATGGGAAAAAAATAAAAAAAATTTTATTTTTATTTTTATTCTTAAAACCTCTCTACAAGGGTTATGGATGTGGGGACTACCCGAACTAAAACCCCATATTTGAATTCAAAGGTGGGGACCACCCGACTCATTAACTCCCTCTTTAATGAGGGGGTGACCTTAAATTTCCTTTAAATTAATGAAATGTGTCATCATTTTAATTGTGCCAACATAATTAATGTTCTTAATTTAAATTATATTGGCACCTCATTCATTTGGTGGGAAAATGAGAAGGGGAGAGATTTTGGGAGGATTACACTTCTCCAATGAAAAACACCTCCAAATGAAGAACATATTCAATGAAGAATTTGCCACCTCCAATGTGGGATGTCTTCGACAATGATGAAACGAAATCTACCCTTCTCTTCTCACCGACGTAAAAAAACCTTCGAGGTAGGGTTTTTTTATTCTTCATGATTTACATCGAATTAATAATCTTGATCTGCCTGATACTAAACTAATGTGGGGGGAGAGGGTCAAATGAACACGTCCTGATCCCTCCACCATCCTTTATGGTTTGTGTGTTCATTGTGATGGAGGAGGACGACAACCGATGCCGGTGGGGAACCAGAACAACGGTCAGCACAACGGCTGGCCACGACGAAGGCAACGACGCGACCGTGTAGACCGAAAAAAGAGACCGTGGCCTTGTGCTGCGGTAGTGAGGGAAGGGCAGTCGGCTCACTTCCGACCGCCGGTGAGGGTGCAGCGCGCGACCGCGCCGTGTGGCAAGAGTACGGATGGCCATCCGGCCAGCGGCTGCGACCAGCGGCAGTGGCCCCCCATACTGTGGGCCACCCACAATGGACCGTGCTGCCCCCAGTGGGCTGGGCTGGACCCAGCGGGCCGGGTCTTACCACCAGTCAGGATGAACCCCATGGTTCAGACCGATTCGACCCAAATCGGGTCAGGCTGGGGCATACCAGACCCAGATCAGTTTCGACCCATTCCATACTTTTGGCCAAAACATTGGCACCAGGCATCTGTTTGGCGAACCATCTACTGCACGAGAAACCTTGAAGCGAGATGGTCTCTTTGGTATACCCCACTCGATATTTGGATAAAGTAAGGGTACGGTCCGGTTGGATCGAGCATGAATCTAACCAAACCCTCTGGACTAAAAGGCTAATAACATACAGATCGGGCGTCCGATTGACCCACCATCTATTGCGTTCAGACCCCTATGATGTGGTCATATTTTGGGGTACTTATTCATGGGACTTCATGATAGTTGGATTATTGACTAGTGGTGTGAGAAGTAGACCCTCTTGAAGACATGAGAGCTTAGTGCGGGAACACTGTAGCTAGCTGTGATGATGTACTAGGATTCTGTGTGGGTCTGATGACGTACTGATGATATACTAGGATCTGTGTGGGTATGATGACGTACTGACGATGTACTAGGATCTTGTGTATGTATGATGATGTACTGACGATGTACTAGGATCCTGTGTGGGTATGAAGACCTACTGAAGATGTACTAGGATCATGTGTGGGTCTGACTATGTACTGACGATGTACTAGGATCATGTGTGGGTATGATGACATAATAACGATATACTAGGATCCATTGTGGGTATGACATAGTTCTGACGCTGTACTAGAATCTAGTGTGGGTATGAAGACATACTGATGATGCACTAGGATCTTGTGTGGGTCTGACGATGTATTGACGATGTACTAGGATCATGTGTGGGTATGACGACATACTGACGATGTACTAGGATCATGTGTGGGTATGACAACGTACTGATGATGTACTAGGATCTTGTGTGGCTCTGAAGATGTACTCAAGATTTACTAGGATCGTGTGTGGGTCTAATGACGTACTAACGATGTACTAGGATCATGTGTGGGTCTGAAGACGTACTGGAAATGTACTAGGATCATGTGTGGGTCTGACGAGGTACTGACGATGTACTAGGATCATGTGTGGGTCTGATTATGCACTGATGATGTACTAGGATCTTGTGTGGGTCTGACGGCGTACTGATGATGTACTAGGATCTTGTTTGGGTCTAATGATGTACTAATGATGTATTAGGACCATGTATGGGTGTGACGAGGTACTAGGATCCTGTGTGGGTTTGACGAGGTACTAGGATCATGTGTGGGTCTAATGATCTACTAGGATCCTATGTGGGTCTGACAAGGTACTAGGATCCTTTGTGGGTCTTGCGATGTACAATGATCCTCTATGGGTCTGATGATGATTTAGGATCCTTCGTGGGTCTGCCTCTTAAGAGAGTAAGATAAATTAGTAGTTACATCAAATCATATCTACTGTTGTACATAATTTATACCTTGTGTGAGTTGATTCCATACCTATGTGGTACTTTCCATTATGGTAATACCTTGGTGGTATTCTTTTGTGTGGTGTACCTGTGTGGTACTTTCATTTGTGGTATTTCCCCCTTTGTCCAAAAGTTGAACTTTGGGATTTTGAGTTGGACCATGTGTTTCTTCATGTTGGAGATGGGTATACTTAATAACTTAGGTATATTTATGGGAATATACCTAAGTAGGGGTTTCAATTGATTTCATGCTTTGTGGATTAACCTTTGTGGATTTTGTGAGACCTTGAGGGTCTCGGGGTCCCTAATGAGTATCATTATACTCACCCCCTGCACGAGAAATGACCACACCTTATTGTGTTTAGTGTAGACGACAGACAACGGTGATTGAGGCTAAGGGTACCAGGACTAGACGGTACCTGGAGGTGGACTATATGGTGTGTCGGTATGTAGAGGATACCTTCGGATGTGGAGTGCTGAGGAGGTGATATGTACCTACCCTTCTGGTAATAACCTCAAAGGAAGACCTAGTAGATCTCTTTCTCTTTCTTCAGTTGTATTGTATTTAAGTTGTACTTGTACCTTTACTATTGGGCTTGTATTCCTACCCCTCTTATATTCACTACTCTTTTTTCTATATAGTTTTACTTGTGTTCTTATCTCGTTGTGTTCTTGGTTGGTTGTGTTTACAGGTTATAAAGGAAATGCATTCTCGGTTTTAGGGGATGTGCCTTTCGGTGCTAGTCTCCAGCCCATGGCCTATGGAAGGCGGGAATGGGGTAGTCACAACATGGGCCCTGGGGGATGAGTCATGAAAAATTGGTATCATAGGAGTCGGTTCTACCGTAGAAAAGGGGACTTTGATATTTTTACAGCAATAGTGTTATGTGTAGTGAGTGTGGTTATATGTTTCTGGAATCTAGTGTTGGTGCGGCGTCTGATGTATCCTTACACCAGGACCCCGACTTCTAATTTCTGACTCAATACACAAAAACACTGATTATGTGTGTTTCAAGAGTTTTCATTGTGATCTCTTTGAGTCAGCTGACAGTGTATAACTTATTGACTATGGCGTACCTGTTTCTTTTCAGGATGTCTCCACTCAGATAGCTCTCTAGGGTTCCGTACATAGTATGCATCGATAGCCAACTGATCGACGAGGACTCATTGTAGGACCCTATTCTAGTAGAGGCGCCAGCGGAGGCACCAACAATACCTTTACTCGTTGGGCCACCGATGCCATCGGCCCCAGCAACAGAGAGTGCATGCCGCTTGACCATATTTTACAAGTTCCAGAGCCAGAGTCCACCCAATTTCAGGGGAGAGATGGACCCACATGTGTCTAAGGATTGGCGGGAGGCCATGGTGAGAGTCTTTCGACTAGTAGGGACACCAGCTAATCTCATGGTGATCCTTACCATAATTCTTCTCTAGGAAGCTACAGACAGATGGTAGAGCTCGATTCTCTATGTTCACGACGGCGTGATACTTTTTGGGGAAGACTTTGAGAGCCGGTTTCGGGCAGAGTTTATCCCAGCGACTCTTCGCACAGTGTGCATACAAGAGCTTCTTCATCTGAATCAGGGAAGCATGATTGTGGCTTAGTACTCAAGAAGGTTCACTGATATATCACGCTACTCCACCTATATGGTGTGTGACCCATTTTTTAGGGCACGGAACTTCGAGTAGGGACTCAGGCGGTAGATTAGTTCTTCGACGATTTCTCTTAGCATCCCGACGTAGGAGGGGGTGTTAGAGTGAGCCCTCTTAGTGGAGAGTTTCCTTGCTGAGTAGTCACCACCAGCGAGACCCACCACCAGATGTCATGTAGAATATTCTTCTACTGATGGCAGCAAACATATGTCAAAGGGGTCCAAGAGGACCAGACCAACAGGTGGAAGACCACATGATTCAGGTATAGTTATGTGGGGCACAGAAGATAGAGTCAGTCATGCGAGGAACATGTAGTGTTTCATATGTGGAGGGCAGGGTCACATGGACTGTGACTGCCCGAAATGCCATTAGTATGATCTGAAGATGGTCGAAGGAACATCCAGGCAGAGAAAAAGGTTCAACCGAGGAGGTCCATAGGGAGCATGCGGGCGTGGAAGACAAGATGGTCGTGCAGCTGGCGGTGGGCAACGATTTGAGATGTTACTACCACCACCACTACGAGGTCCACCCTGACCGTAGGGAGAAGGAGGATAGGGGTGAGCTCAACTCCAGGCAGTTGAGTCCTATGATAACTGTGCTATATATATGATAAAAGGTACGATCTGTGTCTACTCCACCTTAGCTGTAGTACTTATAGACACAGGTTCTAGTCAATATTTTATTTCAAATGCCCCGGTTCGGAGCTCAGAGATTTAGGTGGAGCTATTTGTTCGATCCTTAGGGATAGAGACTCCTAAAGGAGAGGATTCGATGATTACACACTAGTGCCAGCAGTGTGAGCTTACTTTAAGAAGGTGGGAGATTTGGCTGGGATTTCCTAGTAGCGGCGTCGAGGCCTTACGACGTCATCTTGGGTATGGACTTGTTATCTACAGTACATTCTCACTTTGACTATATTAGGTGAAAAGTGTGGTGTCTCTGCATGAATGGTAACATGTTTACCTTCACCAGCAAGAAGGGAGCCTTTGCAACACAAGATAGACTTACCCAGAGGAGGGCATAGCCGATTACACATCAGTTGGCTAGCCTTACCCTTGGATCGGTTGATGTGGAGATTCTGGTTTATCCTGTAGTGGTGGACCAGTACACAGATATATTATTTGATGATGTTACGGGTCTAACGCCTCATAGAGAGGTGAAATTATTCAATGACATGTAACCCAGGATGACACAAATATCTACACCAGCATATCGGATGGCTCCCGTGAAGCTTAATGAGATGCGGTTATAGCTGGAGGACTTATTGGGGAAAGGGTTCATCTGGCCCAGTGTTTCTCTTTAGGAAGCCCTGGTTTTGATTGCCAAGAAGGCAGATGGAACTTTAGGCTTTGTTTTGACTATCGGTGCCTGAACCAGGTGACTTGGAAAAACAAGTACCCACTCCTGAGGATTGACAACCTCTTTGATCAGCAGGATAGAGCACAGTGTTTCTCAAAGATAGACCTCAGATCAGGATATCACTAGCTAAGATTACGAGACGAGGATATGCCGAAGAAGTCATTTAGATGTCGGTACGACCATTATGAGTTCTTGGATATGCCATTTGGCGTAACTGATGCTTCAGCAGTGTTTATGGGACTCATGAAAATGATATTTTAGCCGAACCATGATCACTTTGTAGTAGTATTCATTGATGACATTCTGATCTACTCAACTACTGAGGAGGAGCATGTCTATCATTTACAGGTAGTACTGGACACACCCTGAGAGCACCGACATTATAGTAAGCTCTCAATGTACCAGTTCTAGATCTGAGAGGTTCACTTTCTGGTACATGTTACCTCAGAGGCTGGATTTTCGGTGGATATAGAGAAGATTGAGGTTGTACTTTCTTGGGAGCCACTCATGAGTGTGACAGAGGTATGAAGTTTCCTGGGTTTGGCTGGATACTACCGAATGTTTTTTTCATATTTCACCAGAGTTGCAGCACCTTTATCAGTGTTGACAAAGAAGGTGCAACCCATTGTTTGGTCAGGGAGATGCCATGGGAGTTTTTAGTAAATGAGATAGAGGCTGACTAGTGCCCCCATCTTGAGACTTTCAGAGAAGGGAGCACGGGGCATAGTCTACTACAATGAATCAGGGACCGGGCTTGATTGTGTCCTAATGTAGGATCAAGAAGTGATCACATTTGGTTCTCGACAGCTGAGAAAATATGAGCAGAACTACGCTACCCATGACCTAAAGTTAGCAGTAGTGGTCTTCGCCTTGATGATGTGGTGACTTTAATGGATTGGCGAGTGTTTTATAGTATACTCGGATCACAAGAGTCTTAGGAATATCTTCTCTCAAAAGGACATGAACCATAGAAATCGGATTTGGCTTGAGTTCCCCTTGGACTATGACTTCACGATATTCTATACTCCTGGGAAGGGGAACTTTTTAGCAGATGCACTCAACAGGAGATCAGGTATACAGCTGCTAGGTGAGGCGATAGAGCAGCTGGAAGCTTTGTTGATATCCTTTATGGATCGAGATGGAATAGATTCTCTTCAGTCTCTTACAGTCACTCCCCAGGTTCTTCAGTGATTCAGGGAGGCACATCATGGGGATGTTGACTGCAAGACTCAACATGCTTAGATATCCACAAGACATGAACATGATTGATTTTCTGAAGGTGGGGAGCAGGTCATTCCCTTCAAAGAACGTACCACGGTATTATTGTCTCTATAGGAGGAAGTTTTGAGGGAGTTCCACACATCTCCTCTAGCGGTACATCTTGGAGTGGCGAAGATGTACCAGGACCTCCAATGACAGCATTGGTGGATGGGAATGAAGAAATAAGTAGTATATTTTTTCTCTCAGTGTCTCACTTATCAGCAAATGAAGGCAGAGCATCAGGTACCAGTAGGCTTGGTTTAGCCTTTAGAGACCCGATAGTGGAAGTGGGATTTGATATCCAAGGACTTCGTGATAGGACTTTCACGTACATCCATAGGTCATGATTTTTTCTGGGTGATCGTTGATTGACTCACCATGTCGACCCACTTCCTACTGATCAGAAATCAGGGTTTAGTAAATATCATGGGACACCTCTATGTGGATGAGATTGTGTGGCTACATGGAGTACCCTCAATGATTTTATCTGATCATGATACACGTTTCACTTCTCATCTATGGATGGTGTTGTAGGAGGCTTTCGGGATGGAGCTTCGTTTGAGCACCGCCTTCCATCCTCAGACGGATGGCCAGACTGAGTGGACCATTTAGACCCTCGAGGACATGCTACGTTCTTGATTTCTTGACTATGGTCTCTGATTGGAGGATCACATGGCTTTCGTGGAGATTTCATACAATAACAGCTATCACTCCACCATTAGGATTGCACCTTTGGAGACATTGTACATCTGACCTTGCAGATCGCCTTTGTGCTGGACTGACCCAGGGGAGTCAGCACTTGTGGGACCAGAGATGGTACAAGATACCATCGGGAATGTTAAGATCATCCATGAGTGAATGAAGAATACATAGAGCAAAAATAAGTCTTATGACGATATGATACGGAGAACTCTGGAGTTCGAGGATTGTGACCATGTCTTTTTACGGGTCTCACCTCGACGAGATTTGCGGATATTCGGCTAGGGCGGAAAGTTATCTCCGAGTCTCATTGGACTTTTCTAGGTCCTAAGTAGAGTTGGAGAGGTGGATTACCACCTTTCACTTCATCCTCAGTTGCACCGGGTACACGACGTCTTCAACGTATCATATATGATGAGATACGTGCGTGACCCTTCTCACATCATCCACCGTGGAGAGTTGGACGTCGATAACAGGGAGACATTTATGGAGGTTTCAGTAGATATTGAGGATCGACAGGAGAGGGTCCTTCATGGGTGGTTGGTACCTCTTGTGCGCATTTTCTGGAAGCACAGAAACCTCCAGGAGAGAACATGGGTGTGGAAAGCTCAGATGCATGCTCAGTACCCCCCCTTGTTTTCCTAGTTTTTTTGTGATGTGGACTACAGGGATGCAAATATCTGAGTTGGGTAGAATGCCAAGACCTAGAAAATTCCATGATTTTTTTAATTATATGGAATATGATGAGACATCAAAAATTTACGATGCATGATTCTGAGGCCCGGAGTTCCCGGAATGAATTTCTAAACTTTTATTTGGGAACGTTCATTAAACGTGTAGGCGGGTTTTTGTAACTTTTGAACCGATGATCAGAATTGAAACATGAGGACACCGTTGAACTTGCAGTGTTGTTATTCTTGTAAGAAAACCTTTACCTCGACCACACTAGGTTGAGGGTGAGAGATAGTTTTTCACTTTATGTGGGAAAATAAAAATAAAATTATTTATCATTTTATTTTTATTCTTGAAACTTATGTACAAGGGTTATGGAGGTAGGGACCACCTGAACTAAAACCCCCCGATTTGAATTAAAAGGTGGGGACCACATGACTCTTGAAATCCCTCTTTAATGAAGGGGTGACCCTAGGTTTCCTCTAATTTAATTATGCCAACTTCCCATTAAATTATTGGAGCCAAGAAATAATTAATGAAATGTGTCAGCATTTTAATTGTGCCAACATAATAAATCTTTTTAAGTTATATTATATTGGAACCTCATTATTTTGGTGGGAAAATGTGTGTGGGACAGCTTTTGGGAGGAATAAGCTTCTCTAACAAAGAACACCACCCAAAAAAGAACTTCCTCAATGAAGAACATGCGACCTACAACATGGGACATCTTCGACAATGACGAACTGACCTACGCCCTTCTCTCCTCACCGACGTCAAGAAAACATCGAGGTAGGGTTATTGTTATTCTTCCTTTTTTACGTCTAATTAATCATCTTGATCCGTATACTACTGAACTAAAGTGGAGGGAGGGGTCCAAACAAACATGGCTTGATCCCTCTTCCAAGAATTATGATTGGTGTGTTCATCGCGATGGAGGAGGAAGGAAACTGATGCCGATGGGGAATGAGAATGGCGGCTGGAACCATGTCCGGCTGTGACAAAGGTGACATCGCAACCATGTCACCTGATAGAAGAGAATAGTGGCCTTGTGCTGCGACGGTGAGGGAAGGGTGGTCGGCTTGCTGCTGGCGACCAACGAAGGCACGACACATGACCACGCCGCGCAGAGAGGACGACTGGCCATCCGACGAGCCGCACTGCGGCCCCCCGCCGCACCGTGGCCCCCCGCTGCACTGCGGTGCCCCGCCACACCGCAGCCACCTCATCACAACGCAGTGCCCCCCCACCCCACGGGCCGCATCACAATCCGGGTCTCACTACGGGCCGGGCTGGACCCATCGGGTTGGCCCATCAGGCCAGACCAGACCTAGACCAGTTTTGACCCATTCCATACTTTTAGTCATAACTTCAGCACCGAGCATCCATTTGATAAACTGTTGACAATGCTTGAAACCTTGGAGTGAGATGGTCCCTTTGGTATACCTCACTAAATATTTGAATAAAGTTGGGGTACGGTCTGGTTGGATCAAGCACGAATCCAACCGTACCCTCAGAACTAAAAGGCTAATAACTTATAGATCGAGCATCTGATTGACACAACGTCTATTTCATTAAGAAACCTATGGAATGGAGGTCCTTTGGAATACATCTTCAGGGGACTTAGTGGTAGTTAGATTATCAACTAGTGGTTTGAGGAGTAGACCCTCCCAGAGACAAGAGAGTTTAGTGAAGGAACCTTGTAGAAAGATGTGACAATGTACTAGGATCTTGTGTGGGTATAACGACATAATGACGATGTAATAGGATCCATTGTGAGTCATACATCATACTAACAATGTACTAGGATCTTTTGTGGGTCAGATGACATACTGAATATGTAATAGGATTCTGTGTGGGTCTGAAGACGTACTGATGATGTACTAGGATCCTATGTGGGTTTGACGATGTACTGACGAGGTACTAGGAGCCTCTGTGGGTCGGACGAAGTACTGACAATGTACTAGGATCCTGTATAAGGCCCCAGCCTTAAACCATACTTAATCTTGAGTTATTATAAGATTACACATTGATGATCTTTTCAGGTTTAGAGTTTTAGGGAATTATGTCATAAAACCTTCATTACATTCCACATTTAAACAAAGTGGTTACATAAAATATAGTATTCATTTTTTTCCATCAACGGAAACATATTTAAAAATAAAGCATGGATTCTTTATTGACACTTCCTTAATACTATCATCATATCATGTACCTTTCCCTTGACCTGTGAAAAACATTTAAAAAAACTTGGGATGAGCATAAAAAGCTCAGCAAGGGTTATAAAAAAATATGGAAAGGAAACATGAGTTCATATATACATAAGAATAAAATCATACTTTACCCATAAAACATAGGAACTTTAACATACCTCATCAAATCATGAATAAATCATAGAAGTAATAGGACATAAAGGTAACTTGAGGCATTCATAACATTCTTACGTAGGGAGTAACCCTCTTGGTTACGTTTGGAATACCCACCACAGTATATTCCCTAAATCTTTTTGGAGAAACCTTAACGTTTCACTCCTTCACGTTACCCAATGCATTGGAGAGCTATATCGGGCTCACCTACCCTTAGTTTATCATGGAACCACCTGTCTTCATAACAATTCCCAAGAACCATAACATAATCATATCACATAAAACATGCATAAAGGAAACATAAAATTTCCACATTTCAATCACAAGATATCAACAAAACACATTGATATAAAAAAACCTTATAAAAATCATTTTCAATATCAAAATAAAATAAAAGTAAAACATGGTACTTATTTTTCTTTTAAAAAGAAGGTATGGCTTATAGAGGAAGTCGAAACTCAAATATTTGTCACGGCGGCGGAGAAGTCATTGTCGCCGCATACGTATGACAAAAACATTCTCTTTTTTCATTTAGTAAATGCTTCGTATAAAAAATATTCCTTTTGAATAAATGTAAAAGTCAAAGTGGTTTATACACCGTATAAAATAAAGTTATGTATAAAACAAAATATGCCTCAATGAATGGAGATTGAGACGAAGTCCCATACAAAGACGGTATCCTTGGATTAAGGATAAATCAATTACATAATTATGTGTGACAAATGAATACAAGAAATATAAGTGGATATTAAGTGTAAAACAATCAGTGGTTATTCACACATATTCATAGAACGACATATTCAAGGAGTACAAGTTTATCCCAAAGAAACAAATTTGGGTTAAGAAGTTCCCTTGCAAAAATTTGACAGCCTAACAGCATCACTACAAAAATCAGAAAATGAGTTGATGAGAGATAAAAAGGGTATCTCATCACATGGACATAAAATTAAAATCAATAAGGATATATAAGAACATATCCCAACATAATAGTATGTGAATTAAAATAAATAACAAAAAAAGTATTTAAAAAAGAGGAGGGTGAAAGGTTCCCTTACCGACATGGGTATCTTTCGAAACATACACCCTGTGAAAGAAGGACAATACAACATTGATGTAAATACTCATAAATGAAAGTATATTACACAATGAGTAAAATAATGGTCAGTACATACACCACTCAAAGGAAATTGTGGCAAATATAGCATAAATCTCACGGGAATAAAAGTGAGATGAAAAATCCCTTACGAAAACTCGGCAGCCTAACGGCGCCACTTAAAACTTCCAAAATGGATTGATGAAAGAAAATAGGGTCTCTTATCAAAATAATGTTTATAGAAAGAGGAATATAAAAGAACATCCCCCAACATAACAAATAGGATCTTAAAAGAAGTGACATAAAGGAGAGTACTTAAAAATAAAGAGAGAGGTTGGATCTCTTACGAAAATTCGACAGCCTAACGGCGCCACTCAAAACTTCCAAAATGGATTGATGAGAGAGAATAGGGTCTCTCATCATATGAACATAAAAATTACAGTAATATTAATATAAAATAATATCCCAATAATAAGAAATATGAGCTTTAAAAGGAATGACATAAAAGATTTTACTTTAAAAGAAAGAGAGGAGTCAGATCCCTTACCTCAAGTCCGACTTGTCTTGTTCGTTTCTTTATATTCCTGAATAATAAACTTTGGTCAATTTATAATTGCCTAAGGACATCATTTAGATATTATTATTCAGTTCATATCACATATTATAATGTTATAATAATTGTTTAATAATGTTAGTTCATATCAGACGTTTTTTCCGATGTTTGATACATGAGTCAAAAATGAACTTGTTTGAAAAATGATTGACCATATATTTATAAGTAAATAATTTCTAGAATAGTATTAATGATTAAAACATCATATATATCCAGTACATATTCATTTTATACTATTCCATATCATTTGGAGATAAAAACAAATAGCACCGTTCATGGAGACGGTAGGCCGTACGTATGCATTACGCTACTTTCATTTTTTATTTGTCATATTAATGGAATTAAAAATAAAGGATATATATATATATATTATAATTTCAGTATAATATATATGTTATATAGGTCACATATGTTCATTAATTTCATTTTTTATACATTCGTTGTATTGCATGTACGAGTCACATCACTTGAGGGGGCGGTAGTCCACACTTCCTCATATGAAATTATCGCATTTACACAACATGAAAATAATAAAGGTATGGTTTAAATATAAAATAAAGAAGAATATAGTAAGCATAAATACAATATATATCATATATAAAATATAGTGACATCATAATGGCCACCTTTAAAGCTGTTAAAAGATTATTGAACAATCATCGTTTCGTGAGGCAGAAAATTGCCAACCACAGAAATAGTATGTTCTTTAACCATTAGACGAAGGTTTGTGTAATTGTAGCTCGAATAATTCCTATAACAACATCCTAGTATATTTAAGATACTGTATTTGTTACAAAAGAAAGGAATAAAAATATTTTAGGGGGTTAGAGAAGCAAAATAAAACAAGATGACTAAAGTGAAGACATTACCTTAAAATCGGGTAACTCCCTTTGGTTTGATCTCAAAGGCTTCCTTGGGAAGACTTATACCCAAAGTGAGGTATAAAGGAGTTATATAGGTATGTGTAGAGAAACAATTGGAAGGGTTTGGCCAAGCAAAAGGCTTTGGAAGTGTGGGTAAGGAGGTAGAGGTGGGGGCCTTTTATAAGAGGAGAGGAGGGGCACTCTTGGAAATTAGAGAAACGTTACTTTATTTTAGAATAAGTTTAGGATTTTAATGGTCCCACATTGATTTTTTTCGAGGATAAGGTGATACGGGTTCTACATACACCCATACAATAGGTTTTGGACATGTCTATGTCTTATAGTTTACATTATCTTTCCATTTTATTTAAATTGTTAAATAAGGAGGTCATCGTTGCATCATCATGATGTCATAAATAATTTAATTTATTTAGTGTATAAAAATTATAAAAAAATACCATTATGTAGGAAATCGTTTTACCTTTCTAATGACTATTTATAGTCAAAACTCTGACTTGTATAACCCCATGTAAAAATTGTTTTAGTAAAACATCTCATGTTTGTGTCATTTTTACCTTAACATTAAATAAAAAGTTATTTATGTCATTTCCCATCCAAAGTGGCTTCATGGGGTCCCCAAGTTGACACATGGATTTTATTGGTCTGCCATGACACATCCAAGGAGGTTAAGACATGTGTAAAGTTCATTTCATATTATTAAAACATTATTTTTACCTTAAACTACACTAATTACCTCTAATCGCGATTAAAAACTTAATAAGTTACTATTCACCAAAAAATTATTTTAATCCCATTGAACCACATTTTACTTATTAATTAAAACCATGTATGTCGGATTTTTGAAATTCAAAACACAAAGATTGCAAAATTTCATTTAAACGGAAAATGAGTTTTTATAAGTACCACTTAGTGGTTTCACTATTCATCAAAAATTGATGTTTTTCAGAAAGTTACCAAAAGTTCACCCTAAGATATATTTGATATTCCGAATTCAAAAATGATGTCTATTTTACAAAATTAAAAACATATAAGTTTCATTAATTAATTTAATAATTAATTCCTGCTGTCAAAACAAATAGCGTGTTTTTATGAAACAAACTGTATCAAAAGATTGACACTAGTTTATGTATGATTTCAAAGTGAAATTAATTCCAAAGACCACTATTGGATTAAATGGTAAAAATATATTCTAATTTCACTTTAAAACCAATTCAAAAGATAATCTAATCATATAAATAAATTATATTAAAAAGAGGTTTTGAATTAAAATACAACATTTTTCACTATTCATTAAGAATTGAACTTTTACAAAAATTTACACAAAGTAAAATTTGATGTACCGATTCTAAAGAAGAAATTTATTTTGTCAAATATAACACATACAATTTTCAAAAAGTTGATTTAAAATAGGTTCGCCATCAAAATGCGGTTAATCGACCTTTTAAAGAATATTAGAATGTTTACGCTTAAAATTGGATTCATTTGCATTTTTAATCCTCTAACATTTATTGTAAAAAGTAAAAATATTTGACAAACATATATAATAATTTTGTAGTTAGTTCTGTTCATTCCCGCCATTACAACGACTAGGCGTTAACTACCATTTAAAATAATATTATTTTATTATTTGAGTGCAACATCAGATTCCCAAGAAACTCGTTGTTGCGTGTTGGGTACGCCATCGAGCATAGCGTCCCCTTTAAATTCATATAAATATAAAAATGGAATATTCTTTATTTACCTGGGGTGTTACATCCTTCCCCCCTTTTGGTAATTGCATCCTTGCAATTTTAAAATTGAGCTTGGAAACATCCTTGAAAGTCCCACATCGGAACAAGAGTCAGTAAAACAATCACTTTAAATTAAAGAAAGATAAGTACAGAGGTCACCTGAGTTAACCCATACTAGGATTCCATGTAGGAAAACATGGACATTGAGGAGAAAACATAGGGTCATGTTCTGATGGAGAGTGATAGTAAACATGTCTAGGAGAAAGTTAACCACAAGAAAATCACAAACTTGTGATGGGTTAAACGGTATTCGATTCCCCAGTAAGAAAAGTTAATAGACAAAATTTTTGTTTTAAGTTACTTTTTATTGAGGAATTTATTCATAAGGAAACATAATCACTTATCATTTTGACTTTCAATGTTTATTAGATTCCTTACACAAACTCATATTTTCTCCAAAAGACGAGTATTTAGGAAGACTTGTTCACATTAAGAGTATTATAATCAACTTCTGGAGGATCACATAATCCAAAAAAGAGAACTATATACTTCCCATATCATTAGACCTTATCCAAAACCAAAACCAAAAAGGTTAGTACAAGATCAGATAATACCCAAAAAGGATAATCCTTTTAAAAAAAAATCTATTCTTAATCTCTAAAATTTATCAAACAATACCCAAAGTTCAACAAAGACCATTCAATAAACAAATTGTCCATAAAATACTTCAAAGTAAACCAAACTAAGATTGAAACCCAAATATTTGAAGGATTTAGTCACATAGTCTTCCAAGTTAAATCGTAACATTTATCTCCAAACAACATCAGTTGCTCTTAATGTCTCGTATTGAAAAGTAACCTAATCACATATCTTCCATGATAGGTTAATAAATTTCCATAGATAACCCAAAATCAAATTACTCTTAATTCATAAAATCATCTATCTAAAAATAATCAGTCAAAATAACCAGGGACTTCATGTAGTCCAGGGGTAGGCGATAAATACCAGTCACACTTTGGTTGTGGGTTCGATTCCTATAGCTTTGTCTGATGCGACGGGTTGTCACACGGTCTGCGTGTTGTCCTTTTTATAAAACTCCAAAAATAACCCTAACATGTTTTAACTTTAATAGTTTCCTTATACCTCTCATTTTCATCCAAATTCGTTACGATCTCATCATCTTAATTCTTGAAGTCTTATTTCACCACCATAAGATAAAATAAAATGATTCCCAAAATTAATAACATCATACCTTGATCATGGCATACACTCGATTTCATCGTCATCTTGCTCACGTAGGTAGAAGTCCCATGCATTACAATAATGATTTAGAGATCTTTCAAAATCATTTGCTTCCTCCATCCAAATACACCTTGTACAACATGGGTCATATGGGTGTTCACAGAGAAACAGTTTTGGAAAATAATCATGTATGACATATAATTCCAAAACATCTGATAAAACATGATTTCTATAAAATAGTCGGACAGAATTTGATTTGAAACTTTCTATTATTGGTCCTTTTAAAATGCCATAAGTATATGATGAGAGACTATATTTTAAAAGCAAATATAAATAGGTTGCTCAAGGGTCTCCTTCCCAAGCAAAATTTTTAAAATCAAAATATGCTTCAAATTCTTGTGATAAGGTAAAATATTTGAAAATACCTTGATAATATTTACCTTTCTTGAAAATATTAGAATATTGTGAAAATAGTATTTGTTTAAAAACAACCCATGATCCACAATGATAACGAGGTATAGTGGAGGTGTTTGATATCTCAAACAACTTATTTCAAGTGAGTTGTTTTCTAGAAAAAGTTTCACAATCATCTGAACATGACTTTTCAAAAATTATTGCAAGCATGTCATCAGGATGAGATAGGAATGTCATTTGAGATCCTTCTCCTTCCATTTGTAACCGACTTTACTTGACCTGAAAAAAGTTATAAAACAAGGATTTAACTGAAATAATAGATATTGGGACTAATCATGTGTCTAACAAAAACTCCTAATCCCTAAAGTTTTCTAAACCGATCTCTGATACCAACTATAAGGCCCCAGCCTTATACCATACTTAATCTTGAGTTATTACAAGATTACACATTGAGGATCTTCTCAAGTTTAGAGTTTTAGAGAATTAGATCATAAAACATGCATTATATTCCACATTTAAACAAAGTGGTTACATAAAAGATAGTATTCATTTTTTACCATCAACAGAAACATATTTAAAAATAAAGCATGGATTCTTTCTTGACACTTCCTTGACACTATCATCATATCATGTACCTTTCCCTTGACCTGTGAAAAACATTTAAAAAAACTTGGGATGAGCACACAAATCTCAGTAAGGGTTATAAAAAAATATGGAAAGGAAACATCAGTTCATATATACATAAGAATGAAATCATACTTTACCCATAAAACATAGGCACTTTAACATACCTCAACAAATCATGAATAAATCATAGAAATCATAAGACATAAAGGTAACTTGAGGCATTCATAACATTCTTACATAGGGATTAACCCTCTTGGTTACGTTTAGAATACCCACCACAGTATATTCCCTAAATCTCTTTGGAGAAACCTTAACGTTTCACTCCTTCACGTTACCCAATGCATTGGAGAGCTATATCGGGCTCACCCGCCCTTGGTTTATCACTGAACCACCTGTCTTCATAACAATGCCCATGAACCATAACATAATCATATCACATAAAACATGCATAAAGGAAACATAACATTTTCACATTTCAATCACAAGATATCAATAAAACACATTTATATAAAAAACCTTATGAAAACAATTTTCAATACCAAAATAAAAGAAAAGTAAAGCATGGTATTTATTTTTCTTTTAAAAAGAAGGTATGGCTTGCAGAGGAAGCTGAAACTCAAATAATGGTCACGGTGGAGGAGAAGTGATTGTCGCCGCATACGTATGACAAAAACATTCCATTTTGTTGTTTAGTAATCGCTTCGTATAAAAAAGATTCCTTTTGAATAAACGTAAAAGTCAAAGTGGTTTATACACCATATAAAAGAAAGTTGTGTATAAAACAAAATATTCCTCAAGGAATGGAGATTGAGACGAAGTCCCATACAGAGACGGTATATTTGGATTAAGGATAAATCAATTACATAATTATGTGTGAAAAATGAATACACGAAATATAAGTGGATATTAAGTGTAAAACAATCAAAGGATATTCCCACATATTCATAGAACGACATATTGAAGGAGTACAAGTTTATCCCAAAGAATAAAATTTGGGTTAAGAAGTTCCCTTGAAAAAATTTGACCGCCTAACGGCGTCACTACAAAAATCACAAAATGAGTTGATTAGAGATAAAAAGGGTATCTAATCACATGGACATAAAATTTAAATCAATAAGGATATATAAGAACATATCCCAACATAATAGTATGTTAATTAAAATACATAACAAAGGAAGTCTTTTAAAAAGAGGAGGGTGAAAGGTTCCCTTACCAACATGGGTATCTTTCAAAACATACGCCCCGTGAAAGAAGGACATTACAAAATTGATGTAAATACTCATAAATGAAAGTATATTACACAATGAGTAAAATAATTGGCAGTACATACACCACTCAAAGGAAATTGTGGCAAATGTAGCATAAATCTCATGGTAATAAAAGTGAGAAGAAAAATCCCTTACGAAGACTCAGCAGCCTAACGGCGCCACTTAAAACTTCCAAAATGGATTGATGAGAGAAAATAGGGTCTATTGTCAACATAAAGTTTACAGAAATAGGAATATAAAAGGACATCCCCCATCATAACAAATAGGAGCTTAAAATAAGTGACATAAAGGAGAGTACTTAAAAAGAAGGAGAGAGGTTGGATCTCTTACGAAAATTCGGCAGCCTAACGGCACCACTCAAAATGTCCGAAATGGATTGATGAGAGAGAATAGGGTCTCTCATCATATGAACATAAAAGTTACAGTAAGAGTAATATAAAATAATATCCCAATAACAAGAAATATGATATTTAAAAGGAATGACATAAAAGAGTGTACTTTAAAAGAAAGAGAGGAGTCGGATCCCTTACCTCAAGTCCGACTTGTCTTGTTCGTTTATTTATATTCCTGAATAATAAACTTTGGTCAATTTATAATTGCCTGAGGAACTCCTTTAGATAATATTATTCAGTTCATATCACTTATTATAATGTCTTAATAATTGTTTAATAATGTTAGTTCATATCAGACGTTTTTGTCGATGTTTGGTACATGAGTCAAAAATGAACTTGTTTGAAAAATGATTGTCCATGTAGTTATAAGTAAATAATTTACAGAATAGTATTAATGATTAAAATATCATATATATCCAGTACATATTCATTTTATTCTATTCCATATCATTTTGAGATAAAAAATAAAAGCACCGTTCATGGAGACGATAGGCCGTATGTACGCATGAACGCTACTTTCATTTTTTCTTTGTCATATTAATGAAATTAAAAATAAATTATATATATATATATTATAATTCCAGTTAAATATATATGTTATATAGGTCACATATGTTCATTAATTTCATTCTTTATACATTCCATGTACTGCATGTACGAGTCACATCACTTGAGGGGGTGGTAGTCCACACTTCCTCATATGAAATTATCGCATTTACACAACATTAAATGAATAAAGGTATGGTTTAAATATAAAATAAAGAAGAATATAGTAAACATAAATACCATATATATCATATATAAAATATAGTGACATCATAATGGCCACCTTTAAAGGTGTTAAATGATTATTGAACAATCATCGTTTCGTGAGGTAGAAAATCACCAACCACAGAAACAGTATGTTCTTTAACCTTTAGATGAAGGTGTCTATAAGTGTAGCTCGAATAATTCCTATAACAACATCCTAGTATATTGAAGATACTGTATTTGTTACAAAATAAAGTAATAAAAAGAGTTTAGGGGGTTGGAGAATAAAAATGAAACAAAAGGACTCAAGTGAAGACATTACCTTAAAATCGGGTAACTCCCTTTGGTTTGAGGTCAAAGGCTTCCTTGGGAAGACTTATGCCCAAATTGAGGCTTCAAGGAGTTATAGAGGGATTTGGGGAGACAAAATGGGTAGGGGATGGCCGAGACAAAGGCTTTGGAAGTGTGGGTTAGGAGGTAGAGGTGGGGACCTTTTATAAGAGGAGAGGAGGGGCACTCTTGGAAAGTAAAGAAATGTTACTTTATTTTAGAATGAGTTTCGTATTTTAATGGTCCCACATTGATGTTTTTCGAGGATAATGTGATAAGGGTTCGCAATCCACCCATCCAATAGGTTTTGGACATGTGTAGGTCTTAGAGTTTACATTATCTTTCCATTTTATTTAAATCGTTAAATAATGAGGTCATCACTGCATCATCATGATGTCATAAATAATTTAATTTATTTAGTCTGTAAAAATTATAAAAAAAATACTATGATGTAGGAAATTTGTTTATATTTCCAATTACTATTTATAGTAAAAAATCTGACTTGTATAACCCCATGTAAGAATTCTTTTAGTAAAACATCTCATGTTTGTGTCATTTTTACTTTAACATTAAATAAAAAGTTATTTATGTCATTTCCCAACCAAAGTGGCTCCATGGGGTCCCCAAGTTGACCCATGGATTGTCTTGGTCGGCCATGACACATCTAATGAGGGTAGGACATGTGTAAAGTTCATTTCATATTATTAAAACATTATTTTTACCTTAAACTACACTAATTACCTCTAATCACGATTAAAAACAAAATAAGTTACTATTCACCAAAAAATTATTTTAATCCCATTGAACCACATTTTACTTCTTAATTACAACCATGTATGTAGGATTTTTGAAATTCAAAACACAAAGATGGCAAACTTTCATTTAAATGGAAAATCATTTTTTATAAGTACCACTTAGTGGTTTCACTATTCATCAAAAATTGAAGCTTTTCAGAAAATTACCAAAAGTTCACCCTAATCTATATTTGATATTCCGAATTCAAAAATGATGTCTATTTTAAAAAATTCAAAACATATAAGTTTCATTAATTAATTTAATAATTAATTCCCGATGTCAAAACAAATAGCGTGTTTTTATGAAACAAAATGTATCAAAAGATTGACACTAGTTTAAGTCCGATTTCAAAGTGAAATTAATTCAAACGACCAATATTGGATTAAATGGTAAAAACATATATTCTAATTTTACTTTAAAACCAATTCAAAAGATAATATAATCATATAAATAAATTAGATTAAAAATATGTTTTGAATTAAAATACAACATTTTTCACTATTCATTAAGAATTGAACTTTTTCAAAAATTTATACAAAATAAATTTTGATGTCCCGATTCTAAAGAAGAATTTCATTTTGTCAAATATAACACATACAATTGTCAAAAAGTGGATTTAAAAGAGGTTCTCCATCAAAAGGCGGTTAATCGACCTTTTAAAGAATATTAGAATGTTTACGCTTAAAATTGGAATCATTCGCATTTTTAATCCTCTAACATTTGTTGTAAAAAGTAAAAATATTTGACAAACATATATAATAATTTTGTAGTTAGTTCTGTTCATTCCCGCCATTACAACGGCTAGGCGTTAACTACCATTTAAAATAATATAATTTTATTATTAGAGTGCAACGTAAGATTCCCAAGAAACTCGTTGTTGCGTGTTGGGTACGCCATCGAGCATAACATCCCCTTTAAAGTCATATAAATATAAAAATGTCATATTCTTTATTTACCTGGGGTGTTACATCCTGTGTGGGTCTAATGACGTTCTGACTATGTACTAGGATCCAGTGAGGGTCTGACGATGTACTAGGACCCTGTGTGGGTTAGAGGAGGTACTAGTATCATGTGTGGGTCTGGCGATGTACTAGGATCCTATATGGATATGATGAGGTACTAGGATCCTGTGTGGGTTTGATGATGTACTACAAACCTCTATGGGTCTGATGATTATTTAGGATCCTTCGTTTGTCTACCTCTTAACAGAGTATGATGAATTAGTAGTTACATCTAATCATCTCTACTATTATACCTATGTTATACCTAGTGTGAGATGAGTCCATACCTATGTAGTACATTCCTTTGTTGTAATACCTTGGTGGTATTCTTCTGTGTGGTATAGATGTGTGGTAGTTGCCTTTGTGGTATTCCTCCCTTTGTGGAAGAGTTGAACTTTGAGCTTTTGAGTAGGACCCTGTATTTCCACATGATAATGATGGGTATACTTGATAACTTAGGTATATGAATGGGAATATACATAAGTAGGGTTTTCCATTTATTTCATGCTTTTTGGTTTATCATTTGTGGATTTTGTGAGACCTTAATGGTCTTGGAGTCCCTATTAGGTATCGTTATACTCACCCCTGCACGAGGTATGCATGCTCCTTGTTGTGTTTGGTGCAGACGACGAATAGCGCTGATCGAGGCTGAGGGTACCAGGACTGGATGGTGCCTGGAGGTGGACCATATAGCATGTCGGTACGCAGAGGAGATGGGCAGATGTGGAGTGCTGAGGGGGCGATATATACCTATCCTTCACGTTGGAACCACAGAGGATGACCCATTAGTTGTCTTTCTCTTTCTTTAATTGTATTGTATTTCATTTGTACTTGTACCTTTACTGTTGGGCTTGTATTCTTCCCCCTCTAACTTTTAGAACTCTTTTTTCTATATAGTTTTACTTATGTTCGTATCACGTTGTGTTCTTAGTTGCATGTGTTTATAGGTTATAAAGGAAATGCCTTCCCAGTTTCAGGGGATATGCCTTTCGGTGCTAGTCACCAGCCCCTATCCTATGGAAGGCAGGCTTGGGGTAGTCACGACATAGGCCCCAGGGGACGGGTCATGACATAAATTTACATGATATTATGCATGTAATTTTATACAAGGTCCTAATTTAATATCCTCGACTAAATGAGAAAACTTGGTTCAACTTATACATGCTCAAAATGTTAAAAGATTATTTATAATCTAAAATTTCATATCTTATGCCAAAGTTATTCTCTCATGGATTATGTTCATTTATGGTTTATTTATTATGAAATAATATGATTTTTTCCATAACATAACATTATTATCTTTGATATCTAGTGTATAATTTTTAAATGTTGTGTTGATGATCGTGTGGAATTATGTTTATGTTATGATTGATATCTCTATTGTTTACCCTTTCTGAACACTCGATATCACACTATTATTATGTTTATTTTCCTCAGTATATGAAGGAAGGAATTAAGTATGACATGTCAAAAAGAATTCTAGTAATGAATTAATAAGTGGTAGATGATGTGGATGTTTTATGGAACAATTATGTATCTTTCCCTATTTCTATAGACACTAAACTCATACAATTATAACATGGGTTTTTATGTATTATCAATACTCAACTATTTAAATATAATATCAATGTAAGTAAAGTGTGGATAATTATCATTGGAATCATAGAATGGTTTAGTTAACCTTTTGAAACAATGATGATAAAATCTTAATAATCACAATAGGGGTAAGTTTATGTTACAATATTGTAATTTCTGTATTGATCCTAAATAACCTAAGTTAAACATATGGTGTTATAGAATGAAATTTTATAAGTAATTTTCCTTTATTATGGGGTTTTAACATTATGAATATTTCTCCTAACACTATTCCTTTCGGATTTAGTCATTTACATGAGCTAGAATGAACTGTGATAATGTATAATGTGATGGAAAATTTATGATGGGAAGTTAAATGGGATGATGAATAAAATAAATAACATTGTGATTATTCCTAATATGTTCTCAAGTAACATTATTGAAAATGAATACCATAACAAAATATTAGACTCTCCATGTAATAGAAGGAATGATTTCATTGGGTGTTGGAATAATAGAGACCATAAAGAAAAGATATTTCACTTTCCTTCATATCGTGAATCTATGAAGAAACACACAGTTGGATTCCTTATAGGAACATGAATATGTTTTAACAATCGATGAAAAAGATAGAAAGAAAGCTACATAAAAGGAAAAATGAAAAGTTTTGTTAATGTAATGGATGTGAATATCAATTCCATTAATTTTTTATCAATAGCTGAATTATTTAGCTACATAGATTACATGAATTTTGAAAATAAATGTCCTTTAGTAATCTTTTTGTAGAAAATTAGAAAGGTAGAATGATTAATGGGTTTATTGATACTACAAATGAACTTGTAAAGGAATAATTCTTTAACGAATAAGTTGAAAAGCTATAGTTAGTTTCTTCAGAAGGAATTCAGATGAATGAAGTATTTATATTCTATAATTCAAATATTATGTTATTAAAATCATGAAATATATAAGTATTTTTCAAAATATGGTTTACCTTTTGAATTTTGATGTAAATTTTGAATGATTATTATGGAAAAAAATGTGATTTAATAGAACAATTATATTTTTATAGAATACATTATTATGGGAAATATAACCCTTAATATGTATACGATTTTGGGGTAATAACGAGACATAGAGATTTTTTATTTGTGATAAAATAAATGGGGTGGTTTTATTGACCTTTCAAATGATTAGTAATATTATGACAAGGTGGATTATTTATTGATTTTATAGTATTTTGGATTTATGATATAAGAAATGATTTAGTTTTTTAAAGCATAATTATCATCACTATTTTTTAAATTTATTACCAATTTACAAGAGAATGCAAGATAATTATCTCCACATGTTTGGTGTTTGAAAATTTAGAGCTACAACAATTTGTTTTAGGGATTAATGATAAGTTGAATTCAAATACAATTTGAACATCTTTCAAAAAAAATTAGTTTTGTTCTATATTTTTTTGGAATGTCTATAATTATAATGATTTATAAAATTATTTATGTTGAACATTGGTTGAGGATTTAATTATTAATGAATTAATTAACCAAATGATTATTTATTCATATTAAATAATTTATTCTAACCAATTTTTATGATGATAACTAAAGAATAAAGGTATGTATTACCATCCCATTTTGCAACTTATGTTCCACTATTTATACATGCATTATAATTTCAATATAATTTCATGTAGTATGAAATGAAGTGTAATTTGATCAAGAGATAACCAAGGTTTGAGATAGTAATTATGAGATGGTTTTTTATAGCTCAATCTTCTCTAATATTTTTGAAATAATATGTTATCCTGTTATAATCATTTAGGATGATATCAATGACCCTTGTCAAACTTATTTGGTCTATGATTTTCAATACATTAACCTTATAATGATCATGTTCTATATCCTTATTCATTAGAGATGATATTTATAATTCCATTACATGTCCATATTTTCATTTTCAAGGAATATTCTCCTCATCGGAATCCAAATTTTTTCATGATTGTTTTCTTTTACATTCCCACTTTTTATAAGATGCTTTATTGACACTTTATACGATTTGGGTTTCCAAAAAATAATTTTCAAATATACACACTTGATTTTTGAAGTGATATTTTTAATTTCTCTAATGGAATTATCATTTTTAATTTTTTTATCATAATGGGATGGTACTATATCTATTGATGCATCCCCAAAATATATCCCAAGATTTTAATGTGATCCATGTATCTCTCCAAATGAAGTACACACATATTCATTCACATACACTAAAATTAGAGGTTGCACTACTGGAGAAAGATGATTCATATAAACAACAACCATTATAAATTATATATCATATAGATTATGTTCTATAAAATAATTCTGATCACATGGTTAATGTTTTTTGGCGAAACCACCAATTCAAGGAAGCTATGTGGGAACCTAAGGTTGTGACGAGGAGGACATGTCCTAATCTATTTGTATCTATGTGATGAATTTTTGGGGAGAAATTTATTTCAAGGTGGTTACAAGGAAACAATCCAATATTTTATAGTATGTCATTTTTTAAATAAAGTTAACCACTTTGATAACTTCTGTTTCAAACAATATAGTGCGTAAATGAATTCTAAAAAAATATATTTTTTAATAGAAAAATTATAAACTATCCTTCAAAATGGTAGGAATAAATAGTATTAACCACATTATGAAATATATAGTTTTCTAACTATTTCTTAATATATTATTTTATTATCAGGAAATAAGAACATAATTTTTGTAAATTCATTTTGTTATTTAAATTTATGTTTTCTTTGAAATGAGATTTTTTTTACTTTCTATGAAAACCAAATAGAATTGATTGTTGAATCTTTTATAAAATTTATTTAATAAAATTTACATAGTTCTTGGTTATAAAATTTTAAATAATATTATTATGAATTATTTAAATGTTTTTGAAAATATTAATTTTTTATTGAATAGTTAAAAGTACATATTTCTAAAAAAATCTATTCTTTTCAACAAATTAAGAAATTTAAAAGTCCCATTATATTTTAAATATAGTTTAACGTAGAATATAAATTTTTAGTTTTATTTCATCAACTAATATCATTTTGAATCAAACTTATATATTGTTATAGAATAAATTAATTTTTGTGTTCAAAAAATGGGAATTTTCTAAAAAAGATTAAAGTATATATCGTTTCTCCTTTTTATTTTATTAAAATAATCCCTAATGGGGAAATTTCAAAATGAAATAAATATTTATATATCTTTAAATATTTTTTCAGTTTTATACAATGTAAATTATTATTCATACATTTGATATGAATTCATCTTTTTCTTAAAAAATTCACTTCTTGAAAACCCGCTTCTTCATCATGTTTGTTAGTTTGGTTTGAAATATATGTTTTACAATTATATGAATTAAATAGGGTAAAATGGATTCAAAATTTTGAATAATAAGGTAAAAAATATTTTTTAATTATATTTTCATTTTTAGGAATAAAATAATTACCGTGGAAAATAACATTTTCCACAGTTTAGGTAAAATAATGTAATGGGTTAATGTTAAAATGTAAAAGCTTAATATAAAAAAATTAACTAGGTTTTTGATAATTTCTAGACCATAAATAGCCTTTAAAACATTAATTATAAATCTAATTAGTTGAAATTAATTCCACACATATTTTATCCTTTTTAAATATAAAATAATCATTATTTAATCACTTAAAACCACCCCTCACTAGGTATAAATACCACCTTCACCACCAGTATTCATTGAAAAAAAATTGAATCACATAAAATATATTTCAAATATAGTCTTAACCACTATCCTCACATCCATGTGATTTTTATCACACAGAAATAACAATTCCACTGTCTTTAAGGGATCCTTCAAGGTTGTGATATTCAAGAGGTAATTTTCTCAAAAATCTTATCTTTTTCCTTCTTTTTCCTTATATTGTCATCATTCATAAATAATGGAATAATAGATATAGAATAATTTACATCTATTAGTTTAATTTTTATAAATTAATATCTTAATAATATCCCTTTTATTACCTCATGTTACTCAAATATATAAAACAATTATCCAAATTATGTTGGTTTATCGTCTCCGTGGATAATGATTTTTACTTTTCCATTACCACCTAAAATGTGGCCCATAAAACTATTATTTTGGTAATATAATATTTTAATAGTTATATTAAAACATATTTAATTTTATGGAATAAATATATATATATATATAATAATTAATAAAACAAATCTAGTTCGTGATGGGCATAAAAACATCAATATTAAACTAAACATTTATCATAATCATTTTATAAAATGAATCATACTCATGTCAGAAAGAAAAATGATATATGGGACCATTTAAAATTATTTAAGTGTGTTAATACAAATTAATTTCACTTCTATATTTTTATTTCCATTTGTAATGTAGATCCATAATTATAAAAAAAATGAAACGATCATGAAACTATGAAATGAATGCACCCAAAACAATGAAAATAATGAAATATTACAAATTAATGTGTAATTATATGTTATGAAAGTGTTTCATAGTGTATTATTAATTCTATTATAGTTATATAATGAATTATTATTATCCCTTATTCCATTATACTTGAGGTTAAAGTTCACAAAACTAAAGGTAAGTGTGAGGTTACAATTTCTCATCTCAATTTTACTTCTGGGAGATATATGCCTTATCCCCAATTTATTTATTATATATGATTTATATATACTTATTTTAGATATATAATATCATTTATATCATTATATTCATGTTATTCAATGTTTTATTTGATGATTAATACTTTTTGGGGGCATACAATTTTTCTGATTACAATGTGGTAAGGGAATTATCAACCCAATTTATATTCTATGAGTTAAACTTCTAATTCCTTGATTATATTTCCTTAATATTAATTTTTAAATGAAATTTTAAAATATTATGTTATCTTTTCAAATTTTTAATGAAATTTAAAGTATATACCGTATTCTATTCATTTGAAAAATTATTAATTTAATTATATGATATTTATAAGGTATTTTCTTTTAGAAATTATATTTTTAAAGTTTCCATTAAAACCCCTTTTTCTTCAACGTCCATGACTTCTAATATTGTTTCTATTTTTATTAAAAATATCTTATTAATTTTTTAAATTAATTTTTAGTCATGTTTTACTTCAAAAAAATGGTTTGAAAGTATTATTTTTCTCATTTTCTAAACAAGGTTCTTTATTACTTTTCTTGTAATGATATAGATGAAATACTTTTTAAACTCAAAGGTCATGATGACATTTTCCCACTATGATGAATCCTTAATTCCTATAAGCATACTTTATAATATTATAAGTTTATTTTAAAATAAAATATTTTCATTTGTAAATGTGAAGCATTTAAAAAACATTTTTAAAATGGAAAGTATTTTTTCTATAATAATTATTCCAAGTGAACCTCAAAAAACAACTTTCCATATCATGTAACATTATTTTATGTTACTTATTCTTTAATGGGGATATTATTAATGTATATTATTCTTATAATCCGTTTGGTTGGTCTATTTTTATTATTTCATGATATTTCTGAAACCCATTTCATTTTAATGGGTTATGTTATGATGATTTGTTTTTTGAAAGTCATTTATTTTCATGATTTCAAATATGGTGAAAGATTTATATTCTTTTGGAACACATATATATGATTTGTGTTATGTCAGAAGTGGTACCTATATATTCCTCAAATGAATTGGGTAAAGATGTATTAGTTATGAGTTAAATTTTGTATGAGTGAACCTGATCTCATGTTCAAAATTATATCTATGGGCCTAGTTTTCATATTTATAATATTATGCAGGGACCTAATTTTCATGTCCATAACATTATGCATGTACATTGTTTTAATGTTAATAATATTATGAATGTACATGGTTTCATGTACATAAGTTTATTGAAGGCCTTTATTTCAATTCCTTAACTAAACACATAAACCTATTTCTATATATAGATGCTCACAAAGCTATAAGTATATGTGTATTCCAGAATTCATTTTAATACTCCAAATATATTTTATCATTGATCATGTTATTTTAGGATTCTTGTCTTATGAACACATATGTTTTATTCAATGACTCAAGATTGTGATCTTTTATATGAAGGGTATAATTTTCAATTGTTATGTGTATTTTCCTAGTCTATTATACTTATGTTATGCTTGATGTCTCCCTTGTTTTTTGTCACTGGGAATATAAGAACACACTTTTCTTATGTTCATTTTCCACATGATAAAAATGAGGTTATTGTGTAAAATAGGTAAAATTGGTTGTAGTTATGAAGTAATAATAATGATATGATGTTGGTGTTTTTTGAACCAGTTGTATATGTTTCCAAGATTCCAAAGACACTAAAATAGAAAGTTATAGCATGGTTTGTTTTAATATGAATATTCATCAATGAGGATATAATATCTATGTATGAAAACAGATGTTCATTACAATTTCCATTAGAATTTAATATTTTTCCTCACAAAAATACATAATAATAGGATGGCATAGAATATAAATTTTTTACTTCTGTTCAATGGAAATTGATATGATATTTATATAAATAAATCTATTATAATCCTAAAATAAAATAAAATTGAACTAGAGGAATAAAAATGAGTTTTATAGGAATAATATTTCCATGGTTTTTAATTATAGAATAATCATAGAATTTTTATGAGATCTTCGTACTATCAAAAATTTTAACAGATAATTATTTATGGTATTGATGAGATTTTAATGTGATAACCATAAAATATTCTTCATATATAATAGAGGTTTTACATAAACAAAAAAATAATGCATTATAAGATCAATAATGGATTGAAATTATACCATTCTCCACATCATTATCATACCCCACATCTGTAATAAGAATCACATGATATTTCACTTTTTCTAAGATATTTGATGGATGATTATGTGAATCATCATCATTAACCCACATATTTAATCAATAGTTAGCATAATAAATATACTCATTTCATTTTAAAAACTATTGTTTTGTACTCCATTTTATGAATTTTTCTCCCCATTAAAATGTGTTTATAACTTCTTCCCATCACCTTAAAATTGTATTTTCTGCTAACCATATTTTACATACATAATGTATTTAATAACCCCATTAAGAACATTTTTTCTTTGAATCTTATTAAATTGATAGAAATTTTTTTTACTCCACTTTTTCCTTAAGATAGTTTTTAATATAATTTACATTAAATTTAATTCTTTTTCTTATCAAGAACTTGTTATTGATAGGTAAATCCAATATTAACATATTAATTCATACAACTTAAAACAATTTATGGATGTTTACTAATGTTTCATATGGATAAAATTATTTTTATACATATTTTAAGACACTAAATAATAAATATAACACACATTCAATTTAGAATACAATATAAGAAGCATGACTCAAAAAATCATTTAAATGTTTTCTAATAGTTGTTAATGGATTTATATCCTTATGATTTAGCTCAAGGAATTATTTCTACATTTTATAATAAACAATGAAAATAATGTACGTATTTAAAAATAAACATCCAAAAACATACCACTCTATATAGTCAATTTCATCATGTTTCTTTATGTTCTTTATAAGATCCCACCACTGATCTTGTTCTCCTTCTAAATGACAAATAATGAAAATAAATCTTCTTTCTCTAAAAACTAGATAATAAAAAATACATTTCATATAGTTTAGATATGTTATATAGAAATAAGTGTATCAATGTAACAACTATTATATGTTGGATGTTTCCACATGAATAATTCAATAAAAGTTTTTTCTCCACTTTTTGGATTTAGATGATCAACCTGGTTCTGAGATTTTGAAATTTATTTAAAATTAAAATGGATTTTCTTATTCTATCTCTCAAAACATTTGGTTTCTTAGGAGGTCTATCATTTCATTTCCCATCACATTCTATGTTTGTAGGGATCTATCATGTTACAACCATTTACGAGATTTAAAAAGTGTAATTTGACAAAAATAATTCAATTGTGAAACCATATAATCTTGAAGACATCTTTAAATAATGTTAAGACCATGATAATTTTTTTTTGATCTATGAAAATATAGGTTTAACAAATTTTATCCATTATTATTATATACTCAAATATTATAAAATGTTCCATAGAGTAATAGTGAATTAACACATGAATATCCCATGGAAATGTTTAACTAGTTGTGTAGTCTTAGGACCACTCATCATGCATCGATCAAGATTGATTTAAAACCTAATCGTTTCCATTTATAGTTTTTATCCCTAGGGTAATATAATCTATCTATTCATCCACATTCATGTTTCTAGATTTAGATGTACATGAAAAAAGTAAAACTCCTTTATTTAAAATTACATTGGATGTTATATTATACTTAGGGTTATCATAAGGGTTCTAAATAATGTTTTCTTGACCTAGTTTGGAAAATTACTAAAACGTTCTTTGAAACCAACTAAGGTTGACCAAAAATTTCATACCTAAATTTTAAATTTAATTTTAATAATAATCAGTAAATATCATAATGATACATTTGAATACGATAAAGTGTTAGAGTATTGGGAAACACACATATATATAAATAAAAAATACAAAATATATCTACATCATATATCACTAATATCTTGAAAACATTAAAACCGTTTTATAAATTTCATACTTGATACCATTCTTCATATCATGGTGAAATGTAAACATAATAAAGGGTAAGATAACATTCACATTAAAGGTAAAAAAGGGACATATTAGTGACCATTTAATAATAACATTATCATATAGGTATGAGAACTTGAGAATCATATATAAAAATAACACCAAAAAATTCATAGATCATAATCATGGTCATCAATTATATCTTGGTTGTCCATAAGACTGGAATCATAAAATAATAAATGAAAATTATCTATGAGAACATTAAATTGTAATAATACCATATCATTAATATAAGGAGTTATCCATAAATATTACATGTTTATTTCCTTTATACTATAATTAAAATTATTTTCACAATGAACATATTCAGTTAAGATTTTTATAGAATTAGGTAATGGAACTTAGATTACAAAAACATATTTTACAAAGTCGAAACTTTTAATAAGTATTCATATATCACACAATAAAAAAATTTAAAAATAATAATTTTTCCGACTCATAACATGTCTAAAAAACATTAATATGGATGTCTTATTTTTGTCTTACTCTTTATTAAAACCGTGTTAATTTTTTACGAATTTATAATGTGAAAAAATATCTCGATAAGAGACATAAAAAAACTTATAATCATATTAGTACATGAACTATTATAAAAAATTTCATATTCAAATTATTATTTTAGAAAAAATAAATAGTTTTTTACCAAACAAATCACAAAATATTCATAAAGACTATTAGAAGACATTATATATGAAAACTCAAATTCAAAATAAATATCATCAATCTTTATTGGAAAATATGAAAAACTCATGAATATATTTTCATGATGTTATACTTTTCACCCTTAGGAAGTAGTAGACACTATTTTTGAAAAATAATCCAATTTGATACCTTTTTGATAATTATTTGATTACCTTAAAAACTCATAACAAGAATAGATAAATCTAATTAGTGTCCTTGTACATATTTTTTCATATCGATATTATAAATTGAATAATCATATGGAAGGCTTACCTAACCAATGCATTATATGAATACTATGGGTCCATCTATCCTTGGTTTATAATGTAACTGTGTATCCGTGTTTTATAATTCAACCATACATCATTGGTTCATAACTTTACCACCCTTAGTTGGTTTATTACATGACCACCAATCAACATAAATAAATTCCAACAATCATAACATAAATATAATGCATTTTTATTTTCAACATTACACTAATAAAATATTTTTTCACCCATATGTATTCATTTTATGAAATTAAACTATCTACCCTATTTAAAAACCCATATTAGTGAAACAAAATACCCAGAAAAAGAGAAATTCATATTTTAATTAAAGAAAATGTGAAAAACTATAAATTAATATAGAAATAAACAAATGTTTTTGGTGATAGAAAAATTCATTTTTACCATATATGTAAAAATAAACATTCCATTTCTATTTTTGTCATAACTGTAACACCCGAGACTTTTATGTTATATAAATCATCAAAGGAATCTTTTTTCTAAACACAACACTTTCTTGTCTTGCTTTACACGAAATCGCGAGCTTCCTTGATATCTTGTGTCATACGCAATACCGAGTTTCACTAAACAACGATATACTATTAAAATATTATTAAAAATAGCCGTTATGAATAGTAATAACAACTTTTTGAAATTTTATAAATTTTATTTTTCAAAATGGACTTCATTTTTGGATTCGTAATATCGAAATTAGCCTAGGGTGAAATTTTGGTATTTTTCTGAAATCTTTCAATTTTTTATGAATAGTGAAACCACTAAGTGGTAGTTAAAAAAACTGAATTTTTCATAAAACTTAATTTTACCACTTCTGTGAGTGGAATTTCGAAAATCCAAGAGACACGGTTGATGTCAGTAAGTAAAATGTGGTTCAATGAGATGAAATTTTTTTTGGTGAATAGTAACTTTTTACTTTTTTTTACCACGGTTTGAAAGTAAATAGGGTAATTAAGGGTAAAAATGAAATTATTATTACCCTAACACATGTCGTAATTCTATTGGACAAGTGTAATTCGACCAAAAACAACCTTAGGAATAAAATATGACCATTTAGGCCCACATGTATTAGATTAGGACATTTATTATTAATTTATTTAAAGAATGGTTAAAATAGTTAAAATCAATGTTTAATAACTAAATCATTTTTAATATGGGGTTATACATAAGATAAATTCGACTATAAATATTCATTAGAAATCTAAAAAGATTTCCTATATAATGGTATTTTATTTGTAATTTTTAGACATTAAATAATTTAATTTATTTATGACACAACAATGATGTAGTAATTATCTTATTAATGAAATATTGACATAATTGATGTTATAAATACCCAAATAAATATAATTTGAGACTTTTTATGAATTAAACTAATTTTATAGATTAATATGACATGTTAGTATTCATTTAATTAACTTTTTTCTAACTAATAATATTGTTAGGATTTTCACAAAAATTAATTACTAAATAGTGTCAAAATTGACGTAAAATAGTTTTTAAAACAAATATTATATTAGTAATTGTTATGTTATTCCTAAAAATATAAGATTCGTCCGAATGACTTAGATAAGGTTATATATATTAATAATAAACAAATTGGGGTTCGTTTGGCTGTTTATAGTAAGTTTATTAACCTTATTGTATAAGAACACAAGAAGACACGGTAAAAGTAAAATTATTTAACTTAATGTTAAATCTAAATGATAAGGTTAAAATAGGAACCTAAACGTGTCTAAATTCTATTGTATGAGAGGATTTCGACCCTTCCCCACCTTAGCTTCGAAATAAATCAATTTGGAGCTATTTAAAACCAAACTTGACTTTATAATAAAATAATATTTTTAGTTATTTCAAAGGTGTCCCTCTCCTCCCTTATAAAAGGGCACCTCCTTCCTCTCTTCCTCACACCACTTTGAGCCTTCAAGCTCGGAAAACACCTGCCACTTTCTCCTCTCCACTTCCCTAGAGACATCATAGAGGTCCTGGTCTTCTTCAAAGACCAATTTTAGTGCCCTAAAAGAAGGTCTCAAAGAAGCACTTCAAAAAAGAGGTAATGTCCGTTAACGATTCTTTCATCTTTATTTCTTCTTCCACTTATTCTTATTTAGTTGTTTCATTATGAAGTAATAACATCAGTATCAATCATATACTGATCTGTTATTATAAGTATTAAACATCCCTATTTCACCATCTATTCATCCTACGGAAAAAGAAATCACCGTGCGTGCGTACGTACGGAATATCATCTCCGCGCCGTGGTGTAATCTATTTTCCACCACCACCTTACTTGGATGGGTATAATGGTGTAAATAATGAATATATATTAATATTATAAAGTGATACTGATTCTGAAATATTATACATACACTCCAATACAATTCCATGATCATAGGAACGATATCATCACTCGTGCGTACGTACGGAATATCGTCTCCACGATGTGATGCGACTCGTTCTACATGATCTCCATTTCATAATGATTATATAAATGAATTAAATGAATGAATATGATAGATATTACACTAATACCATTCGTTAAATGAGGTATCTATAACCTAAATAGAATAATAAGAATTTATTCGTCAAAACACGCATAAGAACAAAAAGTTATAAACACCCGAATAACAAGAAGCAATGAAATATTACTACTAAGAAGCTAAGAATATGACCAAATATGATATCATAAAAATAATTATGATTCTGGAATAAGTCAATAACATTATTTAAATCATTATACAGGAGGTTCGGACACGTACAAAGCATATCATACCTAAGGTAAGGGAGATATCACAATCTCATTTTATCTGAGATTGTTTATACTTTGGCATTTATTGGGGTGTATTTTATCATCCACATACATGTTTCCTCAATATGTAATATTATTTCCATTCACCTAAAATTTTTTAAATCCTATTTTACCCTTCGGTGAGTTTTTAGTAAAATATATGAAAGGAATCTTTTGTCGTTTTTCGTACGAGGTACTTTTTTGACTTTTCCGACAAAAGTACAAGAAGAATGTTTTTTTAACTTATATGGAATGAATGGAATTTTAAAACGTTATTTCCAAGAAGCTTCCTTTACAAGTTTTCAAGTTTATTTTTAATAAACTTCTTTTAGTTTAGAATTGTACGACATGTTAATAAAGGAAAAGTGTTTTTGAAGTAGAAAGGATATTTTCCTCAAGAATGGAGTTCAAATGTTTTATCAAAATTATTTTCCATATAAGATAATATAGGGTTCTATTTCTATCCCGATTATTACATGGATTTGATTATGTTGTGATAGAAATATTTTTATGAATTCCTTTATCTTATATGAATTGTTTTATGATGTCATGTTGTTTAAGAATCCCATTTTTACTACATGGGTTATGCAATGATGTATGATTTGTGATTTTGTGGAACACATAAGAATGGTATCATTATGAGATGGGTGGGACCTATATCTCCCTCTAATGCATTGGGTAAAGATTTTATATCTCATGAGATAGACATGGCTGGAACAGTAGGTTATACCGGTTCAGTGAAACAGGACTGAAACGAGGAGTGAACTCGGTACAGAAATGGACTTTGTCCACTAAGATAGTCTTGTAAATGAGTCTTGACTAACAAGAAATGATTCTCTATGATTATGTTTGTATGCCACAATGTTTCATATTTTAAGTTATGATTATTGGGATTACATTTCACTACTATGATTTATCCCATGTTATGAAATTATGATCTCTTTTGCAGGATAAGATTTCCAAAAGTTATGTGCTTATATATGATGTGATTGATATTTCTTTTGTTTACCCTTACTGAGAATTTGAGCTCACCCTTTTGTATGTTTTATTTCCCCAGGTCAGGAAGAAGGTTAT
Organism: Viscum album; assembly: GCA_963277665.1. NCBI lineage: Eukaryota > Viridiplantae > Streptophyta > Magnoliopsida > Santalales > Viscaceae > Viscum > Viscum album. The sequence continues at coordinate 84,650,261 of OY728153.1, forward strand.
TAAGTAAAATATGCCAAAAAGGGACTCTAGATATGATGAAATAAATTGGAGGCAAAGTAGATGCTTTATGAACCAGTTGTTTATGTTTCCCAGTTTCTAAAGACACTATACCTATACGGTCCTTTCTTGGTTTTGTTATATGTTGTAATAAATGTGCTTCAATTCTGAAGTAATAACAATGTATGTAAAGTATGGGTCGTTATAGTTGGTATCATAGGAAAGGTATAGTCATCCTTTGGAAACTAGGATGTGAAAGCCTTAGTAAGAACCCTAAGGATAAGTCTAAGCATAGAACACAATCTTAGTGTTTTATAAATGGACATGAATAACCTTGGATAAGACCTTAAGTGTGAAATTTTATTCTTGATTATGTGGTTTTCCTATTATAAATTATTCTTGGTTTTGTCAATGGCTGGAACCTGAAGGAACCGTGTTAATGCGGAATGCGACGGGAAATGCAATGATTGTCCCCCTGAGCAACCAAACATTATGGGAGCTAGAATGCAAAATCTTGTAGCCATGCTCACACAACTTTCTCAAACTATGAATCATGCAGGACTTCCAAATGAGCAAAGTAAGGAGAAACATTTTGTTTAATCCTTCATGAGACAGTGTCCACCTTCATTCAGTGGGTCTACTAATCCATTAGTTGCTGAACAATGGATTAGTACTACTGAAAAGATATTTTCAGTTCTTTAATGTTCTGAGCGTGATAAATTCATCTTAACAGTGTATCGTTTGGAAGGTGATGCTGATAAATGGTGGAATCTTATTAAGAATACAAGGCAAAGGGATGAAATTGAGTCCATGGAATGGGACGAGTTCAAGAACTTATTTTTCAATAAGTACTTCCCTCTTATTCTCCGAACAAAGATGGAGAAAGAGTTTCTTGAACTGAAACAAAAGGATGATGAATTTGTTGGTACCTATGAAGCAAATTTTACAATACTTGCAAGGTACGTTTCTGGTATTATTATCCAACCTGAGAGTAAGATCGATCGATTCTTTAGTGGCTTAAAACCAAGTCTTCGATGGGCCTTAGCCATAAGGGACTTCAATAGCTACGAGGAAATCGTTCGATGTGCTCTCAAAGTTGAGATGGAGATTGGAGTAACCCATCAATCATATGGGTTTGATAAGAAGAGGAAAATGGAATTCAAAGGAAAATCTAAAGAGCACACTGAAAAGAAGATGAGCTTTCCCTTATGCTCAAAGTGTGGAAATAAACATGGAGGGAGATGTCTTAAAGGGACAAGTAAATGTTTCAAATGTGGAAAGGAAGGTCATCGGGCATTTGAATGTCGTAATGATGGGAAGAAGATGTCTAATGATGCAAACAAAGGAAGGGATACACAGAATGAACCTACTACACTTCAATGTTTCAAGTGCAAGGAGATGGGGAATTATGCCAATCAATTCCCAAATCCAAGGGTTGATGATGATGGTCGACGTCAACAAACTCTTAAGGCTAAAGACAAAGGAAAGTCACATGCAATTTCTATCAGCGATGTGGAGTATGATAACGATGTGGTGAAAGGTACACTTACCATCTACTCTAAAGTAGAAAATGTTTTATTTGATTCTGGATCCACCCACTCCTTTATTTCTGAAGAATTTTCTAAGGGTATCACCGTATTACCCCAACAATTAGATGTTGACTTAGCTGTGACAACACCTAATGGCACAACAGTCGCATCAAAAGTTTATAATTCTTCTCCGATTGAAGTTTGTGGGAAAGTGATTCCTTCAAATCTTGAGATCCTTCCTATAGTGGAATTTGATGTGATTCTTGGCATGGATTGGCTTTCTCTACATGGAGCTCATATCAATTTCCAAAGAAGGGAAGTCACATTTCATATTCCAGATTAATCTATGATCGTCTATCGATGCAATGATGAACATAACCTTCCAGTGGAAATTCCTTCCATCTTATGGGTATTGATTCCACTAAATGAAGGTTATTTATCTCAAATGGTTGGTGAGAAACTCATAATTAAGAATATGCCCATTGTACGGGAGTTTGATGATGTCTTTCCGGATGAATTACTGGGTCTTCCACCGAATAATGAAGTTGAGTTTTCAATAGAACTCGTACCAGGTGCTTTGCCTATTTCAAAGACACCTTATAGAATGGCCCCAATTGAGTTGCAGGAATTGAAGAAGCAACTCCAAGAGAATCTTGATAAGGGGTTCATACGCCCTAGTGCGTCACCTTGGGGCACACCTGTTCTGTTTGTTAAGAAGAAAGATGGATCAATGAGACTCTGCATTGATTATCAAGAACATAACAAGATCATTATAAAGAACAAATATCCTCTCCCACGCATTGATGACCTATTTGACCAACTACGCGGAGCTCAATACTTTTCCAAGATTGATCTTCATTCAGGGTATCATCAATTAAGGGTCAAAAGGGAGGATATACCAAAGACGGCTTTATGTACAAGTTATGGACACTATGAATTTATAGTGATGCCATTTGGTCTTACTAATGCCCCTACTGTCTTCATGGATCTGATGAATAGAGTCTTTAGAGACTATCTTGATCAGTTTGTGGTAGTCTTTATAGATGATATTCTTGTATATTCAAAGATCAAGGAATAACATGAAGATCACTTGAGAATTATATTGAAGACCCTGAGAAAGGAGAAACTTTATTCCAAATTTACCAAGTGTGAATTTTGGCTTCAAAAAGTTGCATTTTTGGGTCACATAATCTCAAAAGAGGGGATATCTATGGATCCAGCAAAAACAGAGGTTATTGAAAGATGGTTGAGACCAACAACAGTGACTGAGATCCGATGTTTTCTTGGTTTGGCTGGATATTATCGACGTTTTGTGAAAGATTTTTCACGATTATCTAATCCACTCACCAATTTGACTCAGAAAGGAGTTAAGTTTGTTTGGACGGAGGAATGTGAAGAGAATTTCAAGGAGTTGAAAAGAAGGTTATCTAGTGCACCTGTGCTCACACTGCCTTGTAGTGAAGAAAGGTTTGTGATCTACAGTGATGCATCCAAGAAGGGATTGGGGTGTGTTCTTATGTAAAATGATATGGTGATAGCTTATGCCTCACGACAATTGAAAATACATGAGCAAAATTACCTAACTCATGATTTGGAGTTAGCTGCGGTAATCTTTGCATTAATGATTTGGAGGCATTACCTTTATGGTGAAAGGTGTGATATTTATACTGATCATAAAAGTTTAAAGTATATTTTCACACAAAAGGAGCTGAATATGCGCCAAAGAAGATGGTTGGAGCTGATTAAGGACTACGACTGCTCAATTCATTACCACCCTGGGAAAGCAAACAAGGTGGCAGATGCATTAAGTTGACAAGACCATGCTAGTTTATCCATGATGAGGATCACAAAAGATCCAATATTTATGGATTTACAAAGGATGGATCTTGGAATTATAATGAAAGGGGGAAAATATTATCTTTCTCAAATTAATGTTCAACCATCTATACATGTGAAGATTAAAGAGGCACAGAAGGAAGATGTCGAGTTACAAAAGAAGGTGACAGATGTTCCTGAATTCAACCTTGATTGTGATGGGATAATAAAGTTCAGAAATCAGGTTTGTGTTCCTCCCATCCCTGAATTAAAAAAGTAGCTGATGGATGAGGCTCATAGTTCTTCATTCTCTATTCATCCTGGAAGCATGAAGATGTATAGGGACCTGAAAGAATACTTCTCATGGGATGGCATGAAAAGAGATGTTGCTGAATATGTCTCTCGATGCTTGGTTTGTCAACAAGTTAAAGCTAAGAGATAGAAGTCTAAGGGGATGTTACAACCATTACCCATACCCGAATGGAAATGGTAAAACATCAATATGGACTTTGTCACAGGACTTCCTAAAACATCCAAAGGCAATAATGCTATCTGGGTTATAGTTGATCGTCTTACAAAGTCTGCACACTTCATTGCTATTAGACAGGATTTCTCTCTGGATCATCTTGCCAGGATATATGTAAAGGAAGTGGTAAGATTGCATGGAGTACCACTTTCTATTATATCTGATCAGGATCCAAGGTTTACCTCAAAGTTCTGGCTAAGTCTTCAGCATACTCTGGATACAGAGTTATGTTTCAGCACTGCTTATCATCCTCAGACAGACGGTCAGTCTGAGAGAACAATTCAAACTCTATAAGATATGTTGAGAGCTTTCTCTATGGATTTCAAAGGTGGTTGGGATCAACACCTACCTTTGGTGTAATTTTCTTATAATAATAGCTTTCACTCCAGTATTCAGATAGCTCCTTATGAAGCTCTCTATGGAAAGAAATGCAGGACTCCAACTTGTTGGGATGAAGTTGGGGAAAGAAAGCTATTAGGACCCGATCTCGTTGATGAAATGGCAGAAAAGGTCAGATCTATTCAACAACACATAAGAGAAGCTCAGAGTCGATAGAAATGTTATGCCAACAACCGAAGAAAAGACCTAGAGTTTGAAGTGGGTGATAAAGTTTTCTTACGAATATCTCCCTGGAAGAGGGTTATGAGATTTGGAAAGAAGGGGAAGTTGAGCCCTAGATATATCGGTCCTTTCGAAATACTGGATCGTGTTGGGAAGGTAGCTTACTGATTGGTGCTTCCACCGAATCTCTCTCAAGTTCACGATGTGTTCCATGTATCTCTCTTGAGAAAGTACATACCTGATCCTTCACATGTACTCAGCTCAGAAGTTGTACCATTGGAGCAAGATCTTTCTTATGAAGAACAACCGATAGAGATTCTGGATCGTAGCGAAAAAGTCCTACGAAACAAGACCACTCGATTGGTGAAATTTTTATGGAGGAACCACCAATTAGAAGAAGCTACATGGGAGCTTGAGGATGTGATGAGGGAGAGGTATCCTCATCTGTTTGTTACAAAGTGACGAATTTCGAGGGAGAAATTCATTTTAAGGGGGGTAGAATGTAACACCCGAGGCTTTTATGTTATATAAATCATCAAAGTAATCTTTTTCTACACACAACACTTGCTTGTCTTGCTTTACACGAAATCGTGAGCTTCCTCGATAGCTTGTGTCGAACGCAATACCGAGTTTCACTAAACAACGATATACTATTAAAATATTATTAAAACTAGCCGTTATGAATAGTAATATCCACTTTTTGAAATTTTATAAATTTTATTTTTCAAAATGGACTTCATTTTTGGATTCATAATATCGAAATTATCCTAGGGTGAAATTTTGGTATTTTTCTGAAAACTTTCAATTTTTTATGAATAGTGAAACCACTAAGTGGTAGTTAAAAAAACTGAATTTTTCATAAAACATAATTTTACCGCTTCTGTGAGTGGAATTTCGAAAATCTGAGAGACACGGTTGATGTCAGTAAGTAAAATGTGGTTCAATAAGATGAAAATATTTTTTTGGTGAATAGTAACTTTTAACTTTTTTTACCAGGGTTAAAAGTAAATAGGGTAATTAAGGGTAAAAATAATATTATTATTACCCTAACAAAAGTCCTAATTCTATTGGACAAGTTTAATTCGACCAAAAACAACCTTAGGGATAAAATATGACCATTTAGGCCCACTTGGATTAGATTAGGACATTTATTATTAATTTATTTAAAGAAGGGTTAAAATAGTTAAAATCAAAGTTTAATAACTAAATAATTTTTAACATGGGGTTATACATAAGATAAATTCGACTATAAATATTCATTAGAAAGATAAAAATATTTCCTATATAATGGTATTTTATTTGTAATTTTTAGACATTAAATAATTTAATTTATTTATGACACAATAATGATGCAGTAATTATCTTATTAATGAAATATTGACATAATTGATGTTATAAATACCCGAATAAATATAATTTGAGACTTTTTATCAATTACCCTAATTTTCTAGATTAATATGACATGTTATTATTGATTTAATTAACTTTTTTCGAACTAATAATTCTGTTATGATTTTCACAAAAATTAATTACTATATAGTGTCAAAATTGACATAAATTAGTTTTAAAAAAAAAATTATATTAGTAATTGTTATTTTATTACTAAAAATATAACGTTCGGCACAATGACTTAGATAAGGTTATATATATTAATAATAAACAACTTAGGGTTCGTTTTGCTGCTTATCATAAGTTTATTAACCTTATAGTATAAGAACACAAGAAGACACGGTAAAAGTAAAATTATTTAACTTAATGTTAAATCTAAATGATAAGGTTAAAATAGGAACCTAAACCTGTCTAAATTATATTGGATGAGAGGATTTCAACCCAGACCCACCTTAGCTTCGAAATAAATCAATTTGGAGCTATTTAAAACTGAACGTGACTTTATAATAAAATGATATTTTTAGATATTCCAAAGGTACCCCTCTCCTCCCTTATAAAAGGGCACCTCCTACCTCTCTTCCTCACACCACTTTGAGCCTTCAAGCTCGGCCAACCCTGCCACTTTCTCCTCTCCACTTCCCTAGAGACATCCTATAGGTCCTGGTCTTCTTCAAAGACCAATTTTAAGGCCCTAAAAGATGGTCTCAAAGAAGCACTTCAATGAAGAGGTAATGTCCGTTACCGATTCATTCATCTTTATTTCTTCTTCCACTTTTCCTTCTTTAGTTGTTTCATTATGAAGTAATAACATCATTATCAATCATATAATGATATGTTATTATAAGTATGAAACAACCCTATTTCACCATCTATCCATCCTACGGAAAAAGAAATCCCCGCGCGTGCGTACGTACGGAATACCGTCTCCACGCTGTGGTGTAATCTATTTTCCACCACCACCTTACTTGTATGGGTATAATGGTGTAAATAATGACTATATATAACTATTATAAAGTGATACTGATTCTGAAATAGTATACATACACGCCAATACAATTCCATGATCATAGGAACGATATCATCACTCGTGCGTACGTATGGAATACCGTCTCCACGATGTGATGTGACTCGTTCTACATGATCTTCATTTCATAATGATTCTATAAATGAATTAAATTAATTAATATGATATATATTACACTAATAACATTCTGGAAATGAGGTATCTATAACCTAACGAGAATAATATGGATTTATTCGACAAAACACGCATAAGAACAAAAAGTTATAAACACCCGAATAACAAGCAGCAATGAAATATTACTACTAAGAAGCTAAGAAAATGACCAAATATGATATCATAAAAATAATTATGATTCTGTAATAAGTCAATAACATTATTTAAATCATTATACAGTAGGTTTGGACACGTACAAAGCATATCGGACCTAAGGTAAGGGAGATATCACAATCTCATTTTTATCCGAGATTGTTTATACTTTGGCATTTACTGGGGTGTATTTTATCATCCACGTCCATGTTTCCTAAATATGTAATATTATTTCCATTCACATATAATTGTTTAAATCCAATTTTAACCTTCGGTGAGTTTTTAGTAAAATATATGAAAGGAACCATTTGTCATTTTTCGTACGAGGTACTTTTTTGACTTTTCCGACAAAAGTACAAGAAGAATGTTTTTTTAACTTATACGGCATGAATGGAATTTTAAAACATTATTTCCAAGAATCTTACTTTACTAGTTTTCAAGTTTGTTTTTAATTAAATTCTTTTAGTTTATAATTGTATGGAATGTTACGAAAGGAAAAGTATTTTTGAAGTAGAAAGGATATTTTCCTCAAGAATGGAGTTCAAGTGTTTTATCAAAATTATTTTCCATCTAAGATAATATAGGGTTCTGTTTCTATCCCTATTATTACATGGATTTGATTATGTTGTGATGGAAATATTTTTATGAATTACTTTATCTTATATGAATTGTTTTATGATGTCATGTTGTTTAAGAATCTCATTTTTACTATATGGGTTATGGAATGATGTATGATTTGTGATTTTGTGGCACACATAAGAATGGTATCATTATGAGATGGGTGGGACCTATATCTCCCTCCAATGCATTGGGTAAAGATTTTATATCTCATGAGATAGAAATGGCTGGAATGGTAGGTTATACCGGTTCAGTGAAACAGGACTGAAATGAGGAGTGAACTCGGTTCAGAAATGGACTTTGTCCACTAAGATAGTCTTGGAAATGAGTCTTGACTAATAAGAAATGATTCTCTATGATTAGGTGTGTATGACACAAAGTTTCATGTTTTATGTTATGATTATTGGGATTACATTTCACTACTATTATTTATCCCATGTTATGAAATTATGATCTCTTTTGCAGGTTAAGATTTCCAAAAGTTATGTGCTTATATATGATGTGATTGATATTTTTTTTGTTTACCCTTACTGAGCATTTGAGCACACCCTTTTGTATGTTTTATTTCCCTAGGTCAGGAAGAAGGTTATTAATTAGAATATGCCAAAAAGGGACTCTAGATATGATGAAATAAATGGGAGGCAAAGTAGATGCTTTATGAACTAGTTGTTTAAGTTTCCCAGTTTCTAAAGACACTATACCTATACGGTCCTTTCTTGGTTTTGTTATATGTTGTAATAAGTGTGCATCAAATCTAAAGTAATAACAATGTATGTAAAGTATGGTTCATTATAATAACATTCCATACAAAAAAAAGATTTATTTTGAATTTTTTTAAAGAATGTAAAAAGTTATGTAAAATTACATTTTTAATTATATTATAACAATATAAATAATCACATTAAATAATTTCCTGAATTTTTATAATTAATTTATATTATTATAAAAAAATCATTAAAACATTTAACATAATGTTTTAAAAGTAAAGTGTTGTGTTAAAGGTTAAACTGTTTCTTTAATTTTTAAAAACATTTTTAAAAGGAAAAATATGGCAAAAAAATGATCCTTATTATCCATTGAATCATAAATAATATATTTTCCAAAAAATTATGAATAATATAAAATAGGATGAGAAATTAAATATTGAAATTTTTTCATATGAGGTTTTATGTAAAAGGTTCCCTTATATAAAGGATGATTTTTCAAGTATATTATTTATCTTCTAGAATAATATGATTATGTTAATTATTTACACGAGTAAGAAAATTATACATGTTTATTATTACATTTATTTAACTTATTACCTTGTTATATATAATTACATAATCAATTATGAATATGACTAATGTCTTCCTGACATTTGGATTATATGTGCAAAACCACTTTGTTATATTGACTGCGGTCAAATTATTCATTATTTAAACATATCACGAATATTACTAATGATATAAAAACATTTTTATAAATAAATTATACTTTTTAAACCAATAATTAAATATAGTTATGAAAATGGAACTATGTTATTATCAAGGAGATGGTAGGCCCTACATATGCATGAGTAACATATATAATACTTCATCATTTAATAATTATCATATGATCATAAATAAAATATAACTATGTTATTATTTTAATGATTAGTATAAAATTAGTGAATATAATACTTCAAAATTTAATAATTATCATATGATCATAAATAAAATATAACTTAATTAAATATTTTTATATAGGTCATCAATGTAATTTTTTTTGATAAAAATATCACAACACAATGTGGACGTGATATTCTGCATTTATGAATGAATGATGTTTTCGTTTTTCAATGTAAGAAATAAAATGATATATTTTATATTTATCATTATAAATACTTAATGAATATAATAATTATATTTTTTTGTAACATATATTCAATAAAATTTTATATATTACCATCCATGTAAACTATTTGAAAAAAATAAATCACTTCATGAGCCAATAGTCTGTCATAAACATGAGAGACGTTATTGTATCCCCCATGAAATAAAAATTAATAAGGTATATGTGGTTCTAAAATTCCATAATATAATTTTTAATAAAAATATCATATATATATATATATACACTATAAATCCATTATTATAATAAACCGTGATAGGTGGGGATGAAAAATGAATTACATTAGTTTGTGAGGCAGTAGTCCCCTATACACACAAATGATGGTTTTATTTCTCATTTTATAGAATAAGATACTTATATAAGTTATTAAATTAAAATAATAACATATCATTAAATAAGATATAATTGTTTTATTATATCATCAAAATTTAAAAGTATTTGAAGGAGGTGTAGGACGAAATAAAATAAAAACACTTGGTTAAGCACAATACATCTTCTTCCAATAACCACCTTAAGATAGCTAAAATATAATTATTATGATGGAATTATAAAAAACATAATTTATATAGGTCTTTTTAATGTAATTTTTCTCTTTATTTGTGTATATATTGTATTATAAAGGGCGTTGATGGTGTGAAGAGACGAGAAGATGTGGTGGCCTTTTATAAGATGGGGGAGGGCCAAATTTGTAATTTTTCAGTTTTATCAATAATTTTATGTCACTATCTCATTTTAAAAAATCCAAAATGGATTATTATAGATGATATTATTATATAATTCCAAAATATATCCCAAAAATATAATTTACACGTGTTTTATGTTTTTTGGATTCTTATCGTTCTTTGTTTAACCCCTAGTAAACAAGTTCTCACATTAACCGCAATAAAATTATTTTACTATTTTCCCTACTCATTTTGAAAAAATTAATTTCAACATATTTTATAATATAAATTATACTTGTTATAAATATAGAATCTGTTTTACCCAATTAAATTATCACAAGGGGTATAATTTAATTTAAACTAAAACCCACATACATGATGAAAAATATGGTTTTCAATAAGTGTATATTTCAAGATAAAGATGGTTTTATATTAATTATATGACTACTAATAATCATTATATAAATTTTAATTATTATTTATAGGTATATAAACTATAAATATTATTTATATAATTCCCCTTTAGGGATTAATTTTATTTATAAAAATGGAAAAAAATTACACAATTTAAAATTAGTTTTAGAAAAAAAAATCTTTATAAAAACAAAAATAAACTTATAAAATATAAAATATAAAGATAAAAAAATAAATTATGCATATTAAATATAAATAAATAAGTATTTATTTACATATAAGAATATCCAAAAAATCATGGTACTTTTCAATTAATTAATTTATTGTAAATAAATGACATTTCAACAATAATATGTATTTTTAACTACTTACCAAAAAATATATATTTTCCATAAAATCCAAAACATTTACTGTAAATTAAATTTTTATATATTAATTTAAAAAATAGATTTGATTTTTGAAATTAATTATTCTCAAAATAATAAAATTTACTTTTTTAAAATATTCTTGAGAATGAGGAGATCATTTTTTAGGAAAATATTGTTTTAAGTGAAAATTATGATTTATTCTTATCCCTTTGTTATAAAAAGTATTATATGGATAATAAAATATTTCATAATATATATTTCTTATACATTTCACTAAAAAATCTGTAAAATATGTTAATTTAATTTTATATGATAAAAACACTTTTCTCACTTAAAATTAATATTTCAGAAAAAAAATCATTTAATTTCAAATTATTTTTATTACCATTAAAATACGTTGATCAATAGAGAGTCTATTATACAATTTAAATCAACATACTCTTCATAATTTAATTTATATTATTAATATATTTCAATTTAACGACTATATTATAACAACATATTTAAAATAATAATATTTCAAGGTTTATTTTATCTTGGTGTTGTCTATATTCATTATTATCTTGTGTAGCTTAATTTTATAATTTTATGGGTGTAAAACACAATTATATTTAACAAATTTAATGGTATAAATATTAAATTAATCTTTTTAAAATAAACTTACATTGAAAATATCTTCTATGAAATATTGCACCAACGAAAGGGATAATAATAATTTTTCTTAAAAAGATGGAAAGAGAAATATGAAGGCCTTATGAAATAAAAAAATTATATTTCCACATAAAGAGAACATTGGAAGGAACTAAAACCATGTATTTATAAAGAAGGTAAATTTAGGATATAACATTAAATTTTTTTTGATATATTGGAGAGACTATCAATGTATCAAAGAATATTATAATTTTTATTTCATGATAATTTTCTTAATGATTATGAATTCCATTACTATAAATTCCAATTAAAAATAATTACTTAGAAAGTATAATTTCATCATTTAATCAATGTACAGCAGAATTTCATCCTTTTGAAAATCTAGGATCATTCAAGATGATTTTTTCATGCCTAAAGCACTAAAATAATATTTTAATGAATAACATAATCCAAAAATGTTTAACAATATATTTATCCTATTTTTGTACAATAAATAAAAAAGTGGTTGACATAAGATAAGACTCGTTCCAAAAATAATAAAACATTTTTTAAAAATTAATCACAAAATACCCAAAAATCAATTTTGATCATTTGAAATATAATTAATAATAATTTTTATTGAAATATTCCCAAAATTTTTAAAAACCCAATACGTAGAATTATTTTATCACTTTTTCTTCAATGATTTGATTTATCATTTATCTCAAAATAATACAAGTCACTTTAAGGTTTCATAATAAAATTTCATGTGCCTTAATATTAGAATATCTAAGATTAAATAATACATTTCATAAATAAATTAAACAAAAAAATCCATAGTAATAATAAAATTCAAACATTTTTTCTTAAATAACTTCCCAAAATGATTAGTTTACCTTAATCATATAAGGATTACAAAATAGTGAAATTATTTTAAAAATAATAATCACCTAGTAACAAAAACAATTTTCAATCCCATAGTTATCTATAAAATAAAACAAATTCTCCCAAAATGAACTTAATCATTAACTTTAAAACTATTTCAATGAAAAAATTATTTCATAATAACATGTACATCACATAGGATAGTGGTTTTTATCTCACCTTTGTCTCCATTCGGTTGTGGGTTCAATCCCCAATTCATTTTCATATGGGATAATATTTCCTTTTTCAAAATCTATACTAATATAATTATTATAACTTTAATATAAATATGGTTAACATCCTAAAAATATTCGTAATCTTTTAATATCACATAACCCTTAAAATTTTAAACACCATAGAACTTGTGTCTATAAAGTGGAAATAAAATTATCTATCAACCTTTTTTTATGCCAATTAATGGATATCATAAACCATAAAAAACAATAAAAACTCAATAAATTTCTCCAAAATGACTCCCATAACATAGAAAATATGAAAAAATACTAATTAATTTAAAAATATTGTCATCCTTAAATCAACTATATCATCATAACACCTAAATACCATGATTTAGACCCCTAATAATTAAAAGTTCGGCATAATCAATTAATTGTGCTTACCCACCTTATTCCTTGATACTTCATTACTATAAAAAATATGAACCATTTCCTAATTTTTAGAAATTTAAAAACATAAGACCTGATATAATCTATTCCTTTCATTTTTCATCTACAGTTTCCTTCTCTTTCATTGTAATGACATTAGGAATTGTTATGCATTTATATTCCCAGTCTTGTATATCTCATTGTTCATACTTCCACCTAGTACATCATGTTTCATAATTCTCAAACTCCTAAGATTTTAAAAAATAAATTTATAAATTTATAATAATTCTATTCCACATTATGGTGTTAACTAAACGCTTCATTTTCCCTTAGAAATTTATTTCTTTATTCTAGGGTGTTTCTTCCTATTTCTTGACCCACAAATCATAAAATATTTCTACATTGTGATATTTTTCACATGAATTTATATTGATGCAATTTTTTCTTTTGGTTGGTTCCATAAGAAACTCAAATATGTTTATAATATCTATAATAACTCATGATAGTTTTTTATGAATAAAAGAAATGTGTTTTTAATAAAACTCCCATTCCATTAGGTTTCCCACTCAAAAAACTAGCAAATTATTCTTTTCATTAATTTTTAATTTGGTTCATGCTAAATCCAACCATTTACTAAAATAAAAAAAAGGCTTATTTGAGTTTATCAAATAAAAAATAATAAACCATCTTATATGGAGGATAAATAGTATGATATCTTTAACCATTACATCCTTTATTCAACTCTTTATATTAATCCAAAATAATTATAATTATCCCTATAGTACTAATATTTTTTTCAAATATGATGTTAAAATTAAGATCAATTAATATCTAAAACACTAAATTTATCTAATAATCTACATTGATACCATATATAAAGAACCATCATTAAATATTACATATTCTAGTGTCATTAGATAACAACTCACTATCATATTCCAATGATATTTTCTGTTTTATAGCATCATTAAATTATGTCATAACTCAAATATAAAAAATCATATTTTATAAACTGGACACTTCTAATCAATATAATTATTTTCATAATATAATTATTTAAAAAATAAACCTATTTTGATTGCATGAAACGTCATGAAAATTTTAATCTTGAGGACTTTTATGTCCTTAGTCAACATTAATACCATATAATATTTTTTAAAATGATATATTATCAGAAAATAAATTATAAAGTACATAAAATAAATAAGAGAAACCAATTATTTGATGGATTTTTTTTAAAAAAATACTAATTAGCATAATATTTCAACAAAAAGTAAGAAATTTATTACATAAGAAATCACCTTTTATTTCTAAATATAATTATAAAATATTTCCAATTAAAACGAAATGAAAAAATAAAACTCATAAATGTTTTTTTGATAACATGATGAACTCATGAAATTTTTTTCACAGTGTCATACTTTTGAACATTGTTATGTACAAAATGAATTCTTATGAAAAAAAATGTTCATTGGTTACCTATTTATAAATCATAAGATAGCCATAGAAATTCAATATAATCGTAGATAAAATTATTGTTTCTTGGGAAATATTTTTCTATATAACTCTTGAAAATGGAATAACTATACAATCATTATTCATACTAAATTCATTGGACGTTTGTAATGGAAACACGTATCCTTTTTTTCTAACATAATCACCAATAAATAGTTAATAACAAAACCTCCCATCCTTTGTTTATAATATAATTATCCACAATTGGTTTATAACAGTACCACACATCATGATAAATAATTTCAAAAAATAATGAAATAATCATAACACTAAAAATCTATAAATTTTCATCAATAAAATCATAATATATTCATATCACTCATAATTAATAATATCACAATTTTTAAATATCCACACCATTTAAAACAAAATTTTCAATACCAAAATATCTATAAAAGAGGAAAGAAAAATTGCTTTAATAAAAAAATGATATATTATAATGGAATATATAAATAAAATTGTGGTCACAATAGAGGGAAAATGTTCAGTCATCCTATATGGTAAAATAAATTTTTTTTGTATTTTTCTCAAAAAATTAGTACAAAATATGTAAAAAATCCCTTTTGAAATCCATTGAAATATAGAAAATTTGACATTAAATTTCCTTTATAAATAATTTATAACTATCTAAATAATCCCATAAAATTTTAATAATTATGGAAGTCGATGAAAAATCCATAGAAAAAAAATCATTAATTTTTCCAAATATATTGTTTATAATGTAATGTGTCTCTATATAAAACACTAAATGATTTCTTATTTTATTAAATATTTTATAAATAATTTCATCAATGGTTTAAAATTAAAGTTATAACCCATTGATATATAAATATTAATTTTATTAAAACATTTTTAACAATATATAAGAAAACTATCTTGAAAATAAAATATTTAAAACTTTTTAAAATAACGTTTATGTTTAGAGGTACC
Organism: Viscum album; assembly: GCA_963277665.1. NCBI lineage: Eukaryota > Viridiplantae > Streptophyta > Magnoliopsida > Santalales > Viscaceae > Viscum > Viscum album. The sequence goes on from OY728153.1 coordinate 84,665,949, forward strand.
TTAATATTATTTCGATTCATCATGTACTTTATTTATCGTCCCCAATGATAAAATTATGTTAATTAATTATTTTTTTTATAATTATTTATCATGTTAATGATTCATTTTTTTCACTATAATCACGTTATATAAAATTACTTAATCAATTACAATTACAATGTATATTTTGAAAATAGTTTGATTATATATCCAAAACAACATCTATCGATTTAAAATTATCAAGGAGATTCTCTTTTCATCATATAAAATATAATAATCATGAAATAATTATAATTTTTAAATATAAATCATAAATTTAAAACAAATCATGGTAGATGAATATGAAAAATATAATATGTTATGATCACTGAGACGGTAGGTAGTACATACGCCTGAGAAAATTTTCCATTTTCCAGTGCACAATGTGTAATGACCGTATGTAATAATTAATATTTAAAAAATTATAATCGTATGATAAATACCAATTTATTTTTCAAAATATATATATTTATACTAAAAAGATTAAGGAAGTTCCATTATTATTAAAATGAAAAAACACAAAATGATGATGGATAGGCTCATACACTAATACATTCCCTTATGCCTAGTAGAAGAAAAGAGAACAAAAAACCTAGTCACAATAGGAACAATCATAATCACCACCCTAATCAGATTCATAATGAAAAGGATCATGGAACATGGTAACTGCAGCTGGCTTCAAATATGAATATTATTTCCTCTTTCTTACTTCCTTAGGAGAAACAATTTGGAAACCATCATCATCCACAAAAATATCTCTCCCTTTAGATAAACTCTAAATATATGTTAGTTTATTTGTATAATCATCCTCAACATAGTCCCACCTTCTGTGGATAACCTTTGTTTCCCTTAATATGGTAATTTCCACATGAATATTTGATGCATTTACATCACTAGTATTTTTCCCTATGAATATCAAGAAAATGTCATGATTATCCACTCCTATATTCATTTCTCCCTCAGATCCATGCTCAGAACCAAAACCATGGCCATTCATGGCTCAGATCTAGTCAACTCCTTCCTATATTCCCCAAATTCATGTATAGGAACACTTCATTTAGTCTCTTGATCCACTGGAGGTTGTTGTACCAATTTTAAAAGGAATATATTTCACCAATTTTGGAACATTATAATAAGTAAAACATTATCCTTTTTCATCACCAACAAAAATCTCATTATTTTAAATTTTTGGCTCCATTATCTTCTTATTAAAAGAGGCCTCATGATTCCATTTTAGTAAAAAATGTGAATATAATGTTTTTACTGCACTAATTTTTAACATGTAAAATAACTTGATGTTCTATAATGAAATTATTTAACATCTAATATTAGACATTTAGAGATATGTCATCATCCACTTCAGATAAAACAATATTATGAATCATGCAAGAAAAGTGATCTACTTCTACCAGGAACCTATAATAATTACGAAATGCATCATCCTCATTGGTCCAAACCATTTTTAATTTTATTCTTATGGAATAATAACTTTCAAAATAATCTTAGGATGCAAAATGATCTAGTCAAGACCACTAATTTTAATCCAAACTTGATCTTTGTTATTTTTTATTGTGAAAGGATTGAAAAGTAAGCCCTAATGTTAAAAGAAACCCATATATGGATTTATCAAAATTAATCGAATACCCAAGCTCTTAATTTCAGATACTTTGATGGGAAATTAATATAGAATAATCCATCACCCCTAGGTAGCATCGCCCATCAAAAAAACCCCAAACAGAATTTAACTTCCTGACCAAATCCTCAATCTTCCAAAATTTTCCTCCCCTAGGAAGAAATAGAATGTAAAAAAATGAATGATCTAAAATTTTAAATCTATCATTTATAGATTCTCTATTGAAATCCACATGGGAATTTTCACCCATTTTCAGAATTCTTTTAGAAGCACAATCACTTATAGATATGAATTTTTGTCAATTAGAATCTCCTATAATACCTACATTGTAACTTATAGGGTTTCATTGATCTATCAAATGATCTACTACATTATAATTCATCATTGTATCCCGAGTCATGGATTTAGACCATATCTCTATTGTATCCAATGAAAAAAATTCAAAAAGACATCTCTTTAGGAATCCAAGCCTCACTCGCCTTTGATAGATTCTTATCAGTCAATGATATATGTGTCTCCTTTAGATTTTCCATCACCATCATATCATTCACTATCGTAGTTCATTGATTGGACACCACCAGACCTATGTAGTCCTCCTGTTTTGTAGATCTCACCAAATTCATGTCATATAGTATATATCTTCATGGTATGTCAGTCTTGGATACCATCAACATGTGTCGGTGTTAAACCTTATCACCATCCACTGGCTCACGATGAACCACATCACCCACTTCTGGAACCATCACACAATAATATTTATATACATTCATTGTTGAGGTTATAGTCTCCCCACCAGATCATTGAACATTCTAATATATCACAAGATCCTTAATTGGAGGGAAAATGGACACCTTCTATGGGTTGTAATAGCAAGTGAGATAGATAGTCCTCCCAATCAGAAAACATAGACGCCATGGATGTATTGAGAGAAATCCTCTATCTCGAACACTACCATCTACGTAGACTCTATGAATTTGATCATAGATAACCATAAAAATTTTATACATATATATGTTCCATGTGATTTAGTGATGAAAAAATAATCACATCACATCTTCGAGGTTATATTCCACATGTACGCAAGAATAACGTTATCACAATTCATTGTAATAATGAAAATGATATAGTATATTTAATAATGGAAAATATGTCATGAATATAATTATTACATTATTTACATCACTTATATTACATAACTCTATCCTTTTTACCTTTCATGTAAAGAGTTAGTGAAAAACAAATCACATCACTTCACGAGTTGGTAATTTTCTATACACACTTACAACGTTATCATATCCTCCCAGAAAAGAAATTAGAAGGTATATATGGTTTAATGATTAATGAATTATAAATATTTCAAAAATAGCATACATACGGATCAAATCCTCTATTATTAAAAATATGAAGAGGCATCTATGAAAAAAAATTATATCGGTTCCTGAGGTTGTAGTCCTCTATACATATGAACAGTCGTTTTGTTTCCTATTTGATGAAATTGATGAAATATATATGTTATTACATTAAAATAATTAACTCTAATTATATGTGAGATATTTTTTGTATAATATCATAATATTAATTAATATTTCAATGATGTGGATAATAAATTAATAAACACAAGGTTAAGCATAATACCTCTTCTTTAGAAAACCTCCTTTACATAGCAACAAAAACCTTTATAAGATGTATTTATGATAAAAAACATTCATTTGGTAACTAAGGAGAAAATTATGAAAGGTATTTTTTATGTATAGACTAAAACAAAAGATATTGATGTCCAGAATATTAGATAATAGTGATTGGCCTTTTATAAGTTGGGTGAGTAGCACACTTGTAATTTTTCAATGATTTTGAATAATTTAATGTCACTTTAATGGTCATAATGCTCCAAAATGTTCCATTCACGAGAACTGGATGAAAAAAGGTTGAAATAGTGCTTCATAATATAATTTAAAGAAAATTTAGGTCATTTTAACTCGTGTATTTTTAGATTTTCCCTTTGTAGACCCATTTTCACCTTAACTGTGGTTCAAAAAATTATATATTTTGACTATTTTATATGAGAAAAAAATTAATTTTTCATTATTATATAATATTAATTATTCCTTATTAAAAATATTTAAATAAAAATAAAAATATTTAATTAACTATAGTAGTAGAATTTATTTTAAAATTAATCCAACAAATGTGATGAAAAGGCGGGTTTTCAAAAGAGTGAATTTTTCAGAAAAAATATGATTTTATATAAATATATGTATATTTATAATAATTATTTTAATTTAAATGAATATATATAAAATATATTATATAAATTTTTTTTATATAATTCCTAATTAATTTTTATATTAATTAATTAAAATGGAAAACATTATTCACTTTAATACAATTTTCGAAAAAAAAATCATTTTAAACCCAAAATTAAACTTATACAAAAATAAAATATAAAGATTATTAAAATGAAATTAATTTGGATAAATACAACTAAATATTAATTATTTTACTTGAATTCATATTCATAAAATTATTTTACTTTAAATTAATTTATTTATTTAAAAGAAATTAAAGTTTTTCCAAAATTAGATAAGTTTCACTATTCACTAAAAAATCTATATTCTCAGAATATTCCCAAAATTTAACCATTTGTTAAATTTTATATTATAATTTAATAAAATATGTTCATTATTTCAAATTCATTTTCTTAAATATTTAAATTCATTTTTTAAAAAATAATCAAGAAAAACATGTTAAATTCTCTTTTTTGGAAAATATAGTATCTATGAACAAAAAAAGATTTATTTTTATTCAATGCTTAGAAATTAAATTAAATGAATCATAAAAAATTCAGATAAAGATATAATATATATATATTTCATTAAAATCATTCAAAAAATTTATTAATTAAATTTATTAATGAAAAAACACTTTACTCGTATAAAAACGTTAATTCAAAAAATCATTTACTATAAAATGATTTTTATTTTAATTTAAAATAAATTTATATCCAATAAATATATTATAATTTTTTACATTTTTTCCCATTCATGGAGTATCTATTCCTAGTACGGATTTTACATGGATCTATAAAAAACTAACAGCTCTCACATTCATTATGGGTCATGGGCCTAATTAATAAAGGTAAGTGTTCATAGGGTTACTTAACTGAAAATTCATAATAACTCAAATATATATATAGGATTGAAGTTAGGTCTCATAAAACCATTTTTTTGAGTTATTTTATACTCTATAATGCTCTTCTAGATTTATGACATATTTCTTTATCCCTTTTAAATTTCAAATATGGAACTTCTCACCCCAATGTAATAAAAGTGAGTAAGAGACATGTCTTGATGGGAACAAATCTGTATAAATCATATGTTTTAAATAAATGGATAATAATATTTTATATGATAGTTTATCCATCATTTTTACTTTTATTTAATTATTATTTGAGTTTTAGGCCATGTAGTTAGACGTTATTGAATTTATTTTCATCCAGGTAATTATAGTTAATTTGATTTTAGGATAAATTAAATGATAGGGACATTAAATGTATCCTTATAATGGGAATCAAAACCAAAATAGTTCTATTAAAATTATTGGGACACATAATAGCTTTAATATTATTCTAACAAGGAAAAACTATAATTTTTAGTGTCATGTGGCCAGGAAATCTAGGAGAAAGGGTCCATGAAAATCCCAGATTTGGATATTTGATTAAATTATCCTAGGGACCAAAAACATATTCTACCATGTTGGATATTCCACTAATAAAAATATTTCTCCATAGGGATGCTGATTGAAGGAATTAGATGACATATGGTCATCTAGGTTAGTTGTGAAACTAATGGGAATATAGCCCACCAAAAATTAGTGTATGTATATGATATTGGTTTTGAAAATCTAGGAGTCTTATTAAATATCCAATTTTTATAAAAATAAAATCCCAAGTTGTTCTAAATGGTTTGGTGTTATACTTATAGGGGATGAACAAGATGATTCTTAATTGGTAATATGACCCTTTTTTGGGTTTTCCCAGATGGGAATATTTACCTTTAAGTGGGTGATAAAATGGTTCATGACTATACTGAGTAGGAGGTACACATAGAATATATATGATCATGATGGTGACAAGATTTCCATTGAACTCTAAGACCTTGTGAGTTTTACCTGGTGTGAGAGACAATAGAAATATAAAATTTAGTTATCCTAAACAACCTAAATTTTTATTGGAGGACAAGGGTTAGAATATGGAATTGGGATATATCATAAAAGAAAGACTATGGGAATAATCCCTAAAGGATCACTAAGTGAGATATATTATTATATTTCACTAGTTAACAAGGGTGATTTCAAGGCCATAAAATTAGGAAGAAAGTCAGAGCATGCATATTCCTATTTCCTCACTTATTTTCAAACCCCATAGTAATGGTGTACATATGCATGCAGATATGACCCAATATCTTCACATTTCATGTCCTGTATGAGGGTAAATTCCATTTATATAAAATTTTCAACCATACGTAGGGTTGGAATAATCATTACAATGATAATTCATTAGTTATTGGATGATAAACCATGCTAATAGGTTGGGTAAATATGGGGAATACCTTTTACAATGGGAATTCATTATAGAGGGGGAATGTTGGTGAATCCTATTCTTTTACCATATGTGTGTGGGGCCTTGGAGGAGGTATTATATTCCCCCTCTTAGGGATGTCCCAATGTAAGGAGTTACCTATCACTGATGATATGAGAGAGGGCATATAGTGTACTTTTCCTAGATGAAACATAGGTGTGTGAGAGGGTGATTTTCCCATGTGATACTTGCGTAAGGTAGCATTGACATCACCTTCCTAATGGTTAGGCTACTAGGGAGAACCTTACCTTGCTTAAACCTACAAGATATTTCTATGACCCAAACCATATATTTCTTAGGTGTGCTGGAGATCACGTTTTGGGAGTGGAACTGCCTCAGAAACCAAACATGGTTAAGTTCGTGCTTTGATTATTGGAGTGCTACATGGATGGTTCTGTGGAGTTTGAGTAAAAAATAGGGTGACAAAATATTTCAGAATTATTCATGCATTAAAATCATATTAAATTGGGAGGAAAATTGTCTTATTCATATGGCATCTCAATACCATGGGTGATATATGCAAGTTTCACAAATCCATTATATAGGTCTCTCATGAAGATAGAACCAATGTATACCTCGGTTGTAGGATGGACCTGTGTGTGTTTACCCATTTAGGTCAGAACTTGGTAGATTTTGTTATGTAAGAGTGACATGGGTAAATCTAGAAACACAAGGTATATCTATATGAGGTCCACTCGGAAAACACATGGGACTGAAGGGGTGTTTTTACCTTTTATTATTTTTCCTTCTCCCAATACATGAGACATTTATATTTGAGGTTTTTCAATATTATGTGAAAATGGGAGTTTTAAAAATAACACTTGGAGATTATTTATAATTAGAATAATATGATCTAATCGTGAGTTAAAGAAAAATTAATGTAGACATTGATGAATCCTTCATTCAATGGCCTTCACATGTTTATATGCTTTTTTATCTTCGAGAACATTATAGATTTTGTATATTATAGGAGGAAATAATGGAATGGTATATTCAAGTTAATTGTAACACCAAAAGATTTTATAATTTTTTTAATAAATTTAAATTCCTTACCATCTAGAATTAAATGAAATATGAATTATTTATGAAATAAGGAACTACTAAAATATTTTTATTTAATTTGATAGTTATCTCCAATCCACTGGAATGGTGGGTATGAATAATAATAAATATATTATGAAAATATATTTTTTATGATGGTGTATATAATAGATTCATTTTTGAATAATTATTTAGAAATAGGAATTAAAACCATTTAAAAATAAACAAAATCTTTAAAAAAACAATATTTATTGGGAAAACATGTTTTTCTCAATGAATTAAATAAATCATATTAGGTGAATGATTTTAATTAGAATTATATATTATATATTAAATATCTTTTTTAACATTCATCATATTTGTTTTCATGGAATGAGCTAAGAGTAAATCCAATTTTATTTTTAAAATGGAATTTTTCAAATAAGAACCATCATTACATTTTGAGAACATGTTTTAAATTTAATTTTTTACACATTTAGAAAATTTATTTGAAAAAAATAATTTAATTAATGAAATCATCATTTCAAAATTATGTTAGGGTGAATTTTTGGGAATTTTCTAGAAAGGTAAAAAAATTCTTGAATAGTGTAAATACACTTTTTTATTAAAAGAATCATTTTTGATATGAGAATTTACAAGATACTATTAATTAAAAAAGTGTCCCAAATTAAAAAATAGTTAAATTATTTATCCATTAATAAATGTTATGTCATATTTTTCATGAGAATGCACATGTACCCTGGTAACCCGATAACTGAGTCGGTCCTAACACCCCCTGAAGGGCATTCCCATTTCCATGGTTTAGAGAATAACACATAGTATTAAGATTAATAGGAAAGTGGGAATGATTTCTTCACTTTCAATTCAGAAAAGAACTTATCAAATTAGTATATGTATAAAAGAAATAAGCCTTGAGTAGAGTAAAAAAATACATATAGGTATAACAACCCAAAACACTAAAATCAAAAGTACTATAATATTGAGAAAACTACCCATGTCCCAATAGATGCAATAGAATATGTCCATAGATCAAAACATAGAACAACATCCAAGTAGGGCATTACACTGGCTTTAACCTAGAAAGATAGAATCCAAAAACACCCAAAGGAATAGGTAGGGTGTGAGCTAAAAATATTAGTGGGGTCTCTCCAAGGATTCCAAAACAAATTCCAATATTAAATTAAACAAAAATAAATTTCAATTTAAAATAATAGGTCAGTAGTTTTATAAGAATAACTAAAAAAATTGATGATTTATATTTCAAAATATGAAAATAATTTAATCAAATGATTTACTTTTTAATTGATGGACCATTTCCAAAATTAATCCACTTTTCAAAAATTACTTAAAAAATAATTTTATATAATATGGTTTATATAAATCAGAAGGAATATAAAAAAGATTACAATGATGTAATATATTCATTTGAAATACTAACAAGTGAGAAACATGATCATATGAAAAATAAGTTATGATATTTCCAAGCTATAGGGATTCCACACTCAAGGTGACACGACTACATGTACATTAATCCATTTGAACTCAGGCTAAAGTGGACTCATCACCATCACATAAGGGATATGATGTGTTGCATATATGTTTTGGAATGTTATAAATTATAACATTACGTCCAATTATCTCACTAACTACTTAATACTTTCATGTTCTCTACTATAAAAAAATTATGGGAAAATTATATTCAGAAACCTTAAAATAAAATCAATCTTATTTTTCATTTCAAATATTCAAATTTCTATTTAAACCCCATAACATAGATTTTTAATTAAAAAACATGGATTTTCCAATATAAAATAAAAAGGTTCTTATAAAAACCAATTTAATCAATTTTCATAATATTAGAATTTGAAATCAAATCCCAATTCAATTTCAAAATCCACTTTCACAAATAATATTCAACATTTTAATGTTTTTACAAGATTCCATAAATTTCACAACAATCCACCATTTCAATGGAATTTGGGGTTTTCACATTTTCTCCATCAAATCCATATCAATAATTAAATTGAAAATTTTAATGAAAACAATTTACATCCAATCCTTAATTTAAATTTAAACATTTAAATTCCACAAATTTCCATAAACAAATCTAAATTCAATGTAATTGGGGTTTTTGGAATTTCATGCCAAAAAGACATTTTGAAACCCCAATTCAATAGAATTGGTTATTTGGAGAAAAAACTACTAAAATACATATAATTAAAAAAATATTTCGTTTAATTCAAATAATTAAAATTAAATAATGTAATATAGGGGTAGCATGAAATGGACATCATAACAGAACCACCTTTCGTAGGATCACAAGATCTAAAATCACAATGTCATACATGAAAAAATCCACTAGGGAATGATGAAAACAAGGATCTATGAATAAAACCTCTATTTAGATTCAAATGAATTGGTATTATTTCCACTAATCAACATAGGGATTCATGGAACCCTTAATAGGAGAAGATATATCATGGGAGAATGAGAACATGAAGAGGAAAGTAACTATGAGAATACCGATGGGGATTCCTAAAGTGTTAAATCACTTCTCAGATGAATACAAGTGTCCCAAAACACATCTTGGGAGATAAATGTAATATAAAAATTGATTATGGGTTGTTTTGGTCCATCGTTATCCTAAAAGGGGTGTTCAAGAATTTTTAATCAAAATTTGAATTAATTAAAAACACGTACACATGTTTTCCTAGAAATCGCCACATGCTTTGAAAAACTATTTGGTATAACTAAGAACATTTTTCATATTATTTTCCTTATTTCTCCCAAGAGAGAACACTTATGGTCTATCTGTAGGCCTACTATGAAAAATCCAACTTCCTTGGGTTGCATGGTTTACTCTACGAGGGAAACTTATTTGGACTAACCATGTTTCAACCCTGAACTAGCCCTAAAAAATCATAAATATTCAAACTTTATCATGAGGTAATCAAAAATGGAATCGAACCAAATCATGATAAAAAATAGGGGTTTAGGAATACCTGAAAATAGTAACAGAATGTTATAACCTCCCCACCATAAGAATTATCTTCCCCATAAAGCCAACTCAAAAGCATCCATGAAAAAAAGATAAGGAAACTAATCTATCATTAGTCCCTCCTTCTCCCATGTATCATGAGAATTAGAACTGTGATTCCATAGAACAATAACTAAAGGTATCACCATCCATTAAAGTAACTTGGGTTCATAATCAACTATCTTGACTGGTGGTTTTTTCATGGAAAATCATGTTCAAACTCAAGATCACTCTACCTAAAAGCATGATATGGTTTAGTTAGATACATTTAAAGATGATATAAATGTAACACATTGTGTATAAACATAATCTATGTTGTATGTTCTAAATGATAATCAATCATTACCACTTATTAAAAAACCTCAAAAAGTCCCACAAAATGAGGAGAAATTTTCCCATCCCACCCAACCCATCACTGATCCAATAGAGGTGAAACCATCATGGAAACCTGGTCACCAACTAAAAATTCCAATTTTCTACATCACTGATCAGCATAATACTTATATCAGCTCAGTTCCATCCCCATTCATTGATGAATACACTATATCATTTTTTTCACTATTGGGCTAATCTCGGTCCAAGCAAGGAACATTCAACAAATCTCTGACCAACACAACAGAGATTTACAAGGATATTTATACAAGGCCTAAAAATGATCCATTATGGTCACAAAATGGTAACTATATTTATATAAACACACAACTACCCCTAGGTGACCATCCTAAGATCCTAAAAAGTTATGAACAGAAACACAAAATAGATCCTCATGAATTTGTATATCTCATTATGTTTGGAAAATACCAATGTTAGTGGTATAGTTTACTCAAATGGATGTGAGATCCCAATGACTCTTAAATGCCTCTCTAAAAAAGATGTGTTAATCACGGATCCTTGTTAGAAACTATAGCATAAGGTTTTCTATGAAAACAAATAATCTCATTCACAAGGAGATTTTTTACTCCTTAACTTTAGTTGTATCATGAATGGGTATAAAGTGTTCTTAATTTTTCATCCTTTCGATCCAAACCCATATAGAATTATTATTTCTTTTGGTAAATGGAAACCCAACCAAATAATCAGTAGAAATTACATCCAAATTCCATATAGGGACTGAAAGTGGCTATAGAAAACATGAAGGTTTTTGGAGCTTGACCATAACCTGTGGTCACGTATAACAATGAGAAACAAACTTAACAGTTCCACATGTCATACGTTGCCACCATTAGTTAATTGCATTACATACAATATCTTCGTGGATACTAGGTTCATTTCCCACTAGTAACTAAAAAAATTCCCCATTATAGAATTCCTTATAAAAATATGGTACGAACACATTATTCCGAAAGAATAGAATTTCCTTTTTGGATAATGACCAATCATGCATGGTCTCCCTACCCTTAAAAGTGTCTATAATGCTATGGAATTCACCATAAATATACTATTATTAGTGAATTAATTCGATAATAGTGTATATCAGCAGATCATTGGACAAGGAAACATCATCCCTTGATTCATGGATCCCAATTTTCATCAGTGCAATTAGATCCCTCAAGTTCTTCTCTTTTGGTGATTCTTTCACTATTTGGGTCGGAAGTTTCCAACTCAAAGCATCTTCAATGATATTTCCTTTCCCTGAGGTATAGGTGATGTCGAAATCGATAGACTATAGGTATTGCACCAAATTCTTCAGGAAGATATTTTAAAACATTTGAGCTAAGATATAACTCAAGATCTTATAGTCTAAATTCAAGGTGATCCTTTCTTCGAAAAGGTAATGCTTCCAACTTTTAAGCTCATGAATCATAGCTTCATGTTCTTGGTATTAGGGGACATAATTATTCTCATCTAGCCTAAGCATAAGAGAGCCATAATAAATAACATGATTTCACTACATGATTACTCAACTCAAGCTTAGACTCGATGTATTACAAATGACAATATAGCCATGTCCAACCACTAGAAGAGTGAACACCAGCACAAGAGTAAAAATATGTTTCATCTCAATAAAATAATTAAGACATTTTTCATTCAAATAAATCATTACTCTATTATGGGTTTTTTAGTAATCGAAGAATCCAAAATCAGAAGTCCTTCCTGAACTGATGATAATATCTATTTAATCCTAAGAAGCTCAGGATCTCGAAGGAATTTTCTCCCAAGTCATAATCGCCTTCACCTACATAGGATCAATTGATATTCCTTATTTTATAACCACGTGTCCCAAGAAAATCACTTCCAATATATATAAGTCACATGTTTAAATCTTGGAATAAATATGGTTATGTTATATAAAACACAAAACTATTCTTAGATGATGCACATTATCATCTTCAGACGTAGATTAAATGAGCATTTCATTTAAAAAGACTACCACTAAGGTATCATTACACTCATGGAAAATTATTTTTCATCAAGGTCATGAAAATAATTGGATCATTGGTTAGAAAAATAATAATTACATGGTACGAATAATGTCTCTACATTCTCTGAATGTGGTTTTCTGAATGTAATATTATTTTATCATCAACTGATGGTAGAAATAATGAAGATTAATGTTCTATAACCACTTAAACCCTTTAATAGATCATATATCCAAGGGAAAAAATAATTTGTTTTAACATAACTCTATTGTTATTTCAATAATCAATACATAGGTGAAGTGAACCATAATCCTTATTCAAAAAGAGAACCTCCACTTCCCATGGCGGCATGATCAACCATATGAGTCCTTTCTCAAGAAGATCATCTCACTGGGACTTAAACTCTTTTATTTCGTCTTCTAATATATAGTGTGAGTAAATAGATAGTATTCGAACACCAAGATTTATAAAAATTAAAAAATCAACCCCCAATTGATTCCACTTTGTCATGAACCAGCCCAGGTACCCTAGTAACATGATAACTGAGACTGTCCTGTCATGGCTTGAAGAGTGTTTCTAATACCCAGGAGTCGGAGAATAACTCCTGGAATCACAAAAAAATTGAATGTGGTAATGAATTTTCTACAACTAATGTAGAATAAAACATAAAAAATTGGTATTCGTACTAAAGAAACTCCCCTCGATTTAATGTACCAGATGTTAAGTAGGTATAAAAACCAAAATTACAATAACAAAATTTAATAGACAATATAAAAAATTTCCCAATTCCCAACAAACACGACTGAACAATCCTATTGATAAATAGGTCAATCCACCAATAAGTAGTACATTACGCTATCTTGAACATGGAAAGATAAAATCTACATGGACCTAAAGTTACATGTAGGGTGTGAGCTAACAATCCCAATAGGATCTCACCAAGAATTCCATAATAGATGCAAATATTAAATTAACCACAGAAAACATTCAATTTTAGAAAAATGGGTTTTGAATTTTCTAAGTATATTAATAATAATTCATGTATAATATTTAAAAATATGGAAATATATTAAGAAAAAATATTACTTTTTAATTTATGAAACATTTCCAAATAAATGGATCTTTTAAAAAATTTATTAAATAATCAATTTTGTATAAAACAATATATATAAATCAGAACGCATATAAAATAGTTTCCAATAATGGAATATATTCATTTCAAATACAAACAAGTGAGCAATATGGTCACATGCCAAAGATGGTAAGACACTTCCATGCTTTAGTTAATCCATACTCAAGGGGAAATGAATATATGAACATATGGCTATTTGAACTCACGCCAATTTGGACTCATCAATATCACATTAGGGATGTGACGTGCCACATTTATGTTTTTAAACATTTTAATCTTAATGTCCAATCTAAACAAACCACTAACTACCTAGGGGTTTTATATTATCTAGGACAAAACAGTGATGGGAAATTTATTTCATGGACCATTAAAATACTATTAATTCCATTCCCCATTTCAAATATGAAATTTTCCATTTAAAACTCATACCAATTATTATTAAAAAAAAATATTACTTCATTTATCATATAAGCCAAAGGTTCCAAGAAAAATTATTTTAATAAGTGTTTATAATAGAAGAATTTGAAATCAATTCACTATTCAATTTCCAAATCCTCTATCAGAAATTGTATTCAATTATTAAAATATTGAAAAGATTCCATCAATATAACAATAAACCTCCAATTCATTAGAATTTTTTTTCAAACTTTTCTCATGAAATCAATTTCAAAAATTAAATTCAAAAATTTATGTGAAATAATTTCCATAAAATCATCATTTTAGATTGATAATTTAAAAATTACTAATTTCCATAAATGAATGCAAATTTAATAGAATTGGGGGTTTTCCAAATTCATACCAAAAATCCATTTTAAAACTCCATTTCAATGGAATTGGATTTTTTCAGAAAACTAATTGGAAGACATTTAATTAATATTAAGAAATTTCATTTTAATTAAAAAAATGAAATTAAATAAATTAATTTAGGGTTAAAATAAATGGGGCATCAGGATGGATGCACCTACCTCAGAATCACATGATCTCAAATCACAAATTTGTATACAGAAAAATCTAATTTATAATGAAGAAACCTAGAATATATGAATAATACCTAGGTTTAGATCCCCAAACATTGTTATTGCATCCATAAATCAACATGGGTATTCACAGAAACCTTGGGAGGAGAATAGGGGACTAGGGAGAACAAGAACGGGAATAGGAAACTAACAGCGAGAATATCAAAGGGAATTCCTCAATCTCCAAATTGATTTCAAGAGGTTTATACGTTCAAATAACTCTTCTTCCGATCTCCAAGGAGGTTACAAAATGATTATGGGTCATTCTGGCCCATCATGAACCTATAAGGGGGGTTCATGAATTTTTAATCAAAATTATAATTAATTAAAAACCCCTACATAAGGTTTCTAGGGCAGAGCCGCATGATTTTGAAAACTATGTTGACTAACAATGAAATTATTTTAAATTAACCATATCATTTATCCTTATAGGGTTCATGTATCCAATAACTATGTTCCAATCATGAAAATTATCAATTCCTTGGGTTGCATGGTTTACCCTAATTGGTCACATGTTTTAGGCTAACCGTGCACTAGCCCAGAATCATTTGAAACATTAAAAATTTCTCCTGAAGAAACCCCAAAAGAAACCCAAAAAAGAAGAAATATAAAAAATTGGGGTTTAGGAATAACTGAAAAAAATTAGAATATGTTGCAATTTTAATGGATTTTATATTTAAATTTGATATAAATCCCTATCAGGATTTTAAAATTTTTCTCTTTTGGAAAATGTTTTCTCATCAAATTTAATGGATTATTTTTAAATTATATTATAATAATTATATTATTATAATTTATAAAAATGGAATCGATATTTTTAATCAGAATAATTTTAATCATATAATATTTTCAAATTAATATTTAGTCAAAAAAGTATTAAAATAGAAAAAGTTAATTTCTGCAGTTATTGTTAAAATATGTTTACATAGGGGTAAAAATAAAAATATAAGGGGTGAATTTACCAATTAACAAATCCAAAATACATTTATGTAACTATTTAGACCTTATAATCTACATAGTTTATAATTACCCACTATAGATTCTTTTCATATGGAAAATGTGGTTATACATTATTCATTTTAGAAACTCCATGTGTGTCATATCCCTCAACTATAAAAGGAAAACCCTCCCCTCTCAACTTCACACTCCCAGAAAAATTTATTTCTAACTAGACCTAACAAAATCTCATACTTACACTTCATAAAATACTATATAGGACATATTTATATCATAAATCCAATATCAGAAGAAATTGCAATATTCCTATAATGGTTTTCTAAATTATATGTAATGTTTAAAACTATGCCTTTACTTTATACATCATCATCTAACTCCCTAAAATATAAATCAATAATGATTATTTAATTACACCATTTCATACATTTAAATTATATATTCTTATATTAATGGAATAACTTATATTAATCTACTCTCCTATCAAATGGGAAATAAACCTGTCGATCATGTGTATGATGGACTACCTTCTTATGAATCGATGTTATTCGTTTTGAATAATTATCTATAATAGATGGATATAATTATGGATTTAATGTTTATATATTTTAAATATTATATTATTATACATATTAAATTATAATACCACATTAATCTTCTTACCTCCCAACCAGTTGGAAAATAATAACATCGCTCGTTTGTATAGCGGACTATCAGCTCGTGAACTAATGTGAGGTGTTTTTTATTTTTTTATATGGATGGAAATAAGTATAGATCAAATAAATATGTATTGTATTTGTAACATAATTATAATTATTTAATAATTATATCACATATAACTTCTTATTTTCTATATCGTGGGGGATATTATAACGTCATTCATGTGTACGGAGGACTAGCACCTCGTGAGGCAATGTGATTTGGTTTTTACTAACTCTTTCATGGATTTAAATTAAGGAAAATTTAATGAATATATGTGATATATATGATATAATTATTATTCTATAGTTTTATTATATTATATATATTTATTTCATTTCATCCTTCTAGAAAATGGAAACAAGTTTCATGTGTTTGTTTGACTTTTCATCTCAATGAATGGTGTAATTAATTTTCTATATCTAACAATTATAAAATAATATAAATACATATAAAATAAGTATATATGATATTAATATAATTTTTAAAATTCTGAAGATAATTTAACGATGATCAAACTAACATTTTCTAAAATTAAAATTCAAAACAAACTTGAAAAACAATGTAGTTATTACCCACAATGTGATTTGAAAATAAAATTTCTAATAAACAGAGTAATAAAAGGTAATAAGTAAATAAAATATGATGACATATATATAATAATGGATCTGTGATATATTTATAATAAATATATATATTTATTATATAGTAGTTTCACACATTTTTAAATGAAGTCAATACTTAAGGTAAGGTATTTGTTTCTCAATTTGTCTTATTTGGGGCAGACATTATATTATGCAACAAATTCATTTTATGATGTGTACATAAGAAAACATTGAAATGGAATATCATGAATTTATTTATTCTCATGATATTTTAGGTTTTATTTAAGATATTTTTTATGATTATTTGGTTTCCCAACTTGATTATTGTTTCTCACACTATGCTTTTTTAAATTCAATCAATCGAATTAATTTAATGAAATTGGGTTATTGTTTAATGTGCTATACACCGTGTTAAAGTAAAACCAAATAGGATGATAAATATTGTGACGGATATTATGATTATTTCTAATTAGTAATCATTATATATGATTAATAACTTATACCATAACTAACTCTTGGACTCACTAAAGAAGAGATGGATAATGTTTTCTATGAGATCAGGTGTTAGAGACCATGAAGGAAAGAAGATTATATTTTTGATATTTGATGAATGTGGAAAGAACTAACCAAGTTAATACCATTTAGTAATAGTAAAATGTATTTATTTTGAAAATAAAGACACAATAAAATTAATTTTCACGAGAAAATTAATATTTCAGTTAACATGGTGGATAAGAATAATGGTTTCCATGATGCATCATAAATATTTTATTGTTATAAATGCAGAACGTATGGAAATAATCCAAACTGACATACCATGGGGAAATATAAAAAAGTGGATCGGTAAGGTTGAATAAGTAGAGGTTTTATTTTTTTATGATGAAGAGACTATGAATGATATATGAAATGTATCAGTTTTTCTAATAGTATTATTTTTTTTAAACGTATGAAGCATGAGTAAATTAATATTGATGAATCATAATGATGATTTCATATTTAATTTTTTTAGAAATTGGTATTAATGAATATGATGAGGAATAAATGTTAATGGATTAACAATACAAGGAATTATTGAATTGATTATTTTTTTGAATTTAGGAATTATGTAATATGAATTAAGAAATATATATATGTAGATTGGTCTATAGATGTTTTTCATGAATTATTTTTAAGAATATTATTAGTATTAATGATAACCTAGAAAATTGATTTAATATAAAGAAAATATTTTATAGAAATCACATGATTAAGGGAATATTACCATTAATATGTTCCTTATTTTGAGATAATGGTTTTTAGTTTGGATAAATAGATGACTAATATGGATAAAGTAAATTGGATAATGTTGATGACCATGTAACGGATTAATGGTTTTTTATAAAGTGGTTTATGTTATCATTGATAGGGTTTACTACATTATTTTATTTAGGGAATATATTCTATCATATTTTATTTTATGGAAGGAATTAGAAATCGTGTATATTTACATTTAGGTTTTATTTTAATTCTCGATGTTACCATATTTTTGGAAAATATATGACCATGGAATTCACGTATTTGGCATGTGATAAATAAGAGGCACATTATGATATTTGGGGGATTAATTTTGTGTTTATTATCAGAATTATAGTTACCTTAGTTATAATTTTTTCATTTTTAAGGTCCATAAGGTTAACTATTAACGAATGATTTATGTTTTACTTTGGATGTGCTTTTAGAGATTAATTTAATATTTTACCTTATGAAGATTTATTCATATATGATTAACTATTCTAAGACTAATTTATTCATTACTATATATTTATAGATTGACATATGGTTATTTTATGGATCTTATTATTTTTCAGTGATCTAGGAATGAGAATATTGTCATTTAGAGTAAGAGATGAAGTAGAAAATTTATCATAGCACAACCAAAGGATGATATTGTGATTATGATAGGGAAATAAATAAATTATATATTATCAAAAAAATTACTCAAATTTAGGAAAATGAATTTTGAAAAAAATATCATTGTATTACCTTTATTTTTTATGATCCAATGGCCTTTTCACTCATCGCAGATTTATGGACATATGGTAATTAAATTTTTTAGATCATTGACATTGTTTTGATTTATGATCTCAATCACTATCTATAATAATTTACAATTTTCCTCAACTTCCATATCATCACTTACCAAATATTTTCACAAATTTGGAATCCAATTTATTTTTTATTCAATATATCCTTCATAATTATTATTTACACTTATAAAGAAGTGTTTTTCTTTTCTATTTTTATGAAGTGTGTTTTTTATGATGAAATATTCAAATTTCAAGCCCATAGCACACCAATTTAAATTGCGACGTTGGAATTTTTTTAAGGGTTGGAATGTATCACCTATATATTTTATGAAATATTTTTTTCAAAGAAATATAAATTATTAAATAAAAGTCAATTCACACAACATTGAGTCTTAACAAAATGTGAAACCACTATAAAATTATTATTAATAAATATTATATTCACTTATTAACTGTTTGAATATTTTGTATGAATATAAATAATTAAATTTTGATAATATATGTTTGAAACATGTATATAAAATGAATTCATTGGTGGAAAATTCCTTATAAATTGAAATTAAAAACAATTTGAAAATAAAGGAAATTTTTTGTATTAAAACTATTTGTATGCCCCAAATGTGTTTTTATTATTATATTAAGTAAATATTTTTTGGTGATTTTTTTCAATGAATACAATTATAATATATTTAATAAAATTCTTTACATTCATATTTAGTGTATTCTATACCTGAGATAAGTATAATTTAAAATGTATGGTAAAAAATTGTATTTTTTCTAAAAATATTTTTTTTTCATTTAGAACCAATATTTTTAAATTAATTCCTTCAATATTTTAAAATTAATTTAAAAAATATAAAAAAATTAAATTATTATTTCAAAATTATCTTGTGGTCATTGAATTATAAATTCATAAAAAGATAAATTTTTTAGTGAAGAGTAAAAATTATAAGCTTTTATTAAAAAATATATTTTCATTCAAAGAAATTTTATGTAAAATTTTATTTTAATATGATTTAAGAATTATAAAAACTAAAGTTATATATGTATTAATAATAGTTATTTCACTATAATAAATATTATATTAAATTTTGATACAATGTTTTTCTATCTTTTTAACATTTTCTCTTTTGAAATGTTTTTTCTCATCACATCTATAAGATTAATTTTAAAATAAAATTTTCAAATTATATAAATTGTATTTAAAAAATTAGATTACATATTTAGAATCATGATAATTAATGTTATGATACATGTGAAACTTAAATTTTCCACAAATTGAATGGTTAAAGAAGACAAAATTAATTACCGTAATAATGGTTAAAAAAGGATTACTGGGGTGAAGGGGGTTAACTGAAATGATAAGGGGTAAGAATACCATAAAAATTTTCAAAACCCATTTTATGGACATATATATAAAATATTTATATTTCTCTAAGGTGTAATTTTTTGAATTTTTGGTTTGTGAAGAATATGGGTACACTTTATTCATTTCTGAAATTCAATTTGAGTCCTCTCCACCACAAATAAAAGGCCAGCCACTCTTCTGTATTATTTAAACATAAAAAATCCATTTGGTTCATCCAATATATTTCAACATATATTCCTAAAATCCATCAACAAATTCTATAGTCCTTTTCGATACCTGAAATCCAATATATGAAGGCTTTAGGATAAATGTAAAGTTGTTTTCTAAAGAAGAGACAATGAAATAAACATTTCATTTTTGTTTTACTTAATTTGCTAAATACATAAAATATTAGTCAATTATGATTATATAATAACAAAATTATTTTTGATATAAATATATTTTATTATTTTAATAACATAACTCATATTCATATCCTCTTCCATCAAATGGGTAGTGAAACTGTAGATCGTGTATATGGCAGACTACCGCATCATGAACCGATGTTTTTTGTTACTCATCACCACATATCATGTTTATATATAATGATTTATTTAATTATTATATATTATATTTAATATATTTTTATACCTTATTAATTAAAACACAACATATACATTTTCTCTCCCAACTGATTGGAAAACCATAACATCGCTCATGTTTATAGCGGGTTACTGCCTCGTCAATCAATGTGATGTGTTTTTATTTTCTATTTTAATTTAATAGAAATGAGGATAGTTTAAATGAATATATTTTGTTTTTTAATATAATTAATGTTCTAGAATTATGATATCACATATAACTTATAATATTTTATTATGTGGGGAATACGATAACGTCACTTCTATTTTTAGTGGACTACCTCCTCATAATGCGATTTGATTTGTTATTGACTAATTATTTGTACAATAGGAAATTAGGGTAAATTTAATTAATATTATTTATATATATGACATAAATTAATTCTAGAAAAATAATATATCATTCCTCATTCTTTCATTTCTTCCATTATGAATATTGGAAAGGCATTTAAGTAAACGTACGACATGTTGTCTCCATGAACAATGAATTTTATTTCTATATATCTATGTTTCATGGATTAATATAAAAAAATATAATAAATATATATTATATTTATATAATTTTTAAAATTCTTGAGTTTATTTTAACATGATAAATATAATATTAATGAAAATAATAAATCAAAATAAACATGAAAAACATAGCATTTATTTCCAAAACATGATTTTAACATGGCATAGGTAATGAATAAGTAATAAAATATACTAAGGTAATCATATTTTCTATGATATATAGATGTATGGTTCATTAAAATATTTATGATAAAATTATATTTTTTATACTGGAGGCTTGAATGAATAAGAAGGACGTTTAGACTTATGGTCGAGGATTTTGGTCTCAATTTTCTTCTTTGGGACATACATTATATCATACAACTATCTTATTTTATGAGGTGTATATAACATCCCATTGACATTAAATATCATTAATTTATTTATTCTCATGATATTTTATGTTTTCCTCAATATTAATATTTAATGTGTCTTGTAATTTATTGTTACAAAAGTGGTAGGGGTTTTATGATACAATCTTATCATTTATCATGATTTTTTTTACTTCTAATGATGAAAATTTATGATCTATCTCTTAAGAAAATAAATAATTTTAAAATAATCTTTTTATATATTGAGAATTATTATTTTCCCTTCATTTTCATAACTCTTTGTAATCATGATTATAGATGAATGTTTTTTTAATGAAAACTGAGTTTATTTCCTTCTTGGGTCGAACACCATATTTTATTCCTTGTCCATGACTTATAAAATTGTATTAAAAATGTTTTCAACTCACTATGC
Source organism: Viscum album (assembly GCA_963277665.1). NCBI lineage: Eukaryota > Viridiplantae > Streptophyta > Magnoliopsida > Santalales > Viscaceae > Viscum > Viscum album. The sequence continues at coordinate 84,688,431 of OY728153.1, forward strand.
GATTTTTTTAATTCATTTATACAATTTTTTGAATTTTATAAAAAAAATTAATATTCATGTTATTTTCTAAACAAGGAATGTTTTTATTTTTACAGAAATGTTAAAGGAATGTTTACTTTAACTAATATGAAATTTCTTGATATCATAACCACTCAATGATTATAATATTCTTGAATAAATTTAAACAGTTATATTCAAATAAAAGGATTTAAAAATTATAGTTTAAATTTATAGTTTAATTTTTTTTTTCAAATATATTTTATCTTCCTCAAGAATTGTTCAAATACTGTTTTAATATTCTTTTTTATGTTTAAAAAGTTATTTTCAACAAAATTGATTTTAAAAATGTATTATTTTATAAAAAGTGTTCTTTAATATTAAATTGATATTCTACTGGAGAATTTTTTTAAATGATATTTAATGTTTCCTTTAAATGATTTAAGAGGTCTTTTTTTGAAATGGATTTTAAAAATGTTTTCTATTATAAAAATATTTTTTTAATGTAAAATTATTTTTACTCAAAAAAATGTTCAAAGTTATCATGAATAATCTTTTTCCTCATAAATATGAAATCTATTATCATCACTAATGATTTATTATGTATATTATATGAGGATACCATTATCTATTTTTGTAGAATAAAATGTGTTTCTAATGGATAGATGTTGATGAATTTGATTTATTTAAATCGAGTTATTCTTGGATGACGTGTTTATGAAACCCATTTGTTTCATAGGATATAATATGATAAATGATTTATGAACCCCATTTAATTACATGGGTTCTTATTTTCTGATTGTTTAATATTCTTATGGTATCTATATATATAGATTTTTTGATTGGTGGGACCTATCACTATTGTAAAAATAGAATATACCAATGGTTTGGAATAGTTGGTATATGTCCCAAAACTATTGTTATAGTCTGTGAAAATGGTATAGAGGGTATGTGGTTGATTTTATGAATGGATAAACCTATAAAAATGGTTTTGTGAAAATAGTTAGTGTAACATCCCTAGTAAATAAAGAATAATTCATTTTCATATTGATTAATATTTTAGAATTAAATATTTTGTTTACTTTAAAGGGGTTTCTATGTTCGATAGCATACCCAATACGCAACAACGAGTTTTTTTGAAATCTTACGTTGCACACTAGTAATATAATAATATTATTTTAAATGGTAGTTAACATGTAGCCATTGTATTGGCAGTAATGAATAGAAATAACTAAAATATGATTATATATGTTTGTTAAATGTTTTTACATTTATCCAATAAAAGATAAAGGCTTAAAATAAGAAAAGAATTCAATGTTAGGCATATATACTCTAATATTCACTAAAAGGTCGACTTATCGCCTTTTAATGGAGAACCCTAATTTAATATATTTTTGGTCACTCTTATACATTCTATTAGACCCAATAAAATTATTCTTTAGAATTGGGATATCAAAATTTACTTTGTGTAAATTTTTGGTATTTTTTCCGATAAAGTTCATTTTTTAATGAATAGTGAAAAATGTTGTATTTTAATTTAAAACCAATTTTTAATCTAATTTATTTATATTATTAGATTATATTTGGAATTGGTTTTAATTTGAAATTAGAATATATTTTTGCCATTTAATCCAATGGTGGTCATTTGAATTAATTTCACATCGAAATTGGACTCAAACAAGTATCAATCTTTTGATAGATATTGCTTCTTAAAACACGCTATTTGTTTTGACAGCGGGAATTAATTATTAAATTAATTAATGCAACTTATATGTTTTGATTTTTTTAAAATCTAAATCATTTTTGAATTCGGAATATCAAATATAGCCTAGGGTGAATTTTTGGTATTTTTCTAAAAAAACTTCAATTTTTGATGAATAGTGAAACCACTAAGTAGTAGTTAAAAAACTGATTTTTCGTTTAAATGAAACATTACGACTTATGTGAATTAAATTTCAAAAATCTGACATACATGGTTTTCATTATTAAGTAAAATTTGGTTCCATGGGATTAAAATAATATTTTGGTAAATAGTAACTTTTAAGTTTTATTAATCTCGATTAGAGGTAATTAGTGTAATTTAAGGTAAATATAATGTTTTAATAATATTAAATTACCTTGACAGATATTCTACCCATATTGGATGTGTCATGGCCAACCAAAACAATCCATGGGTCAGCTTGGGGACCCCATGGAGCCACATGGGTAAGAAAATGACAATAATAACTTTTTATTTAAAGTTAAAATAAAATGTCAAAAACATGTATTGTTTTACTAAAACAATTTTTATATGGGGTTATAAAAGTCATATTTTTTACTATAAATATTAATTAGAAAGATAAAAATATTTCCTAAATCATGATATTATTTTTATAATTTTTAGACTTTAAATAAATTAAATTATTTATGACACAATGATGATGCAACGATTACCTCGTTATTGAACGATTTAAATAAAATGAAAAGATAATGTAAAATCTAAGACTTACACATGTCCAAAACCTCTTGGATGGGAATATTTCAATTACTTATCACCTTATCCTTGAAATATATAATTTTGGGACCTTTAAAATTCGCAACTCATTATATAATAAAGTAACATTTCTTGACTTTCCAAGAGTGCCCCTCCTCCCTCTTATAAAACGCCCCCACCTCTACCACCTTACCCACACCTCTCAAGCCATTGGATCGGACAATATCTGCTCATTTTATCTCTCCAAATCCCTCTACTCATCCTAGAAGACTTACCTTATGAAGAAATCTCTTCTATAAACTCTTTTGGTTCAAACCAAGAGGAGTTACCCGATTTAAATGTAATGTCTTCTCTTATGTACTTTTGTTTTATTTTGCTTATCCAACCCCCTAAACTGTTTATATTCCATTATTTTGTAACAAAACCAGTATCTTCAATATAATATAATGTTTTTATGAGAAGGATTTGAGCTACACTAATACACACCTCCGTCTAATGGTTAAAGAACATATTGTTTCTGTGGTTGGCGAATCTCTGCCTCACGAAATGATGATTGTTCAATATTCTTTTAACACCTTTCATGGTGGCCATTAATATGTCACTATATTTATATATGATATATATATTGTGTTTATATTTTCCTTATGCTTCATTATTTTTCATTTATGCCATACATTTATGGTTTCCATTATGGGTAAACACGATAATTTCATTTTAGGAAGTACGGATTACCGCCCCCTCAAAGTGATTTGATTCGTTAATGCCATATGTGGGATGTATAAAGGATAGAGTTAATGATATTATATATGATATTATACTGGAATTATAATATACCTTTATATTATTATGATTTTAATCCATTAAATATGTAATAGAAATGAAAGTAGCGTTATGCGTACGTACGGCTTACCGTCTCCATGAACGGTGCATTTAATTTCTTACCTATAAATGTTATATACTATTATAAATACATGTATATGATGGATATATATGATATATATGATATCCAAATCATTAATATCATTCTGGATATAATGAACCTTTGACCACATGAACAACATGTAATTGTAAGAAGTCCATTTTTGACTTAAGTACCAAATATCGACCAAACGAACATTATAAACATAAATGATTACATAATGTTTATAACATGGAAATAAGTTATATAAAAGGAACAATAAACTTGAAAAATGTTCTTAATAAAGTATAAATTAACATTAGTTTATTATTTAGGATATTAAAGAGCAATTGAGTCACATCGGACACGAGGTAAGGGACTTCGTCTCAATATCCTTTCATTAAGGCATATTTTGTTCTAATACAAGACATCCTTTTATACGGTGTATAAACCCCTTTGACTTTTATTTTTATACAAAAGGATTCTTTTTCTACGAAGAATTTTACTAAATGACAAAAAGGAATGTTTCTTTTAACGTACGTGGTGACAACGACCTTTTCCGCCACCGCGAGAATTATTTGGTCTTTGGCTTCCTCAAAAGGCCACAATATTTTTAAAATAAAATAAATACCATATAATTTTTTATGTATTTTGGTTTTGGAAATGGTTTTGATAATGGATTTGTTATGTCAATATATTTAAGTGATATATTGTTATTAAAATGTGGAAATTTTTTTATCCATTATTTTTGTTTTATGTCTAATGATGTTATAATGGTACTTGGACATTTGACGGGTGGTTACGTGATAAAGCATATGACGGGTGGTGCCGTGAATACAAGGACAGGTGGTTACATTATAACCTCCAATTCCTTGGGTATGTAAGTCGGTTGTATGGCTATTCCATTATGTGATATGTGTGGAAGTCGACCGTATGGTTATTCCATTTATGTATGTTTATGTCCCAAGTTACCTTTATATGTTATATGTTCTTTATATGGGTTTTATGGTAATATTTTGGTTACAAAAGGGTAAGTAATGATCTTTTATTTAGTGAATAATATTTATTACTTCATAAAGTTTAAAAGTATTACTTTGATAAAGTATTCATGGTTTACTTGTTGTTTTGAAAAACTAACAGTTTTCCTTCTTTGTGTAAGCCTTACTGAGCTTTTTATTCTCATCCTAAGTTTTTTTTGAAATTTTTTTCACAGGAAATAATTTGGAATAGGGTCAAGGATGGGATCAAGGAAAAGTCATGATGTATTAAACATGGAACTATACATGACTCTTTTTTTAAGAGTTCATGTTTTGTAAAAAAGGAATCTTTATAGAAGTTTCTACTATGTAATATTTTGAGATGTAATAGTTATGATCTAATTCTCTAAAACTCAACACCTGAGAAGATCCTCAATGGGAATTATTCATTTAATTTAGTATTAAGTAATGTTTAAGGTCGATGCCTTATAGTTGGTATCAATGGTCGGTTTAGACAACTTTAGGGGTTGGAAAATTGTTAAATTTATAAATTAAATTATGGTATGATTGAAATGATATAGCATTTAAATATTACCATGTTACTTCGCCTAGGATATTTCTGTGTTCAGAAGGTTTTCCACAGAGGAAACAAGGCTGCTATGTTGGGATGACATCAGGAGGAAGGAAACCTTCCAAATCAGCAACCGGGGTTGGTTGAAATTGGAACTGAACAGTTTGTTGCAGTGATGTCATAGTTCACTCAGGCTGTAAATGGTGGTGGTATCCATGAACGAGATAATCCAGATTAACCACAGAGGAACATGTCAGTGGTGGAACATTTCATGAGGCAACATCGGCCATCATTCAGAGGATCATCTGACCCTGTACTAGTTAAAGGGTGGATTAAAGCACTGGAGAAGATGTTTCATGTCATGGGGTGTTCAGAACATCAAAAGGATAGTCTTACTGTTTACCGTTTTGAAGGTGATGCAGATCAGTGGTGGTTGATGATGAAAAATATCAGGGATAGTGATGAGGTTGATGATCTTCACTGGGACAAATTCAAAGGTATGTTTCATGAGAAATATTTCCCTAAGGTGGTTCATCATAGGATGGAAAAACAATTCCAAGAATTGAGGCAGGAGGATGACTCAGTGGTTGCTTATGAAGCAAACTTCACTCGACTGGCAAGGTATTCTCCAAATATCATACGAGATCTTGATAGTAAAATCAACCATTTTTACTATGGGTTAAAGCCAAAGTATCAAAGTGATCTAGCTTATCGTGAGTTCAAAAGTTATGAAAAAGTTGGTCGATGTGCAAAGAAGGTGTAAATGGAGTTTTCCGATGATCAGATGTTCTTTGACAAACAATAGAATAAGAGGTTCAATTGGTAGGAAAAGGGGAAGAATTCATCAAAGAAGAAAGGATGTAAGAAAACCAAATATCTATCCTGTGATAAGTGTGGTAAAATGCATCATAGAGAATGTTTACCCAAGTCTGTAAAGTTCTTTCAGTGTGGTAAGTCTGGTCATATTGCTCATAACTATAAAAAATATGATCAAGCAGGTAATCAAAATCTAGCGGTAAGATGTTTAAGTGTAATGAAATGGGTCATTATGAAAATGAGTGTCTAACGAAGAACTCAACTAAGGAAAGCAGCCAGACTAAAAGCAGAAAGGGGTGGTGAAATATTTTGCCACTACTTCAGCAGATGTTGGGCCATCGAGTGAAGTAGTATTAGGTATACTGTTTGTTTGTTCAGATTATGCCAATGTATTGTTTGATTCAGCGTCTACACATTCAATCTTTTCTGAGAAGTTTTCTAGTAAATTTGTAATTCAATATCAAGATATGAATCTTGAACTTATGGTAAAAACACACGGAGGGAATGTTGAGACAAAATGATATTATAAGAACCTTCATATCCTTGTGCGCAGAAAGAATCTACCTACAAACCTTATTGTTTTTTCTTATAGTAGAGTTTGATGTTATTTTGGTCATGGATTGGATTTCTGTTTATCATGCTACGATTGACTGCAGAGCTTAAGAGGATTATTTTTAGAAATATTTTCAGTTTATATACAAGAATGAACCCTTGATTTTGATAACATGTCAGGAAGTTGAGAAACTAGTAAAATGTGGAAATGAATGTTACCTTGCACATATTGTTGAAAATAAAGGAACTGTTCAGATTAATGATGTGCCAGTGGTAAATGAGTATCTTGATGTTTTTCCTGATGAGTTGCTTGGTATTATTCATGATCGGGAAGTTGAATTTACTGTTGACTTAATTCCTAATTCTAATCCAATTAAAAAAACCCTCTTATCGAATGGCTCAAGTTGAACTTTTAGAGTTAAAGAAGAAATTGCAAGAGTTATTAGATAAAGGTTTAATTCAAACTAGCACATCACCATGGCGTGCTCCTGTCTTGTTTGATAAAATGAAAGATGGTTCAATGAAACTTTTCATTGATTATAGATCCTTGAATAATATCACTATTAAGAACAAGTATCCTTTGCCTCATATCGATGATTTGTTAGATCAGCTCCAGGGAGCTCAATATTTTTCTAAGATTGACGTGAGTTTGGGGTACCATCAGTTTAAATTAATAGAACAATATGTTCCGAAGACTGCATTCCGTACTAGATATGGCCATTATGAATTTTTAGTTATACCTTTTGGGATAACCAATGCACCTTTTGTATCCATGGACCTTATGAATATAATTTTCCATGAGTTCTTGGATAATTTTTTGGTTATTTTCTTTGATGATATTTTAGTGTTTTCTAAAAGTAAAGAGGAGCATACAATTCATTTAAGGGTTATCTTTCAAACCTTCAAAGAAACTAAATTGTATGGAAAATTCAACAAGTGTGAGTTTTGGTTATAAATTTTTTTTTCCTTTGTCACATTGTTTCAAAAAATGGCATAACTGTTGATCCTACTAAAACAAAAGTTATTGACGAATGGACAAGACCCACAAATGTAACCGAGATCTGTAGTTTTCTTTGTTTTCAGGTTATTATATGAGGTTTGTTGAAAAAATTTCATGGTTATCTAGTCCAATGACTAAGCTAACTCGGAAGGGTGTTAGGTTTATTTGGAAAAACGAATGTGATGATTGTTTTCAGGATTTGAAAATAAGATTGGTGAATGCTCCGGTTTTGGCACTTCCTTCCAGGAATGGTGAGTTTGTTATCTACAGTGATGTTTTGTTGAAGGGACTTGGTTGTGTCTTTATGCAGAATGATCAGGTAATTTCTTATTCTTCATGTCAGTTGAAAATTCATGAGGTAAATTACCCTACACATGATTTGGAATTAGCTACTGTTTTTTTTGCTCTAAAAATTTGGAGGCATCATTTGTATGGAGTAAAGTGTGAAATATATAATGATCAAAAAAGTTTAAAGTATATATTCACTCAAAAATAATTGAACGTGAGACAGAGGAGATAGCTAGAATTAATAAAGGATTATGATTGTAGAATTCATTACCATCCGGGAAAAGCAAATAAAGTGGTTGATGCATTGAGTCGAAAAAGTAATGCTTCATTAACAATGTTGCATTTGGAATGTGATCCTTTGGTTAAGGATTTGATGAACGTTGGCATAGAAGTTTTTGGTGCAGGATGTCCTTCTACTTTGTTTCATGTATCAGTGAAATCTTCTCTATCATACAGAATTAAGTAAGCATAGAAGCAAGACAGTGAGTTGCAGCAAAGGGTAGATCTGGTTCGAAAAGGTAAGTTTCCTGAATTTAACATTGATAATGATTGTGTCTGGTGGTTTAGGAAGAGATTATTTTTGTATTTTGATTCACTTTTGAAGAATGAGTTGTTATATGAGGCTCATAGTTCCTCGTTTCCAGTTCATCCTGGTAGTACTAAGATGTACATAGATATGCGAGAGTATTACTGGTGGGATGGAATGAAAAGAGATATTGCTGATTTTACTGTGAAGTGTTTGACTTGTCAGCAGGTTAAAGCAGAGAAGTAGTTACCAAAAGGGATGCTTCAGTCATTACCGGTGCCAGAGTGGAAATGGGAAAATATATCCATGGATGTTGTTGTGGGATTACAGAAGACATCTCGAGGTAATAATGCAATCTGGGTTATTGTTGATCAATTGACTAAATCTACTCATTTCCTTCCTATTCGAGATACTTTGTCTCTAGATCAACTTGCTCGGTTGTATGTTAAAGAGATAATCAGGTTGCATGGAGTTCCCCTATCCATTGTATCTGATGGTGATCCCTAGTTTACTTCTAACTTTTGGAAAGGCCTTCAAATGTCGTTGGGTACTGAATTAAATTTTACTACAGATTTTCATCCTCAATCAGATGGGCAGTCAGAATGAACAATTCAGACTTTGGAAGATATGCTACGTGCTTACTTGATGGATTATCAGGGAAGTTGGGACCAATATCTTTCTTTGGTTGATTCTTTCTAATAATAACATTTTTCATTCCAGTATATAAATGGCTCCATTTGAGGCATTATATGGGAAGTGGTGTCGAACTCTATATTTTTGGGATAAAGTCGGTGAAAGGAAGTTTATTGGACCAGAATTGGTAGAAGAGTTGTCAGAAAAAGTTCATCTGATTTAGAAGCACATGAGAACAGCTTAGAGCAGGCAGAAAAGTTATGCAGACAAAAGGAGGAAGGATCTCTATTTTGAGGAAGGTGATCATGTCTTTCTCAAAGTTTCACCATGGAACAGTGTGATGTGATTTGGTAAGAAGGGAAAGCTAAGTCCAAGGTTCATTGGACCAAATGAAATTCTGGAGAGAGTTGGATTAGTTTCTTACTGAGTGGCTTTACCTCTGAGTTTATCTCAGGTACACAATTTTTTTCATGTTTCGATGTTGAGAAATTATATGTCGGATCCATCTCATGTTTTGAGCCTAGAAGTAGTTAAGTTGGAGGAGAATATCTCTTATGAAGAAAACCCAGTCCAGATTCCTGACCATAGAGAGAAAGTGTTGTGGAATAAGGTAATTCACTAGGTAAAGGTTTTGTGGAAAAAATATATGGTGGAAGAGGCAACATGGGAATATGAAAATGCTATGAGGGATAAATACCCCCACTTATTTTTATAAGTAAATAAAATTGTGAGGACGCAATTCCCAAAAAGGGGGGAAGGATGTAACATCCCTGGTAAATAAAGAATAATAAATTTTCTTATTTATTAATATTTGTGAATTAAATATTAATTTTACTTTAAAGGGGTTCCTATGTTCGATAGCATACCCGATACGCAACAACGAGTATCTTTGAAATCTTACGTTGCACACTAGTAATATAATGATATTATTTTAAATGGTAGTTAACATGTAACCTTTGTATTGGCAAGAATGAATAGAAATAACTAAAATATGATTATATATGTTTGTTAAATGTTTTTACATTTGTCCAATAAAAGATAAAGGCTTAAATTAAGAGAAGAATTCAATTTTAGGCATAGATACTCTAATATTCACTAAAAGGTCGACTAATCACCCTTTGATGGAGAACCCTCATTAAATATATTTTTGTTCACTCTTATACATTCTATTGGACCAAATAAAATTCTTCTTTAGAATTGGGACATCAAAATTTACTTTGTGTAAATTTTTAGTATTTTTTCCGATAAAGTTCATTTTTTAATGAATAGTGAAAAATGTGGTATTTTAATTCAAAGCCCCTTTTTAATCTAATTTATTTATATTATTAGATTATCTTTTGAATTGGTATTAAAAGGAAATTAGAATATATTTTTACTATTTAATCCAATGGTGGAAATTGTAATTAATTTCACTCTGAAATTGGAATTAAACAAGTGTCAATCTTTTGAAAGATTTTGCTTCTTAAAAACACGCTATTTGTTTTGACAACGGGAATTAATTATTAAATTAATTAATAAAACTTATATGTTTTTAAGTTTTTTAAAATGGAAATCATTTTTGAATTCAGAATATCAAATATAGCTTAGTGTGAATTTTTGGTTTTTTTCTGAAAAACTTCAATTTTTGATGAATAGTGAAACCACTAAGTGGTAGTTAAAAAACTGATTTTTCATTTAAATGAATCATTACCAAATCTGTGAATTGAATTTCAAAAATCTGACATACATGGTTTTCATTAGGAAGTAAAATTTGTTTCAATGGGATTAAAATAATTTTTTTGGTGAATAGTAAAATTTAAGTTATATTAATCGCGATTAGAGGTAATTAGTGTAATTTAGGGTAAAAATAATGTTTTAATAATATGAAATTAACTTGACACATGTCCTGACCTTATTGGATGTGTCATGGCCAACCCAAAAAATCCATGGGTCAACTTGGGGACCCAATGGATCCACTTGGGTAAGAAAATGACATTAATAACTTCTTATTTAAAGTTAAAATAAAAATTTCAAAAACATGTATTGTTTTACTAAAAAAAATTACATGGGGTCATACAAGTCATAGTTTTGACTATAAATATTAATTAGAAAGATAAAACTATTTCCTACATCATGATATTTTTTTATAATTTTTAGACATTAAATAAATTAAATTATTTATGACACCATGATGATGCAGCGATTACCCCATTATTTAACGATTTAAAAAAAATGAAAATATAATGTAAAATCTAAGATTTAAACTTGTCAAAAACCTACTGGATGAGTGGATTTAGAATCCTTATCACCTTATCCTAGAAATATATAATTTTGGGACCTTCAAAATCCGAAACTCATTATATAATAAAGTAACATTCATTAACTATCCAAGAGTGCCCCTCCTCCCTCTTATAAAAGGCCCCCACCTCTACCACCTTACCCACACCTATCAAGCCATTTTCTCGGCCAAGGTCTGCTCACTTTATCTCTTCAAATCCCTCTCCTCATCCTATAAGCCTTACCTTAGGCAGAAAGCTCTCTAAGAAACCCTTTTGGTTCAAACCAAGAGGAGTTACTAGATTTAAAGGTAATGTCTTCTCTTATGTCCTTTTGGTTTATTTTGCTTCTCCAACCCCCTAAACTATTTGTATTGCTTTATTTTGTAACACCACCAGTATATTAAATATACTAGGATGTTGTTACGAGAAGAATTCGAGCTACACTTACACACACCTCTGTCTAATGGTTAAAGAACATACTGTTTCTGTGGTTGGCGAATTTCTACCTCACGAAACGAGGATTGTTCAATATTATTTTAACACATTTAGTGGTGGACATTATGATTTTACTCTATTTATATATGATATATATATTATGTTTATGTTTTCCTTATTCTTCTTTATTTTTCATTTATGGCACACCTTTATGGTTTCCATTATGGGAAAACATGATAATTTCATTTTAGGAAGTGTGGACTACCGCCCCCTCAAAGTGATTTGATTTGTTAATGACGTATGTGGTATGTATAAAGGATGGAGTTAATGATATTATATATTATATTATACTGTAATTATAATATACCGTTATATCATTATGATTTCACTCCATTAAATATGAAATAGACATGAAAGTAGCGTTCATGCGTATGTACGGCTTACCGTCTCCATGAACGGTGCATTTCATTTCTTACCTCTAAATGGTATGTACTATTATAAATACATCTATATGATGTATATATATGATATATATGATATCAAAATCATGAATATCATTCTGGATATAATGAAACTTTGACCACATGAACATCGTGTAAGGGTAAGAAGTCCGTTTTTGACTTAAGTACCAAATATCGAAAAAACGAACATTATTATCTTAAATGATTATATAATGTTTATAACATGGCAATAAGTTATATAAAAAGAATAATAAACTTTAAAAAAAGTTCTTAATCAAGTAGAAACTAACTTTAGTTTATTATTTAGGATATTAAAGAGCAATCGAGTCACGTCGGACATGAGATAAGGGACTTCGTCTCAATCTCCTTTCATTGAGGCATATTTTGTACTAATACAAGACTTCCTTTTATACGGTGTATAAACCCCTTTGACTTTTAATTTTATACAAAAGGAATCTTTTTCTATAAAGAGTCTTACAAAACAACAAAAAGAAATGTTTCTTTTAACGTACGTGGTGACAACAACCTTTTCCGCCGCAGCGAGTATTAATTGGTCTTTGGATTCCTCAACAAGCCGCAATATTTTTAAAATGAAATAAATACCATATAATCTTTTATGAATTTTGGTATTGAAAATGGTTTTGATAATGGATTTTTTATTTCAATATATTTAAGTGATATATTGTGATTAAAATTTGGAAATGTTTTCTCTCCATTATATTTGTTTTATGTCTTATTACTTTATAATGGTACTTGGACATTTGACGGGTGGTTACGTGATAAACCATATGACGGGTGGTGCCGTGAATACCAGGATAGGTGGTTACCATTTAACCTCCAATGCATTGGGTATGGAAGTCATCCGTATGACTATTCCATTAAGTGATATGTGTGGAAGTCGACCGTATGGTTATTCCATTTATGTATGTTTATGTCCCAAGTTAGCTTTATATGTAATGTGTTCTTTATATGGGTTTTATGGTAATATTTTGGTTACAAAAGGGTAAGTAATGATCTTTTTTTTCAGTGAAGAGTATTTACTATATCATAAAGGTGAAAAGTATTACTTTGATAAAGTATTCATGGTTTACTTTTTGTTTTAAAAAACTAAAAGTTTTTCTTCTTTGTGTAACCCTTACTAAGCTTTTTATTCTCATCCCAAGTTTTTTTTGAAATGTTTTTCATAGGATATAATGTGGAATAGGGACATGGATGGGATCAAAGAAAAGTCATACTGTCTTAAACATGGAACTAGACATGACTCTTTTTTTAAGAGTTCATGTTTTGTAAAAAAAAGGAAACATTGTAGAAGTGTCTACTGTGTAATCTTTTGAGATGTAATAGTTATGATCTAATTCTCTAAAACTCTAAAACTGAAAATATCCTCAATTGGAATTATTCAATTAATTCAGTATTAAGTAATGTTTAAGGCCGACGCCTTATAGTTAGTATGTGTCTGCACCAACAGTTTGGAAAACTGTTGGGATATGACAATGCCAATGGTTTTCAAATATTTGGGATGGTTCTATACCAAGAGTTTGAAAATTTGTATATTACTATACAAATGATTTCCAAACTATTGGGATATGTAATGTGAAATTAAATATGAATTTGAGATTTGAACACATGACCTCCAACTTATATATCAATGAAAAAACCACTATGCTAAAATTATATTTTTTTATATTATTGGATATATATATATATAAAATTTATTTATTTATTTATTTTCTGATATATGAAAAAATAATTCATAAAAAATCTAGGTACCTATAACAATGATTATTAAAACCGTTTCTATATGTACACTTATTATTACGAACTATACCAATGAATTTGAAAAAAAATTGTTATATGTTTCTTATAAAGAACTTATAACAATAGTTTTTCAAAATCATTAGTATAGGGTCTTTAATTGGATGTAATACCATTTTTTTCAAAACCATTAGTATAGGTTCATTTTATGTTACCTATAGCAACAATTTAGGGAAAAAATGGTATAGAACAATTCATATGTGTTTAGTTTATAATAGTGTATATATCCTTCCATTAAATTGGGTAACGATTAATTCTATATTAGATCAAATGGTTCATGGGAGGTTTTTCCAATCCATAAAGAAGGTACGTGGGAGGTTTTCCCAATAAAAAATGAGAGTACGATGGTGGTTAATCCACACTCAAAATAAGTACATGGGTAGTTAGCATAATATATCATGTAATGAATATTATATACATAATACTTTACATAATGTTTTATATGAAAAAGTGTATACCACAATTCTAGGTCTTATACCAATTTTGTGATCTCTTGAATCATGTTCATTGTTTATTAATGATTCATCTATTACCAAATACCAATTTTTATTCAATGAATCAATTTCATAATATTTGATAAATATGGTATGATTTTTCTATGTTATCTTCATGTTCTCATACCCGTATACTAAATATATGTTTACATATTCCCTTTATTTACCTTTATTGGGGATCTGAGATGCCCTTTTATTGTATTTATTTATCCCAATGTTATTATGATTCATACAATATGTGATATTTTTTTGAAGGGATATAGTTAAAAAAAACTTATTTGGAGAGAAATCATAAACTCTTTTGAACCTATTTTTTATGTTTTAATTTTTTCCAAGGAAATATACCTTTATAATGCTCATGTGTATGTTTGGATAATATATTGAATATTCATCTAAAATGATGTATTATATATGTTTTTAAAATGAAATGTTGTAATATAAGTCATTAAGGTTGATGGATGAGTTAAATTGTGTAGGTCGTCTATGATGGTTTGTCACATTGGTCCTTATATGTTGACCGCATAAGTACCAAAACATTTATAAATAGATTGTCCACGCCATTGGTCCTTCTAATCAATCACATTGTTTATCCACCCACACACTCATGATGTTATTGAAATTCATTATATTTTTGAACATCTATTCATGGTATACATTCTCCTACATGAGTATTGTACATGACATAACTTTATAGAGGCACCTCTACCCTATATCTTAGGTTGGGTGTCCTACATAAGGTCACATGGGTGATTTGACCTGCATAAGGACTTTCCTTTATTAAAAATGTTTACCTTTGAGTATTTTAATCTAAATACATGGATATAATGAAATTACTAGTGTTTACTTGCATATATTTTAATGTACTATCATATATTTCATGATCTTGATGTATAAGTCATCACACATTTTGAGGATATGTTGGATACAATTTGGTCAACAAAACAGAGAGCATATGATCCCACGATTCTGAATATTGTGAACTATTTAATGAATACTAATTTTTATCATACAGAGAGGGGCATATTATTGTGGTACGACTATAGAAATATAGGGAATGTGCTCATCATGAGGTCGATGAATTTCATGCATAATTCTAGGTTCAAGGAATATAAAAACCAGCATAATGAAAACATTTATTATAGGGTTACGTATATCAATGAAAGAATAAATCCAATAGTGATTGTAATGTTATATAATTATAGTACTAAAAATTTAAATCCCATATTTCTGATCCAAATCCCCACTACTAAGCATCAATGTTCAAACAATATATGACACCTCTATCAATGGGGTGAATGGAAGACGATGAAATTCATACTAGAGGAGTGGTTAAGCCTGAATGTATGTGGTCTTATTGGGTGCATATGACATGCACAGAATTTGAAAATGAGTTGATCAGAATTAGTATTTATGAATCCATTTGGGTTGTGAATATGTATATTTTAAAACAATATGATATTTTTCTAGGGTGGAAAATACATTGGACCCTAGAGACCAATATTTTAGGGCTAAATCATGGAAAGGTTGTCATGAATTTTTGATTTGTTTACATGACTTGAAGAGTGCCTATACATAGATTGATTTATGATAAATTAATCCCACTAATGTTGAAATGGGGTTTCCTAAAAATAAAAACCATACTAGTACATACTTTATTATAAATAGATCTATAGGTTTGAATATGATACCATCTCTTTTGGGCGATGTTCATCCTAAGGAAAGAATGAAAAATTTCATGGGGACCATGGGAAAGGGTCCCAGATTTAAATTACTAATAATATTAATAGAATATAAGAATTGAGGAGTAAAAATATTGTATTATGTTATGTTAGAGTATGTCCACTACACAACATGGGTAACTCCATAAATCCAAAAATTTCAACCATGACTCACCTCATTGAGTTTTTAGATATGTTGATTTTCATTTATATGCTTCTTTAATGAGACTATAATGATCTAGTTCTTATTTATGGAAAGGATATTTCCTCATATTATAACTGAGAAAATTTGTACAATTTTGGAATCACTATGTAACAAATTTGGATGTGAATCAAGACACACATAGTTCTGAGATATATGTGTGGTAAGGGACCAACACTCTTAATGAGGGTTCTCATAGGATGTGACAAAAATATTGGAAAAACTAACATCATTTGAATGGGACATGAACTATGCAGTTTTACATTGTTTGTAAAGGACATAGGTTACCTGACATGAAGAGGATTTATGATGTATAATATTTCATAAACACTTTTTTAATGATGTAAATACTATATATGATTATTGTGATTAGATCATGATGTAACTAGACCATACAAGGAGGTCCTAACCAATAATCATAATCTCATGTGAGATTTTATTAATTTGATAAATAAGGAATGGTAATCATATCCCTTTTCTTATATGGGTTATTAAAGGAAAAATATAGAAGAAACTATTTAATACCATTTGTTATGGAGTGGGTCTATCATCTAGTAAGGAGGAATCTGACATGAATGGATGACACAGAGTCAATCACTAGTGACAAAAATATTTCTTAGTTTAATAGTTTGTTCTTGGGCCTATGAAATAAAGTCAATGAATTTATATATATCATATAAAAATATTAATCAATATTTAAATTGTTATGGGTAAAGATTTTGTGCACCGATCATACTCAAATTTAACAAATTGAGAATAATTTATTGTATTATGGTTGTATTAGGATGTAGGATATAGGAATAACTATGTATATTGTCAAAGAAACAAACAAGAAGCATGTATTTAACAACATTCCTTATTGTTTAACATAATGTGTTAATAATTTTTGTTTCATAGAAGGAGTTAAAACAAGGAATGTGGGGATTTTGTAATAAACTAATCATAGACATTCATGAAATCATCTCATAAGAGGAGGACTCACATACTCATCGCACAAGGGTTCCCTTTTTTGTCACCCAGGGCATTTTTAGATTAGTGGATATGGTAATAATACATTTTAACATCATTTTTGGAATAAATTGTCCTAAAATAATACTTCTTGTGACTATGATGATACATTTAATTCCTTTTTAGTTCAAAAAAAGAAGGCAAAATTTTTGTAGTTTATCTTCATATGGTATAGATGAATGGTATCTTGTAGTTTTGGGTCATACGACTAGGACGGTACATCGTTAGTCATAATAATTTTTTATAGATAAATATTGAATTGGTAAGGGGTAAAGTGTTCTCACCATAAATTGTGATCAACTAATATTATATATTTTAATATACCTTATAGATATAAAAATTTCTTTCCTATTTTTGTTCTGAATTCAAAGGATTATTCCCCGGTATCAATGAGGTCCTGAGGAATGAAACCAGTTCCCCTCGTAGGAATAGATGTAGGATGAATTTCTTGATAAAATATTGAGCTATTATGTATTGGGGATCCTATAAATGATTCAAGGATTACAACCTATTCTCATTTATCTATTCCAATTAACCTAAAAATTATGATATTTATCGTATTATAGAAACTGGTCACAAATTTCCATGCGCTATTATGAAAATTATAAAACAATGGAAAAATGCTTCTATATAATATAATAGTGAGTATGGGGTAGACTGTATAGTATTAATGTATTAATAATGGTAGGAATGTAAGTAATTTTAATGATTTTCAGAATATTATTTCCTTTCTTTTTCCACCATATTCTAGTGTGTGTTTGATAGGGTTTTTTTAGAAGCCTTTATCAACCCATTTGTTGTTGCATGATAGTGAGATAAATGGTTGGACTCGATGTCATATTTGATGTACAACCTATTTAATTCAGATGTACAAATTTTGGTTTTTTATCTTTAAATATTGTTTATAGACACTAAATATAGTAATAATGATGAAGTTTATGAAATTAATGATTCTTTTTCTCACGACTTCTTTGAGGGATTTTACTTCAGTTCATTTGAAGAATAAGTCTGCAGTTTAGAGGATATATTTTAAATTCATTAATGTATTGGGATGGATTATCGCCAATATATCGAATCCAAATTTATAAAATGTTCATGAGTATTTTGTAGTGTTTAATATCTCTGGGTGTTGATGGATGAAATTGTCTTTCACTTGACATTGATGCAACTTCATTGTGAATTATGAACAATCCAGCATAATCGAAGGCCATAAATAAATGATACATATAAATATGATAGAAATATTTGCCCCTAATTTATGGTATCCACATGAACCATGTAATACCATGATATTTTCCAAAATATTGTTTTCTGTAATAAATTTAATTTCATAGATATCTTGTGTTACACCCAACACTGAGTTCTAATGAACTACAATATACTATTTATATTACAATTAAACATGGTTCTTATAAAGTATATATCAAACATATAGGTATGAATATTAAAAAACCATTTTAAATATTATTTATAATGTATTTGTTAAAGAAATGATATTGATAAAATTAAATAATTTTTTATAATATCCTTATTTTTTCAAAACTTATATATATTTTTTAAAATGATTTTATTTATTTTTTTTGAAAAAAAATGAAATTATTTCTTGATTAATTTTGAAAATTTATTTGATATATTGAACTTATTTTTGGGAATCATCATGTCAATATTTTCTTGGGGTGAATTTTGGGGATTTTTCTAAAACGAATATTTTTTATATGAATAGTGAATTTTTTTTAATTCAAAACCACCATTTCATTGAAATAATATATATGGATAATTATGCAATAAAATTGTTATAAATGTAAAATTAGTTGAATGATGTTATTATTATCCCAATATAGGTCATTGGAATCAATGAAATATTAATTATGTTTTTATAAATACTTTTAAAACATTTGAAACATTTCTCATTTGAAAACAACTTTTTCATCGTGCCTACAATTTTAATTTTAAATTAAAATTTTACACATATATGAATTTACTATAGGAAAATTTTCTACATATCTAGACACAGTATAATAAATTCTACCTTATAATTACTATTATCTTTTTACCATAATGAATAGTGAAAAGTGTAAAATTTGATTACTTTAGTTAAGGATAAAACGAGTTTACCAGGGGTTAAACTAAAACAATATTGGGTAAAATGAGATCGAAACCTGTATAACCCTCATTAAATGGCCATAATTATAACTAGATAACAAATAATAATAAATTATGTCCCATTTTGTATCCATTTATTATATGAATAAATTGGGTATACATTATTCTTTTCAAAAATTATAACTTTGTCCTCTCCCCCACTTATAAAATGCCACCCACTATCCTCTATTACCCACACATAAAAAACATTTTATATCCAATAATTAAAAAATAAATTCATTAATTGTCTCCTCTAATTCTATATGCCTTAATTTTATTACAAAACCCTCCTAATAAAGCATTATGTATAATCCTAAAGAGGCTCTCGGAAGAAAATGTAATATTCTAAAACCTATATTTTCATTCTATTTCATCCTATGACTCTATCAAATATTTTTAAAACATGATAATATAATATCATAATTTTATTCCACATAATGAAATATTTTATGTGAAAATAATTACATATTTCTCATCTTTCTATACATTGGAAACAAACCCATTGATCATGTGTACGACGGATTATCGCATCGTGAATCGATGTAATTTTATTTTCGTAACCACATCTCTAATATAGATAGAATTGTGGATATATTTTTTATATATGATATTTATGATATTTATGATATTATTTTTTATGGAATCATTATATCATATATTACATCTCACTTTCCACTCTATAGAGATATGGTAACGTCACTCATATGTATGGCATACTATCGCCTCACGAAGCGATGTGAATCACTTTTCACTAAAGATTTATATGGAAGGTAATAAATAAATATTTAATTAACATATTTGAATCATATGATTTTATATTTAATCTTTAAATTATTATATTATATACCTTCTATGCATTTGATTCATTTTTAAAAGCAGAAATAATGTTCTTGGGTATTTTTGGCTTACCATCTCAATGAAACGTGTAACTCATTTTTTATATCTAACATTGATGGATTTAAATAAATTCATATATAATATATTTATATGATATTTATATCATGTTTAATATTAATTATATTATTTAACCATGATCAATGTAAAAGTATAAAGAAAAAAACCCAAAAAATATACAAATAATGAAGTAACTATTACCAAAAACATGATTTTAATAACAAATTATTAATTAATGGGTGATCAAATATAGAAAGTAAAACATACATTTGACTAATAATATAATTACAGTTATATAATATATTTATATTAATCTTATGTTTTTTATAGTTTTGTTTAATGTGTATTAAGAAATTCGAGACATATGGTAATAGATTTTTATCTCAATCCGTCTTCTTTGGGACATACATTATATTATACACCTATAATCTCTTATGAGGTGTATATAAAGAAAATTTGAAATTCAATATCATGAATTTAATTATTCTTAGGATACTTTAAGCTTCATTTAATTTTACTCTTTTATAGGTCTTACGACTAAATATAACCAAAGTGGTAAGGGTTTTATGATACAAACTCATTGTTTATTAGTATTGTATATATTTATTTTTATGATGATGAAATAATATATTAAATATCTAAATAAAAAAAATAAAATTTGTTATCCTATATTTGTATTAAGATAATACATTTTTTTTCCTTTAGTTTACTCTCTTTATATGAATAATAGTTCAAAAAAGCATAAATCATCATTATTTCTCCCATCAGACGAAAACCAAATTTCTTCCATGTCCATGATTTAAATAAAATATATTTTAAGGTTTTAATTTTATACTCAAAAATTATTGTTTAATGAAATTTTCACCATTCATTTATTTTTTACAAAATTTGATAAAAGTATTCTTCAATCTATATCCTAAACAAGCCTGTTTTTCTTTTAAAAAAAATTAAAAGGATTTTTTATTTTAATGCGTACGACATGAAATAAACTTCTAGCCATTATGACCATACAAATTTTTATAAATTGAATTATATATTTCAAAATTTATTTTAAATTAAATTTATTTTTTATATTTTTTATGAATATTAATTTTTAGGAAATGATATTTTCAAATTGAAGAAGTTATTTTTCTCACTCGGTGTTCAAGAGGTCTTTCAAAATAATTTTCTATCTACAATGATATCCTTTAATATAAAATATTATTTCCAGAGGATATGATATTGGGAAATCATTATTATTAAATATTTTGGATGGTTTTTGTTTGTGATGAAAATATATTTATGAAAACCATTTATCTTCCATGAGTTATATAATGATAAAATTCGCAAGAAATAAACTTCTTTTATGAAATGGGTTTTGATTTATTGATATTATTAAATGATTTTGAAACATATTTATTTTCAAAATTTTACGATATGATGATGTTTTTATGAATACAATTTATTTTTAAGAGTTTTTATACGATGAATGTTTTATGATCTTTGGTAACATGTATGTATAATTTTAATATTTTAATATTTGGGACCTATATCCCCCACCAATTAATTTGGAAAAGATTAAAATCACACGAGATAAATAGGACTGG
This sequence comes from Viscum album, assembly GCA_963277665.1. Taxonomy (NCBI): domain Eukaryota; kingdom Viridiplantae; phylum Streptophyta; class Magnoliopsida; order Santalales; family Viscaceae; genus Viscum; species Viscum album. Next base: position 84,710,175 of record OY728153.1, read on the forward strand.
AATGGGGATTGAACCTAGTTCAGTGAGGGACTTTATCCACTATAATAGTAATTAGAGTTAACCATGAATACTATGATAATTTAGGGAGTTAACCCATTCTAGTATGATATAATTTTAAATGACCCTTGACTACTATGGAATTGATTTTATGTATTAATATAAATTCCAAAATTCCATGAATTTTGGTAATGCTATGATATCAAGGGTAATATTCTATGATTTTCTTGTGATTAATATCTTATGAACCATATATATTTATTCTATAACTCAATATTTTTCTCTTTCATTTTTAGGGTATTATTTTTATACATTATACTCATTCTCTCATAATCCTATGCTCATGTTGTGTTTACATATTTCCCTTTTTATAGTTACTGAGAATTTGAGCTCACTATTTATTATGTTCCTTTTCCTTAGGATATTATAAAAGGTATTATTTTTGAAATTTCTAAGAAGTTTGAATGATATAACTAACTAGAGTATGATGTAGTTCATTTATGACCCATTTTTTAGGCTTTCATGTTTCCAAAGGCACTATAAATTTACAATCCTTTGTAATTTTTTTGTGTAATATAATGTATGTTTTATAAAAAGAGATATAATATATATGTATAAAATTCATGGGTCATTATAATTGCTATCAATGTATAGGACTAGTTATCCAATGGAAACTAGAATGAGAAAAATTTAGTGAGAAACTATATGATAATCCTATGTATAGTGTAAAATCCTAATGGTTTGGAAAGAAATAGATTATATGGTTTACATAGATATATATTTCAATATAGATACTATATCATTACATTAATCTATGGGTATATGCTCCCAAGAGTAATAAATCTGAAAAAGGCTCATCGGGGATGACTCGAGTGTTACCTAGTACATGGCAATGAGACTTACTATTCACATGGTATGACACTCCCAATGGAAATGATTTAGTTAAAATATGTTTTCCTTTAAAACAATAATAAAGGATTATATTATTTTATGACCACAAATAACCTATGTTAATCCATAGTTTTTATTTATTTAAAATAATGTGACTTGATTTAGACATTCTATAAATGATTTATCATGACTATGTGTTTTCCCACAATGAATATTATTTCTCACACTAATATTTTTTGTTTTACTAATTTAATAAATTGTAATTAAACCATGCTAATTCTAATTGTAATGGATAATTAAATGATTATTCCCCTACGAAACCAATTTTTCTTGAAGCATGAATGAATTTTGTTTTCTATTATGACACATCTTTCACACGATATTAATCGTACTGATCTTCCAAACAATAAAAGTAGGGAACAAAATTATATTATGTCCTTCATGAGGAAACTAGAATAATATTTATATGGTTCTAGTAATCTACTAGTTTCTGAGAAAATGATTCATACCAGTGAAATGATATTTTCTCTTCAATAGTTACTATAATGTGAAAAAATCATTTTTATATCATTTGGAAGGCTAAACAGATCAATGGAAGATTCTGATCGGGAATTCAGGGAAACAAGATGAAATTGACTCTATAAATTGGGTTGTTATTACAATCTTATTTTTCAATATATAAATCCCTCACATTATTCATATGAAAATAGAAAATTTATTCTTTTAGATAAAGCTGATCAATGATGAATTATTTTGTACATATAAGGAAATGTTTACTGTAATTGCGAGGAATACTTCAGTAATTACCATCTAACATAATGGAATTTTAGATAAATTCATATGTATATTAAATCCATGTCTCTGAATGGATTTTACTATAATGGGCTTTAGTATTAATGAATAGATCATTCCATGATATCTAAATATGGAAATGAAGATTGGATCTACCCATTAGTCACATGGTTTTGATGAGTAATGAAATAAAAACACAAAGGTGAACATAATGAAAAACCTAAATAAGAATATGACATTTCCTTCATTCTCTGTGTGTGGTAGTAAACCTAATGTAAACTATCTTAAGGGGACTGGTAAATTTTTTATTTAGTGAAGGGAAGTTTATAAGATAATCAAATTGCAAGGTGTTGGGAAGAAGCTATCTAATAATGTGAATATAGAGATGGATCCATAGAATGCACCACCCACTCTTCAATTCTTAAAATATACTATGTATGGGCACTATTATTTCCATTTACCAAGTTTTATATTTAATTATGATGATCAAAAATAGAATCCTATTAAGATAAAGAAAAAAATTGAAAATATCATGTGATAAAAATTTTTAATTAGGGTTCAATAATGTTATAGTGAAAAGTTTAAATATCATCTACTTTGGAACTATTAATAACTGATCTGACTTCTTATTTACCCATTTTTATATGAAGAATTTTATAATGGATTAAATATTCCACCGCTTAAGGCTTGATGTTGAACTAGTAGTGAGAACCCCTAATGTTATGATGCTCACATTTCACATATAGTATTGCTCTCCAATTAAATTTTGGGGAATTAACATTATTCTTCCATTGGTTGAATATGATGTTATATTTGGAATGGATTGGATTTTTCTGGGTAATCACATATCAATTTTATTATAAGGTAAGTAATATTTGATATTCCAAACCAAATAATGATAGTCTATCAGTGTGATGATAAATATGAACCTATTATTGAAATCATATCCATTTTATGGGTTTTAATTACTTTTAAAATTGTTTTTTATCACATATTGTTTTTGGTAATCTCAAAGTTTAAAAAATTCATATTACATAGGATTTATTTGATGTCATTAAAAAAATGTTTCCTAGTCTTCTGCTAAAATTTGTTGTTTTTTCAATAGAACTCAAACCTGGTGCTACACCTATTTGATCGACTACTTACAAAATGACCCTAGTTGAATTATATTAATTAAAGAAGTAACTGGAGGAGAATATTTACTATGTATTCTTTTGTACATTTATGACATCTTGGGGTGCACCAATACACATTATTATAAATAATGATTGATCGATGAGACTTTGCATTGACAATCAATAGATGAACAATATCTCAATCAAGAACGAGAATTTTCTATACCTTATTGATGAATTGTTTGACTGAATTCAAGTATCTAAATACTCTTCTTAGACTTTTCTTCATTATGGATATCATCAATTTAGGGGGAAAATGAGGATATACCCAAGACAATATTTAGTACAAGGTATGAAACTTATGAGTATATAGTGATACCAATTTTTTATACAAATTCCATTTTGTCTTCATTGCTTTACTGAATATAGTCTTTAGATATTACACTAATTAGTTAATTATAGTCATTATATATGATATTATGATATATTAAGAGATATATGAAGGGAATAATTATCACTGGGTAATTGAATTTCAGACACTAAGGAAGAAAATTTTGAATGAAGAATTTAAAAAGTGTGAGTTCTGGTTACAAAAGTTTTAATTTTTGTGTCATATAATCTTAGGTGAGGGTATATTGGTGGATATTTTATTTGATGAGGCTATAGAATGTTAGACCAGACCAAACACAATGACAGATATATGATCTTTTCTTTTTTTTTTAAATGTGGTTATCTATGATTTATAGATAATGTTTTAGGACTATATAATCTACTCACCACATTAACTCGATAGGGATTCAAGCTCCATTATACATAGAGAGAAAAGGAAAATATTAATGAACTGAAGAAATGGTTATTTAGTTCACCTATACTTATATTACTCTATAGTGGATAAGGGTTTTTAGTCATTATGTATGCATTTACAATGGTATTGGGATGCGTTCTTATGAATAAGGTCATGGGTATTGATTATGAATCATTAAAATTTAATGATCATGATAAAAACTACCTTACAAATTATTTGGAGTATGTTTTGGTAATTTTTTCATTAATGATATGGAGGTATTTTATTTATGGGTAAAATTGGGATATATTTATATTAATCAAAAATATTAAATGTATATATTCAAACAGAAGGATTTGAACATGCTACATAGTATATTGTTAGAGATGATTAATGATTATGAATACTCAAAACTTTACCACTCTAGGAAAGTAAACATGGTGGTCAATACATTCATTCGAATGCATACTGATATCTTATCTATAATGAGGATAAAAAATATCTAATGTTTATAGATTTGAAATGGTTGGATCTATAAAACATTAAGGAATGGTAAAATATTATCATTATAAATATGTTTTGGACAATCTATCTATTAGAGGATTGTTGAGGTGCATAAGAAAAATATATATCTTTATAAGAATATGATAAATATAATTGTTTTTGACCTATATTTGGAATAAAAGATAACTTTTAGGAATCATGTATGTGTTCCACCTATACCATATTTTAAGAAGTTGTTAGATTAATCTCATATTTCATCATTTTTAATCTATCTTTTAAGTGAGAATATATAGAGATATTTTAAAGATTATTTTTAGTGGCATGGAATGAAGAGATATATAATCTATTTTTTTCTTAATTCATGGAATGGAAGAAAGATAATTTTTAGAGAAAAAGATCTAAGGGGATGTAACATCCATCACCCATACCATAATGAAAATTGGAAAAAAATCATGAAGGAATTTATCTTCATACTCTCCAAAATATCTAAATGAGCAATACTATATGGATTGTAGTCAATCACCTTAAAATTCAGTACACATCATCATTATTAGATAATATTTCACTTTGGATCATATTTCCAAGATATAAATTAAGGAAGTGATAATGTTTCATGAAGTACCACATTCCATTATGTCTGATTAGGATATGTGGTTTACTATGAATTTCTATTAAATTCGTCTCCACGATATTGATACATTATTTTGTTTCAGCACTATAGATTTTCCTTATATTTATGGTCTTCCTGGAAGAAAAATCCAAACCCTTGAATATTTTTTGAGATCCTATTCTCTATATTAATACTGTTTTGGGGGTCAACTCCATAAACTCTTTGATTTTTCATAAAACAATAGATTTCACATGATTATTCCTATGGATCGTTATAAAGAACTCAAGATAAAGAAGTGTATATATATAACATATTGGAATGAATTTGGAGAAATAAATCTATTTAGACTTGATATTATTGAATAAATGGCATATATGGTTAGAGTAATGAAACAACACATAACGGTGGCATAAATTTTACAGAAAACGTATTCTAGTAATTGTCAATGTGATCTAGAATTTGATGTTATTGAAAAAATGATCCTAAGAGTTTCTCATTGGAAGAAGGTAACAATATTTGGAATAAAGGGAAACCTAAAACCATGGTATATCATACACTTTGAAATACTAGATCTTATCAGGATGGTACCTTATTCATTGTTATAATCACACACCTCTCTCATGTTAACAATGTTTTCAATGTATTTCTCTTTAGGAATTACATACACGACCCTTCATCTGTACTGAACACATATGTCATAACACTAGAGAAATATAATTCATATAACGAATATCCAGTGGAGATTTTGGATCATGTAGCGAAATTTCTATAATATAATACTACTCACCTTTCCAATGTTTTGAGGTAAAACCAATAGTTTGAGATGATATGTGGGGGCCTAAGAATAAAATGAGGTATAAGAATGATCAATTTTATTTATAGAAAAGTGACATAAATTCAAGGGATAAATTAATTTCAAGGTAGGTAGAAAGTAACACCATAATATTTTATTAAATATTTTTTTATAAATTAATTTAATTTCACCAATATATTTCACTACCTAGAACACTAAATTTTAAGGAATATCAATGTATTATTATATTATTCTTAAACATGGATGTTATGACCTAACTATATAAACCAATGGTATAAATAGGGAAAAAATTAAATACTACATATAATGTTTTTATATAAAGTAAACATGTTGAAAAAAGGTAATTTATTTTTTATGATGTCTTTATATATTTCAAAAATTCTATTTTCAAAATAATTATTTATTTAATTTTATTGAAAATAATAAAATTAAAATGTGATAATTTGAGAAAGATTTTAAAAAAATAAAATTCATTTTCAAGACCAACTTTTCAACTTTATCCTTTGGTGAATTTTTTACATTTTTTTTAAAAACAATTCCATGAACAGTAAAAAATTACTGATTTTTATTATAATATTAATTTTTTAACGAATTTATAAGGTTTTAATTTTATAAAAAAAAATTTATAAAATTATATAGTAAAATTATATTATAATTAAACCAATTTATTTCATTGGAATCAATTTTATATTTAATTTTGATATAAAAACATATTAAGCTTTTGAAGCTTTTCTCTTTGAAAATCCATTTTTTCATCCCATCTGTGGGTTTAATGTTAAAATAAATTATATAAATTATGTAAATTGAATTTTTAAAAATGGATTAAATATTTGGAATAAGTATAATATTAATTATATAATAAGTTCCAATATATTTTTGACCATAAATGATAGTGAAAATAGTAAAAATTAATTACTTCATTTAAGGTTAAAATGGGTTTACCAGTGTTAAAGTAAAAAATATAAGTGTAAAATGGCCTATAAATATGTTAAAAACAAATTTTATGGAAATATTTATTTCTTTTCACATAAAAGTTTTTATAATTACCCATTTGGTATCATTTTTTAAAAAAAAATGTGTGTTCACGTTTTTTTTTCAAAAATTCCATGTGTGTCCTCTCCCCCACTTATAAATGAAACCCACTCTCCTCTCAAAATCACACTTCAAGAATTATTTTTTCATCCAATACCTAAAAAATGTAATCCCTTAATTGCATATTCTCATATTGTATAACCAATTTGTATTATGAAACTCTACTATTAAAGCTTTAGATATAAACCTAATGATCCTCTCCGGAGATGTGGTGCAACTTTTAAACCTGTGTTTTTATTTTATTTTGACCTAAAACTCCATCAAATATTATCAAACAAAAATAATATAACACCCTCATTATAATATATTTAATGAGGTATAATTATCTAAAATTAATGATCTATATCATCCACCTCTTCCCTCAAATGGAAAACAAACACGTCAATCCTGTGTACGGAGGCCCACTACCTCGTGAGCTAATATTTTTCGTTTTCTATAAAAACCTCTAACAACAATATATAATGATGTTATTTTTCATATATTTTATATTTATGATATTATTATTATTATTTTAATTATGAAATCGCATATTACTTATTACTTTACAATTTTTTGGGATACGATAATGTCTCTTGTGTGTACACTGAACTACAATCTCACAAAGCGATGTGTTTTATTTTTAAATAACACTTTACGTGGAAGTTAATGACGTTAAATTTAATGATTATATGTGATATTTATGAAATAATAATTTCTTTATAAAGGTTGAATATTATTTTCATTCCTTTATTTTATTCATTGAGATAAATGGAAATAGAATTCATGTATACGTATGACTAACCATCCCCAAGAACAATGTAACTCATTATCTATATATATCTTAAAATGAATTATTCCAAATACATATATAATTAATATATATGAAATTTATATCATGTTTAAAATTATTTAGATGATGAAACCATAAAAAATATATAATTTTGAACGTTACAAACAAAACTATACATGAAAAATGAAGGGGTTCTTAACTAAAATGTAATTTTAACAAGGTATTATTGATTAAAAGGTAATAAAAAGTCATATGAAAATAATATATGGGATGATAAATATTATAATTGTTCTATAATATATGTAAAATAAAACTATATTAACTATAATGTAGGTTTTAACATGTTCAATGAATTTGATAATCAAGGTAAGGGATTTGTGTCTCAATTTGACTTTTTTGGGACATAGGTTATGTTATGGATATATCCTTTTTTTCAAGGTTATTATACAGAAAATTTGACATGAAATGTAATAATGTTATTTATTATCATTAATTTTTTTCATTTAATGCAACACTTTCATGTTCCCTGGGATTCCATGTTACCAAAGTGGTAAGGGTTGTAAGATATAATCACATCATATATCATGATTTTTTATGTTTATGCTTCTGATAATGAAACAAAATGATCCATTTTCTAAGAAACTCATTATGTTCATTATCATACGTTTATTTCATAATAATTCATGTTTACCCTACTTTTTCCTTGGTTATTTAATCTTGATATCAAAAGAATCTATTTTTTAAAAATACACTTTACTTCACTCTTTAGCTGGAAATAAATTTTCTTCAATTCCCATCATTAAAAATAATTTAAAAATGTTTTTACTACTCTTCATTTCATTTTAAAGACACTTTTACCCCTTTTAACTTTTTACAAAAAAAATTAATAAAATCTTAATTTTCGTTTTCCAGATGAGGCCCAATCGGATTTTATCAAAAATGTAAAAGGAAACATTTTTTTAACATGTGTAGATTGAAAATAATGTATCACCATCATGAAAAAGAATTTTTTAATTATTACTTTTTATTTTAAAAATTATATTTTTAAATAAAGGTATTTTTAAAATGATTAATTATTTTTTATTTTTAAAAAAATTTATTTTCTATTTAAAAATGTTATTTTTCTTAAGATATATTCCAAGTGACCTTTCAATATCATTTTCAATATAATATGGAATCCCATTATGTTAGTTAAAATTTAATAGGTATTAGATATTAGGATACCATTCTTATTATATTTATGGATATTATATATCTATAATGAGAAAATGAATATGAAACCCATTTCTCTTCTAAGGGTTATACCATGATAAAATGATTGTGAAACATGATTCATTTTTATAGATGTTATTATTTGATGTAATGATGAAATTATTATAAAACCTATTTCATTCCCACTAGTTATACTGCATGAAATATTCCTAAAACAAATTTTTAACGGTATATAATATGATAAATGTTTTATGATCATTTAGAACACGTATTTGTGATTTTAATTATATTATTGGGGGGACCTATATCTTTATCCAATTAATTGGGTAAATATTGAAATATCATGAGATAAATAAGAATGTAATTGGGGAGTTTAACTTGTCTATAATGATAGAGTTGGGAGGGAACCATGATTACTACGACAATTTGGGGGAGAGAACATATTCCACAATAGTAGATGTTTGCATTATCCTTGACTATTATGGAAATGATTTTATATGATTATATATATATTAAGTGAATGTATTATTCATATTTTTTAATATCATGGATCATATCCATGAATTATTTACGATTCATGTCTTATGAACTTCTAATGTATTTTTCATGATGCATGATTTTAATCATTAATATATAGGATATAGTTTTCAAATATTTTGATCATGTTCTCATACCCTTATACTCACATTATGTAAAACAATTTCCTTTATATACCCTTACAAAACTTCTAATATTAACCTAGATTATGTATCTCTCTTCTGGGTAATGGTTATAGTTATTATGTCTGATTTGTTGAATAGGGGTTATAGTTTTGAGAAAATAATTGAGAAATGATGTAGTTCACTTACAAGTATGTTTTTTATATTTACCTATTTCTAAAGTCTATATACCATTATATTACCTAGGTATGATCCTTGTTATATAATGAATGTTCATAAAATAATATTTAATATATATTTTAGGGGATGCTCATAGAATTTTTTTAAAGACCGGTGTGAGTTGATCTGAATGAAGACAAGACCTCTTGGATTAATAAATAGAATGAAATATTTATTAATGGGTTTAGTGAGGGGAAAATACTCTTAGTGGAACTCATACAGACCTTTCAAGAGATAGCATACCACTTTGGAGATCTCATCATTGAAAATTCCAAAATGAAGATTACCTCAATTTAATGGATAATATATATGTTAAATCATCCAAACATATTTAAATTTTTCTATAATTGGATGTTAATCACATTTATAGTCTTATATTTTTTCGTATCCTAAATTTTTATTGTTTCTTACTTGTCTTTAAAATTTCCTCTTGAAAACAAAATTATACCAAAACTCCTATTAATAATAATCCCACATGGGTTTTTTGATAATGGAGATGGTATCCTCTCTATCATTACATCTATTGAGGATCCTATAATATCTTCTTTCATATCGGACTTTTTGATGACCCAGGATATCATAGGGGGCTATATTAAATTCCTAAAGTAAGATATTCTATTTTTAGCTCTGTCTAATGGAATACTCCGATTTGGGATATAGTTGAGGATAGGAATCATCCAACCATTCATATTATTATCTAGTTCAGGGGTAAATTTTAGCTTTTTGATATCTTCATTAATACTATGAAAAAATAGTGATACTATTTTGCGATTTGAAATACTAATAAGTATTTATCCCCGATTCGAATATGACATAGTAAGGATGGATTTACCATTGCATCAACCTAAGAATTCAGCAATGGAGTGGTGTGAGTAAAAATTTCCACAAAGGGGTATTCACACATCAATAATATTTTTATAGAAAATAAATGGTAATAAATCTTATCCTTCTAATAGGGTAACCACCATTGACTTTTTATATTACTAACTATGAATAACCTTTGATGTTTGTATGGGTCACTGGAATTTCAAGTGTGAGTTCTGACCCAGTAATAAGGGCCTGATACTCTGCCTCATTATTATTGAATCCTTATAAAAATACGAAGTAATAAATAATTACTTCATTTTCGAGATTGATTAGAATAACCCCCAATCTGACTTTTTAGAACAAGGGGTCTTCCATCCTCTTCCATAATCTAATCATGGGTGTACCATTAAAATACTCTTCCCATGTATTTGGGGAGTCATAGAAAGGAAATATTTCTTCATCCATAAGTTTGATATTCATATTAATTTATTCTATTTAAGGATTACATATGAGGAAATAAGCTAAATATTAACAAAATATTTCCTTATACTATAGAAATATGATGCCAAAGTGCTATATGATAACCACCCACCATTCCATACATTCAGTAAACATAGAGAGTTTGAGGATGCCATTGATCTCATAAGTTTGAGAGTTCAAATGGACCATGTGATGTTACAAGTAGTGTATTAACATATGAAGCAAAAATTTGAATTAAGTATATTTATTCTAAATATTTGAACAATGAGTCTCAGTATTGATCATGTTCCCACTTAGATAACAGATTCTTTATCCATTTCTATGTTCAATCTTTTGTGCAAGGAATGCACCCATTAATCTCTTTAAGGTTTTCACATATAAGATGAGAAAATTTCCTGTTACCAAAAGAATCAACATTAGTGGACTGAAATAAAACTTCTTGATACTATTGAACACATCTTTACACTCATAAGTACAATGATATGTGACCCCTTTTGTCAACTAAGTGAAGGGAAATCACTTGGAAAGATTTTTTATAAAACATCAATTATATGAAATAATTTTTTATATTCAAATCTACTATTTTAGGATTCCAAGATGTAGTTTGTAAAATATATCTTATTATTTACCTCAAATCCATGATTTCTAGTTATGAAGATTACAAAAACTCCTAATGATAAACCAAATTCACTTTTCAGGGGGTTTATTTTAGTAAATTTTTTCAAAGTTTATTAAAACCATATCAAGGCTTCAAATATGGAAAAACTTCTAAAGATGTTTCATCACTAGTTCATCAACATATAACATTATAGAAATTTGTACAAAGGGTTTAAATATATGGTTCATGGAAATCTGGTATGTAATACTGACATTTTTTAATATTAAGGGCATCAACTTATAGCAATATAATCTATAGGGTTCCTTAAAGGAATTTGATTATTCATCCATATGGGGGATTAAAAATTGTTCATATCATAAGTTTACATCTATGAAAAAGAGGTTTTTGAACTTATCCATTTTATCATTTAGATGTTCTGTAATTGGAATCAATACGTCATATTTTGGAAATTCGAGTTGAGATCTTTAAAATCAACACAAACACTAATTTTCCAATTTTTTCTTAAGTGTGAATATATTGAAGATAAATTTTCGGTATTGAACCTTCTAATGTATTTTATATTTTATGATCATGTAAATATAGATGATGTTTTTCCATCATGAGTTGGATGTGTTCTCTTTCCCGTCTCCTTGTTTCCATGATTACCATTAAGAATATCCAATTGATGGGATTACACATCGGGATTGAGGACTAAAATTTCTATGTAATTTCATTTGAATATATCTATATTCCTCTTCATGAAATATGTATATACATCTTTTTAATCAATATACATAGCCTCACTAACTATCATAGTCTATGGGAAATCCATTTTTTCTAGATATTCTTATTGGGATTCATCGGTTGTCTTAGAGATACCTTCCTCAAATTTTAGTTGAGAAGCTTGGAGATTATCCTCTTCTTCCTCCCCCTCCTCATAATACTCTTCCTCAATTCCTATATAAGGACATATGATTGATGAAGGATATTCTTTAGAGTTAGTAGAAATATCAATATTCTGAGATTCGTAGACACAATTATCTCCATCATCCTACAGTGATATGATGACTCGTTATGTTTTAGATGATGATATTGGGGTCCACTATTGTATCATAGACAATTAATGTCAATTTCAACCTATAATGTCTACATTTATGGAAGGTTCAAAGAACACTTCAGTATGGTCATGTTCAAATGAAACCACTTTTATCATGATGGTTTATGAGTACATGCTCAAAAACAAACTGACATTCTCGATTTGACCGATGAGATAACATGCTCATCTATGAGCTCATTGAATTGGTTGGTTAGGATCATTTCTAGGACATTTGTGGTGGTAGCCCAAGATATATCATCATTTATAATTTTATCACCTTATCTATGGTAAAATCTAGGATCAATGTATTAAGCCTCACAATATTCCAATGGTGATTTATCATTGTATAATGTACCATATTTCCTATTGACATAGTACTTGAGATATTTCTGATATGTTAAAATAGATTTACACATGTTTATAAAACCAAGACGTCATTAAAGGATGTTGAAGGCTATATCATATTGTATGAACATAAATTAAGATTCGTACATTATATCCCCATATTGAGTTATGAGATTGATTTTATGAAGTCATTTTTTTTTATTTTGTTGAAAAATTGATGTTTCATAGGAGAGGGATATTGGTTGTCTTCATTATATCCCAATCAACGACATGTTTTTATTTAAATGATATTGACTCCAATGAAATTGTTAATAAAATATCATCTAATGTAAATGTAATCTTCTCTGTACAATAGACATTTGGTCTTGATGTGTCCCTATATCATATATTACATATCATATTTTATAAAAGATATGAAAACAAGGTATTCTATAGGGTGAATCTCTAGCCGTAATACACCAATAGCATTGACCTAAATTAAATATCTTGAGGGCATACCAAAGCCTATACAAGTGCTTCCTATAGATCCCTTGATAAGTTAATAGCATAAATAATTTATATCATAGGCAGAACAACATCCAACTACATTAGGATTTCATACTTTTGGGTCAGTGGAACGTGTTATCCTATTAGGAGCTATTCCATAGAGGGAACTTTATAATTTTATGTTACTAGGGTAAGTGTGTTGGGTGGTTGAGTAGATGTTAAGGGAGATTTTTCTAGTATTGGATAAGGTCAACATGGCTTACATACCAACATTAGATTACAAGACTGTTGCACCCCTTCTATAAAATCATCCAAAATAATCAGTACTATAATAATTTTAGAAAATGATGGTATATTTTCCGGTTCTTCATCATCTTACTAAAGGGTAGTTCCATCTTTCTTAGCAGTGTAAATGGATCTATCATGGATGTGGAAAAAATATTTATCCTTTTCAGGACCATTTCATCACCCCTGTTGATCTAAGTGGTCTCAACCCTTAGTTCCTTTAGTTTTATTATAGAATTTCAGATTGTAAAATTCCTCAACATCGAACAATAGATCATCTATGTTTAATGATATTAATGGAATTAAACATCAATTATTCATCTGATGGGGCTATCTTCTGGTAGGAAATTCTAATTTTACTATTTTGTGCAACGACACATGTGGTATTATTGGAGGAATGATGTTTGAATGTATCAAAAATTATTTTTGTCTCAATGCATGTTTTTCTTTTTATGATTTTTTTATTATTTGAGATATACCGTTTTTTGGAAGATTGTCTCTTGTAAAAATACACTATTATCGAAACTGGTTAAACTGAAAAATAAGAGTCATATAGCCCAATTTATTTTATTAAATTTCCCTATAGAGAATGAAACATATTGATTTTATTATGGTCATCCAATTGATTACTTTGGGTACACCCTCAGCAATAAATTCATGTAATTTTTTTTCAATAGAGTGGTAGTGGAAACACATGCCACTTTTGATACTGGTTTACCTATATTTTCTTTCTTGAGTCAAACATCTTCCCCTTGATGTATTTAAAAATAAAAAAAACATGAATGGAGTGGCCTCACATTCAGTTAAAGGGGGAATAATTTCGGATATCAATGAGACCCACTTGGTATGCCCTATTGGGATTCATAAATTTCAATAGATTGTTTTTCATAGGATTTATGAAGAATCTCAAAACATTTTCATCTCTAAAAGCATAAAATTTATTATTTTGGTAATCAAATTTGTAATTTTTAGGTTTTATTTACTCATCCTTATGGAGGTATTGTTTTTTATGTTTCCATTCAGGAGGCTGCATCATAGGAGGATGTGTTTGATTTAGATTTATAGCTAGTGTACTGACCGTTTTTACGGTTATTATTGCAATTTTCGCACAACACATTTTATTTCAATGGGGTTCTGGTACTAGATTAGTATTAACCATATTTTGAATAATATAATCTCCAAAAAACATGCTACTATAGAAATATATTGGAAAGAAATTGGCTAAAGAAGGTTTTGGGATGTTAAAAGATGTTTTTTTGCAGTTGTATCTTCTTTTTCTTTCAAAAAGTTTGAAAAAAGAATAACTTCACTTTTAAAAGTGGATGATCAAACCGACCATCATATTTAAGAAATTCATATCACAATTCTTAAGGAAGTTTATTTTATTAGGAATGAAAGTTATTGATGAAAGACAAGAATAATACAACACATTCTTTAAAAAATGTGATGATTCTAAAGATGATCGATCAAAGATTAAATATCACGATAGATGGGGTTCATGATAAAATCATTTGAGTTATTTTGGAATATAGTGATTCATTATTGAACTATCTATTCTATTCTAGTTTTTCACGCTGAGCATGACTCATGTGGGCTTTGAGTATGTGTTGAGTAAATAATTATTCTCTACAAGAATTGTAAGAAGTAATTTATAGTAGAGGATGGTTGAAGCTTTAATGATGTATCAATGTGTATTTTTCAATAAATACAGAAAATCAAAAATTAGTATTTTTTGTGTTTCTGAATCATATTTTAAGGTGGAATGGTTTCTCGATTTTTGAGAAATTTTTGGGCCTCAAAATCGGGTGTTTGTTTTATGGAAAAGACAATTTCTTAAAGCAGTTCACAGAATAGAGATAATGGACCATAAAGAATTGTTTGTTGAAAAAAAACGAGGTACACAGAATTGTGAATGAAAATTATGAAAAAATGATTTTTGCATAGTAGCAATATGTGGACTGTAAAGAGTGCTACATGGTCCAAATATTGAGAAATAGTTCACGGGAGACACGCAGTTCATGAGACATTAATAGTTTGAGGGAGGCATGAAATTTTAGAGTGAGGGCTGATTTAGGCAACTAAAAAGGGTTTTTGATTGCATATGATGTTTGCCACCAAAAAGGATTATGGCACTATATAGACCGCACAACAGTGTTATAAATGAATGATATAACACATCGATGTTTTGTGTTATTATGATTAGTATATTTTGCAGAACTATTTTCCTATATAAATACACCTAATCAGTTACATTGGTAGATATAATTTCATTAGAGTATATCATCGCTGCTGGAAGAAGTTTGAAGTAACTAGTGAGGGATAATTCAGTAAAGGTAATTAGTTTGTAGAGGAAATATTCTGTAACGGCCCGAAATTTTGAATAAATCTTGTTCCCTAATTTCATGTGTTATTTTATTTTATTTTTATACTCAACGAAAATGTTTTATTTGATAAACATGATTATAATTAAAATGAGACCATTGGGTTTTGATTGTTTTATGACCATCGGTCAATATGACCACTATGAACAAAATGTTTTGATTATTGTCTCCAAATATAAGTAATCTTGGTTAACTATTATAGAAAGAAGATTTGATGGCCTCACCTAGTAGTCTTGGACCGATCGAAGCCCATCTAACAGAGCTTGGGAAGGAGGTAGCACCATTGGGCTTTGCTCTAGATCAAATCCAAGCCGAACTTCATCATGTGAAGCTAGAACGGAATCGCCTTCGCGAGAAGTTCAAACTGATAGAAATTACTACTCGGGCAATGTTGACTGAGCCGCCCCAAGATTCTATCACCCTAGCACACCTTACTCGTAGGTCCTATGCTGGTATTATAAGGGGCTATGTAACGAGACCGTAACTGCCTTGTGTAATCCTTGTTTTAAATAAAAATTGGGATTTCTTCTTATGATGAAGTTTATGAATTTTGAAATGACCGGATAAATATAGTATGCATATTTTTGATGAATTTTAGAAAAAGGATATTTTAAAAATGGTTGTGTAAACCTTAAATAATTAAAAATGTGTAATGATTTTCAAAAAATGGTCTTCTACAATTATGTTCAGTACGAAATTTGGAGTCTAATAAGATCAACTTGATTTTTGATGAATAGTAAATTATGAATAGTGATTTTATGATTAGGATTAGTAATATGACCAAATGTATTAGTAATCTAACTTAAAGAAAGTTTTAAAATAATCTAGGCACCTTGATTAAGTAACGTGATTCAATAAAATGGTTAAATAATGGTTTCATAAATTATTATTCAAGTATTAGTTTTTTCGGGTGAATAGTTTTTTTTGATTAAAAATTTAATTAAAATTATTTAGAAAATTATTTTTATAAAACAGATTTCATTTTTGAACTCAGAGCACCGATATTATGCTATGGTAATTTTTGGGGTTTTTTCTGAAAAAAACGAATTTTTGGTGAATAGTGTTTTTATTTAAAAATTAAATTAAAAATATTTAGAAAATTATTTTTATAAAATGGAGTTCATATTTGTAATCAGAGCGTTGATATTTGATTATGGTGAAATTTTGGGATCTTTCTGAGAAAGTTGAATTTTCAGTGAATAGTAAAAATGCAGTTTTAGGGTTTCGGTATGTTTAATGACATCATAGCTATGTCATGATGATGTCATGAGTTATTTTAAGGGTTGGCCGGCCAAGGGTGATGAATTATTGTTTTGGGGGCCCCATGTGGCCTAACTCCATGATAAATACCAAGGGAGAGCACATGGGTTTGAGAAAAGCACATGTGAGGTGTCCTTTGGCCATTAATGCCTTGTCCCCTCACTTTCCCTATAAATACCAAGCCCTACTCTCATCCATTCGACTCCCCACTCATTCCCAACGAATTTATGGTCTCATTACCTCCCAAAGAGCCCTCCCAAGGTGCCCCCAAGCCCTCAAGGTCCCAACCTTTGAGGTTTAAGAGTTACATTTTAAGGTAAGGGATCCGATCTCTCTCTTTCTTTTCAAGTAATCTCTTTTATGTCATTCCTTTTATGCTACATGTTCTTATGTTTGAGGATGTTCTTTTATACTCCTCTTACTGCCCTTTTCATGTTCATATAATGAGAGTCCCCTTTTTACTCTCATTATTTCGTTTTATGATGTTTTAAGTGGCGCCGTTAGGCTGCCGAAATTTTTGTAACAGATTCTTTCTCCCTTCTCATTTTTCAAGATCTATTTTCATGTAAAGTATTTAAAGTTCCTTTGTATTATGTTGGGGTATGATCTCTAAATTTATCATACTGATCTTTTATGATCATATGATGAGAGACCCCATTTTATCTCTTCAATTCAGTATTTTGAAGTTTAAGTGGCGCCGTTAGGCTGCCGAATTTTTAAGTGGTTCTTCACCCTTCTCGTTTTGAAGTTCTACTTTCATGTCAATTCTTTCAAGTTCCTTTTTGTTATGTTGGGGTATGATATCTATATCTACTATACTGGACTCTTATGTTCATATGATGAGAGACCCCATTTGATCTCTTCAATTCAGTATTTTGAAGTTTAAGTGGCGCCGTTAGGCTGCCGAATTTTTAAGTGGTTCTTCACCCTTCTCGTTTTGAAGTTCTACTTTCATGTCAATTCTTTCAAGTTCCTTTTTGTTATGTTGGGGTATGATCTCTATATCTATTATACTGGACTCTTATGTTCATATGATGAGAGACCCCATTTGATCTCTTCAATTCAGTATTTTGAAGTTTTAAGTGGCGCCATTAGGCTGCCGAATTTTTTTAGGGGATTCTTTCACCCTTCTCATTCTTTTCAAAGTTCTACTTTCATGTCATGTCTTTCAAGTTCCTTTTTAATTATGTTGGGGAATTATCTCTATATCTATCATACTGAACTCTTATGTTCACATGATGAGAGATCCTATTTGATCTTTTCAAATCATTTTTGTTGAAGTTTTAGTAACGCCGTTAGGCTGCCGAACTTTCATAAGAGAAATCTAATTTTTGTCTTCCTTCCATGTTTTTCATTTCAAATGGTATGTCCTTGAAATTTCATTACCATGATCATGTATCATTATTATTCTGTCCATCTACTGTTTTATGGGTCATTTATGAATGTTTGACCCATTTCCCTCTCTTTTTAATGTCTTCTAAACGTCGTAACATAGCCGTTATGCTGCAGAATTTCCGTCTCAAAATGTCTCTCTCTTTTTCTAAAGTTCTTTTATATTATTAAGTGAATACTCAAAGCTCTTTCTTCTAAAGGGGTATTCACATATATACCAAAATGTCTATTTTAAATTCTGGGATTTACATACATGAGACCCACCTTCCTTTTCTGTGGGTTTTAAAGTGACGTAAAGATCATGTCTTTAAAGCAGTTTTTAAAACGTTATGATTATGAAATGAAACCCATTTATTTTATGCTATATGGGTTATTTATGAAATGTTTGATGATGATATATGTGGCTCACATGATAATAAAGGCAAATTTAAGGGTGCGCCCTGATAGCGCTCCAATGCATTGGGTAAAGACTTAATCTCTAGAGATGACCATTTTAACGACGCCTTGGTGAATAACCTTGGTAATTTTTAACGACACCTTGGGGATGGACCTTGGTGAAACGAAACGATTGTCAATATTAAATGTTGCAGCCACATCTTCAAGTTATGAAAAAGTTTTATTTTTATTATGATATGCCTCATGATTTCATTTTCATGCCTTAAAGTTCTTTTCATGACTTTATTGATGTATCTCAAGTTCATATGTAAAATGTTTCACTTGTTTCCCTTGCTGGGCCTTCTGCTCATCCTTTCTTTTGATGTATGTCCCCAGGTTATGAGATGCAGTAATGAACCTAGGATGAACTTAAGGAGAAGCCTTTCAAGTGTTTAAGAAGAGTGTTTTTGTTCTTTTCATGTTTTATGTTCCTGGTTTCCAAGACACTAAACCTTAAAGATCCTCGGTTTTGTAAAATGTAATGAATGTTTATGTGATAAAAAGGCGGGATGCTATAGTTGGTATCAAAGGATGGTTTAGTTATTTGTGGAAATTAGGATATGAAAACTTTAGGAAGAACCCTATAAAAAAGTTTAAATATAGGAAATCTTCCTAGTATTTTGTTGATTATTGAGTAAAGGGTTTCCAAGCAAATACATCCCTGTCTGGATACGAGCAGGTAGAGGTGGCTCTGGCACAGATGTACATAGGGGTAAAACCCGAAAACACCGCTTTGAGCTAGACTCGAACGGGAACTGGTACACGACAACGGGCCTTGCTACACTCTTGGTTACGACACTCCCGGGGGATATGCTTTGGTAAATTCATAAGCTTAGTATGAACCATTGTTAAAGGAACAAAGATAAAATAAAATAAAGATTCACATAAGAATATATGATCATGGATAACCTAGAAGGGAACCTAGGGGATCACAAGTTAGGGTATACTTTACTTCTACATGTTATCCTTAGATGCTTTAAGTTTCTTTTCATGATTATTGGATAAGTATTTAAGCCCCTAACTATAGCTTCTTTTCTTAGTTAATGGCGGGAAATGGAAGAACATGTCCCAACAACCAATGTGATAGGAAATGCTACGATTGCCGTATTAATACGACAAAGATGATTAGGGGATTAAAAGAAGATTATTATTTTAGAAGACGTTCACTATTTTGAGGACCATATATGATCAAGGTAAATAGATTACTACGGTGTCTTCATTGAGGAGTAAGGTTGACTTATATTTTGAAGAATAAATGAATTTAAGGTGGCCTTATAGTAATTTAGGTTACTTACGGGAATGATTAACCTATCTTGGGTAAAATATGTTTAGGTTAGCTACTTTTGTTATAAGATGTTAGGAGTGGTTGATGTTGTTTGGAGATAAACAATGAAGTTTATTTTGGAAGACTATGTTATCATGTCCTTCTTGTATTTGGGTTTCAATCTTAGTTTGGTTTATTTTCAGGAATCTTAAGGACCATTATTTACGGAATGGTCTATGATGAACATTGGGTAGTACCATGGAACTTTGAAGATTTAAAAGTAGTTTCCATTTCTATGGGATTCTTTTTGAAGATTTGTTTTACCTTACCCATTATATTTTTGGGATAATGTTTAAAGATAGAAGAAATAGATAGTTGATCTTTTGTGGATCATGTGATTCTCTAGATGATGATTCTTGTGTTTTGATGAGACCAAGTAGTTTTGAATGCTCATCGTTTGGAGAAAAGATTAGTTTTGGTAGAAACTTATTAAAGTATGAAACTCTATATGAAGGTAGATATATTTCCTTATGTTTTTGTTCTATGTTGTAAATGAATTCCTCAAAGTTATTAAAAGGAACGTAAAACAAAAACGTTGTTGGTTTACGTTTCCTACTAGGTAATCAAAGACCGCTTACACACATCATAATTTTGGGATTTTCTGGTGGTTAACTTCCCCCTAATCATGTTTTCTATCACACTCCTTTAAGAACGTTACCCTTTGTTTTCTCCTCCATGTCCATATTTCCAACATGGAATCCTAGTATGAGTAAACTCGGGTGGCCCTTGTACTTCCTTTTCTTTCTTTTAAAGTAATGGTGTTACTGACTCTTTTTCCGATGTGGGACTTTAAATGAAATTTCAAAACCCAATTTTAAAAATTGCGAGGACGCAATTTCTTAAGGGGGGAAGATTGTAACGGCCCGAAATTTTGAATAAATCTTGTTCCCTAATTTCATGTGTTATTTTATTTTATTTTTATACTCAACGAAAATGTTTTATTTGATAAACATGATTATAATTAAAATGAGACCATTGGGTTTTGATTGTTTTATGACCATCGGTCAATATGACCACTATGAACAAAATGTTTTGATTATTGTCTCCAAATATAAGTAATCTTGGTTAACTATTATAGAAAGAAGATTTGATGGCCTCACCTAGTAGTCTTGGACCGATCGAAGCCCATCTAACAGAGCTTGGGAAGGAGGTAGCACCATTGGGCTTTGCTCTAGATCAAATCCAAGCCGAACTTCATCATGTGAAGCTAGAACGGAATCGCCTTCGCGAGAAGTTCAAACTGATAGAAATTACTACTCGGGCAATGTTGACTGAGCCGCCCCAAGATTCTATCACCCTAGCACACCTTACTCTTAGGTCCTATGCTGGTATTATAAGGGGCTATGTAACGAGACCGTAACTGCCTTGTGTAATCCTTGTTTTAAATAAAAATTGGGATTTCTTCTTATGATGAAGTTTATGAATTTTGAAATGACCGGATAAATATAGTATGCATATTTTTGATGAATTTTAGAAAAAGGATATTTTAAAAATGGTTGTGTAAACCTTAAATAATTAAAAATGTGTAATGATTTTCAAAAAATGGTCTTCTACAATTATGTTCAGTACGAAATTTGGAGTCTAATAAGATCAACTTGATTTTTGATGAATAGTAAATTATGAATAGTGATTTTATGATTAGGATTAGTAATATGACCAAATGTATTAGTAATCTAACTTAAAGAAAGTTTTAAAATAATCTAGGCACCTTGATTAAGTAACGTGATTCAATAAAATGGTTAAATAATGGTTTCATAAATTATTATTCAAGTATTAGTTTTTTCAGGTGAATAGTTTTTTTTAATTAAAAATTTAATTAAAATTATTTAGAAAATTATTTTTATAAAACAGATTTCATTTTTGAACTCAGAACACCGATATTATGCTATGGTAATTTTTGGGGTTTTTTCTGAAAAAAACGAATTTTCGGTGAATAGTGTTTTTATTTAAAAATTAAATTAAAAATATTTAGAAAATTATTTTTATAAAATGGAGTTCATATTTGTAATCAGAGCGTTGATATTTGATTATGGTGAAATTTTGGGATCTTTCTGAGAAAGTTGAATTTTCAGTGAATAGTAAAAATGCAGTTTTAGGGTTTCGGTATGTTTAATGACATCATAGCTATGTCATGATGATGTCATGAGTTATTTTAAGGGTTGGCCGGCCAAGGGTGATGAATTATTGTTTTGGGGGCCCCATGTGGCCTAACTCCATGATAAATACCAAGGGAGAGCACATGGGTTTGAGAAAAGCACATGTGAGGTGTCCTTTGGCCATTAATGCCTTGTCCCCTCACTTTCCCTATAAATACCAAGCCCTACTCTCATCCATTCGACTCCCCACTCATTCCCAACGAATTTATGGTCTCATTACCTCCCAAAGAGCCCTCCCAAGGTGCCCCCAAGCCCTCAAGGTCCCAACCTTTGAGGTTTAAGAGTTACATTTTAAGGTAAGGGATCCGATCTCTCTCTTTCTTTTCAAGTAATCTCTTTTATGTCATTCCTTTTATGCTACATGTTCTTATGTTTGAGGATGTTCTTTTATACTCCTCTTACTTCCCTTTTCATGTTCATATAATGAGAGTCCCCTTTTTACTCTCATTATTTCGTTTTATGATGTTTTAAGTGGCGCCGTTAGGCTGCCGAAATTTTTGTAACAGATTCTTTCTCCCTTCTCATTTTTCAAGATCTATTTTCATGTAAAGTATTTAAAGTTCCTTTGTATTATGTTGGGGTATGATCTCTAAATTTATCATACTGATCTTTTATGATCATATGATGAGAGACCCCATTTGATCTCTTCAATTCAGTATTTTGAAGTTTAAGTGGCGCCGTTAGGCTGCCGAATTTTTAAGTGGTTCTTCACCCTTCTCGTTTTGAAGTTCTACTTTCATGTCAATTCTTTCAAGTTCCTTTTTGTTATGTTGGGGTATGATATCTATATCTACTATACTGGACTCTTATGTTCATATGATGAGAGACCCCATTTGATCTCTTCAATTCAGTATTTTGAAGTTTAAGTGGCGCCGTTAGGCTGCCGAATTTTTAAGTGGTTCTTCACCCTTCTCGTTTTGAAGTTCTACTTTCATGTCAATTCTTTCAAGTTCCTTTTTGTTATGTTGGGGTATGATCTCTATATCTATTATACTGGACTCTTATGTTCATATGATGAGAGACCCCATTTGATCTCTTCAATTCAGTATTTTGAAGTTTTAAGTTGCGCCATTAGGCTGCCGAATTTTTTTAGGGGATTCTTTCACCCTTCTCATTCTTTTCAAAGTTCTACTTTCATGTCATGTCTTTCAAGTTCCTTTTTAATTATGTTGGGGAATTATCTCTATATCTATCATACTGAACTCTTATGTTCACATGATGAGAGATCCTATTTGATCTTTTCAAATCATTTTTGTTGAAGTTTTAGTAACGCCGTTAGGCTGCCGAACTTTCATAAGAGAAATCTAATTTTTGTCTTCCTTCCATGTTTTTCATTTCAAATGGTATGTCCTTGAAATTTCATTACCATGATCATGTATCATTATTATTCTGTCCATCTACTGTTTTATGGGTCATTTATGAATGTTTGACCCATTTCCCTCTCTTTTTAATGTCTTCTAAACGTCGTAACATAGCCGTTATGCTGCAGAATTTCCGTCTCAAAATGTCTCTCTCTTTTTCTAAAGTTCTTTTATATTATTAAGTGAATACTCAAAGCTCTTTCTTCTAAAGGGGTATTCACATATATACCAAAATGTCTATTTTAAATTCTGGGATTTACATACATGAGACCCACCTTCCTTTTCTGTGGGTTTTAAAGTGACGTAAAGATCATGTCTTTAAAGCAGTTTTTAAAACGTTATGATTATGAAATGAAACCCATTTATTTTATGCTATATGGGTTATTTATGAAATGTTTGATGATGATATATGTGGCTCACATGATAATAAAGGCAAATTTAAGGGTGCGCCCTGATAGCGCTCCAATGCATTGGGTAAAGACTTAATCTCTAGAGATGACCATTTTAACGACGCCTTGGTGAATAACCTTGGTAATTTTTAACGACACCTTGGGGATGGACCTTGGTGAAACGAAACGATTGTCAATATTAAATGTTGCAGCCACATCTTCAAGTTATGAAAAAGTTTTATTTTTATTATGATATGCCTCATGATTTCATTTTCATGCCTTAAAGTTCTTTTCATGACTTTATTGATGTATCTCAAGTTCATATGTAAAATGTTTCACTTGTTTCCCTTGCTGGGCCTTCTGCTCATCCTTTCTTTTGATGTATGTCCCCAGGTTATGAGATGCAGTAATGAACCTAGGATGAACTTAAGGAGAAGCCTTTCAAGTGTTTAAGAAGAGTGTTTTTGTTCTTTTCATGTTTTATGTTCCTGGTTTCCAAGACACTAAACCTTAAAGATCCTCGGTTTTGTAAAATGTAATGAATGTTTATGTGATAAAAAGGCGGGATGCTATATATTATGTATTGGAGGATGTTGTCTTTGGAAGAGGGTTGTTAGGATCGGTAGCCTAAAAAGTTAAAGGGACCGTGTAGGGAAGGAATTCCACAAATCATTGATAGTTTATGGGGCATCATCCATCTGGAAAGAAGAGGCGGTCGCAAGTGGAAGATTTTTTGTGAAGCACTCATGCCACATGGTGCAGGTAAGTTCAAGGAGGATATAATATAGTTCATAGTGCATAAAATGAAGTTCTAAAAGAGACTAAAATAGTTTTCAAAATCAATTTTTACAAACTGATAGTACATTGAAAATTGGGATCTTTATTTTGAGATATTGTACATGGAAATTAGATTGGGGTATCTGACTGAGTATCCTCAAAAATTCTAGGAATCTTTTATCCTCTTTTAGGTCGTAAAGTGAATATTTTTTGAATGATTAAATTTTCTAAAGTTGATCAACAAGAACCATAAAAATTTTGTTATAAAAATTTCATTCCATAATTTTATTCTACATGAATAAAATGAATTATTTCACTAAACATGTTTCTAAAGAAGTGTAATGGAATATCCCAATCATTGTATTCGAAAAATAAATTAGTGGATTTTATGGTATTGGAATATTTCCAAACTATACCAAGGAAATATCTAGTCTTGGTGATTATTTAACCATAAAAAATATCGGCTCCCATGGATGTGTGTTTTCATTGTTTTGAGTAGGATAGAAATGTTTAATAGGAGGTGGGAGGTGTGGAACACCGGTTCTCAAGTGAGCCTCTAAACGGCGGGTTCCCACCCTCCCAAGGCTGCTAGGGTTTCACCCCGCATCTCCTTTTTCCCTCCTCTGACTTGCTTCGGTCCTCAGTGGTGTCATCCCCGGGAGCTCTGTATAGTCCGTCGTCGGCCCTGGATCTCATCATCCTCATTGATTCCCTGGATCTCGTCGTCCTCAGTGCTTCGGTGGATCGACAAGCTTCAGTCCTCAGATTCCAGGTTTTGGCAGACGGCGTGCTTCGGTCCTCAGATTCCATGTTTTGGCAGACGGCGTGCTTCGGTCTTCAACAGCGTGCTTTGGCCTTTGGCGGCGACTTCCCCTAGAGCATGGTGTGGCTTGTTCTTCCTGTTGTGTGGATCGGTGCTTCAGATTTCAGTTCGCACCTGGATCTTGCCACGACGAGGTTGGCTTGGCTCTCGACAGCTCCGATGTTTCTGGTGTGGTTCGTTGCAGGTTCCAGAGTGGCTCGGGGGAGGGTAGATCTCTATTTTAGGGTCTCTCAGTGGATGTTTTTTAATGCGGTGTGATTTCTACTTTGGATAGTTTGTGAAGTTTTGATTTTTGGATTGCGGTGGATGGTTTGTGGTTTCGTTGGTGCTGGAATCACTGCTCTTGGTTCTGCGGGTTCCTCTCTTACCTTTGTAGTGAGTTCATCCGATTTGGCATCCGACGAGGGTTCTACTCTTATTGATTTTATCAGTTTCAGCCCAGAGTTACACTTGTGGTATGGTCATTTTGGTTCCTGGTGGTGCTCCTTTGGCGTAGTTGTTGGGTCTTCCAGTCCTGGGTGGCACTAGCCTGACATCCTGCATCTTGGAGGGCATGCCCATTGGTTTCTTGCTGGTGCGGTGTCGAGAGTGGCTTGTGGAAACGGTGTGGCGGGACTTGCTCTGGCGTCGGCAAGGTGATCTACGACAATGATGTTGCTTTTCTATGTTTTAATGCAGATGCTAGACTTGATCACTAGGAACTGGTCCCATAAGAGGTTCAGAGTTTGCAGTTCACCTATGTATAACTGTTCGGATTTGGATGTTTGAGAGGGTATGACGAGAGCCATCGGATCGGGTCTGTGTTTTGACACATGACACTTGCTTGCTGAACAACCATGTAATGGTGGAGAGCTTCATCATGATTCATACACTGGGGAGGGACTGATCCAAGTTTTCATTCCGGGTTTATTTTCCCACCTTCGAGTTGTGATTTGTCTTAAGTCTATGATGTCTGGGTTCCCCCGACTTAGTGGTACTTGAATCATGTCTAGGTTGACTCATTTGGAATCAGAGTAAAGGTTCCCTTTATTTATTCTTTATTAATGTTTTGAAGATAATTTGAGATGGAGAATCTGAATATTGTGAACTATAATGGAATTCCAATATTTGAGGGAAGGAACTATCATATATGGAAAGATATAAGGATTCATTATCTTATATCTATTGGTTATGATATTATTGAAGCTACAACAGATAGATTTCATCCTATTGGTGATAGGGTTCCTCTTACATATGAAAATATGAAGAATCTTGAGAATGATGGAAGAGATAAAAATACTTTAATCTCTTAACATTCAGAAAGTGGGTTTTTTTATTGACGAATATTGCTATAGATAAAGGTATCTTGGATAAGATAAAAATATCTATAAAGGAAATATAAAAGCAATGAAGGAAAAACAACAAAATTCGTGGATGAATTATGAAGATTATAAAATGGGTGTGTACGAATATGTTTAGGAATTCTTTACTGAGGTAAATGAAATTATCAACATTATAATATTCTTGGGTAAGAAAGTTATGATTTTATTTAAAATATTAAATTTTTTAAAGTTTATCAAGTTGCACCGTAACATGATTCTTACTAAAATTATATTACATCATTTCATGTTACTTGATGTAGATGCACTATTGCATTGAACATAGTGTTACACGAGTGTAAGGGAGTATCTTATGCATTCATTCCACATAAAAGGATAATTTTCTAGGGGGGTTTTTTGGTTTTACATTGTTTCCAAACCATGATAAAAACATTGATACTCTTGTTGGGTAGTGAACCTTGTAAAATATTGTTTTCCTATGAATGTGTGTTTGAATTGTTTTAAGTAGAGGAACAAATCTTTACCAGGAGGTGAATTTTTTTTCATAAATAAGGAAACATAAAAGAAAATGACATCACTGATTCATACCCTCCCACTCATAATGATAATTGAATCATGGATGGGTAATCTCAAAAGATCCCAAATTCCACAAATAAACATGACCAGAATAAGTAGTGGTCATAGTTAATCATAAATATTTTCAAGGTAAATGCTTAAAAAACCGTGTTAAAGAAGCATCAAATTCATCGAGTAAGTAAAACTCTTCCACATAGTAATAAAATATGAAACACTCTCATTTTATTGATTTATTCACATTGAGAGACTAAGGAAAATCATCTTCTATAATCTAGAGATGAATTGATAAGATGAATTTTTATTGAAGATCTTATCACCATTTAATTGATACAGAAAGTAGGAAAGTATAATGGGTGAAGGATGGTCGCTCTATTGGATAAATAAAGATCATTTTTTAGGATACTTCATACTATTTGTGGGTCCCTAACATGGGAACACACTACGATACGAATTGCATCAGATGCTATTCCAGATTCTCTAAGCCATTTAATGTTAAAAAAATCAGAGTCCAAATGGTTTCTGTGGGAAGAGATACATCCACCCATTTGGGTATATCTTAAATTCTAATTGTACAAGTTCATTCCATCATACTATAGATTCTAATCGATATGATAGTGACTTAGTAGTTTTAATGAGCAGGGGACTAACAACCAACTGGGTAGAATCCTAAAAAGTGGGGACATTATGTTGAGCTAGCTATGGTGTTATTTCACGAACCCACAATGGGTAGCCTATAAGATATTTCTAGTTAATAATTTTCTGACCTATATCTGGTTACATAACCAATAGACGTAACTTATGATATCTCAATTTCATGGGGTTATATATATTGGCTTTTAGTATTCCATATTGAGTGGATGTGGAAACTCTATGTCATATGTTTCGATGAATACTATTTGTTGAGGTAAATCCACTTATTGTTTTAAATGATGCTATGTGTGAAGAAAATATCAAGAAGATATTTCTCCATTGGATTTTATCCATTTTTATATTTCTCAAATCCATAATCTCTTCCTTTTAAAAGAAAATCATTCCTCAACTCTGAGAGGATAAACATCTTTAAGAGGTGGGTGACATATGAAAACACAATTTCTGTTTTCCATGAAATATTTTCATAGAATAGGTGGTAGGTGTAAATTGAGGGTATATATAAATTCTCAGTTTGCCTATATTTTCTAGTATGCACACCTTCCTCATTTATTTCCGGGTGGGATTCATTTAAAAAAAAAATCCTCCTCCTCCTTTTCCTATATATGAGTTTCATGCAATCCAATGTCTGCATGGGTGGTGATAATGATGTTCATTAATGCATAATGTATTTCAAATGTAATATTATTTATTTATTGATATGATATCTAGTTTCCCTATTGATATATGAGGAAAAGACTGAGATCTTCAGGGGAAGTTGAACCGTTGATATATTACTCTTGTTTGAGGCCCCCACAAGACCTAACCATCCCCTTCAAAAATAGTATTGCATCCTACCAAAAAAGGGTGATCTAAAGGGAATGCCCAGATATTTTTATTGTCCATGTTCCAATCAAGTATGTTAGTTCATGAAATTGGAAAAATTAGGTGTAAAGAACCGTAAAATTCAAGGGAATTTTTTTTTTCTTAATTTTCTTTGGAATTTTACAAGAGCGCAGTTTCTGACGGTACCTGATTCCGAGGCCCGGTGTGCCCGGAATCAATTTCCGAAGTTTGGCTCGGGTACGTTCAGTGAACGAACGAGCGGGTTTTTCTAACTTTTGAACCGGTGCCCGGAATCGAATTCCGAGGGCACTGATGAACTCACAGCGCCGATATTCGCTTAAGGAGACCTTTTCCGAGGTTGCGTTTTATGCGGGATGAAAGTTAGTTTTGGGGGAAATTAGAAGAAGTTAAATAAAATTGTGGAACACAATTTATTTTTAACTTGTTGGTTATTTCCTCCCAAAGGGAGTTAGAGGTGGGACCCACATCCACATAACCTCCCTTGAGAGGATTAAGTGTGGTGGGGCCCACACGAGCCCTAACTCTTCAACTTCCCTTAAACTCCCCAATAACTCCACTCTAATTAATTTGACAACTTGTGTTATTAATTAAGATGAGTTACTTAATTTCAAACCTTTGAAATTCAAAGAGGTTGGGTTGTGTGAATAAAATAAGGTTTAGACTTATTTTATTTTGGTTAGTATCTTTTGCCACCTTGAGAGGATTGGGAAGCTTTCTTCATATTCTTCAACCTTGACGAAGAACGCGAAGAACACTTAGGCTCCGACGAAGAATGCCGTCACCATAAGAAGAGAAAGACGTGTCGTCTCTTCTCTTCTTCGCAGCCGGTGTGTTTCCAAAGATCGACGACGCCGCTTCTTTCGATCTTCTTCCCGTGTCAACGAAAGGAGACGCCGCTTCCTCCCCGGGCTTTCTCCGTCAGCTTACGAAGCTACTCCATCGACGTTACCTCTTCGGACGCACCTCGACGTCAACGGAATCGACGTACGATTCCCGCGACGCATGACCTCCGCGACGCTTGTCTTCCGCGGCTTGTTGGCGTGCTCCGCT
This sequence comes from Viscum album, assembly GCA_963277665.1. Lineage (NCBI taxonomy): Eukaryota > Viridiplantae > Streptophyta > Magnoliopsida > Santalales > Viscaceae > Viscum > Viscum album. The sequence continues at coordinate 84,740,467 of OY728153.1, forward strand.
CTTGAAACCGAGGTAGGGGATTATTGTTATTTTATTTAATTATCTTACGTTCTTGATTCTAGCATGTCGAACTTCGAGGATAAACGACTAGATGTTATCGTTTAACGAGAGGGGGCCCGGAACGCACAAACACGACCGAACCCCCCCTCCTATGTTCATGTTTGTTTCCTTGCGGATGGAACGGGATGGCATGGTGTCGTCGCACCACGCGGGAATCGCACGGCAAATATTGCGCGGCGCCGTCGCGCCGCGCCGTGGAAAGAAATTCAAGAACGCGACGCCGTCACGCCGCGTCAAAGGAAATCAAAGGCGCCGCGGCCAGAGCGGGGCCGCGGCGGAGGGGCGCGGTGCCGTCGCACCGCGCCGGACGACAAGGGCCGCGGCCGGTTCCGAGCCGCGGCGGAGCTTGGTGACCGGAGACCAGCCGGGCCGCCGGTGTCGGAGCCAGAAAGGGACCGGCCACTGCCGGTCCCGTTGAGGAGGAGCCGGCAGGCCAGGTCGGGGCGGCCGGAAATGGGGAAGGCCGGGGGAATTAAATTCCCCCGGCCAGTTGAACGGCCCCCCATTATTGAGGGGGGGCTGCGGTTACAAAGGGGGGAAAGCGCCCCCCATTTTTTTCAACAGCTCGGCCGAAGGCCGAGCTGGCAGCACGCCCAGTGCGCTGCGCTGAGCCGGACCGGCGCCGGGCCGGTCTGCCAGGCCGGGCCGAGCCCAGCCGGGCCAGGCCGCGCCGGGCCGCGCCGGGCCGGGCTGGGCCGTGCCGTGCCACGCCGGGCTGGGCCGACCCTGTCCGGGGCGGGTCGACCCGGTTCGGGCCAGCCGGGGGGGTCTTGGGCCGGGTTGGCCCGGGCCCGAAAACCCCGATACCGAACTGTTTGGGTTCAAATGCCCATAACTCGAGCTACGGACCTCCAAACGACGCGCCGTCAGCGGCGATTGGATCCTTGGATCGAGACAGTCGTTTCGGTATATCGCACTCAAGGTTTCGGAATACTTTGAGTTCGGCCGGGTTGGTTCGTACACGAAACCAACCGGGCCCTCGGAGCGGAAACGCTCATATCTTGAGCTACGGACGTCCGAATGACGTGCCGTCAGCTTTGTTGAGTTCCTTTTAGTGAGAAGGATCTTCTGGCATACTCCGCCTGAGGTTTGGATGCAGGTGGAGTACAGTCGGGTTGGTTTTGTCTTAAAAACCAACTGGGCCCCTGGAATGGAAAAGCCAATAACTCTCAGACTGGGCGTATGATTGAAGCGCCGTCTGTTGCGTTGAGTTCCTGTTGACGATACAGAACTTTTGGATATATCAACTCTGGACTTTGTGACTGTTGATGTATCAGCCTCTCGGCTCGTGGAGCGGACCCTCCCGAACGAGCTTGCTGTGTGCGGGAACCCTAGAGCTGGCTGCGACTGCTACTCTGACTGCGACGACGACTGTGCAGAGATCCTTAGTGGATTCGACGACGACGACTACAGTACTTAGCGATCATGTGTGGATCAGTGCTACCGATCCTGTGTGGGTTCGATCCTGTGTGGGTCAGCGCTCAGCGGTCCTATGTGAACCAGCGCCTACAGATCCTGTGTGGGTCTGATCCTGTGTGGGTCTTTGCGGGGGTTAGTACCTATCGATCCTTTGTGGGTCCGACGACTTAGATGGATCAGTGATCATCTCTATCATCTTTCAAAGAAGTATACCCGTGTGAGCTGAATCCTGTTTACCATCCTGTGTGGATTGTGTTGTGCTATCCTGTGTGGATTACGTTTTGCTTTCCTGTGTGGAATACATATACTTTCCTTTGTGGACTGAATTGTACTTGGGCTCGGAGGTTGGAGCGTATTGGAATTGATGACTTAGGTATATGTATGGGCATATACCTAAGTAGTGTCGGTTGTTACTTCGTGATTGTATCTTTCTTTTGTGGTTTATCCTTTGTGGATTTTGGGAGACCTTCGGGGGTCTCGAGGTCCCTACTGAGTAGCTTATACTCACCCCTGCACGGGCTATGCCCGCACTACGTTGTGTTGGTTGCAGACGACGGACAACGTTGATCGTGGTTGAGGCTCGCAGAGCAGGACGGTACCTGGAGGTGGACCACTGGGCGGGATGTGCTCGGAGCGGACGACCGGACCCGAGGAGCAGTGGAGCTATCTGTACCCACCCTTCAGGTGGGATTTCCAGTGGACAGCTCGGTGTAGCGGCTTTTACTTTACAGTTGTTGTTTTCCCTTTCGAGTTGTACTTTACTTTCAGTTTGGGTTTGTATACTGGCCCATTTACTTTTCCGCACTTTCATTTGTACTCTGTTTTTACTTAGTGTTTACCTTTCCGCTTGCTTACTCTGTGGTGCTTGTTTACTTTACAAAGGCAATGCCTTCCCTTTTTACCGAGATTTACGCCATGGTGCTAGTCGCTAGCCCCTGGCCTATGGAAGGTGGGCTTGGGGTAGTCACGGCACGGGCCCCGAGGACGGGTTGTGACAAATTGGTATCAAAGGAGTTCGGTTCTACCGCGAACTCTGATCTTTTCTATGTGAAGCAATAGTGTTTAGCGTATTGAATGTGGTTATCAGTCCAGGGAGTCCAGTGTTTGTGCGGCGGCCGACGTATCCGTACACCAGGACGCTGAATTCTGATTTCTGACTTAATGCATGAAAACATTGATTGCATGTGTGTTTCATATTTTCTTTGTGATTACTTTGTATCAGCTCACCAGGTATACTATTCTAACCGTGGCGCACCTGTTTACTTTTCAGGATGGCCCCACGACGGTAGCTAGCTAGGGTTCCGAGAGTCGAGCGTGACGATAGCCCACCGAGCGACGAGGCCTCGGTGCAAGGCCCTTTGTCAGTAGTGGCACCGGCGGTAGCTCTACCCGCCGAGCCACCGATGCTTCCAGCACCAGCCGCTGACGATGCACGTCGCCTCAGCGCACTGCATGAGTTTCAACGCCACCGACCGCCTAGGTTTCGTGGGGAGATGGACCCCCAGGCAGCCGAGGACTGGCTGGAGGCAGTCGTACGAGTTTTCAGGTTAGTGAGGACACCGGCAGACCTCATGGTGATCCTCGCTGCGAGCCTACTGCACGCAGCAGCGGACCGATGATGGAGCTTGATGCTCCAAGTGCACGATGAGGCATCTCTACTTTGGACGGACTTTGAGAGCCTCTTCCGCTTGGAGTTCGTCCCAGCCACCCTCTGTGCGGTGCGCATTCAGGAGCTTCTTCAGCTGCGGCAGGGCAACATGACGGTCGCTTAGTACTCGGTGAGATTTACTGATCTCTCACGCTACTCGACTGTGGCGGTCCGCAGGGAGGAGGCAGATGAGGCAGGGGAGCTGGCTGAGCAGCAGGTGGTGGGCGACGCTTTGAGGCTCTACCACCACCACCACCAGGAGATCCACCCCGACCATAGGGAGCTGGCGGGCAGAGACAGGCACAACTCCAGGCAGCAGAGGCCTATGACCACGGCGCGCCCGGGATGATTCGAGGTACTATCTGTGTCTATTCCACCCTTGCTGCAGTACTTATAGACACAGGAATGAGTCACTCATTCATAGCCGCTGCCCCTGTTCAGAGCTCAGAGATTCCGACAGAGCCATTGGCTCGATCCTTATGGCTAGAGACTCCTACGGGAGCAGACTCGACGATTACGCACTGGTGCCGGCAGTGTGAGCTTACTCTTGGAGGCGAGAGCTTGGGCTGGGATCTTCTTGTAGCAGCGTTGAGGCCTTACGACGTCATCTTGGGCATGGATTGGTTATCTATGGTCCATGCACAGATTGACTATTTTAGGCGCAAGGTGCGATGTGTACGCACCGACGGGAGAAGGTTCACCTTCACCGGCGAGAAGGGATCCTTTGCAGCACAGGATTGATTTCTGTGGAGGAGAGGACAACCCATCACTCATCAGTTGGCTAGCCTCATCCTAGGAGAAATTGACGTGCGGAGTCCTAGTTTTCCTGCAGTGGTGGATCAGTTTGCGGACGTTTTTCCTGACGACGTTCCAGGGATACCTCCTCGTAGAGAGGTAGACTTTTATATTGACCTGTACCCCAGGACAGCTCTGATATCGACTCCAGCATATCGGATGGCCCCCGCTGAGCTTCGAGAGCTACGGGTATAGTTGGAGGACTTACAGGGCAAGGGGTTCATCCGACCCATTGTTTCACCCTGGGCTTCCCCGATTTTGTTCGCCAAGAAGGCGGACGGGAGCTTGCGACTTTGTGTTGACTATCGTCGTCTGAACCAGGTGACAGTGAGGAACAAGTATCCGCTACCGAGGATTGATGACCTCTTTGATCAGCTCAAGGGAGCACGGTGGTTCTCGAAGATAGACCTCAGGTCAGGCTATCATCAGCTCAGAGTTAGAGACGAGGACGTGTAGAAGACGACGTTCAGATGTCGGTATGGCCACTATGAGTTCTTGGTTATGAAATTCGGCGTAACCAATGCTCCAGCAGTGTTCATGGCCCTCATGAATAGGATCTTTCAGCCATACCTTGATTGATTTGTCATGGTCTTCATCGATGACATTTTGATTTACTTGACGACTGAGGAGGAGCACGCCTACCACTTACAGGTTGTACTAGACACACATCGAGAGCACCAGCTTTATGGTAAGCTCTCGAAGTGTCAGTTCTGGATACTTGAGGTCCACTTCTTAGGACACATCATCTCTGAGGCGGGAGTTGCAGTAGATCCTGCGAAGATCGAGGCAGTGTGAGCTTGGGAGCCACCCAGGAGCGTGACAGAGGTTCAGAGTTTCTTGGGACTAGCCGGTTACTATCGGAGATTCGTGCCAGACTTCTCTAGAGTTGCGGCACCACTCTCAGCTTTGACGAAGAAGGGGAAACCCTTCGTGTGGTTAGACAGATGTTAGTAGAGTTTCCAGGAGCTAAGACAGAGATTGACTAGCGCACCTATCTCGAGGTTGCCTGAGGAGGGAGTAGGGTACGTAGTTTATTGCGATGCATCAGGGACCGGACTCGGATGTGTCCTGATGCAGGAGCGGGTGGTGATCGCCTATGGATCACTTCAGTTGAGGCTGCATGAGGAAAACTACGCTACCCATGACCTGGAGTTAGCAACAGTGGTCTTCGCTCTGAAGACGTGGCGACACTATCTGATGGGTGAGCGCTTTATAGTCTTTTCTGATCATCAGAGTCTCAGGTATATCTTCTCGCAGAAGGACCTGAACCTGAGACAACGGCGATGGCTCGAGTTCCTCCAGGACTATGACTTTTAGATAGTCTATACTTCTGGGAAGGGGAACGTAGTAGCTGATGCCCTCAGCAGGAGGATGGGCATTCAGCTACTTGAGGAGGCGACAGAGCAGCTAGCCTCTTTGCAGATATCCTTCGTGGATAGAGATGGAGCAGCCTTCCTTCAGTCACTCACAGTCACTCCTCCACTTCTACAGCAGGTCAGAGAGGCACAGCGTGGGGAGGCTGACTGTGAGACGCGGCGTGCACATATATCCTCAGGACAGGCACCTGATGGTTTCTCCTTTGGAGCAGAGCACGACATCCTTTTCAGAGGACGTACCATGGTACCAGTCGCTTTATGGGAGGAGGTGCTGAAAGAGTTTCACACTTCTCCTTTGGTGGTACATCCTGGAGTGGCGAAGATGTACCAGGATCTCAGACGACAGCACTGGTGGCTAGGCATGAAGAAGGCTGTGGCAGAGTTCGTTTCTCGATGCCTCACCTGCCAGCAGGTGAAAGCTGAGCATCAGGTACCAGTAGGCTTCGTACAGCCCTTGGAGGTCTCGGAGTGGAAGTGGGACGGGATATCTATGGACTTCGTGACTGGACTTCCACGCACTTCCAGAGGTCACGACTCCATCTGGGTGATTGTCGACCGACTCACCAAGTTGGCTCACTTCTTACCCATCCGAGAGCAGGGCTCAGTGGAGAGTTTGGGACGTCTTTACGTTCAGGAGATTGTTCGGCTTCACGGTGTGCCATCATCTATCGTCTCCGATCGAGATGCTCGCTTTACTTCCCGGCTTTGGAAGGGGTTACAGGAGGCGTTTGGGACGCAGCTACGTTTGAGCACAACCTTTCACCCTCAGACGGATGGTCAGATGGAGAGGACCATTCAGACTCTCGAGGATATGCTCCGCGCATGTGTCCTCGACTTTGGTCGTAGCTGGGAGGACCACCTACCCTTGGTGGAGTTCGCGTACAACAACAGCTACCACTCCACCATCGAGATGGCACCGTACGAGGTGTTGTACGACCGACCTTGCAGATCTCCTTTGTGTTGGACAGACCCTGGGGAGTCAGCACATGTGGGACCGGAGATGGTCCAGGCCACGACAGAGAAGGTCCAGGTCATCCAGGAGCGGATGAGGACAGCTCAGAGCCGGCAGAAGTCATACGCTGACAGGAGGCGGAGGCCACTAGAGTTCGATTATGGCGACCACATCTTCTTGCGGGTCTCACCTCGACGTGGTATACGGAGATTTGGCCGAGGCGGCAAGTTGTCTCCACGCTTCATTGGACCATTCCAGGTCCTCGGCAGGATAGGTGAGGTGGCTTATCATCTGGCTCTACCACCTCAGTTGCACCGGGTGCACGACGTCTTCCACGTATCTCAGCTTAGGAGATACGTGCACGACCTGGCGCACATCATTGACCATGGGGAGCTTGACGTTGACGATGGAGCGACTTTTACAGAGGTCCCGGTGGAGATCGAGGATCGACAGGAGCGGGTTCTACGTGGACGGTCGATTCCTCTTGTGCTCTTCAAATGGCAGCACAGGAACCTTCAGGAGAGCACTTGGGAGCGGGAGGCTCAAATGCGTGCTCAGTACCCTCATTTGTTTCCCTAGTTTTGATGTATCTTTACGGAGATGTAAATCCCTGAGGTGAGAGTAATGTAAAGACTCGTAAAATTCAAGGGAATTTTCTTTCTTAATTTTCTTTGGAATTTTACAAGAGCGCGGTTTTTGACGGCACCTGATTCCGAGGCCCGGTGTGCCCGGAATCAATTTCCGAAGTTTGGCTCGGGTACGTTCAGTGAACGAATGAGCGGGTTTTTCTAACTTTTGAACCGGTGCCCGGAATCGAATTCTGAGGGCACCGATGAACTCGCAGCGCCGATATTCGCTTAAGGAGACCTTTTCCGAGGTTGCGTTTTATGCGGGATGAAAGTTAGTTTTGGGGGAAATTAGAAGAAGTTAAATAAAATTGTGGAACACAATTTATTTTTAACTTGTTGGTTATTTCCTCCCAAAGGGAGTTAGAGGTGGGACCCACATCCCCATAACCTCACTTGAGAGGATTAAGTGTGGTGGGGCCCACACGAGCCCTAACTCTTCAACTTCCCTTAATCTCCCCAATAACTCCACTCTAATTAATTTGACAACTTGTGTTATTAATTAAGATGAGTTACTTAATTTCAAACCTTTGAAATTCAAAGAGGTTGGGTTGTGTGAATAAAATAAGGCTTAGACTTATTTTATTTTGGTTAGTATCTTTTGCCACCTTGAGAGGATTGGGAAGATTTCTTCATCTTCTTCAAACTTGACGAAGAACGCGAAGAACACTTAGGCTCTGACGAAGAACACCGTCACCATAAGAAGAGAAAGACGTGTCGTCTCTTCTCTTCTTCGCAGCCGGTGTGTTGCCGAAGATCGACGACGCCGCTTCTTTCGATCTTCTTCCCGTGTCAACGAAAGGAGACGCCGCTTCCTCCTCGGGCTCTCTCCGTCAGCTTACGAAGCTACTCCATCGACGTTACCTCTTCGGACGCACCTCGACGTCAACGGAATCGACGTACGATTCCCGCGACGCCTGACCTCTGTGACGCTTGTCTTCCACAGCTTGTTGGCGTGCTCCGCTCTTGAAACCGAGGTAGGGGATTATTGTTATTTTATTTAATTATCTTTCATTCTTGATTCTAGCATGTTGAACTTCGAGGATAAATGACTAAATGTTATCGTTTAACGAGAGGGGGGTCGGGCTGCACAAACACGGCCGAACCCCCCTTCCTATGTTCATGTTTGTTTCCTTACGGATGGAACGGGATGGCGTGGTGCCGTCGCACCACGCGAGAATCACATAGCAAATATTGCGCGGCGCCGTCGTGTCGCGCCGTGGAAAGAAATTCAAGAACGCGACGCCGTCGCGTCGCGTCAAAGGAAATCGAAGGCGCCGCGGCCGGAGCGGGGCCGCGGCAGAGGGGCGCAGTGCCGTCGCACTGCGCCGGACGACAAGGGCCGCAGCCGGTTCCGGGCCGCGGCGGAGCTTGGTGACCGGCGGCCAGCCGAGCCGCCGGTGTCGGATCCGGAAAGGGTCCGGCCACTACCGGTCCCGTTGAGGAGGAGCCGGCCGGCCAGGTCGGGCCGACCGGAAATGGGGAAGGCCGGGGGAATTAAATTCCCTCGGCCAGTTGAACGGCCCCCCATTTTTGAGGGGGGGCCGCGGTTACAAAGGGGGGGCAAGTGCCCCCCGTTTTTTTCAACAGCTCGGCCGAAGGCCGAGCTGGCAGCGCGCCCAGCGCGCTGCGCTGAGCCGGACCGGCACCTGGCCAGGCCGCGCCGGGCCGGGCCGGGCTACGCCAGGCGGGTCCGACCCTGTCCGGGGCGTGTCGACCGGGTTCGGGCCAGCCGGGGGGGGGGGGGGGGGGGTCTCGTGCCGGGTCGGCTCGGGCCCGAAAACCCCGATACCGAACTGTTTGGGTTCAAATGCCCATAACTCGGGCTACAGACCTCCAAACGATGTTCTGTCAGTGGCGATGCAATCCTTGGATCGCGACGGTCGTTTCGGTATATTGCACTCAAGGTTTAGGAATACTTTGAGTTCGGCCGGGTTGGTTCGTACACGAAACCAACCGGGCCCTCGGAGCGGAAACGCTCATATCTTGAGCTACGGACGTCCGAATGACGTGCCGTCAGCTTTGTTGAGTTCCTCTTAGTGAGACAGATCTTTTGGCATACTCCGCCCGAGGTTTGGACGCAGGTGGAGTACGGTTGGGTTGGTTTTGCCTTAAAAATCAACCGGGCTCCTGGAACAGAAAAACCAATAACTCTCAGACCGGGCGTCCGATTGACGCGCCGTCTGTTGCGTTGAGTTCCTGTTGACGATACAGAAATTTTGGATACATCAACTCTGGACTTTGTGACAGTTGATGTATCAGCCTCTCGGCTCATGGAGCGGACCCTCCCGAACGAGCTTGCTGTGTGCGGGAACCCTAGAGCTGGCTGTGACTGCTACTGTGACTGCGACGACGACTGTGCAGAGATCCTTAGTGGATTCGACGACGACGACTACAACACTCAGCGATCCTGTGTGGATCAGTGCTATTGATCCTGTGTGGGTCCGATCCTGTGTGGGTCAGTGCTCAGTGGTCCTGTGTGAACCAGCGCCTACAGATCCTGTGTGGGTCCGATCCTGTGTGGGTCTTTGCGGGGGTTAGTACCTATCGATCCTTTGTGGGTCGGACGACTTAGATTGATCAGTGATCATCTCTATCGTCTTTCGAAGAAGTATACCTGTGTGAGCTGAATCCTGTTTACCATCCTGTTTGGATTGTGTTGTGCTATCCTGTGTGGATTACGTTTTGCTTTCCTGTGTGGAATACGTATACTTTCCTGTGTGGACTGAATTGTACATGGGCTCGGAGGTTGGAGCATATTGGAATTGATGACTTAGGTATATGTATGGGCATATACCTAAGCAGTGTCGGTTGTTACTTCGTGATTGTATCTTTCTTTTGTGTTTTATCTTTTGTGGATTTTGGGAGACCTTCAGGGGTCTCTGGGTCCCTACTGAGTAGTTTATACTCACCCCTGCACGGGCTATGCCCGCACTACGTTGTGTTGGTTGCAGACGACGGACAATTTTGATCGTGGTTGAGGCTCACAGAGAAAGACGGTATTTGGAGGTGGACCACTGGGCGGGACGTGCTCGGAGCGGACGGCGGGACCCGAGGAGCAGTGGAGCTATCTGTACCCACCCTTCAGGTGGGATTTCCAGTGGACAGCTCGGTGTAGTGGCTTTTACTTTACAGTTGATGTTTTCCCTTTCGAGTTGTACTTTACTTTCAGTTTGAGTTTGTATACTGGCCCATTTACTTTTCCGCACTTTCAGTTGTACTCTGTTTTTACTTAGTGTTTACCTTTCCGCTTGCTTACTCTGTGGTGCTTGTTTACTTTACAAAGGAAATGCCTTCCCTTTTTACCAGGATTTACGCCTTGGTGCTAGTCACCAGCCCCTGGCCTATGGAAGGCAGGCTTGGGGTAGTCACGGCACGGGCCCCGAGGACAGGTCGTGACAGGAGGGTTATTATTTTGGGATTCACCCTAATCAAGAGAAGGGTGAACTCCATTGGGGAGGTGAATGACGCAAAAATTTCCCCAAACCTAAGTGTTGGTTTTGTTCCAAATGAACTACTATAATCCTTATAAAAATATATTTCATCATTTTATGTATAAATTGAGTTAAAAATACACACAACATTATGGGATAAATATTCTCTTGTATTTTTTTGAGTGCATATACCATGAAAACTCTCTTGATCATATAGATCTTTTTTTGAGCATGATCCATGTGCATCGTATGGAATTCATGTGAGAATCGTTATTTTAAAGGAATTGTTAATGTTTGGAGATTATTATTTCTTAAACAGGAATCCTAATCAACCATATCAGAGGAAGCATTTAATATTATTTCGATGGATCATTTTATTCAAGGCTGATTCTTCAAGATTTTTTGAGAACTGATTCTTATTAAGGGATTCATCAATTGCAACAATTATTTATTCTAAGATACTACCATAAAGCATGATTTTTGATAAAACCACATCTAGAAGGCCCTTCTAATCGAGGAGTGGGGTAAAACACAATGACTTGTTCTACCAACATCCCTTGAGTCAGACACTTGTTAGGGAATTAGTGATAAACTAGTAGCTATTTGTAAATACATTAAGACATGCACATTGGAGACCCTACCATTGTTTTCCTAATTTCAGGTTTCACATAGTTTGAAGGGAATATATGATAATTTTGCACCATATTTTTCAATTATCTTGAATTTACCTTCTTATCTATCATAATGTAAGACTTTAGTCCTCATGTTTATAATATTTGTCTATATGTTTAGTGGAATTTCATTCACACATTCTTCTATAAATGTTTCAAGGATTACATATTGATCATTAGATAAGAACCAAAAAATAACTATTATATTTTCTATATCCAATGGTTTCCTCATAGGAAATGTGTCCACTTCATATTCTATAGAATACTCCTCTACCCCATTTGGCTGAATATGGAGATTCCCTACTAGTTTTTTATATGTGGTTGGTTTATGAGAAATCTCTTCAAGTGTGTTGGATGGAATGAAATCTATTGTTTTTTTGGAGAGTGAACATTTCATTGGACTATATTCTAGTTGAGTAATGATATAAAGTTTTGTTGATAAGTAATAAAACATGAATGGACCCATCTTATCATGTTAGTCATGATATGAGGCCTTTCACACAGTTGATACAGAAATTGGTGGAAATTCTTTTTGATATGAAATATCATTTTGGTAATGACCTTTTTAGTGAATCACATCATGGGAGGACTACCATAATGGATTGACACACAACTCTAGGTAGATTTACAATAGGGTATTCCCTAAGTAAGACCATTTATGTCGACAATAACAAGGGTTGGACCTTCTTTCTATTTTATGTTCTACCTACAAAGAGTGTTTTAGTTTTACATAACAAGGGAATGATTCTAATAATCGGTCATTTTATCACTGTGAATGAGAATTTAAAGGTATATGTGGTCGGAAGGAACTCCAATGTAATGGGTAGAAATGTTTCTAGGAGAAGATTATTAACTATGTCTTCTACTCTAATATTTTTATAATGAATCGGTAGGACTCTGAGTCATAATTAGTAGATGTTTTATGAGATTAAGAATACCCTCATAAAGTAGAGGAGGATCATTGATATGATCTTGGTTTTCAATTTTCTTTTGGTTATACACTTTCTTAGTTTCACTCTGTAAGGATGCTATAGTCACATGTTGTGGATAATGAATTACACACAAAGTATCATATCTAAGTACTTAATTTTCTCACATCAGTATTTGATGACATGATTCTAGAATTGTATAAGGGATATATTTCTATCGTGGAGTGGTCATTGAAGTAGATCAATGACCACTTGTTCTAAAAAAGATATATTCATGATATGGTTTTCCTATTTATCATTGTATTTCTCCGATGAACCTTCTAGAGATGATCTGGGATTTATGTCCCCTTCTAGGTGACTATTGTGTTATGTTTATAGGATGATCCAGTTGCATTGGAAGGGTTGTACTCTATACTCCTAATCATTTTATCAATTATCATTATATAATGGATGGTTTATAAAATGTGGGAAAGGGTTTATAGATATCCTTTGAGAATCATCACAATGTATTGAGTGACTTTTTTATACGGTATAATAATAATTTTTCATTTTTTTGTTGTATTAGGCATATATCCTATCTCCATTCCCATATTAAATTATGAAATATACCAAAAATTGTCATGTTTGGGGGTAGAGAAATTGGAGTTCCCTATTATTATTGTCACGTCTTGCCAGTACGCTTCACCAATTGTAGCTAAATTCTATTGGATGGCTTGATGTGAATGAGATGTTATATATATTGAATCAAATATTTCTACCACTTCTTATTTGTTGAAATGATTGGAATGAATTGGGATGTGATCATTTTTTTTCTTTTTATTATCTCCCTCTGTGTTATATCATAGGTTCTCAAGAATGAGTCACATGAGCCGATGCCTATAGGGAATTATCCTCATTATGTTGTGGACATGGTACCATGTGGCATTGGTAGTGGTAGTTGATGGTAGGAGCCCTATGGAATGAATCTTGATCTGTTGAGATTAGACTATTATTTAACTCATTTCCCACCTCCTTAATATAATGGAGGAACCTATTTTTATTTTTAAGGTAAAGGTTAATATAATGGATTAAGATAGAAATGGGCGTGTTCTTTCTTTTGGACTCTAACCATTGCTAGGTGGATAGTTGGTGTGTAATCAAATCTGGTAGGTTTATTCATGAAACATCCATGGTTAGGGCAATATGATTAATGTGGTAACGCTAAACTAGTGCATTCGAAACCTAAAATTTAATATGTTGGGTTGGTGATGGTGTTCTGTATTTGGACAAGGACCCAACCTTTTCTATAGAATATGCATAAATATTTTTTGTAGTGATTATTATATTAGATAAAATAAAGATATTATGAATGTTCCTTGATTATTTACATCACATAAACAAATGAGATAACTCTATAAAGAATCATCACAATAGACATACATATCATAAATTGATTATCATTAGTGTACCATGGTTAGACCACACACACATTATAAGAGCATGAAAATGTTCTGATAGGTGGGAGATGGAGTTATTTTTTATAATGAAATAATTCATTTCGGGTTCACAAATTTTGGTTTCACACCCATTAGTGATGGGTGAGATTCCAATGGGGTTATTTTTATAACTAGAAACACCCAATGTATCTCACATACCTCATGGATAATGGGTATTATTTCCAAAGGTAGGATTTCATTGGGGAACTTAACTAATGAAACTTAATAGATCACATTGTTTAAGGGGATGGTAGGTTAACCTCATCACACCCTTTTTGGTTGAATTATTTTCAACTCTGGGACACTCTTACAAATTGAAGACATGTTTTGGAATCCCTTAAAATTCCAAATAGGGTACAGGTAACCCTATGTATTAAGAATCTATTATGGGAATGTATCGATGGGGAACCATATGTATATATCTAATGTTCTCCATTGATCAAGTCAATTTGTAAATATCATAGGCTCTCTATATTGGTTGAATATATTTCTTTGTGCTTCTTTTTTAGAACATATATTTAGGTTTCTAAGAAGGTAATTTCTCATATAGAAACTAAAGTTGTTTTAATATTGGGAAAGAGATAATAATAAGGACCTTTAATGTATCCTCATGAGAGAAATCAGAACCCATCTAGTTTAGTCCCACTTAATGGGACACATCATACCTTTAAGGGTTTAATGAAAAGAAAAATACCATGATGTTTAATTTCATTCAAGTAATACATATTGAAAAAATGTTCATAAAAAAAATAAGGTGTGGTACATATGATGAAATGTTCTTAGGGAACCACAAGGAATATAGAATCCGATGATAGATATGACCCTACTAGGTATATGATCCTTAGAAGATTATGGTGATTTTTGGGATTACATCTATAAATGAGGCCCATGTGGTTTCTTCCTTGTAAATATGGATCTTTTAAGGTCTTTTTCATAAGAAATATTTCTCTGTGAGGGGGTGATAACATGGTTCAGTCTTATACTGAGTTGGAATCTCACATGGTAAACATTTTATCACACCGATGTCAATATTAACACAAAATTATAAGCCCTTGTGAGTTATGTTTAGGGTGAGAAACAAGATAAAGTGGATGATATAAAAATACACACAATATCATTCATTTATTGGTTGAAAAGGGAGATGATATGAAAGGTGAGATATGTTCCACCAGAAATACTAGGGGCCTACTCCAGGAGGGACACCCAAGGGGGACGTTTTCTTGTTATTTGATGGTCAATCAAGGTGAGGTCATTGGGGGAAGTCAGGAAGAAATGTGGATCTTGGATTTTCCCATGGGATCTCGTTTTATCAAACCCTGTGGTTAGGTATTTCAAGTATATAGTGATATGGATTGATTTTCATCACATTTAAAATAATATTTGGTAATGAAATCCACTTCCAAATCCACTTCTACCATCCCTATTGATAAAAACCCCATTACCACAAGAACATATAATTATTATGATGATTATCAAACCTACTAGGTAGGTTAAATGTGAAATAACCTTTTTTACTATAAGAATTCATGATCGAGAGGAAATTTTGGTGTGCCTTATGCCATGACCAAATCTTTATAGGGGCCATGGTGTAGGTGTTAATTTGGTCCCCTACTGATGTGCGTACCAAAAAATGGTGTTCTATATCATTGATGATATGATAGAGGTATTATATGGAACTTCTCCCATGCGTTACTCTGGTGTGTTGGATAGTTCTTTACCCAGGTTATTCTTATGATTGTTAGCTTTTTCATCAACTATGTATTTGTTTTTTATCATTAGAGAACCTCAGCCAAGTCATACATGAATTAAAATGTGGTGAAATATCCTAGTTATTTCATGGGAGGAATGCATGGATTTCACCATGGTGATACTTGGGTGAGTCTAGAAGGATCTATCCCACGTGATAACTAGGAGAGTAGGGTGTTATCCCTCATATGTGATACCTTTTAAGTCATGTGGGATCTCACCTAGGTGGTAGTTTGGTTACCTAGAGTTAAATTCATAGGGGTAACCACATGGTCCAAAAAAACATGGGGGAGTTCAACATGTGGTTCCAAGGGTCTCCCCAAGTGTTCTGGGAAGGGCATCATGTAGGTCCTCAGTTAGGGGGGGGATCCTATCTTATACATTTAGATTGGAGGTGTCTCCTCACGTAGGTCCTTGGTGTTTCATATCTTGGAGGAACCCTAAGACCTGTATTTTAAAAAATTCCCTATTTTTTCTGGCCTAGAGATATTTCTGGTTAGTTTTGGTGAATTTTGGTAAGAACTATGAGAATTATGGATTTTTGGTTTCTTTTGATCTTACACTCATATAGAATGGGGAGCCCATGAGTCTTATTTATTTGAATTCTCATAATCCTAGGAGAAGTATGTTGTTTTCATAGGTCTCTCACATTGATGGACCCTGAATGAGTATGTACACACCAGTTGGACTTGCATATATCTGGCCTCATAGGACAGAAGTGCATGAGTATGATAGAACATTTTTTTCCTATGAGGGTCTCATCAAACACGCTGGACCTATGGGAGGTCCACTTAGTCAAACACATGGTACTAAAGGGGTGCTTCTCAATTTTAATTCCTATTCCTCCTCTTAATACTTGAGTTGATTCAGTAAGGAGTTCATTAACCATATTTTAAATTGTGTGTTTCAATATTAAACTATAAACATTCAATAATTTATTCATTTCTATTAATATCAAAAAATTTAATATATATGTTATAATGGACTTATATAAAATAATGTTATTATATGGTTCATTAAATCATGATGTTGAATGACATATATACTATAGACTATATATTCATTTTCAAATTCATATGCTGATACAATAAAAGTGTGGAAGAAAGTGTGGCATAATCAAAATCATTGAAATGTTATTTTTTGGCCACCCACTAAGATATTCATCATATTTTAGGCATTGAATTACCTCCCCTATACTTTCATTGGGATTGGATTTAAATTCAATGTACCCTCCATTATTCAAGGTATATCCTCCCATGTACCCTTTTTATACATTCAGATAACCTCACATGTACAATTTAATCTCATAAAATTTTAATATCTACCATGTGAATTAGAGGGATATAGTTGTCCCAACAATCATATAATCATAATCCATTCAAATATTTTCAACAAGATCATGAAATCATTTATCATTTAGACATTTATTAAAAAAGTAAAATAAAATGGATACTATCAATATTTCATTATCATAGTCATAAAACATTGAAACAAATAATAAGGACGGTATGATATAATCATAACCATGGTAATTAATAAGTAACTCTAATGGATATTATCATTGATGAAAAATTCCTTTAAAATCTCCTTTAAATGTTTCATGAGGAATATACCGATTTAAAATTTTATATCTAGTATTTTCAATAAAAAAATTACAATATATTAAAGAAAAAAATTATTTGAGACAATAATTTTGATCATGTTATGTAATTTTTAATGAAAATAGTTTTCATGCTGGCAAGAAAATTTTATCCTCACATATTGGTTAAATTAATGATTTTACTTGTACAATTGATAAGAACTGTGTCATTCATAAAATATAATAATATTATAGTTAATCCCATTTATAGAAAGTAAGAAATGTGTTTGAGTAAAATTAATAAATTATTTTGTTTCTTAAAAACATTATTGGAAGCATTCAAGGAGAATATTGACACAGAATAAAAATATTCTAGAGATAATAAGAAAAAAAATATAGTTATTCTTCAAAACATTCATTAAGTGTCATGGATACTTAAGGAGAATAAAATGAAAGTAAAATATAAAATATTTTGAAATTAACATATTAGAAAAAAAATATAATTATATATATATATATATATCATATTATTTCATGATCATAAATATAAGCTTAAATAATACCATCAAAAATGATTTTGTAACATAAATCCTTTGCCTCATGTCTGTCTTCCATCATAAGATCTATAACTTATAGTATTATAAATTTATGTTTTTAATAATTCTATACATGAATGATATTAATATCGATAATACCATATATGGTTCACATGTATCATTTCAAAAACTAGTTAATAGTTATTCTTTATTAAATTCTTCATTTTCACCTCTTAATTGTTTTATTTTTCATGAATGTTAAAGTTCAATAGTTCCGATCTATGTATAATGATCATGGTTACATGATCTATATAATTTTAATCACAATATAATTTTTATATATATTCAATATATATATATAGATTTATCCAAAAAAGGTAGACACGTAATAATGAATTAAACCGTTCATGGTTACGGAAGTCCGTATATATTCATGAACATTATATTCATTCTCTAATGAAAAGAATGAAAAAATAAAAATAATATTTGATAATTATATAATAATAATTAAATTATAAATATTATATAAATTTATTCAATACATCACTATATCCATCAATGTGATGTGGTGATGAAAAATGATCCATATTGCTACGTAGAAGTGGTATTCCACACATACACATGAGTGATACTATCCATTCCCATTGGATGGAAATAAGGTGAAAATGATTCTTATATCATCATAATAAATTATTCATATATTTATTATATAATATTAATCATTTATTACTAATTAAATAGGTTTTGATAAGGTATACGAAGAAAAAAATTAAATTTTCTTGGTCATGAGGTATAACTCACTATTAGGAAACACAATTTACATTACAACTTATGCCTCAAAAGAATGGTATTATAATTAAAAATGACCTAATAGAACTATTTAGTTTCATTATTAAATTATTTGGGTTGGTATTTTCCATTATAAGAGGCTCTTCATGTAAAGAGAATACAAGGGAGGGTGACCAATTTTATGCGAGGGGGTAGAAACACATGGAATAAATAATAAAATTTAATAATGTAATTCTTTCTATTATAAATGTTTATCTAAATTGATAGTATTTTTATGTTATAATATTATAGGGTCAAAATAACATCAATAAATTATAATTATACCGGTATAGGAGTTATTCCTACTGACATCTCTCAGTTTAAACCCACCCCATCTAAACTCATTGTAACCATAACTTGGGTTAGACGTTTTTATTTTTTTCATATTAATTATATAAAAATGAATGTGGCCTCATTAAATGCCTTTAAAATTATTATTTCAAATATGGAATAAATTTTATCAAATTATGTTTCCCTAAGCGGGTGAAATTAATTTTAAAATATGTGTGTGATACCCAAGAAAAACCTATTTTTCAAATAATATTTTTTTAGAATAAAAAAAATACATTCCTTACAAGTATAGTAAAAACAATAAAATAAATGTTAAAATAGTTATTTGAATATATATTAAATTAATTTGATTAATCCCATTAATAAATAATCATTCATTTCATTTTTTATGATAAATCTAATTTTGTAATATAAAAACATTTTTTTTATAAGAGAACTATTTATACCTTTAAATGATTTTATCTCCATTCATATCAATTAGTTAACTAATTCATAAATTATTATAAATATATTATGAAGGCATTTTTTGTGATATATTTTCCATATTAATCATCATAATTTTACATATAAAAAAATATGGCATAATAAAAAATTAATTTCATCGAAAAATAGGTCTTCTAATCAATAAATTATTATTTATTATTTATTAGGCACTAACAAATACATTCTAACTTATAAAAATTTATATATATATATATTCCATAGTGTGGTTAATAATTTTTATACTCAAAAATCAATTTTAAATTTTATAAAGGTATACTATATCAACTACTCATTTAGACTAGGGGTTTCCTGTAATGAAAGCTATCAAATACATTATGCTTATTCTTAGAAAAATGTAAATAAAATCTTGGGATGTTACATTAATTATATCATATAATATTTTTTCTATAACATTTACATTATAATAACATATTCATAGATGGAAAAAGTATGAATCCATTAATTATAACAATGCATAACAAAAAAACTATAAAATCATCATGTGAATAACATATATAATCATATTTAATATATAATCTAATATATATTACATTTTTCATTTAAAATCTAATTCAATTAAAAAAATAAGTGATTCATTCTATTATTTATAAGTCTTTAGATTTTCCAATTTTAAATGTTCAATAATTTAGTACTTGGTATGGTTTTTCTATAATATAATGAAATTCGATGTATACATAAAACATTTCCAAAATTACTAGCCAAAGGACAGACATACATTAATATTCTCATAACAATGGGAAAATATGAAAATTATTTAAGTTCATTATGATTATATTTATCCAAAAAAATCATTTATCATATGATTATTATTATTTAGTACAATTAAATAAGTACTTTTACTAAATTGGATCCCTCTAAAGTGGTGAACCCTTCGGAATACATCATATCAAATTTTATTCCATGATCCATATTCCACTAAGAAATTGTCTTTAATTTCCATTTATCTCACCACATATTCCTTTAGGTAGTTATTCAACCCAAAAAAAATAATATACGCCTCTTGAATGGTCAAGATTACTCCTTATCTGATCCATGAAGTTGATAAACTCAACTACAGTCTCAAACTATCTTAACTGTATGGGTTTCCAAGAAAACCATAACAAAAAAACATGATTAACCTGATCATGATATAAAATCAGGGGGAATTATAATTTAAAATATTTTACCTAATGAAGATCGGTTTTCTCTTAATACATTCATTTCGTATGGAATATAATTTATTGGCTCACATATTTTTCTTCATACATCCAATTTTGATGATTGATGTCTTTTAATTTTTTTCTTGTAATTAATCCAAAACATATTACTTATATGGGAAAATAATCCCACATTCATATATCATGATAATACAAATGTATATTCATTATTCTAATAATTTTTTTTTGGGAAAAGTATTCTCAATACTAAATCATTTTGTTTGAAAAATATTGATTTTTAATTCATTATAAAACCATCATTTTGTGTTACTCACTGAAAAATATAAATCAAGCATATCTACTCATATACAAATGTATCTCAATAACATGGTAAAACAAATCCTCAAGAAATTTATTAGAGTAATATTATATTTTAAATCTATAAATAAGAATTCAATAAGACATAGATAGACAAAACCCATATTTTTAGTGTAAGGAATAAGCCTCTAAGCTTGTGGAAATTCCCACTAACAGTTCATCTACTCAGGGATTAATTACTCAATTTAAAATCTAATTAATATAACTATCACACTGTATATGTATAAAATATACTCAATAAATAAATTTAGGATCATGAATTTAATATCAGAATGATTTTCAGGTAGATGAAAAATAAATCTTATATATACATACCTCGCATATAATGTTGTGTTTAAATTTTTATATAAATTAGTTTAAATAATTTAAAATAAATCCTACATGTAATTATTAATTAAAAAAATTTAATGCTATGAATAAATTTGGGAATAAACATTAAATAAATGAACACATTACCCATTAAAACGTGATATTTTACCTATGAACATTTCATAAATATAAATCCAAACTATATATATAAATTTAGTTTTATATTTTCACAACATTCCATAATATCTCATTATAAATTTTATATCTAATTAAGAATATTAATATTTTATATAAACAATTTTATGAAATTTTAAATTAAATAAATTATTTTTCAATGAATTAAAAAAATTTATAATTCAATTATTTACCTTAGTTTCATAATATTAATTTTCAAATATTTAAACATTATCAATGCCATGATCATACCAATCATTTTAAAAATTTATATGATTTAAATTTTTTATAAATTTAACACTTTAAATTTTAAACCATCAAATTAACTATTATGGATATCTCATAATTTTTTTAAATACGCACACAATATATAAACTTTATTTATTAATTCATATACATTTTTTAAATTACCCCTTTGGTTTACCCAAAAAACATTTTACTTATAACCCATAAGAATTTATATATAATATTTTCAATATTATCATTAATATTAACACTCTGTATTATGATAATATTAATAACAAATGATTCAAAACCCTTCAAATAATTAATCATTTCCACTTTAAAATTAATTAATATGTAAAAACAATTAGTAAATTAATATAACCTGAGATATATTTTTATATTATTTAAAAACAAATTATGAATTCATAAATTCATTTTATAATAAAAAATAAATAAAAATAATGAAAATTTCAACGTATTTTACTTTTTGATTCATGGATAATCATAAATTAAAACATATAGGTCATGAATTTACCCCATTATTAATTTTATTTTACAATTTATATTGATATAATCAAATATGACATACCTTGTTATACCTTCAGTCATATTTTATGGATAACATAAATGTTGTCAAATGTGACATTCCATATCATTTGTTATGATACACAAGAATTTCATATAACCTAACCAAGACATTGTTTTGAAAAAAAAATCTTCATTAGTGATATCTCATGTTGCGATATGGGGTATTTTATTCTATGCCCCGAAGAAAATTGATAATTCAATATTTATCACATCTTACAACATCTATATCGTATATGATATAGTAGTACCACATAACACTTCATAGAAACATATTTCATATTTAATTATGTGATAAGTATTTTGATTGACATAAAAAAATTCTATACGATTTCATATATATAAATTCTTAGGATAAAGTAACAGCATAAATAAGTTTTTTATGGAATTAAACAGCCCATATTTAATTATTAGGTTTGAATAAAAACCTATTGTATGATCACCCATTCTAGAAATATTAAATCATTATAAAAACTTAAATTTATTAATCACTATAAACATTTACTATAATCCATTGAGATTTTACATCATCTCAATCTTCTTTGTCAGTGTTTTATGGTGAAAATAATATATTGGATGAAAACCTAACAACTCTTTTGGTATCGTCCAGACAATATGATCATTTTGATGACTGAAACATGCTTTCTCAATATTATGTGGCATTCCATCAGCTCATAGTGCAAAGGAAGATGAATAATAATAACATACGGTGATTTTATACATCACAAAATGAGTTAATAATGAATCTCATGACAACTTCCATCACATAAAAATTTGGTTTTAACACCTTTGAGGACACTCCTAGATAACTCGATCAATTAAACATGTGTTATAAATCCATAGTAAATCAAACAACCACTTCATGAGTCTCATACATTAATTGAAAACTATTGGGATTACATCTAATAAATTCATACTTAAATGAAATGTTTTTTGATTAAATTAAATACTCCCAATCACCCATAAAATGTTTCAAATAAATTCTATGTAAATATAGCATACTTTTTCCTAATAAATGCAAATGAAATGGCTCTCAAATTCCTTTAATTATTCGATATGATTAAGGTTGGTGTAGTCATGAAGACATGTTTTTATTACTTTTTGATTACCCTTATATTCTATAATATTATAATAAGAGAATGGAAAATATGAATGGTGATGCATCCTAAATCATACTCTACGATTAATAATGTATATGAAGGAAATTGAATTATTATGAAATATGATATCCCGTTAAAAAATATGATGTATTGGGTGATTATATCTTATACAATGTGTATTCTGTCTTCTCTCATTCACTATCTCCTATCAATAATGATAAATTCTAAAAGTATTATTATGAGGCCTTTAGATTATAGGTGATATTTCAAGGGCCAAGAAAATTTATAGATCATCATCAGGGGATTTAGTTTTTATCATCTATTCTAGATGTGATATTTCATATTCTCTATGATCCATATAAAACTAAAAATATTATAAAAAATATTAAATTGAATAGGGAATGTATAGGATATATCCTCACATTGGTAAAAAAATTATTATTTTATTTGGAAACAAGATTTTCAATATTTATGAACCAACCAAGGATACCCCTTACCTAGAAACATGAGAACCCCTATCGGAAGGATAGAAGGGAATTCTCAATATCTGTAGGACAAAAAATTTCTTGGGAATTGATGAGTTCCTTTGGGAATGGATTCCAGGAAAATCCATCTACAAAATTATAATAATTCTTAAAACAAAACAAAAAAAATAAAACCTCAAAAATGAACATCCATACATGGTGATAAAATAAGAATCAGAATACATATATAAAATAAAGTAATGTAGAGTTGAAAGGATATAAAATTTGAAATAATGATATGATACAACCATATTTAAAAAATAATGATAAGTGTTGCCAATCTATAACTAAGTTAATGTTCAGTATCCAACCAAGTCACATCCATCACCCAACATATATCTACAGGAGAGGTTACATACTCCACTATGTGAAAATTTTCTTTTACCTTTCTCTAAAAAACAGAGTTTTCATAAAACCGTAGAGTGTATGTGATGTTTTATCATAAAATTATTGTAGGGTACAACCAATTGTTTCATTGAAAATTTTTATTAAAAAAATATACCTGATAGTTTAATGATAATTTAAATGGAAGTATGATTTTAAAATTTAAATAAAAAAAAGAAGAATATTAGTAATTCAGAAAAAAAACTATCGTGAAACCATCTGGTAGATATGGTTGGGGCTTATACATGTATTTTCATACTCTTAAATATTATACTACTCAAAATCATTAATTTTCATGTGTTTCATGGGAGGATAAGGAAAAAATGTTTTTGGTTACCACATCCCTAAAATAAAATGTGTAGTTAGCATTATCTAGTTGTACAATAGATAAAGAGTTTAGAACATTGTCTATAAATAATTTTATAATTAATCCCACCAAGGTACGAGAGGTTCCCAAGTGTTATACCATTTTTAGTCACTCCACATACCATAAGAAAATCACTTTGGGGAAAAAAATTCAATATCAATCAAATTTCATTTCACTCTAAAACAAGCACATTTTGAAACCAACCGAACACACACCAAAAGTTCTCAAAAAATATTTTTATATATAAAAAAAATTAAAAGTAGTTCCAAAATTTTTGAGATAAAATTTAATTAGTCCGATAATGATGTATAATGAAAACAAGAATATTTAAAAAAGATATAAACTTAACAATCGATGGGAATCACTCACATATGATGAAGATTATTGTAGTATGTATTTAGTGGAATAAAAAGGGAAGGATAAAATAATAAAAATAAAAACCCACAATATAATATTAATTAAACACATACTCTAAGTCACCCAAATATTTGATAAGATAGGAAACCATGAGGTACTATATATGAAAAAATGATAAGGAAAGGAGATCCCTACGTAATGAAATCACGATGAATATGATGAATATTCCACTTAAAATATACCAAAGGAGAGGATGAGGAACTGAATTAATGCATCTAGGGTTGGAAAATGGAGTTTTGGTATAATATGGGTGAAATGAGGGGTTAAAAGATAATTTTAGTACATGAATGTTTTAATTTTTCATTTCCAATATTGACAATATAGTTTCACTTATTAGTTATCTAATCCATGAACCTACTTTGGGGATTACCATTGCTTCACATGGTCACCTAACATATTGATGTGCATGGTTTGGTAAGATTTTCATCAACTGTGTGAAATGGAACTATAAAAACCACATTCTTGTTTCATAGTTTTGAAATGATTTCTACAAATCGTGAGACATAAACTATTTTTTATAAAACTCTAGAATTCCAAATTAAAAACATGAAAATAAAGATAATAATAATACAATATGATAGAGGAAAAAAATACATGAAACTCACACCATAGGTTACACAATTACACCCATCATATCTCATTCTTTATTTATGATGTCAAATCAAATAACGATTAAGGAATAGATGAGACCTTTTCCCATTAAAAAAAGAATTATTCTCCTCTTTTTCTTGAGACTAATTCTCTTATTTCCATTAAACTCAATCAAATATTATTTTTTCCCATATATAATATTTTGTAATTAGTCAATAATATGGACCAGTTTCTTCGTCACTAAATCATTAGGTTCTAACTCAAGTTCACTCAATTAAAAATATGATTAGGATACTGATTATTCTTAACTATTTTTGATTCATAGAACATGTTGTTGAATATGTTAAACTAAGGAGGAAAATAAAATCTATACCCAACCCTCCAAATCCTTCTAGTAGTCTCAATGGGTCTCATACATAATAGAAGAATCCATACCTACTAACAGAGTCTTCAGTGACCCAACCATGTTGATTCCATTATAAACACATGGTCCCCAAATATAAACACTTTTGTGCATAATTGATGATTCACATAAGACTTGTTATGACTCTAGTATATATCCAATACCCATAGAATTGTCTAAATATTTACCAATAACACTCATATAATTATTTTCATGACTAAGGATGTATCTCCCATCTCAATCCAATAGAGGGTTGACTGACATGGATAACCATACATGTCATTTAAAGGACCCATCATAGTTAATGAATGGTAAATTTATTCTTAAGAAAATTAAACTAGTTTCAAATGGGTATCCCATGATCATCAAAAATCCATGACATATGAATAAAGAATAAATTGTACTGTTTAGATTTTAATCTATATTTGACAATCGATATTAGGATCATAATTTGTGTATAGTTTAATATTGGATTTCATTGTACTATGGAGGCATTTCTAAATGAATATGTGAACATATGTTTTCAATTTGAGATGATAGTGGAAGGAATCTCTTAAATCTTCAAGATCTACTAGATGTAAAACCATCTAAGATTCTCTTACTTTGGGATATCTCAGATTATAATGAAATGGGTGGATGTATTGAACTAATTAATCAAAACCCATATACCATTAAGACTTATTGTTTTATAATGTTTCTAGTGACTCCATGGATACCACTTCTAACATCCTACTAGGACTGGTAGGCGGCTGGAGTATACATTAAGGCACATTGTAATCAATTATTATATATTGTTTAGTAAAACACCAAGACATGAATTATAAAATTTCCTCTATCATAACCAACCACAATAATCAACTATTTTGATCATAAGAACTATTTGAGGAATGTGGGTGGATATCCCTTTCCAACTTATGGAAATTATTTGTCACTATCTTCCTCATTAGTATAACAAAGATATAGCATCCTTAAAATTCCTCTGATTCACTTACATTCCCATTTATCATCTTATTATAAAAGAATAAGGATGATAATAGAATGATACAAATTGATACTTGTATGAAATATTATTTCATACTTATCCCTTTTGTCTAGATACATCCAATAAAATTGAACCATAATGCACCATTCATTATAGGATTCCATGAGGTATTGGGAGGGATACATCTAACCAAGGTCATAAAAAACTACTCATATCTTCCCTGGTGTACTGGTAATGTTGAATTCAAATCCCTTAGTTTATTACATTCGTAGTTTTTGATCATATATGTATTTATTGGAGATAATATAACACAAAATTTTATTATCTAAATAAACCATAAACATTTACCAAAGAGATAATAACACTAACACATAAGAGAATTAATCATGACATATTACTCGATGTCTGGGGGTCAGATTGTTAATTTATTTGTAATATTTTGTGATAGACATATGTCATCACATAGTCACCATAAAAAGAAGACAACCCAGACCTACACATAATAGATCGTTGTAAACCTTTTTACCCTAATAAAACTCTTCTAAAATTAGAATCAATATTAATGTAAAATCCTATATTAACTATTCAAAATGATTTGGATATTCTATAAATTTACATAATCTCACCCTTTTTAAGGTCGATACTCACTTTTTTAATAAAAACCAATATAATTACCCTATAAACTTCATCTAATATCCTTCAAATACCAATGAAATTATAAAATTTAATACAGTATTCTACACCTACCAATACATCATTTTATCAAACATATCAAGATAAACCAAGAATCCATGTTCGAATACCACATGTTCACAAAAAATCACTATTGAATCTAGGAACAACCCATGGATATTTGATAAATGAATCATTGATCATGATATATCTATAAAATAATTATCAAATAGATACTTTTCTCCTCTTATCTAAAAATAAATAATAATTTCATCCACAAATTCCACAAAAATGATGTTGAGAATACTGTTGAATATCATATATATATATATATATTCCATGAAGTCTATATGAGTATTTTTCAACTAGAATGGAATTAATATTTATTAAAAGTGGCTATATCTTCTTCAAAAAATTTTCTTATAATCATTAACCTTTCTCACGTGGAACTAGTGATAGCCTGAATGAAAATTGAATTTGAAGAAACACATTTCCCTCATAAGCTGATCTAATAGATAATTTAAATAGGTTAAAGGGAATATGTTTATGATTGTGACCCATTTAAATTATAATAGTTCATGAACATGCAATGGTTTTCATATGCATTTTTATAAAAAAATAATATGGTAGCCCACATGGACATACTGGTGTGAATGAATCACTAATTTTCAAAATAATCAAGAGGAATATTTAATTATTTTAAATTTATATGAGACATATGAATAAAAGGATTCGTGTCTTTCAGTTCCTGCTACTAGATCAATAATGAACTCCACTTTCAACTCTATTGGTAAAGCTAAGAAATTATAGATTAATACCTCATGAAACTCCCTAACCACATTACTTTCACTCACACCCAATATTCCCTTAGATGGATTTTGATAGATGAGTAAGCACCTCATAGATAATTATTCCCAATTATATAATATATGGTCCCACATAAATTTATCTCCAATTACATTACCAAAAAAACATGGAAGTGTTTCTGTCGGGGATAGTAAAAGATATACTAATACGATAACAATCAATGTGAGATTTTTGTTCCATCATCTAGTCATTCCTAATAATTAAAACTAAATGATATATTTAGAGGAAAATATGTTTTCATACTATCTTAAATTTAAATATATATGTGGAACAAAATGTGTACCAAAACCTTACTCTCACTGTCAACCATGAATCATCATTATATCTGTGATATAATGAATGGTCTATGTACTGAGTTATAATAGTTATAAAGTAAAATAATTATATTTAACAGTGTGAAAAACTATATAAAAAATGGATTATCCATAGATGAGGGAAATATAAATAGTACCTCTCACTATCAAGGGATCTACATAAGACTCTATTGGTGCTTGATTTAATACATGAAACTACTACACCTATGAATGGGATCAAGGTCTTCCAACTTCCAGATGCTTGGCCCTAAGATAACTCTACTCTCAAGAGGTTATATTCTAAACATCACATCAATTATAAACAGTCATTTTTTCACAGAAATAATAAAACTATATCCCAAATCCCAAGGGGGTGAAGAACAAACACCACTAACGTGGGGAAGGCCATTTCCACTTATCCTAAAAATATAACCCGAACATACACAAGAATTAAAATATATATGTTCCATTGGGTTTGATGACCTGATGTTCACTAACCTACTATAATAGTTAATGATAACATTACCACCACCCATAGATACTAATGACTTGGGTCCTTGGGTATACATTGATATTCCACCACTTCCCTTCCCCTTTTTCTTCTAATTCTTCACTGAGGAACAAATACCTCTGTATATTGGAAAAGAAGAAACTCTAATCATACCTCAAATTCATGGCTGATTGATCTCCAAAATTTTCACCTTATTAAAAACTAAACATTTATCTTGATATTTAGTATGAAAAAATAGGATATAATGTTAGGTTATAGGACAATTTCAAAGCACCATATTTATTCTCCTCATTAAAAAAGCTCATAAATGAAAAGTGAAAAAATTTATTAAACTAATTTTTATAATCCATAACAGATATATTTTTATATGAAGGCGCATGTTTTCTTAGGATTTATATAATGCTATGGTGTTAGGGTAAATTTATCTGGTGAAGATCACTTTAAAATCATTCCAATCCATATCCTCACACATAATTTCATTAAAAAATATATCCCTCCTAATTTACTAAGGATTTAAGAATAAAACAATAACAATTCCCATTAATGTATTTTTTATTAAAAAATATGTTTCATATCCACTTGATCTTTAATATTTTATAATCAAATTCATGAGGGTCATTATTTACCTAAAAGGTAAGAGTCTTATTATTGAGAAACTATTGAGATCGATCATTATCTAGAATTGAATCACATTCCTTGTATGAATCAAGGCCAAAACTCACGCCATGGTCTATATCATTAATAGAACATGGTAAATTATACATTATGTTCTAATCTATAAATGAATAGGATGATGTAATGTCATCCAGAGTATACTCGAGAGGGTTAACATGTCTCTTTTGAGGGGATATAGTGCTACATAAACTCAGTAAAAGATATTAAATCATCAAAAAATATATAAATAATAAATTAATATCACGAATCTTTGTTAAGTACCTAATTTAAACACAAAAAAATGCAACATATCAAAACCTTCATTGAAACTTGGATAGCTTGTTCAGTCCAAAAACAAAGCACCATACCCATAATAGAGGAAAACCAAATTTATGATCAAACGATATTCCCTGTAAAATTATATTTTGTAACACCCTAAAATTATAATTTTTTTTATTCCATATCATATTTTACTTGTAAAACATGGATTAAATAACCCATGAAATATATTTTCTTAAATTTAATCTCTTTTATAGCTTACGAAACACACAAACCTGACTAAAAATGAACCGTAATATAAAGTTCCATTATAAATTGTCAATTAAATTAGTGATTAAGAATATTAATAAAAAAATAATTCAAATTATATTTATCAATTGATATGAAATAAAATAAACACCATTTAAACCAAGATTAAATATTTTCTTTAAAACTGAATTCATTTTAAAATATAGTTTTATTGTGCTTTGAAAAAATAATTTAAAATTTATTTTTACTGTATTCAGAATATTTATTAGATAAAATTAAATTAATTTCTGAAATCAAAAAAATATCTGACTTTTAATTTCTAATATTTTTTAAAATATTATATTTTTCGATGAATTGTAAAAAATAATGAATTTTAATGGAAAAATGAATTCCCATTTAAATTAGTTATAATGTTAATTTACATTTTTAATTTATTTTGAAGTATAATTAGTTTAATTATATATATATTATTTCAATTTAGATCATTATCATCAATTTAATTTTTAACATTTATATATAAACATTGTAAACATTTGAATATTTTCTCTTTAAAAACATGATTTCTTGTCGCCTCTAAAGGATTAATTTTAAATTATATTTATCCACTTATGGGCATAAAATTTTGAAAAATGGATTGAAAATTAGTAATTATCCTTATTTATATAATTTAATAATTTAATTTTTTTTACCAAAATTAATAGTGAAAATAGTAAAAATTAATTACTATTGTTAAGTTAAATATGAATTTACGAGAGGATACACTAAAATAAAAAAGGATAAAATGAGATAAAAACGTATATAAAAAATATTTTAGTTAAATATTTAGACCCTACAATTTTTATCTCACCATAATAATCCATTTTTTACACACTTGGAAAGTGAAAAACCTTAGGAGCACCATTTTGATTCCAATTATTATAAGTGTGCCACTCACATCACTTATAAAAGGACACCCATGATCCTATCTTATTCAAAACATTAACCCATTTTATTGTATAAAATACCTTCAATAAATAATTTCCAAAACTCATACCCTCATCATGTTATCGTTATATTTTGAATAAATCAAACTTAGAAAGGATTTTGGTTCAAATGAGGGGATATTACTCAAGGAAAATGTAGTGTTATTTATGGTGAATTTTTATTTTCTTTCTTCCTCTACCTCCATTTATTATAATTAATCCCTGTTGATGTAATAACCTCTGTATATTACTTATAATTAGATATATTTATGTTATGATAATGACCTAAAACTATCCACAACTCAATAAAATAAGTTATGAATTTATCATTTCTGTGTATCAAGGACAATCACATCATGAATAGATGTCATTTTTTTTCACTACCAGCTCTCATAGTTGTGTATTATGATGTATATTAAGTATATATATTTCATATTAATAACATAATAATACATATGAAGTTAATATATAATAAATATATTTCTTAAATTCCATTTAATAGGGGATATGATAATGCTGCTCATTTGTACGGCAGACTCCCACCTCATGAAACCATGATTTTCATCATTCAATAACGCTTTTCATAGAAAGTGATAGATATAAATTTAATGATTATATGATATATATAACACATACTTATAATATTAATGATATATTTATATTTCTTTAAATATAATTTATCTTTTTCTTTATTAACTTTTAACACAATTAAAGATCATAACATTATTTGTGTATGTGTGGTATACCACCTTCACAAAGTGATATGACTCTCTTTTCATCACCATAAAACATGGTTAATATGTATATGTATATTTAATAAAATTATATTTTATATTTCTCATTCTTTATAGTTAAATATTACTGAACTTTTTTTATAATGATCATTGAAAATAGGAAACATTAATCATGTGTACAAACGTCCTACCATCACCAAGATTGCAACATACATTATTTCACAAAAGAAACATTTATGATTGGTTTTAAAATTATAATTTACATATAAATTTTTAATTTTTTCAAGATTATTATTTTTTATATTATGAAACTATATATTAGACATAAAACATAACATTTAGGACATAGAATGAATGAGAAAACATACCAATTTACACACCAAAAAATGAAAATAATGAATGGTAATTAATGAATATGTGATAAGATTTCATAAAAGGGTGTTATATGAAATTATAAATATTTATATGTTTCTTTTTTATGTTATTTAAATGTTTAAAACAACTTTATATATGATTTTAAATAACTATTTTCAAAAATAAAGTGGGAGGTAAGGGGTTTCTTACCTAAATTTCCATTCATTGGGTTAAACTTGTAATCGCTTGATTTTTTTATTATAAGATTATGTGTGTAATTAACACTGAATATTTTACATTTTTTCCACTTTTTTATGTGTATTTACATTTGATAAAAATAATAAATTTATTGTTTAATCCCTAATTCAATTATATGACCTATGTAAGTGACTTAGTCTCAATGTCCATTCATTAAGGCCTATTGAATTGTTATAAACCAAACTTATTTTATATGGTTAATATAATAATCATTTTATATGTAATATAATGATTCATTCATGATTCATGGTATCATAATTTTCAATTTGAATTATTTCTTACAAGGATATTTGGTTGGAAAATTACCAAGTGGTGATGTGGTTGTACTATATCACTTTATTTTGTAATAGTTAACATTTTATTAAAAAATCACTTCCTTGTGATAATTTTTCATTTAAAATTACATTTATATTAAATACTCATTTTCTAGTATTATGGATTTGATTATTTACAAATTCTTATACATTTTTTCATAAGATGTACACTTTGAATGTTATTTGATTAACTATGGAAATATTGATAAATATATATATTTTACACAATGAAGATATTTAATGATAATACACAATGTTCATGAAATAAATAAATTATCAAATATATGAGGATTTATTTGGAAATATAGACATAGGTGTGGATTGATTATATATATCCCCAAGATGCATTGACAAGTCTCATGAGACAAACGTTTTAGTGAAATCAGATGGATTTTTACCCATAAGTTTAAAACTATCATGGGGATTGATCTTGACAAGATAGGTATAATGATTTATAAACATGATGTACAATAATGAAGAATTTAATTCATTTTTACTATATAAATTTTTATAATCCCTTAAATATTATCTATGATATTATCGCTGGATGCATTTCAGTCTTAGTTATTAATTAAATGGAATGAATTTTCAGTTATTTACCATGAATTATTGATTATGAATTAACTTATCATGATAGTAAATTTATTTAAATTTCATGTGTATTTAGTTATTTTCCTTTCTATTATAATTATTTTTGTTTATTAATGATATCTTCCAGTTTCCTTATCCCTTATTGATCATTTTCTCTCTCCCTTATTTGGTTTCCTTTCACTAGGATATGAAGAAGATATCATTGAATTTGTTTTCAAGGGTATTGTTCATTTAAATTTGTTATGTATTATGGTTTATATTTTATTAACAATTAATAATTTGTATCATGTAAGTATCATGTTATTCGAAACTACTAAACTAATCATTCATTCTGGATTTTAGCCTTTGTATCTATGCCGATGTAATTAGGCTGATAACAGCTCTGAGATACTAGAGTAGGGGTCACTATAGTTGGTGTCAGAGGAATATTAGTGGAAGAATTGGGAACTATATTATGGAATACATAGTATATGTAATATAAAACTATGATAAAATTTCAAGAGATATATAGAATAACATCATTAAATTTTGGTAATAAAGAGATTATGTAGTTTTTCTTAGAAATGAATCCTTGTATGATTACTATATTGGGACATTGTTCTAGAACATTGATACCTAGGGGTAATAACTCTTAAATGGGTGCATTGGTATCAGCTCAATAAACACATATTGCATGAAAATTAGCCTTAATAAATATCTAATTTGACACTCCTTGGGGATATGCTTATGATAATTCCAATTTTCTTTATAAACGATTATCAGTTTTTTGAAAATAATGATATCCCCAAAGAATCCAAAGTTTAGTATTCTAATATTGAAAATTCATGAATTTTAAATTATATTATTTTTTATGAAATATTAATTATTTTAAAATATGATTAAATTTCATGATTTTATGATGTAATCCAACATATTACATTATTTTGAAATTACACTAGGAACTTATAAGGGTTTCAAAAATCTTTTCCATTATAGTGACTTGATTAATGAGGAATCAAATATAGCGGGTATTTGAATAGATAAAATTATATTCATATTAGGGAATCATGGAAATGTTTTGAAAACTCTCTTTGAACAGATCGAGAAAACTATTTAACAGTGATATTCTCTAATGAAGGATAGCATTAAGTGAAATAATCCACAATCATTGGGTGGGATTACTTATCCATTGGTAGCTTAGTAATGGATTGGCTCTCTTTAAATGATATTTTTGGACTTGGGATGCAGTTAAAAGGGAATGATTACACTTTTAATTTATTTTATCAAAATATATGAGATTAATGGGGGTTCTTAATATGGAATACTATGGGGGAAGTGGAAACAAAAATCCTAGAACATAATTATTTTGAAAAAAAAATCAAAGAAAAATATTTCCCTTATGAGAAACAAACAAATATGAATAGAAATTTATTTACATGTAATAAAAATGAAAAAGAAAGTTTTTTGAAGTATGAAGTTATCTTTAAAAGTTTATCAGAGCGAGATATAGATTATATGTTCAACACATAGTGTAAAATTGACTATTTAATTGAAGGTCTTATGTTATGTATCCAAAGGGTTCCCGTCTCCCAGAAATATTCTCCATATGATGATATTTTTTTATAAAATATCAAAGGAGATAAATAATTTTACTTGTCATATGAACATGAATATAAGAAAGGGAATAATATAATGATAGAGAAAAATGTATAATGGTA
Organism: Viscum album; assembly: GCA_963277665.1. Taxonomy (NCBI): domain Eukaryota; kingdom Viridiplantae; phylum Streptophyta; class Magnoliopsida; order Santalales; family Viscaceae; genus Viscum; species Viscum album. The sequence continues at coordinate 84,775,346 of OY728153.1, forward strand.
AGGAAAGAAGGATTTTCCCACATGTGATAATTGTTGAATGAAACACCCTGGTACTTTCATGAGAAGAATAAGAGTTTGATACATTTCTTGAGACAAATAACCCTATAATAATGATTGAAATGGAATGAAATAAATTAACAACATAAAATTTTTCCAACATCAAGAAATCATGAGCTAAGAAAATTAATTCCCCAAGCATAAAAAAAATATACCTCAGAAGACGCTAAGGGATAAAGGTCAAGATAATTCTATTAATACAAATAAAGTGGAATGATTATTGTTATTGTGTATTTGGTTCCAAGAAATATATTGTAAAATTATATTAGTTATGATATTTTAATTACATGAAACAATAAATATATAAGTACTTTAATATAATAATATTTTATAAATGAATTGGAAGTATGTGTTGAATGGTGCCAAGATAAGTGATTCAGTGATGTGTGGAATTTTTTTAGAAACATATGATTAATTGAAGATAACAATTTATATATTATCTATGTTAAGATAAAAATGAAAATTATATGTTTATTGTATAGTAATGGTGTCTAGAAAATGGTTTACAGATTTGATGGTTAATTTTATTATTACTGTAGTTTACTACATGTTTGGATCTACGTAATATATTTAACAAACTAATTTTTTTTAGAAGAATACATGTTTTCCTTATAGTTTTATGGTGATCAAGGAATTCAAATATTTAGAATGTGACATTAATATGATCTTTATATTATATCAGGAATATAATTTTGATTTTAGTGACCTTCATTATAAATTTTTTTAGGCATATTTTGGATGATCCTTGTGATCAACTATTTATGGAAGGGATTAATTTTATCTTTACATGTTATTAAATAGGCTTTTATTACTATATACGTTTTAAAAAATAGTTAGCGATAGAATAAAAGAATATCCACTATATAATGGATCATAAAATCCATTAAATGTGAATTTTAGTGCTCTTGGGAAACAAAGATCATTTCCAGATATTCATTCCTTGGATTTAGAGATGAAGTTAATATTGATTGAATCACAACAAATGGATGAAATTATTCCTATGAAATATAAAAATTTCAAGTAAGTATATTTCCATATATTATTAAAGAGTAAAATAATTCCTAAAATAATGGAAAAGGATATTGAATTTGTTTTCTATTATCATCATTTATTATTACATCAATAAACTTTTCACACCTCTGGTTTATCTCTTTCTGGTCATTAACTTTATATGGACCAGGCTCTCTATCACACTCCATCAATATTTGGGTGTTAGTTTTATCATTTATGTAAATGATTTCACTTAAGATATATGTTTTCTTATTTGGAGTATAATTATGTGTTATTGAATATTAATTTTTTTCTTCTCTTTCCCTCTTATTAAAAGGATATTTTATTAATCCTTTTTATGATGTGTATGTTTCAACAATGGTATTTTTAGATGTTAGTGCCTAGATTACCATGATCATGTTTATATTTTTAGGAAGAAATTTATTTATGGTGGGGATAATTTTACACCAAAAAATTATATAAAAAAATTCTTTTATGGAATATGTGAGATGTGACAACAATCTTATATAATCCATGGAATATATTTCATTTAATTTATTCTCTTCAACAGTATATAGAAAACAAAACCCCAAGTCTAAATGAACTTTAATATAGTACACCATTATAACCATGTCTTTTAATCATATGTAATCAATATTACTTCCGATTTTTTGAAAATTACAGTTTTATTAAAGGATGGTGCCGAAACCACATTTATTATTAAATTAAAGCAAAGACCTCTTTAACTAGGTATAGGGAGACCCATTACATAGCCCGAAGGCCCAGTGGGAATTTAGCCCATTACGTGGCCCGTAGGCCCATTTTTTTGGCCCAAGGCCCATTCTGTGAATAGTACTACTACAGTACCTACACTGCTATAGTACAACACAGTACCCACCACTTCTACAGTACCCTATCTATGCTATAGTAAACTGCCCCCGCTATATTGTCTGTTGTTGATACAGTACCGCTGCGGCTATAGTGCACTACAGTACTGCTACAACACCTGCACCCAATGGGTTTTGAACCCCCATTTTTTCTGTAAAATTATAGTTATCAATTGATTATAAATAAAATAAGAATCATTTATAAAAAAAATAAATGTTTTCAAGATAATGTACGTTTTTTTTCTGAAATGATTGTTTAGTCGTGCTATTCAAATATCAATTAAAAATAATTTTTAAAAATTTTAAAAACATAAATCATTAAAATGAACTTAATTTCATACATATTAATATCAAAATTGACATGTGGTGAATTTTTTTATTTTTCTAATATATTTTATTTTTCAATGAATAGTGAAAAATTGAGTTTATAATTGAAAAATTCATTTCTTTTATGTTACATATAATTTTAAATTATTTTTTGAATTTATATTAAAGTGACATTAATTAAATTATATATATATATATTTATCCAATTTAGTTCATTGTTGTCATTTTATCAATGTATTTTTACATAAAAACATTATAAATATTTGGACACTTTTTCTTTAAAAACACACTTTCTCATTGGGTCTCTAAGATTAATATTAAATTAATATTTTCTACTTTTGTGAATATAATTTTTTAAAAAATTATTCCATATTTGGAATCATAATAATTTATATTTTCTAAAATTTTCAAATTAATTTTTTAAGAACATGAATAATGAAAATAGTAAAAATTATTTAACATATTTATGGAAAAATGAATTAATTGGGAGTCTAAATAAAAAGATATTTGTTAAAATGACCTAAAAACATTTATAAAATTTATTTTACAAAAATATTTTTATACCATAATATTAATATACATCAATAACAGTCAATTGAATTCCCTTGTTTCATGTAAAAAACATTTTTACATCTTCTCCTTTCAAAAAATTACATGTGTGATAAGTACCTCAATTCTAGAAGGAAACCTCTTATCCTCTATTTTACACACCATTAAACCATTGTTTTATAAAAATAAATACCAATATAACTTCCCAAATTCCTTAACATACTCATATAATCCTTATCTTTTGATTAAATTCAAACTATGATGTATTTTGGGGAAAACATAAAGAGATTACCCTGATACGAGATAATGTTTTTGAATGATTATTTTTATTTGATTTCTTCTGATAACTCATTCATTTATTGTTTATTCATGATGATATAATAAAAAAAGTTTTATTATATATATTGATATTTTTTATGTTATGGTTTTTTACATAAACAATCCACACATCCATCAAATGCATTACGATATCATCATTCATATGTAAGATAGACTGCCACAACCCGAACCAATAACATTAGTTTTTCCATTACAATCTCCCACAGTTGGGTATACTGATTGATATAATGTATATATATATATATTTGATATTTCTAAAAAATTATATATTTTTAGTCATTATAATATATATATATACATATATAGATGTTTTCATTTTTATTCCCTTGGGGATACAATAATGTCGCTTGTGTCTACGACATACAACTACATCAAAAAACGATGTGATTCGTCATTCGCTAACGCTTTATGTGGAAGGTGATAAAGATTATTTTAATTAAGATATGTGATATACATGAAATAATTTTTATATTCATGATATTTTTATCATTCATTAAGGATAATATCTCATTTTATTTCTTACTTTTTCACTCACTAAATAATGATTACATCATTCGTATACGTTTGGACTACCATCTTGATGATACGATGTGACACTATTTTAATCACCACACCACATTGATGATATGTATAATTATATTATAATAAAAAATATCAAATTATTATCACTATTAAATATAAATATTATCAACTTTATATAATGATCATTGAAAAATGGTAATGTTATTGAAGAGTATTTAAGACATGCAGTCTAATTGATTGTAACATACTTCATCTATGAAATTTTTTTTTCATGATTTGTTTTAAATGTATAATTGAAATAAAAATGTGATAAATATTTCAGGATTATTGTGTTTTATATAATAAAACTATAAAATATATAATAATAATAACGTTCCTAAAAAATAATGAAGGATAATGTAAGGATACTTATACCCCAAACAATAAAAATATTGAAAGGATATTAATGAACTAGTGATAAGATATTATAAATGGATCATATATAGTTTTATTAAATATTAATATGAGTTATTATTAAGTTAATGTAATTTTTTAAAGCACTTTTAAAGATGTTAGATCATTATTAGCCAAGGGGAAGTGTAATGCAATGGATATCTTAACTAAATTGTAAATCATTATGTTAAAAATATACTTCATTGACATTTGATGGATTTCTAACCTCATTTAAGGGTATCTTATTGCATTTTTGGTGGATAGTGAATTTATTCCAAGATATTACATTCACATTGATATTATGGTTTTGAAATTTTATATTATTTTCGATAATGTAGTATTCTTTATAATTAAATATATGCATATTTTCTTATATTTACAGATAATAAATCACATGTATAAATACTTTTTTACATAGAAATGAATTTTTGAACATATAAACAAAATTTCAATAAATCTATTTTATTCATTTCATTTAAAATTAATAATTATTGATTTTTTTACCTAGTAAAAATTTATAAATTTGTATATATATTTATACATACCTATACAAGTATTACTAATAAATAAACATGTGTGTGTAAAAAATTATATATTTATGTGTATATTCTAATAGATGTGATTAAATACATATATATTTAAGTATTTATGTATATTTATATACATTTGTAAATTTTTATACATATTTGTGTTTATATGTTTTTATATCATATATGTGTTGATATATATAGATATATTTATATTTAATTGTGTTTGTATATATATTTATATAAATAAACAATGATATATCATAGCGTGTTTATATATATTTATGAAACATAAATTTCTGTTTATATTTATTTATGTTAATTATCTTATATGCATATATATTTATAGATAATTATAACCTTTTATTATTTTCTTATTTTCCGATTTTATTATTTATTATATTAATTTTTATTTATTATTCATTGACTATTTATTGATTTGTTTATATTATTAATTTACTATTAAATGATTATTTAATATTTATATATTATATATCTATTTACTATTTTTTTTCATTTTTCATTTATTTAATTATTATTTTCACTTAATTTTATTTATTATTTATTATCATTTAATAATTATTATGATCTATTATTATTTATTATTATTATTTATTATTATTATTATTTATTTTCTATTTAATTGTTATTTTTTGTTTCATATTTCTTATTTATTTTATAATTATTTATCATCTATTTTAAAATTATCTATTATCTATTATTTTTAATTTATTATTTTCTATTACTTATATATTATATATGCATTATATATATTAATTATTAATTATTATTTCATGTCATTATTTTTTAAATTTATATATGAATGTGTATATTACATGTTGTTTACTCCATGGATGAAAAGCTTACAAGAGTAGTTAAGTCATTACAATATATTCATGATGTAAAGGGTTCAATTCTCTCTCATTGCATATATTTGCTAGATATATACATGCGATGCATGAAATTATCATGCATGGTAGAATAAATAATGAGTAATAATAATAAATATATAATATGTAATAATAAAAAATAAAAATTAAAAAATAGTAAAATGACAATAAATTAATTTCATAATTAAAAAAATTAAAAAATAGATAATATAAAACAAAAAACTATGGCTAAATATTTAGTGGTGGTTTAAACCACAACTAAATGGAACACCATGAAATAAAAAACCACCGTAAAAAAGAACTATGAAATAATTACTGATACACAAATAAATTTCACTTTTTTATAGCTTGGTACATCATTTAGTAGTGTCTTAACACATAGTTAGATTCCAAAAACCCATAGGGAAACAACATGTTTTTTATAGAGTTATAGCTTTCTTCCAGACCGGATCGGACCCAAAATGGGTCTGTCTAGGTCAGACTGACCCCTAAAGGTTTTTACATGCCTACCTAGCCCCATAAAATCCTTGTACATGCTTTTTATGGCCTGAAATATGTCTATGCAGGTTCACTGCACCCTGTATTTGGCTTGCCCAGGTTATCTAGGCCTGATTTAATAAAAAGTATTTTAACTAATTAATTTAATTTTAATAGTAGATTAAATTAATTGAAATATTAATTTGATTTAAAATATACTTTTTATACCTTGATAGTTATTTAATTTTATTTTTCTATTAAATTAAATTTATTTATTTATTTAACTTTTTTATTTAAAATAAAATTAATTACTGAAGTAAATAAAATTACATTATTGGTATATAACTAACTCATTCAATTTAATTAAATACCCATGTACATTAATTTATTGAAAAGTAAATTTTATGATGCATTTATTTTACCCCCTAACTATTCTAGAGAAAATGGACATCTGGTGTATGTTAGGATTAATTAATTAATAAATTATCTGACTATGTAAAATGATTGTAAATTATTAATTTGTTTTATTTACAGTTTTTTTGTCATCTTATTTTTGGTCAATATTTATAAGGGCCTTTACATCAAAATTTATATGTGGTATATTATTCCCCCTGTTCCCCTCACCTGTGACTGAGTACATTTTGTACTTTGATGAAGGTGATATACAATGTGGACCCCTCCAATTGGAGCTAAAATCTAGATGAGGATTGGATTCACTGGATAGGGATGAACAACATCCTGAGTTAAGCCACGACTTAGGTATCATATACCAAGGTTGTGGTTGATCCATTGAGTTTAAATGGATCAACAAGTTTTAGATGCTAAAAATGAATTAGATAGTTTTTTTCACTATACATTCTTATATTATCTTATGTATTTTCATTAATGTGGTAAATGCTCAAAACATTATATAATAAAATGCATAAAGAAGAAATGAATTTTTTCTATTAATTTTATATGGTGAGCACAATAACATTGTATGAACAAGAATAATGGAAATAGATTAAATTCATTGAGAAAAATATAAAATCCCCCAATGATATATTAAGTCATAAATGGAATTCATCATTCAAATTTAAACACAACCTAGTGTTTAGGGGTTCTCCATCAGCCTTTTTTATGGCACCTTCTACTACCGATGAGTTATTATGTGAATGATGCATTTAATTAACTGAATTTGGTAGTAATAGAGTTTTTGTAGCTTACTTGTCTCACTATTGGAAGAAAGTGATGAGTAAATCATTTTTAATATTTTAAAAGATGATACATCACTAAATTGATTAAGGAACCCTATGTATATGTGGTTGTCCAGTAAAAATCCTACCCTGAACTCTCTGAGTAATAGTGCTGCCATATCTTGTAGATTATGAGGGGATTTTTTAGGATCCTTTCCAATAGAATACTCATGAGACACTATATTCTGATTCTAGTATAGAGTGTTATTAAAAATTGATAAAATAGTGGGATGAATTTAATTATTTATTTAATTAATAAATAATTTCTAAATATAAATGAAGATAAATGTACAAATCTGCTGGATTTTATGTTTTTAGAAAAAGCAAATTAATACCACATGAAACACTATAATAATATTGGAATGATTTCATGTTCAATCAAACATGAGTTTCCAAAGAGTATTATATGGGCTTGCACACAATAATTATATATAGGAAATTCAAGGCACAAGTGTCCCTAATACCTATTAAATAACATCACGAAGAGACGGTGATAAAAATTCAAATCGGAGACACATGTGTTATGCATATGATGGTTATTTCATAATTTAATAATCAAAAATTGATGTAAGTTGTGAATAAAAACATTCGAACATAGATTATTTTACATGTTGTCTCATATTTTAGAATCATGCATGGAGAAATTGAATCCAGATATGAATAAGGTGATGATTATATTGTACATTTGTAAATTAAAAAAAGGATCAAAGATTTCAACAGATCCCTTTATCATTCTTTTTTACCAATTTAACTTAGTTTTTTATGATTAAAAAATAATATTTATGCTTAAAATTCACTATTACAATTTTTTAAAGGTTCTCCAAAAAGATAATAACATTAAAGAGAGATTAATTATTAGTCATAATTATGAAAAAATTGAAATAAATGATGAAAAAACCAATGGAATGTTGATCCCAAAATAAAATTATCAATTTACATTAAAAAATAGGTGTTTTTTATTAAATAATATGTTTTTTCATCATAAATAATGATATAAATCAACCAAAGTTCACATGAAATGAACTGAATCTAAAAGGAAAGTAATATCTTCTTATTTAAGCATTTTAATCAATTCTATGTAATGTTTCTATAATAATTTTTGGGCATTAAATACAATATTACTATTAAATATTTATATTTAAATATAGTAACCATGTAAGTATAGATACTTTACTAAAAGTAAAGTGTATACTCCAAGAGGCAAAGAATGGGTGGTTCTTAACTTAGCAGTAAGAAGTATTGGACTTTAATATTTCCATGTAAAGGTTTCTAGTTGATATTTTGTAATGTATTGCCAAAACATTTCTCTCATGTGTCCTTTGGACACTATGAGACTTTATTAATGTCCAGTAAAAGATGATTTTTTGGTGTTTTGTACTCAAATAATAGTTTAGTGACACCTGTATCATTGAAAATATTTGATGAATATAAAATGAAAGAATTATTTAATCAATTGTGGAAGGAAAATAAATTGACAATACCAAATAAAATTATAATTTAGGGATAAAAAATGTATGATATTAAGACTCAGGGGAGTTAAAAAACATAGGTATTATTGATGTGTATACTTATTTAGTTTTGGACAACGAATTTTTTAGTTATAAATTTTTTCCATAGAGAATTTGGAATTAGTTCGGTAGGAGAGAATGAATTATTCCAAGGGTAATGTGGTGTTAAATATATATTTAATAAAATTATTTTAATTAATTAAGGAATAATAAAGTGAAGTATGGTATATGAATGGTAATAGGATACAAGTTTCTTTGGGAAAGTCTGTCGAATAATATCTTGACAAAGCATTCATCAATCAATATAATATTTCTTGGAGTAATTCAAAAACACACATTAATTTAACCATATCATAGCTGTTATGTTAATAAGGAGTATATATGATGAGTCTTATATGTTAACATTGATGAAAAAATGTATCGTGGAGAATTTCTTAAAGTCACATTTCCATATAACATTAGAGTCATATGTATGTAAAAATTACATCAATGTTGAGATAGGTATCCATTAAATATATTTTCATTACATTTTAAGACGTGATTCACAAATAATATCAATATACCATAACCAAATGCCAACTTTCATAAAAAAATATTATATGAATCATATTATTATGAAAATCCATTATGTCATAAAGACTTCTATTTAATTGAAAAGAGTTTATTTGGACATAAAAAACCTATATCAAAAAAAGTAAAAAAAATTATCTATATTAATTATCATGAAGTATCTAAATATATTATAGATAAACCTATAACAAAAAAATAATAGTAAACTTATATACTATATTTCTATAAAAGGGTGCACAACTCTACTTGAGATAGTGGGAGAAAGATTGACCTAGGGTTTTTCAATGAAAAAAATGCACAAATAATTGGCATTGGAATTATTTCCACAAGATATTTGGAAGAGGAATGTTCCAGATACATATATTGTGTTTGAAAGATAAAACCACAGTGATGGTTTTACATTCACTGTAGATGGTGATACATTATTCATTGAGAATAAAAATTTCTAAAATTAGATATTATATATAAATTAGCTCATATTGACAAGACCAATTGAAATTCAATAATGGATTCCATAAATGAAAGTACCATTGGATTATTTTTTTTGAATACTATGTGAATAATTCAAGTGAGATAATACATGAGTGGTATACGTGTATTACTAATAAGGCTAAATTGTATCCCTGATTCATTATGTTTAAATCCATTATAATTTTACATGTAATTTCAAATTTATAACATAATATAATTTAGAATTTGATGTCAATACCATGAATCGATGAAATGTTTCTATATGACGCAACTAGAAATAGATGGAGACAACAAACAATAATAACAATGGTTGAGAGTTATTGAAATACAGTTTATGAATTAATTATGAATTTATTTCTTAGAAAATTCATTTGGAATGAATTTTTCCATGTATTCACTAGAGGTCAGTGGGATCTCCATGGGTTTACAAGAGAAATATGATTGATAACATATAGAAAACAATAATTGGCCTTATATTCTGATAAATCATGGACGAAATACCCTAGAAATTTACCTATCGTAACAACCTATGTTTTAGGGAACAAGATCTTTTGAGGTAGATCTAATTGTTTCATAGACATAGTCAATCGTATATATACTGACATGGTATTGAAAATTACAAGCTGAAACATTTTGATAGAGAATTTTTACCAATGTCACATGGTGTAAATCCCTCTAAGAAGACTTGAAGGTGAAATATGATGAGATTAATTTTGTGATTACAATACCATAGGCTTCTATGATTTATTAATCATGTATGCCCAAATATGTGAAAGATATGATATAGACAACATATACATTATGGTAGAAAAGTATCATTTACATTCATGAGAACTACATGGGAACTAGTTAGAACTATCAAATATTACTAGATATAGTACAAAGGATATGTACCAGGTATGTGGAGAAGAAATGATTCTAGTTTTTAGTGGAAAAAACCAGTCATCCTTAGATCAATATGATCTAATATTTTATAAAGGTTAATGTAATGAGAGAGACATGCTAATACACGCCAGTGGTAGCCATACCTACAAATACCGAGTATATTGTAGTTTCTGAGAGAGATAAGAATCAGTTATCAAATGAAACTATTTGGTCAAGTTATTGTAATGACATGTAGTATGAGATGATTTAACATTATAGTAATTCAATTTCTATTACTATTCAAGATGTCAATTTTTCATAGTGGAAAAACTGGATACACCCGGGGATTCCAACTCTTGAGAAGTTTTACATAATAAGGTGAGGTGAAACATAGTAGAGTAGTCACACAATGGAAATCTAGAATACCTTGCAAATAAACCCGTAAATTAGTCAAAACATGCTATTAGTTATGTTATATTTCATAATTATGGTTAGAGAATTTGCTCAAGAGTAATTTGAAGTGTCATAAAAGATGGTTCCCTAAACCCCAGATTATAAGTACTATCGATTACCATTTCTTGTATAAAGTTAGATATGCATCATGTAATCATGCCATTATAGTGTAGAAATTTCTTCATCCACTATTTAAATGTTAATTTACATAAATTAGTATTCATACAAAAATATTACATAATATAATAGGACATAATGAGAATCTCGAGATAATATGATGTTAATCTTAATAAAATACTTATAAGATATACACATCATTATGAATGGAAAAAAGATGATGTATAACTATCAGGTTCTAGAATCTCATAAGAATTTAGACTTCTTCTCATAAAGTTCTCATATAGTGATCTCTAGTATGTGAGATCTTGATCACAGACCCGCTAATAGAAACACCTCATCTTTCAAGTGTCGTTGGATGATTGTATCGATGAACATGTGTGTTGGTATCCTGACTTGATCTCATTATCAATGTCTTTCATTTGATTATATAAATTGATTCAATTAAAACCCCATGATAATGAAATCATGGTGAGGTAGAATGTTTTTGGGAGAATCATTGGTGGTATGGTGTTGATTGTATGGTCAATATCGAATTTTTCACTTCTAATATGATGAAGTAATATATCTGGGGTTGGGTTTATTAAGATGGTAGAAACATCATAAATCCTTATCCATGGTATTCAGAGGTAATTCCATCTGATTAGATCAACAAAAAATAAATCATTGAATAATGACAAAAAAAGTTTTCATCTTGTATTGTGAGATATTTAAAGATAATGAGATTATATTACCTAGTACATATTCATAAGTTGATTGCTGTTTCAATGACTATTCATTATCCCTTTATAGTCCTTGATGGGTTTCTAGACTGTGATCTTCTTCTTTGAATACTATTCATTGTTATGGTGATACGGTCTTAGATGGAAACACATAATAAATTATTCAACTATATTCCTTATTCGTATGAATAGGTATACATGACATAGTGGGCCCAATATTGGGGTATGAGAGGTGTCTAATTTATTGATTAATGGAAAGTAAAATATTCATTATTATTCAATTAGAGAATAATTGGTTTGAATTTATTTATTTAAAGTATTCACGAGGTATCCAATAAATACAGCGAAAAATTATATGAAAAAATATAACTTTAATATTCTTGTTTCATTAAATTTAGAAGGAATTATGAGTCTAGGTAATTGAATTGGGATTTATTATGTAATGTATAAAATATATAATAAAATTATTTTATGAAATATAAATAACATTTTTCATGGAGTTTATTTTATCATAAATTTATTTATAGTTTATTTTGTAGATGTTTTTCTCTATAGGTGAGGGAACACTTACTGGTATTTTGACTCCCCCATAATATAAGTATAAGAGAAGAATTTTATTGTTGGTAATTCATTACAATGGATGAGATATTATCTATCCTACCACATTCTAGAGGGAGAAATACTTATTCAAGTGTTTGATCCATGATTTATTTTATTTGATTGAAGGAAAGGGATCAAGGTGAATGTCACATCATCAAAGGATTTTTCGAATCACTGTTTAGACACACAAATATTGATGAATGGAGAGCATTAAGATTCTTGGAGCATGTGTGGATAATCTAGAGGTGTTCAACTTCAGACCATTTGGAAAAAAATCACTTGTGTTGAGTTGTAGTCATGAAATCTCCAATTTAGAATGAGTTATATGTTTTAATTTATATTTTAGACTCTCTTTAATTCACCCGAGATCCTTGGAACACACTAGGGACCATATCACAAGATAAGACATGTTATGTCATTCTGATCATTGATTTTTTTTAAATTCCACACCCCAGGGGTTTATGTTGTGTGCCTAGTTACCAAAAAAAACACATCCATGAATCAAATATATATTACTAAAACAAGTATATACAACAAAAATGATGATAGTAGATTAATAAATAAATATCTTCATTAAATTTAATTAACTATGTCCATCCTCATCATACATGGTAATCCATGACATTTTCATTACAACATATGTTTCCCAAATAATTGAACTATACCTATAAATTTTTCACTAATAACATAGAATTGTTCTTAGGTTCCCAGGGTATGTTGACTAGCATAGTGGGTCATAATATATGTTTGGGGGATGATTTTAAAAATTAATTATATAGAAATCCAATGTCAACTATGTTTTTGTAATTTTAGATAACTATGCTATAAGTATCACTTTCTAAATTCTAAATTATAGACCATTAATGTCATAAGGTGATAAATAATAATGAATTAAACCCACAACCCTCTAAATAAATGAATTCAATATAAATAACCAATAGTCCATCTCAAACAAACTAGCCCACAATGAATTTTTATTCTAGAAACTATATAAGATATGTGACACGATGAGAAAAATTTAGAATGGCCCATATATGAACTCATACCATCTCTAATAACTCGTTCTATGAGGGGAAAATCTACCCCACTTCCATTTCCAATATAAAAAACTAGTTAGAGTGATTTGTAATCTACTATTATACCTATATGTTCTTAAAAAAGATGAAAAATAGAGTTTTAATATCCACAATGGTGTCCATGAAAAGTGATATGGTAAAATATATTTTACATAACTACCAAGAGTGTATCTATAAAAACTGAAAAATGGGATTATTTATAAACTTGACTTTCCTATTTATTTCATATATCATAAAAGGGTATTATTAAAAGATACTAATCAAAACACGGAAAAGGATAAAAACCAAGAGTTAAAAAATATAAGTATAATCATTTCTAGATTTCTACCTATATTATAAGGGTCCATACATGATAATCCAACTTCAATCATAGTGTTTGAAATGGACCATATAAAAAAATTGGGATTGAACACCCATCCCATCCCAAAGATGTCATTATGTGATAATCATGTCTTCTAGGGGAAATGTTTTCTTTTTAAAATAGGTTCATGTCAACTGGGATAATCTTCTCATTCTATGATATGGGAGATATTGAAGTTTCCGGGTGCAGGGGAAGCACGTTGGTGGATGTTCCCACTTGTTTTTTTTCATTAGCAATGATCAATCTAGGATCAATATGATGATAAATGATAGTCTCCACAGATCGATTCATAGAAATAGTCAAAGAAGAAGAATGGTCCTAAAACCACAAAAGTGGATCGTCACAAGTTGATTAGAATTAATTTAATTAATTGACTAGAAGTACCTTTTGGGTGTTCTTTCTTAGTTGACATTCATGATAATGTTCTGATGTGATTTGTCGTTGCGTTGTAGAATCCAAGGGTAGAATTCCTCTAGCGGTGTTCCACACATGCACCACGTATCTTTGGATGTCACCAAAGGTGTCTCCGGGTGCTAGTGTGTAGAAATCTTTGCTTGCATTGCCCGCATTAGATAATCTTAACCTAATGAAGAGGATATCTATCGGTCTTGAGAGTGTTCTTGGAGGAAGGAATTCTTTCGATCTTGAGAGAATTCTCCAGAATTGTTGTGCACAACGATTCACCTGTATGAAAAGAGTTGGGGTTGTGAGGATATTTATAATCAGGTTTGAGGTTGTAGAGTGATGGAAATAAATAAACTCGTTACACATTTTATTTATTTCATTGAATCTTATTGAAAACCACTATGTAGAATAATTAATTCCTTGAAATGCGCCCATGTGGATTATAATAAATATCATTTAATAAAACAATATTATATCCTAAAAATCCCAACTGGAAAACTACACACCGTGTACTTGTTTTCCATAAAACTACATGGAGTGTAATCATTAATACACGGCATGTACTTGTTTTCCATGAAAAACTACACAGCATGTAATCATTAATACACAACGTGTATATATTGTTTTTCATTTTCTTCTTCCTCCATCATTAAAATTATTTAGGCTTCCTTGAATAATTATTAATCCACATACGAGAATAATATTTATTATACTTGAGATACTTGGATACACTGTGTGTGACCGTCTATGCCTATTTCTCGTTGGCATTAGGAAGGTTTTCCTAAAGTCCAAGATTTTTGTATAAGAACGGGTCAAGGCACCCAAGAGAAAGACGTTGACGCCGCATTGACGTGTCACCTCATACGAATTCTTACTGTGTAATTTAATCCCTTTTTCTCAATATCTCATCAATCAAGTTTCATGGTAGTGTCATAAACCTATATTCTTGATCTTTCATTCTTTGGCTTCCAGAAATAAACTTGCCATTACACCATGACCATGGAATTTGGGTAAAAAGTTTCATTTCAATCAAAGGGCCTGAGATTTATACTTCCATAAATATGGAAGTGACAAATCCTTTCTCGACTTATCCATTAAAAAATGTCCTTCGTGATGCACCCAACATACCCTACTTCCCGCCAACTGTCTACGTGACAGTTTTCGTTAGAAAATCTATGTGCACAAGTCATGATATGAGTTAATGATAATCTTCCAGTCTAAGGATCCTTACACATGATCACAGACAGCAATATCTGATGACACCGAGACATGAAGAATTACTACTGGCAGGTCTATTATCATAATCTCCCATCTTTGAGATTGCCAAGTGTGAAATCCGTGAGGGAGAGTCTCATCTTCTTACGAGTACTCTCACATGACGGTCTGTATACTGTGTCCTATCATAATATTCCATCCAACCGTAGAACATTATTTAAGAATATTTTTATAGCATTTCAAGGTCCTCATCATAGCGGGGATCTTCCATGACTGTATCAATGCAAAAAATATTCCATGACATTATTATATTATAGTCATTTATAACAATTAACAATATATAATAAGTGTACTTTCATGTAATCAAAGTACAAAATAGTTGGTTCTCAAGACACCAACCCTTAAAAACTCCCACTTAGACTAGAGCCAACTACCTACGACTTTTAGTCTGCTAGACCTCACATGATGATCATTTTTTTGCTGATTCAAGGCTTTAGTCAAAGGGTCCACCGCGTTGTCTTCCGTGGAAATAATGCTCATTGTAACTTCAAGTCTATGAGAAAAATCCCTCAATAGATGATACTTCTGAAGTATGTGCTTTGTTAGCTGATGTGACATTGGCTATTTCTCAAGTGCCACCACTACAGTATTATCACAATAGAGCGTGATTGGATCTTTACTGCTAGGTACTACATCCAGCTCTTGGAAAAAGATTCGCATCCATACTGCTTATTTATCTTCCTCAGAAGCTGTGATATACTCAGACTTTGTTATAGAATTTTCCACCACACTTTACTTTGAGCTCTTCCAGCTCATTGCACCTCCATTCAAGATGAAGATGTATCTAGTCTATGACTTCATGTCATCTTGATCTGTCTGGAAACTAGTATCTACATTTCCTCTGATGACTAGTTCTTTATCTCCTCCATAAACTAGGAACATATCCATTGTACGCCTCAGATACTTAAGGATAGTCTTGACTACCATCAAATGGCGGTCTCCTAGATCATCTTGATATCTGCCTACTGCACTTAATGAGTTAGAAACATCTAGCCTTATACATAACAGAGCATACATGACTAACCCAATCATGGATGCGTAAGAGATGCTTTACATTTTCTTTCTTTCCTCATGTGTCTGAGGACACATTTTCTTGTAAAGATAAATGCCATGTGACACTGGCAACAATCCCCTCTTGGGTTGTTCCATACTGAATCTCTTCAGTATATTGTCAATGTATGTATTTTGACTGAGGCCCAGTATTGTTTTGGATCTATCACGATGGATCTTGATCCCAAGAATATATAATGCCTCGCCCAAGTCTTTCATAGAGATGAATTTATCCATCCATGCCTTAACTGATTGTAAGATAGGTACTTTGTTTCAAATTAGTAATATGTCATCAACATATACTATTAGGAAAATGACTACACTTCCACTAAACCTTTTGTGGATACAAGGCACACATTCATTCTTAACAAATCCAAATTCTGTTACGGCATCATCAAAACGAATGTTCTATGACCATGATGTCTGCTTTAATCCATAAATGGATTTCTGCAACATGCATACCTTGTTGGAATCCTTTGGAGTCACAAACCCTTCAGGTTGTGTCAGGTAGACATCTTCCTGGAGGTTCCCATTAATGAATTCTGTGTTGACATCCACTTTCCAAATTTCATAGTCATGGTAAGCGAAAATGGCCAATAGGACTCTTATGGATTTCAGGATCGCAGCTAGTGAAAAGGTTTCATCATAGCCAATTCCTTGACGCTGTCTAAATCCTTTTGCAACCATTCATACCTTATAGGTGCTGACTTGCCCCCCCATGTCTAGTTTCTTCTTGAATACCCATTTATTACCAACAGTCTTTACATCAACTGGAGGATCTACCAAAATCCATACTAGGTTTTGGTACATGGAATCCATTTCAGAATTCATGGCTTCTTGCCACTTAGAAAAGTCTATGCCTTCAGCTGCTTCCTTGTAGGTAAGAGGATCATCATTGTCAACCAATAACAAGTCACCATCCTCGGTGACAAGAAAACCATATCATTCCAGTTCTCTCACCTCTCATGCTTTTACGCAGTTCTTGTGTCTATGGAACAGATTTTTATTCCACAGGGATTTTTGGAATCTATTCTTGTACCAACTCCTCTATATCTTGAGCCTCGAATTCATCGAAGTCTATCTCGTTCCCACTATCTCTTTTGGAGATGAGCTCCCTATCAAGGAATATGGTGTGTCTTTCCATTGTAACCTTTTTTTCTTAGGGTTTTTATAGGTAATATCCCCTTGTTTCCTTGGGATATCCTATAAAGATACACTTTGTGCCTATGGGTGCAAGTTTGTTACTTGAAGAGGCCTTAACAGATTATTTGCTACCCCACACATGTAAATTCGATAACATGGCTTTTCATCCACTCCATAACTCGTATGGAATACCATTTATTGATTAATTCGGTACTTGGTTTATTATGTGTTCTTCTGTTTGTAATGCATATCCCCAAAATGATAATAGAAGACTAGCATGACTCATCATTGATCTCACCATGTCCAACAGGGTGCAGTTCCTTCTTTCACTTATTCCATTCCACTGAGGCGTTTAAGGATAAGTGAGTTGATATAGAATCCAAAAATCCCATAACAAATCAATGAAGTACTGATTAAGATATTCTCCTCCTCTGCCTGAGTAGAGTTTCTTTATCTTCTTACCAAGATTGTTCTCAACTTCATTCTATTATTCTTTGAACTAATCAAATGAATCTGAATTAAACCTCATTAATTAAATATATGCATATCTACTAAAATCATCAGTAAAAGTTATGAAGTATGAGAACCCACCCCTTTATTCAACTTGTAATGGTCCACACACATCTATGTAAACTAATTCTAGATGATCTTTAGACCTTTCACCATTCACACTAAATGGGGCTTTGGTCATTTTTCCTTGTAGACACACATGACATACACCAAGTGGTTTTACTTTGAAATAAACTCAATACCCATCTTGATGTAATTTTGGTAAATGTTTCTCATTGACATAACCTAGCTGGTGATGCCAAAGTTGGGTGTGGTATTAGTCACGTGAATTAACTTTTTCATCAATTTCCATTACTTGTTTTGTGTAGCCTAACCCATAAAGGACATTATATAAATGATCCCTACCAAAACAAATTCTATCTTTATAAAAGTAACAACATCCACTTCCAAACTTGAAGATGAATCCATCAGTATATAATCTAGATACTGAAATAATGTTTTTGGTTACAGAGGTTACATAATAACATCCTTTCAAAACCAGGACCATCCTAGTAGGAAATGTGAGGTTGTAGTCTCTGACAGCTACAACAACGAGTCTAGATTTGTTGGATGCTAGTAGATCTACCTCACCTCGGTCAATCTTTCTGAATCTACTTGGTTCTTGTATTTGGATACAGATGTGAGAACTACAAGAAGTATCTAATACCCAATTGGTAGAAATAGATAGATTTCATTCGATAACAAATGCACCTGAAGCATCCCCTTGCCTACTTGGTTGGGTGCATTTTTTATTCTAATGGCCCTTCTTGCCACATGCGAAACAAACAACCTCCTTTTCTCTTGCCTCCCCTTTGATCTTCTTTTTATTTGAAGGCCTTGAAGAATATTTGGGCTTAAATATCTTCACCTTCCCTTTCCTTTTATTCACCATGAGGACATAAGGCTTTCCACGCTTCATGTCATTGTCCAATTGGTGAATGAGGATAAGAAGATCAAACAGAGACTTCTCAATGTTGTTCATGTTGAAGTTCACAAAAATGTTAGAGAAGCTCTGGGGGAGTGATGTGAGAATGAGATCGGTACCCAGTTATTCAAGGAGTTCAAACCCTAGAACCTTCAAGCACTCAATTAATCTAATAATCTTGACTACATGAGGCCCGACTAAGGCACCCTCTCCATGCTTGTTCTGGAATAGAGGATTGGAGATCTCAAACCTTTCCTATCTTTCTCCCTCCTAGTATAGACCATAGAGGTGCTCAAGAAAGCTATAGGCATCCATGTCTTCATGAGACTTCATGAGATCAATAGACATTGATGATATCATCAAACATTGAACGTCGAGTGAATCGTTAAAATGTTGATCATAGACCATGAAATCTTCATTACTCTCCCCTTGGGTAGGGGAATCAGGAAGTGAGGACTCCAACACATAAAACATTCGTTCATGGCATAGGACAACCCGAAGGTGCCTAAACCATTCTTGAAAGTTACTACCAGTGAGGATATTTTCATTATCCAGAATTGATTGCAGAGAAAAGGTGTTTGAAGAGTTTTTCATTTTGATTCTACAAATTAAAAGAGAGGATTTATCATTACTTTCTCAATT
Organism: Viscum album; assembly: GCA_963277665.1. NCBI lineage: Eukaryota > Viridiplantae > Streptophyta > Magnoliopsida > Santalales > Viscaceae > Viscum > Viscum album. Next base: position 84,795,309 of record OY728153.1, read on the forward strand.
ACATTTTATGAGAAATAATAAATGAATTTATTAATTCTCCCACTATTTTATCAAGTCCCAATGGCCCTCACCATTGAACTCAGAATGTCCAGTTTTGTTGAAATTCTAGTGGCAAGGATCCATATTCCCCTTTGCATAACCCCAACAAGGGTTGGTCAAGCTATTTGAAGGTATTTAGGTAGGCAGGTCTTTGCCAACTATGAGCTTACAGTTCCTTGATCTATTGAGTGGACTCCCCAATCCTAAAATCCTGACTTGGATTTCCTGAACACCTACTTCTATTTTATAAAAAGTCTATCAAGGGCTACTCCTCTTGATGTAAAATGTTAAAGTCAACCCGCAACATTAATAAGAGCTTCCTTTATAAAAGTAAGTGTCCCAACAAGGGTTGGTCAAACTCATAGTTTTATTGAGTCTTGACCTTAATCATGTAACTGAAGTATTGGTCTCACTTAATATAGTATTTGGGGGATTTTATTATTTATACATAGTTTTGAATTATCACATGATTGTTTATATTAAGTGATACTTTCTTAAATGATTAACCATGTTCTGATAATGTTTACGCATTGTCTGTTTTTTATTTTATTCCATATTTTCTTGATTTTTTATTTCAATAATTATGTGGTTGAGACAACAAATACATAATAAATAAACCATGAAATCATAATAAAATAAGATGGCATGAGCATCAGCTTCTATTGGTTAGTTTATCTAACAGTTTGATATGCTAACCCTAACATAGGGAAACACATTGAACCAGATGGTTCATGTTTTGCATCTCCCATCTTTCCACCTTTGCATCTTCTTGGGTTGGTTTCCCCTCAGATTCATATTTTTGAACCGTATCCACTGGCTAGGAGATCCTCCATTACATGGGGTTTACATTAAAGAAACCATGGGCACACAGGCCCTACATTTTATTGAAAGAAGGCTCACAGGCCAACGAATTTAAATTAAACAAATTTATATGAAACCATACACAAATACAAAGGTTCTTTGGTCTAGCTCATGATCATATATATCATTCAATTCTATTTACCCATATTTAGAATTCTAATTATTTTAATCGTTCTATTATTTAAGATAATTCATGCTTGAATTCAATTAATTATGACCTTCTAATTAATCAATTCTTTATCATAAATTCATTTCTAAATTTCCTTGAGATTATTCTCATCCATATCCCTTGTACAGGTCTTTGTACTTTTGGAGGAAACCTGGTGAAATTCAATTTCTAGAAATTAAACAGCATGTAGTTTATATTTACACAGCGTGTATTTATTTTCACCCTTTATGAAAAGTACACACTGAGGGCTTTGGCATGTTTTCTCTACTTTGGAAATTTTGGACTACAAAAAATATAGATTAATCTAACAAGTCATGTACTTCCTTGTAATGCATTTTACCGGACTGGCAATCCCATGTATGTGGAACATGGATTCTCTTTGTACACGGTTTCACCTAGTCCGGATCAGAATACATGACATGTTGATTTAAAATACATGCATTGTATTCCAGTTCCACGTGCCATTCATTTCTGGTCAACACGGTTTAATAAAACTAAGGTATACTCAATTCACACAGTGTGGTTTGGCGGACCAGTACCAGTTTGTTGAACCTAATTACACGGCGTATATTTTTCATTACACGCCATGTATTTTTGTGTTGTAAAGATAGAATAAGAGGCTCCTCCGGATGAGTTCCTCATTTTTATTTTAATCAAAATTAAAATTAAAAAATCGTTTATGTGATGTGAATCGAGAAATGAAGGAGGAGGAACAGATCTCATTCATTCAGTTTTTATAGAATTATTTATCTTGAATTGAATCAAATATAAATGTGTAAATTATCAACCAAAAATTAAATAACTATAATCAACATTGTAACCTTCCTCTGATACCATTTGAAGGTTCCGTGCGCAATAGAAGCACATTGGTGGATCTACCCACTTGGCTTTTTGTCATTAGTAATGATCAATCTGGGATCAATACGATGATAAATGCCATTCTCCATGGATCGATTCACAATAATATACAAAGAAGAAGAAAGGACCCTGAATCAAAAAAGTGGATCATCACAGGTTGATTATAATTAATTTAAATAATTGATAAGAAGTACCTTTTGGGTGTTCTTTCTTCATTGATATTCTTGATCCTATTCTAATGTGATTCGTCATTGCGTCATAGAAGCCAAGGGTAGACATCCTCTAGCGATGATCCACATGTGCAACACGTATCTCTGGATGTCTCCAAAGGTGTCTGCGGGTGCTAGAATGGAGAAACCTTTGCTTGCATTCCCCGCCTTATATCGTCTTGATCCGATGAAGAGGATCTCTCTCCGTCTTGAGAGTGTTCTTGGAGGAAGGAGTTCTTTCATTCTTGAGAGAATTCTCCAAAATTGTTGTGCACAACAATTCTCCTGTAGGAAAAGAGGTGGGGTTATGAGGATATTTATAATCAGTTTTGATGTTGTAGAGTTATGAAAATAAATAAACACATGACGTGTTTTATTTATTTCATTGACTCCTATTAAAAACCCCAATGTCGAATAATTAATTCCTTGACATGCATCCACACTGATTATAATTAATATCATTTAATAAAACAATATTATATACTCAAAATCCCAACTGGAAAAATACATGGCATGTAATCATTAATACATGACATGTACTTGTATTCCATAAAACTACATGGCGTGTAATCATTAATACATGACATGTACTTGTTTTTCATTTACTTTCCAAAATGGAAACTACACGACGTGTAACCATTAATACATAGTGTGTACTTATTTTCCATCAAAAACAACATAGCGAGTAATCATTAATACATGGCTTGTATATTTTTCTATTCTTTTCCTTCTTCCTCCATCATTAAAATGATTTAGACTTCCATGAATAATTATTAAACCATGTACAAGAATAATTTTTATTATACATGAGATACTAGGATACACTTAGTGTGTGACCCTCTAGGCCTCTTTCTCGTTGGAATTAGGCGGGCTTTCCTAAATTCCAAGATTATGGTCTAGAAACGGGTCAAGGAACCCAAGAGAAAGAAGTTGATGCCACATTGACGTGTCACCTCATATGAATGCTTACTATGTAATTTAATCCTTTTATCTAAATATCTCATCAAGAAGGTTTAATGGTAGTGTCATAAACCTATATTCTTGATATGTCATTCTTTGACTTCCAGAAATAAACTCATCGTTAATCTATGGCCATGGAATTTGGGTAACTGTTTTATTTCAATCAAAAGGCCCGAGATATCGACTTCCATAAATATGGAAGGGACAAATCCTTCCTTGACCTATCCATTAACAACGTGTCATTTGTGATGCACCCAACGTACCATACTTCTCGCCAATTGTCTACGTGATAGTTTTCGTCAGCAAATCTAATTGAGCATGTCATGATATGAGTTAATGATAATCTTCCATTCTAAGGACCATTACACACGCTCGGAGATAGAAATATCTAATGACACCAAGACATGAGAAATTACAACTAGTGGGTCTGTTCTCATAATCTCCCATCTTGGAGATTACCAAGTTCAAACTCCATGAGAGAGAGTCTCGCATTCTTATGAGTACTCACACATGACGGTCTGTATACTATGTGTCCTATCATAGTATTTCATCCAACCATAGAGTGTTATTTAAGAATATTTTTATTGCATTTCAAGGTTCTCATCATAGGGGGGTTCTTCCATGACCTTATCAATGCAACAAATATTCCAGGACATTATTATATTATAGTCATGAAGAACAATGAACACTATATAATATGTGTACATTCATGTAATCAAAGTACAAAACAGTTGGTTCTCAAGACACCAACCATTATAGATATGTGTCATAAAATCATGGTCAAAATCAACCCATATATTCATGTGCATCAATGACTAGTATTTTTTTTAATTATGTATTATAATACAAAAAATCCTTCAATTATGAATATATTTCATTAAAGTAGTAGTAATTATCAAGATATCACATCTAGTTATTTAAAACAATATTATAACTTATCAATGTAATAACAATCTCAACTTCAAAAATCTATAGGCATTATAATGAAATATTACAAATAACAATACTCAAAGTAAATTATAATATAATAAAATAACATGATTTTTTCTACAAAAATAATATGCATGAATAGTTTACAAAAATATAATTTATAAAGGCATGGAAGAAACTGACATATATTTTAATAATTCAAATAAACCATGATATACGCAATGTATATAAGAATATATACATAGTATAATGATTCATGAAAAATTATAAATGTAAAACCAATGTACAATACACAACATCCTAAGGACACAATAATTGAACACCTAACCAGATAATTGATAGGAAAAATGGGTCGATCCAAGGTCAATATTTAATATTATGCCTTATTTATATATTTAGAAAAGTTACATGAATAAAAAAAATAGATTTTTTCATCGATAACCAACCTAATTCCATTTATAGAGTAGATTATTTTTATTTATAAAACCCATGACCATAGTAATGTTTGGAAATTTTCCTATTAAACCATTGTCCCATTTAATTCATTTTAAATGTGTTCTAAGAAAACAATAGTTTAGAATAGATATGTTAATTGAGAAGATGGTCTGTGGTTTTATAAACATGTTTTAATAAATAATTTTTAAAAAATAATGAATTTATTTAATTTAGTAACAAAAATTCCTTAAATGGGAGAACATTAAAAATAAGGTTTTAAATAAAACTCAACCCGTAGTAAATTTATAAAATGAATATTTATTTTAATGTTAAATAATTTTGTTAAAAATAAAAACATTAAGTTTTTAATTTCATGTCACTCCATATAATTTAATAAACTCACTAACCACATCAACAAAAAATCAATCCATTATTCTGTTCTTAATTTTAGGGCCATTGACATAATTTTCATTCCTGTTTAAGTGTGAAAATGTGATTTCCATTTTTCAAATAACAAAAAATTCTAAGTCGCCAATTTTTTTATAAAACATATTAATGTAAATAGGTTTAGTTAATGTTATAATACCCTACATATATAATTTCTTCAAATGATTTGGAAAATAGTTACCCCATGGTTTCTCAATTCTGCAATAGATTATTAATAATTGGTTATTAATAACATAATTATTCTTTGGTATTATGTTCTATATCATAATCCTAGGATTCCAAGTTCATTAAATAAGAAAAATTATAATAATAACTATTAAATATTGAAGTATATAAATAGACATAGTGTTGGATAAAAAATCACCAAAATAAATAAGTGAAAAATAATATATTTATCATATACAATGTGAACCACATAAAAAATTACTAAAATTCCATTAAAAATATTTAAGGTAATATTTATAAAATATATATTATTTTTTAATTTAAATATTAAGAAAATACATAGGTATTCATGTTGTATGAATTATACAAGAATCACTATAACTTCGTAGACCTATAATATCAGATTAGGTGTTAAAATGATACCCTTTACTCATGGATTTGATACAAGTAGATTTGACACAATTTTAACTAACAAAAATTACATTATAAAATAGAAATAATGAGTCTCTTACACCCCAATAAACATATAGGTTTATTGATTTATAGAATAAGGAATAATCATACATAGAAAACAAAACATTACACTAGAGTAAATTTTTCCAACAAAAAATGTTCTTTTAATAATATACTTTACTCTTTAAATATAAAATTCATAACTTCATAATCATTCACACACATACTTAATCCCCATTAAAATAATTTTATAATATTATATTAGAATAAAATCAAATACATGGATATAAGTGAAAAAAAACTCGTTTTTTCATTGAAATACATGAAAACCTTTTAAAAATTTAATATTTAAAACTAATAACATTGATCTTGTATAAAAAATTCATTCAAATATGAAAATAAAATGTATTAATAAAAAAATTTCATAAAATAATCTCACAATAAATAATGAATAATGAAGCTTACTTGGAAAAAATATATTCATAAAAATAATTATTAAATAACATCACTAGTTAATTCCATTATAAACTAATAATGGAATAACACAACTTGTTATTTCATTCCTAAAATCATGATTGAATGAAAAACCCACGAAATTCCAACATCATATCATCTCTAGAATTTATCATTTCCCAAAGCATTGATGGAATATAACAAAACCCACCCATAATAATTTATAATTTCTATGAACTATAATAGGAATGAAACACATAGAGGGGTCCACATTCAATATATAACACATTAAAATCCTTCTAAATACATTTGAATAAGAATATATAATTATCCTAAAAAATCAAATAAAATATTATTTTCATTGATAACTATATTAAAAAATCATTGAATAATGGAAATAAAATTTACTTAAAACACCCTAAAACAAAAATATAAATTTTCATGATGATGAATATCCCAAATTTTGGGAAACTTTGTTCCTGTAGTATAAATTAAAAACACTATTTTCCTTCATTTGTAATGAAATTTAAAATGACCCTTATGAAAAATGTTAAAAATATTCTATTTAATAAATTTGTAAATAAATAAAAATATGAAATAAAATAAATTTATGAAGTTATTTACATTTATATAATAAAATTAATGAAATAATCTAATCATGGAATAAAAAATATTTAAAAAAAGAAAACATTAAATCATTTAGAATAATGTTTAAACAAACAAATTCACTTTCCTCAGACTTCCACATAGCCAAATGCACTCTATCATCAATTTGAAATAAATAATTATATATTGTAAAATAATAATGGAATAATATTTAGTTTTTTTAAATATATATCATTTACATGTAATTTGTTTTTACCCATTTATTAATAGTTATTTTTTAAAAATTAATATTTATGTCTAAAATGTCTTTTTTCCCCTACATTTTTTGATTAGATGATTTATATTCTTTCTCTTTAATCATGGATTAATACCATCTATAATTTAATTATGAATTAATATATGTGTTTTATTTTATTTTAAGGGGCCATGATATTTCATGGATCTTATGGTTATCATTAGAATTGAACGGTAAAATTTTTTTTAGTAGGTTTTGAATTCATAAAAACCATTGATTTTAATAGAATATATATAAATCTCTCTCTGTGTGTGTGTATTACCATTTAATAATTTTGAAAAAATATAATATTTTCAATAATATGATATCATTATCAATAAATAACACTCCTTAATCATTCATGGGGAAAAAATTAAAATAAATTTCATGTATGTGCTAAATCTATACAATGAAACACCATGTTATAATTATTGAAGGTGTAAGAACATATTATTCTGAATTGATAATATAACTTTTACCACAAAATTATATTGTTTTAGATATAATATTTATTAATTTAATCCATTTGTAAGACTAAACATGTATGATAGTAAGTAAAAATGAATCATGTCATTCTTGGAAGTGGTAGTATGAACGTACCCTCGAGCGATGATTTAACATTCCAATAGATGGAAGGGAAAAAGGTATATAAGTTTTTCCTTATATAAAAATATTAATATATAAAACATCATATTTTTTCATAAAATAATCTTTTATAACTATAACTATGAGGTGGTTATGATAAATAAAATATTCCATCCATGAAGGCAGTAGTCTGGACATATGCTCATGAAATGTTTTCATTTTCAAATGTATAAAAAATAGGTATATGATTGTTTTATATAAAAATAATAACAGTTTATTATACTAATCATAGTAATTTTATTATATTAGGATGTTTATTTTTGATTTGAAGAAGTATAATTATGAACCTAACTGAAAAGAACTTCATTAAAAAAATGTATCTTTCTTGGATATTATCCATTGAAAAAAAACTCAAGGACTGTATTATTGGAATTTTGGTAATACCATAACCTATAATACATATTTTAGTGATTTTGGAAGATATTTGGGAATATTTGGTTCAGTTAATGTTCTTAATGTGTGTGTATAAGTGAGATTGTGAAGGTCTCCTTTAATATGTGAGAGGAATGACATCCTTGTAAGTACTGTTAACAATAAAATGATGTAAATATCCTTATCAATGAAATGTTGAAGAAAATTAGTCTAGTATCCATATAGGATAACTGAGGGTAACTATAAAATCTTAAATTCAAAATTAAACATGTTTTAAATATTTTTTTTCATATCACTTAGTATAAATATTTATCAAATTTAACTATAACCTTGTTGACTAAATTTAATACTTTGGTAACATAAATTAATGAATAAAAATAGAATTCAACATATTATCAAATTAAATCATTCTGATTAAATATATTAATATAATTCTACATGATGAAATATCTAAAACTGGATAAAAATTCTTCTAATATATATACTCAACCCTCAACGAAAAACAATTTTATTAATAATTGTCTTTTAAGCATAAATATGAATTAAAATAAAATCATGTATAGAACATAATCCGAAGACATTTTCATATTTATGAATAAAAGGGATATTAATTTTACTTAAAAACCAATCCAAATCCTGATGTATTATTTTTAAATACGTAATTATTGAAAATTATAAAAAATCATTTTTAGAATAAAAAATATCTTCCGTTATAAAATTAAAAACATATGTTTATAGATTAATTTTTTTTAAAATGAATCATTATAATTCTAAAATATATATTTTTCCTATAAAAATTATTTCAGAAGCATTCTTATAATTCATATATGATGATGTTACTATAAATATGACATTATTTGTAATTATGTATAACACCCTGACCAGAAAAAAATAGAGTTTATATCCTAATTTATTAAATTGGCATGATTAAATGGAATAAAATCTAGAAGTACCGACTAGTTTGGGAATTTTTTAAAACAATATTATAAAACTGTAACCCATATTACATTAAAAAATTGAAAATAAGTCATAATACATAACAAATACAAATAAAATGTATCCTTGAACCTCATTCTAAGAATTCATTTTCATTGCTTTCAGAAAGGAAAAAATAAGGGTTAGAAACAATTCATAGTAAGTTTATGTGTACAGTATAATTAATCATGATTCAATAAAGATAATCAATATGGAAATTTAAATAGCTCAACTCAATTTCTATTTAAACAACATGATAAGGCATAATCAATATAAAAATGTAAATAACTGAAACACATGTTATTTAATTGATAAACTGAAATTGAAATTATTAAATACATAATTTCAAAGAAAACAATATCATGTATAAATAATAACTAAATATAAATGAATGAAATTATTTACTATTTTATTCCATGTTTCTTTTCTACATGATACTTTTACCGTCATGATCTATTCTCAAGATAGTATAAACTATTATGTTTTAGCCAACTGATTCATCTCATTAGAACCAATAGATGTATCATGGGGATATATATAACCATGCACCATCCATTGCATACTTGTAAAAATATTTCCAATTATTTTTAATAATCAATTTACTTAATAAATGATACTCCTTATTATCAAATATATGGATTGAATAAATAATACACAATTATCAATAATTCCCTTGTTAATCAAATATAATTCAATGTAAACACCATATGTTAACATGGAGTATGGTTTATGAATTTTTCATATCCATCATAAAATAATATGGATATATAATTTTATGTTAATTTCAAATGAAAAATGATTAAAATAAAGTGTTTTTTTCAACAAAAAGATAACATCCATTAAATAATGTGAAATTTCAAAATAAATTTTACTACTTGGATAATTTCAAATTAAAACCCTCTAGATGAGATAATTAAAATTAAAACTTTAAATTGCATGAAGATAAAATGATTAATGATTTAATACATCAAAATTCACACTATATACAAAACACGAAAGAAGTATGTGGTGAATATGAAATTTATCTCAGAGATGTAAAATATGAGGTGAAAAATCCTTACCTTATACTATATTTTGGTCGATCACTATTTAAAAAAATTTATAATGGTTTTAATATTGTTATTAACTTATACCTAAACTATATTAATAAATATGATATCACATAAAATCCCTTTATAACAAATTATTTATATTCATTCATTTTTTCATTGTTTTGGTTGTTAATAGCACTATTTTCCTAGTATGTCTCAATTTGTTATTTTCCATTCCTATTACATAGATTAGGAATTCATCATCTCTAGAAAGTAAAACATGAGGTATATATAATATGTATTCATTAAAAATGTATTCATATTAATCCTTAATATTTTGATATAGGAAATGAAATTCATCGTTCATGAAGATGATAGGTCGTAAGTACTCATGAACATTGCTTCCTTTTATTTATCATATATAAATAGAATTAAAAGTAAATAGTATATATTTATATTAAAATTACATTATAATAAATTTATCATATATATCACCTATTTTTCTTAAAAGTATCTTACACGCATTCCATGTATAGTGTGAATTAATCACATCACTTTTGAGGAGGCGGAAGCCAAAATGTCCCCAAACGATGTTATCATATTCCCAAAATATTAAAATCATGATCATATGTGTTATATAAAAATTACTGAACCAAATAGATTTTATAATTAAAATATATATCATATATAAACATTAAATGTATCATTATTCTCAACCATTAAAGATGGTATTGGAAGAATTATTTACATCGGTTTGTGAGGCGGTAGTCCTTCATACACACGAATAATGAATGCATATCTCATTTGATGGATGTCTGTGAAAGTGTAGGTGAAAATATTATCATAATTAAATATAATTATATTTATCATACTAATGTTATTATATATTAATGATATAAATAAATTGAATATTTGGAAAATAAAATGAAACAATGGTGATGGTTTAAGCGTGTATCCTTTTATGTGGGTAAATACATTTTGTTTATACCAAAATAAATCCTCAATTTTTTTTTACCAAAATATAGTATTATAAAAATATTGGAGGTATTTTTTGAGATTATTATGTCATGGTTTGGGCAATCTATTGTGTCTTGAAAGGTTTAAAGATAAGAAGAATGAATTCCTTTTTGTATTTAAAGAGGAGTGGTATTCTTGTCAATACCAAGAGGTGAATACTATTGGGAGGCCACCCTTACCACATCTAATTACAAAGTATAAAAAATAGATTAAATTTGAATTAATTTCCATATAAAACTCCACTATATAAATATAAAGGCATTTTTATCGTTTTGTTCCTTAACTTATCTATTTCTCTACTTTTACCATTTTTGTTTTTATTAAGATAACTAGTTTTATAACCTACATAATTTAACAATTATGACTAAATTTATGTGATATTTATTTTAAAATAAATAAAAAATTAATTCTAAATATGATATCAAATTTACAAAATAAAAATCCCATGTGTGATGGCAATTAATTTTAAAACAAGCACATGTAACGCACAAAAACACAACTTTAACCCAAACGATGCTAAAAATGTTTTTACCATTATAGGGGAAATATATTAGTTAAAAAGATTAATTTTTACATGAATATAAAATATTTGATATATTAACATTTGAAAATCAATTTTCAGAATATAGGATTTTTACTAAAATTTAAGTATCAAAATAAAACATCTTTTATTATAAAATAATTTTATTGTCAATTGTGACATAATTTACATAATTTAAGTTTAAATATATAAAAAATTATTTTATTGAAATATATTAAGTTCAAATCTATTTAAATTTCATATTAATATAATAAAATAAGAGAAACACAACAATTACTTTAATTTTATTCACTTTGAATATTTTTAGTATCATTTATTTTATTTTATTATTAACTAAATAATCACTACCTTTGTGTTTGTTAATAATTTTGAATAATTAATTAATCTCAAAAAATTAATGATAAATAATTATGATAATAATAGCTCATTGTTCTCTCAAAAGTATATGTATGACCCAAACTATGTTGTTTTGTCCATATCTCGGTGATTTATAAATGTTAAAGGAATGTAATGTTCCTTTTTTGTGTTTTTAGTTACTAAACATATTTTATTTGGTCACATTCAGGATATTTTATCCCAATAACTCATAAATGTAATACAATTTGGGATATTGTAAAAATATGGAAATCCAATGGATTTAGGACTTGTTTCTAGGTAATTTTATTCTTATGATTAAATTTTAATGATTAAGTCAAATAATTTTTACCTTAATCACTCTAATTTATTTTAATCCCTTTCACTAATTTATTTGGTTAAAAACTGTGTTGATATTAATAGACTGCTAATATTATACTGATTCCAACTATGTATATCCATTTTCAAAATTCAGTTAATAAAATATTGAATATTTAATATACATATAATATCACAATCATTGAAAGAAAGTGGATTTTTAAAGTTATAATGTTCAAACATTCATTAAGATTTTATATCTAAGTTCAATAATAAATTGATTACAGTGACATAAATTATATTAATATATTTATAGTGTATCTATGTTAACTTTTAACCAATTTTAAAATATAATTTCACATTTAATAATTATCTAAAAGAAAATGTATTTTTCAACAAAAATGTAAAACTTTTCATGGTGTTAGTGTTTATTAGAATAGGGAAATAAAACATGGAATAGGGTTTCTTCCTGTAGTGGAATCCCCCCACCCATGATGGCAACGGTCGATGTATGTGTCCCTACCCCCACATTGAGGGAGGGACTTCTTCCATCACTTGAGGGGTTCTATCACAGCCTTCTCTCCTTTTCTCAACCCATATTGTCTTCATTAATTCCATATAATCTTGCACTCCCCTAAGATCCTATATATGCTCAATGGTTTTCCACATCTTATGATTTAAACTTTGGAGTTCAACATAGCCTCGAATCTTCTAAATCTTACTTTGATTGGGTAGTTTGAGTTGTTTTATCCTTCGGTCAACACCTTTGATAGGGTTATCTTTTAGTTTTAGGGTCTAAAAGACCGAAGAGTGGTATGATTGATCGACCAGAGGAACATCAGAAACATGTTTTCTTCAAAGGAAGACCTGAACCAGGTCTGGTCTAGTTCCCCCTTTAGCTGCAACAATTTCCATTTATACCCATTCAAGTGGTCTTATGATTCAATTTGAAGTGTGACATCCCAAAAATGACGATATAGGTTATTTCCCTCAAACTCTACCTACCCATTCAAAATCCAGTGATTATTCAAATTCTTAATAATCTCATTGTTAGGTATTTATGTTTGGATAATTGACCATAGTCATTTTATAATCCTATTTCTCCCAACTTTTTTGTGGAATTTTATGTCTCAAAATTACCTATGCAATTCATTTGGATCATAGTTAATGAATAATTTAGATATAAGATGGTTTTATGTTTTGAATGGTGAGCCGATTTTTGTTCTTCTTGTATGAATATGGGACATTCTTCATGGTTCTATAGGTGAGGGTTCATGAATAGTGATCAACAATACATGGAGGATCCAAGAGGTAACTGTAAGGTCACTGAGTCAGGTGTTGGTGAAGAACTGATGAGGCACAATCAATTGGCTTCTCCTATTAATCAATACAATGATAAAGATGTTTAGAGTGAGTCTTAGGGGAAAAATCCATTGGTAGTTGATGTATTAATGTTACTAAATAGGGATATGGTAGTTCCTATAGGTCTAGAGAGCATGGAAGATGGATGTACAAGGAATCCTAACGTTGCATCCTATACAGATACAGTCTGTTTATGTCCAAAAGAAATTCAATGAGCCTCATTGGATTACAGTGGAACCAAATGTGGTTAGGGGGTCTAGCCTGATAATGGATTCTTCTACCTTAGATCTTGTTAATCACCTTGAGGGTATGGATGATAGGCTGGAGTATGAGGTTGATGCTTTCTGGACTAATTATCTAGAGGATAAGCATGGTGTCCTAGGATATATTTCTAGTGATGTTCATCTCTATCAACTCTATAAAGATAGTAAAGTCGATCTTAAAGAAAAATATATCCTTAATAAAAGGAGGATGAAGGGTTTGAGGGGCAATAAATTTCAAAAGGTTTATTCATATTTTCCCCTTCCAATAGAAACTCAATCCTCCCAATAGACAAATGGTAAGGATATTGTCAAGTATCCCAATATGTGTGACTCCCCAATGTGGTCATAGGTTGTAACCTATGGGGAGGATCCCTTTAATGGGACTATAGATGGTCCTCAGAGAGAGAAATATTTTGTTCTAGATCATAATATGGAATCAATCATGAATTTCAGGGAAGAAATGGTGGAATACATTCTTGTAATTAATGCAGTAGATAAGGATGGTAAAAAAATGATGGAATGATTTCATTAAGTGGAAACTACCAGTGAGAAAGGTGATTCGATTGAAAAATATACATTTATACTGATGTTTCGACATAGGGATGATCAGAAAATAAGAATACATGAAATTTTATGATTATTTAGTGCATAATTTTTAAGACCTTTTAAAGGATGATCGAGGAACACATGTAGCTTCAAATAATAGGATTTTTTTAGGGAGAATTATTCCACCTAGTTTTAACTTTCATTTGATAATTCTGATGTTTCCTTTACTATTTGAATTAGTTGAGCTATGTGGTTTCTCACTTTTCTCATAAAATTGTTTTTATAATAAAATGTAAATTTTCAATCAAAATTATTTGTCACTATCCATAAAAAAAATAAACTTCTCAAAAAAATACAAAAAACTCACCCCAAGATAAAATTAAAATTTTGAATAAAAAATTTATGTTTACATTTTCCAGTAAATTTTATAAAATGGTAAAAATGTAGTTTTAAAACAGGTGTGACATTAAAATGTCTCAAAAAATTCTTTTAAAAAATACATATTTTTATAAGTGAAACTGTATTTGTTATTATATTACGCCTATAAAACATATTGGATAAATATAATAACAATTTATTGAATATATTTAAAATAGAAAATATGTATTAAAGTCTCAAGAACCAATATTCCCTTCTACGCTTAGTGTAGCATGTTCCAAAAGCTAATCTTAGTGTTTCATCTTGTGAAATATTAACATACTGTTGAGTACAATGAAAAAAAGTATTAAAAGTAAATTTATTATAAAAAAAATATTGTAATCTGTTGGGTGTAACATTATACCCATATTAAATAAATTTTATCCTCATAATTCAAACATTATCTCGATTATCTAGGGTTTGATATTTGAAAATATAACTATTGGAAAATCCACAATGTGAATATGGTCAATAAAAAATCGTTTTAATAATACAGTGAAGGAAATGGGAAGGTTAACACAAAACAAAATTTTTTAATAGGGTTACATTATTGAAAACATGGATATTGAAGAGAAATTGAAATATTAGTTTCAAATAGAGAGTGTTAGGTAACATGTTCATGGAAACGTTTTTGACCACAAATCCATAAAGTAGTGGTGTTAAAAAGGGAATTGATATCGTAAAAAATTATGATAATTGGAAAATTTTATTCAAAACCCAACTTTCATATGTTTTAGGAATTATTTCAATCACTAGGTACATAAGAAAACATAAATACTTGATACATTACTATTTCCTAAATACAATCTTATCCTTTGGGTGTTCCTTGAAATATTTCAACGTAATTTCTGAGTAGAGGTTTCCTCATATGTTTAAGTAATATATTTATCTATAAAAAATTTTCCAAAGATAAACATAAACCATTTCATAAATGGTTATATTTTCCCAAATATTATGATCCAACACTTTAGAATCATTTCTGATGTAGTTGGTACTATCCAATTTACTTTATCCATATAAATAATCTCTTTATTCTAACATAATTATCTTAGTACTAAGAATATATTGTGAATATTATTCCCATCAACAATATTTTTTCCAAGAAGTTTAATTTGAAACTAAATCATTTTTCTTATTCATTTCTACCATTCAACATATTATTTAAAATCCTCAGTGAAATATTATTACATTAAAATCCTTATATATTTCATCATTCTTATAACTTTCACATCACTCAATTGACATAATTCTTTAATCCAAACATATGAAGATTAATCATTCCTCATCATTCATGGTTTAATCATAGTCATGAACATGATCCATTTTCATATTTTCTGCTACGTTCCTTTAATTTTTCATAAATTGAATTGAATAGTGCCATATCTCCTTGTAGTTGAATCATTGTATATTGGGAAAGTTTTTCTTATCCTTGCACTCACAAGAATGGCATCCTTTCTCTCTAAATTTATAAAAAACACCCATTCCATTTAAGAAAGTACCATGGTGACTATGTCAAGAAACATGTTCATCATACATGGGCAATACATTTCTTTTCCATAATAGTTAATACATTACACAAATATACACCCAAAGAATATATTAGTTTAGTTTCTTTGGAAATGTGGAACATAATTATCAATTTTGGTAAAATATTTCAATATCTATCATAAAGTTCTTCCCATTTTTTCTTACCTAAAACCATTATTTACATCACGGGTAAATCAAAACATAAAAAGGGTGATCTAAAATTCTCAATAAGTGTAAACATTGAGAATATAAAAAAACCATAAACATAAAAATCTAAAAACTTGTACATAAAGATATAATATCAAAATCATGAGTCATGAAATAAATATTTGTTATATGTATTTAATAGATCATAAAGGAACATTAATAGTGTTAGAATTGAATTGGCATAAAACATGGAATAGTGGAAAATAAATAAACCCATAATATGATTTCTATAGTATCCAAGGAAATTCTTCCAAGACCATTATAGTGTAAAAAGTCCTTCAATGAATGAGGTTTACTTGTCGTTCCATCCCTGTATTGATGAACTGGAATTACATTCCATTATAGCCCTGTATTACTGAACCAGATTTACTTTCCATTCCAATAATTTCTATCTCATTAGAAATAAATAATTACAAAATTCATTGGAGGGAGATATACATCCCACAAATCTCATAATGAAATCATTATTACATATTTCACAAAAACATAAATCATTCATCATAACATAACCCAAGAAATAAAATAGGTTTCTTAAACATCATTCTATAATAACATAATCCATATAAAATATCATTCCATCATTAAAAAAAATCAAATCCTAGTAATAATTTGAATAGAAACATAACCATATTTAAGAGTAGAATCTTAAATGAAAAATAATTTTGATAACACACATTAACTTAATTTATTAAGAAAATATACTTTATTCTTCAAAAACATTTTATTTTCATAGAATTATGCACAATAATAAAATAAAAGAATATAATTGAATATAAACATGAACAATTTTAAAAGAATAATCATGGAAATAATGTGTTATGAAATCATAAAAATCTTTTCACGCCGTATAAGTTAAAAAACATTCTCCTCGTACTTTTTTCAGAAAAGTCAAAAAATACCTCATATTGTAAAAAATGAAAATATTCCTTCCATACAATGTAGTAAAAGTGAAAAATGGGTAAAATTAATTTAAACATTCATATAAAAATATTTAACATATTATTAAAATACTATTATAAAACATGGACATGGATGACAAATATACCCCCAATAAATACTTACATATAACAAACATGGATAAAATATTGATTTCAAAATTGTACCTTACCAATTATAATTATTCAAATTTTATGACTCATAATTTAAAATAATATCCTTCATAATAATAATCATAAAAAATTATTGGGAAGTATAAACACCACACAATATAAATAGCGGGTGTATAAGGCATACGTCCCACAAGAATAAAAGTAAGAAAAAATAATCCCTTACCATAGGTCTAATATTCTTCATATATATCTGAACCTAATTTATAATTATTTAAATAATTATATTAACTTATTCCATAATCAAGTTCATTTCTATGATATCATATATGATCATATTATTATTATTTTCTTGTAACAGTTCATTATTACTCGTTATTTGGGTTTTAACTACTTTCTGTGTAACACCCCAAGATTTCATAGTGTGTTATTTCTTCAAAATAATTCAATAACTTGCACTCCACGCAACACCGAGTTCAATCACACCATGACTTACAAAAAAAAGGCATTAAAAGAGGTCATTTATAGCATTAACTAAATTTTTCACTTTATATAATCCTTATAATTTTAGAATCCATATTATGAGTTTCTTAGTCATAATGCAAGAACAGATTCATTTTCAGTATTGCACTTTTATCAACTTTTAATAGTGAAACCTTTTTAAATACAATATTTTAAACTTTTTGAATAAATGGGGACATCAAAAAAAATTTAAAATGAAACATCCCAAGCTTCCACGGTACGCTTTCCTTTGAATAATACAGTAGCGTGTGTTGTACGCAACTTCGAGTTTTAACACACACCACAACCGATCAAACTAGCCGTTATGAATAGTAATACCTACTTTTTGAAATTATATATATTTTATATTTGAAAATGGACTTCATTTTTGGATTCGGAATATCGAATTTAGCCTAAGGTGAAATTTTGGTACATTTCGGATAACTTTCATATTTTGATGAATAGTGAAAATTACTAAATTTTAATTAAAAACAACTTTTTTAATCAAAATAATTAATAGTGATAAATTATGAATTTGAGTGGTTTTAAAGTATATTTAGAATATATTTTTATCATTTAATATAATGTTGGTCATTGGACATAATTTTACAATTAAACCGAACATAAACAAGTGTCAATCTTTTGATAGTTATTATCTCTTAAAAACACGCTTTTTGTTTTGACAGCGGGAATTAATTTTAAATTAATTTCTGCCACTTCTGTGTTTTGAATTTAGGAAAATGGATTCCATATTTGGAATCAGGATGTTCAAATTTCGTAAATAGGTAACTTTTATTTTTAGACATTTTGAATAGTTACTGTGTTAAATATTTTATTTACCATGGTTAAGGGTAAATCTGGTAAATAAGGGTTAAAAAATAATATTATAATAATAAAAAATTACCCTAAAACGTGTCCTAACCTTATTGGTGGACACATACCCGACCATGAGCATCCTTGGGTCAATTTGGGGACCCCTTGGAGCCACTTGTATGTGGTAGGGACACATTATATTAATAAAGTTAAAATAAAAATAAAAATGGCATAAGCTTACATCTTTTAGAAGAACAATTTTTACATAGGGTTATACATGTTGGATTTTCGATTATAAATATTCATTAGAAAGCTAAAACGATTTCCTACATGATGATATTTTATTTATAATTTTTAGACATCAAATAAGTTAAATTATTAATGACACAATAATGATGCAATGTTTACCTCATTAATAAATCATTTAAATAAATAAGATTATAATGATTAAAATATTATCTAAAACCTGTCCAATTCTTATTGGTTGATGTTATTTAGAATATGAGTCATCTTATCTTCGACCTCAATGATTTTTGGACCATTATAAATCGAATACAAATATATTATAAAGTAATACTTTCACACTTTCCTAAAGAGCCCCTCCTCTCCCTTATAAAAGGGGACCACTTCTACTCATTCCTCACACCTCTCAAGCCACTTGGCTCGTCCAAACTCTGCCCAAATACTCTCCCAACATCCCTCAATACAACCTAGAGGCCTTAGTTTGATCAGAAAGCCAACCTAAGGAGCCCTTTTGATCAAATCAAAAGGAAGAACCCGAAGAAGAGGTAATGATTTCACCACCCTTTTCTAAGTTCATTTCTTCTTCCACTTCTTCTTCCTTTGTTCTTACCATTCTAAAATAATAACTCCAGTATCTCACATATACTGTGATGTTATTATAAATATGGCACAACCATATTCATTATCCTATCCACCCTTTGAATAACATGTCACCATACGTGCGTACGTACGGCTTACCGTCTCCACGTCGTGGTGTAATTGTTATTCAATATAATATTAGTTGGATGGGTATAATAATGATGTGTAACTCATGTAAATAATAAATATAACATGTTAATGATTCTGTATATATGATATACCATCCATTTATATATTATTTTAATATCAAAAGGATGATATTGTCGCTCGTGCGTACGTACGGACTACCGTCTCCACGAACGCGATGAGATTCATTCTCCATCGTATCCATTCAAGTATAATTATCATTTGATGATTTAAAAATGATGTTTAAAGACTGGATATCATTCTGGATATGAATAATATACAACCTATCCTTTACATACATGTCTTACGTAACAAAACATACAAAAGAAAACAAGTAAGTTAACACCCGAAACAACGATAATACTAAGATATTATTATCAAATCAATATTAAAGGATCATATATGATATCATATTAATGTATATGACTCTTGTATAATTTAATAACAATTATTTCACCATTATACAGGAGGTTAACCTACCACAACAAAGGAAAAGTACAAGGTAAGGGTTATTTCACAACCCTTCATTATCCGAGGTTGTATTATACGTAATAATCTACTGGGATCTCTTTATCATCCACATCCATGTTTCTTTGAAATGTATTTCAAAACATTTTTACTATTTACAAGAATATGGGTTAAAGTCATTTATACCCTTGTTTGACTTTTTATAAGAGGTTTATAAAGGAATCTTTCCGTCGTTTTCAAAACAAGGTCCTTTTTAACCTTTTCGACAGAATTGAGGTAAGAATGTTTTTTTTAACTTATACGGCGGGTGTGGTTATTTTACGCCGTTATAAAATCTTCAAAGCTTCCCTTACAAGATTAAAAGAATATTTTCAAAGAAAATGTTTTATTTTATATGGATCTTAAATGATTTCAAAATAAAAGGAGATATTTCTTTAAAAAGAATTTTGATTTCATCTATGTCAACATCCTTTGATGGATTTTACGCTTATTTGAAGTTTATTTATTATAATACAAAACTTCTATATTGTATTGAAGGTTTTGTGATATGTTTGACTGTGGATGTGCTATTTTATACCATTAATAGTTTATGGTGAAACTATTGACATTTCGTATGCTAGTTTTAATCCGAATGTTTATGTTATATTTCAAACTTTTCTTCAGATGAATGTGCTAAACAAGTAAGTTCCGGGTTGGGGACCGGTAAAAGTAAGCCCTCCAGGTTGGGGACTGGTTAAAGTAAGCCCTCCAGGTTAGGGACTGGTTAAAGTAAGCCCTCCAGGTTAGGGACTGGTAAAAGTAAGCCCTCCGGGTTGGTGTCCGGTTATTAGAGGCACTCCGGGTTGGTGTCCGGTTATTAGAGGCACTCCGGGTTGGTGTCCGGTTATTAGAGGCACTCCGGGTTGGGTTCCGGTTAGAAGTAACCCCTAGGTCTTGGGATGAGGCCTAGACAAAGAAATTAACGTTTAGCATTATGCATTCCAACATTATGAAAGTGGTTATTGATTTTTGCATGTGATTATTCGATTAGTAGAATATACATGTGAATAAGTAAATGGCATTATTTCATTTTAATTATGCCATACCATGTTGAAAGTTCAAGTTTAAAAGGCTTTTGTTTTAGTTATACATTGCCTTAAATGTTTATTTTTATTTATGAAAGTTTCCGCTATATTGATATCCTTACTGTGCATTTGAGCTCACCCCTTTTCTATGTTTTATTTTTCCCAGGTAGTGAAGAAGTAAATTATGACTGACTTGCAGGAATATTATGAGGGGTTTATAGTGTGGACGTTGGAAACATTATGTTGTTGTAGTAGTTTTTCATTTTATGATGTAATGTAAAACTTATGAATATATCTAGTGTTTCCAAGGCTACTAAACTAATCGGTCTTTCGGGATTTGATCTTTCTTGTGATCATGCCAATGTTACGAAGTAATGCACCGACTCTGGGTAGCTGGGGTCGGGGCGTTACATTCTGACTGTTTGCAGGTTTTTTCAAATAAGTTATGGTTTTTCTTATTATGTAATATTTATATCATTATAAAATTAATATAACATATTAAATAACATATTTTTTCATTATTTACATTTATATAATCATTCTTGAATGGTTATCATGTAGAATGGATCACATCGCATCGTGGAGATGGTAGACCATAAATACGCCCAAACAATGATATAATTCCCATAATTCTTGAATGGTGTACTATATTTAAGAATAAATATCATTTTATAATAATTATATTTAGTTATTACATCCATTTTATACTCATAAAAGTTAGGTGGTTGTGAAAAATAGATTACACCACATGGTGGAAATGGTATGTCATACATATGAACGTGTGGTGATTTCATTTTTCATAAGATGGAAATAAAGTGGGATATTTTTGTTTCATAAATATAATAACATATTAAGATATAATTTCTACTAGATTAATTATTATATAATGAAACAACTCATGAAGTGGAAGTAGAAGAATAAAAAATATGAAAAAATCGGTAGAGGAGATTACCACTTCTTTGACATGCTCTCTATAGATCTCTTCATAATTGTACTAGAGTTGGTATTTTGAGAAGACCAGAACCTTTAAAATGTAACTAGGAATATTTAGAAGAGAATGGGAAGGGGATGAATAAACTTTAAGGATTAATGACTTTTTTAGAAATGAGGGAGGATGTGTCCTTTTATAAATGGGGTGAGAGAGACTTTTGGAATTTCTGATACTATTAATTTCTAATAATTTTTTAATTAATAAAAATACCTCCAAAATGAGATATATTTGAAAATAATATATGATAATATTTAAATATAATCAACCAATAAAATTTAGAATTTTTTTATGTCAATTTGAACATTATCATATTAATTAACAATTAGTTATTATATTAAATTTTAATTAAGATAACAAATGTTTTAATATTAAAAGGGTTAATTATTTATTTTCAATTACACCATAAATGAATAATTTAGGTCATTTTAGACCATATAATAATTATTCTATATTTTTTAAAAAAACTACGATTTCAAATACTGTTATAAAACATTCTTTCAACAAAATTTCAATTGTGTCAATTTTGACACTACTCAATTCATGTATTTTTAGAAATATCAATATAAGTTGTTATCCTGGAAAAAAATATTTTATTTTATCTGTAATGTGTCAAAGTAATCTATAAAAGTCATTAAAAAATTAATTAGTCCAAATTATATTTATTTTAATATTTTTAATAAAATTTATTTGATATCACCGTTATTAAAATAATCACTAAATCAATATTGTGTAATTATTTAATATAAATATATGTAAAATAAAAAATTTAAAATAAAATTCTATGATGAACATATATTTACATTATTTCATAAGAATATATGTAAATGAATTTATATTCTGAAAATTCCATCATTAATAATTTTATACTTATTAAAGTATGAATGTGCCAATTTTAACATCACTTTAAGTAAAATAAAATAACTGTCATAATATCTTTTATAAAGATCCAAATGATCACTTTCTTAGAAAATGGAAGATTATAGTTGAGCTATACTCAACCAATATGATTTTTTAGGTTTTTAGGTATTCTTATTGATATTTTTATTTTAATAAAAATTCTTTTATGGATTTCTCATTAATTAATTGATTTTATATAATAAAAGTATAAGACTTTATGATAATTAATAATTTAATAAAAATTAAAAAAATAAATTACCATGATATAGGTAATTATATTATCTTTCAATGGAATATTTAATTTCTAATATATCACCTATTTATCCTAATATTAAAATTATTATACTTATACGAATTATGGGTTTGACATTTTGTCAATTTCATTGGTTTTATTAATATATATGTCATTTTCATTGTCCATTTCCCCATAAATGACTATGTTTCGAACATAATATATTAAGGGTATAATTTAAATAATAAATTAGTATTTTTAAATCTTTTAGGATAATTTTATTGTCCTTATAATATTATTTATTACACTGATTTACCCAATTTACTATTAACTACATTAAATAAAAATTGTCATAATTACTGTTCATATTAAAGAAAAGTAACATATTAACATAATTTGGACCCACTAATTCCAAATATAGAATCCATTTTTAAAAATTCTATACCCAAAATATTTAGTAAGTAATTTTAATTAATCCCTTTGTTAGAATGAAAAACATGTTTTTTTAAGTTAAAACATTGCAAAAGATTTAATAGTTTTTACATATGAATTCAATGTAAAATTATTTTAAATGACATAGATTTTATTAAATAATAAAAATATATGATATTTATACATTAAAACCATAAAATAATATTATTTTACCATAAAAATTATTTTTATGAAAAAAAAATTTCAATTAAAATCTAACATATTTTTACTATTCATCAAAATATGAAAGTTACCAGAAAAATATAAATAATTCATCTAAAATAAAATTTTATAACCCAATTCCAAATAAGATTTCTCTTTTGAAAAATTGAAACTATAAAAGTGTTAAAAACTATATTTAAAATGGGTTCTCCATCAAAAGGTGGCAAAATTAGATTTTTTGGAATACAACTTATTTTATCTTAAAATTTTAATTTTTTCTTATATCATGTTTAAAAAATACATAAGATGAATGTTAAAATAAGAAATTTATCTTATAATGTTCCTAAAATCTAGTTTATATATTATTTTAATAATATATCGTTATTTTGTGAAACTTGATATTGAGTACAACGTAAGCTATCGAGGAAGGTCGCTCTTGCATGTTACACAAGACAAGTCAGTTTTTCATGTACTGCAAGACTCCTTTGGTGTTACATATAAAATAATCCAACCATAATTATTTTATTAAATTATAAAAATAAATACTCAGCTTTTGGTTAAATTAATTCTATCAAAGGAACATGAAATTGTGTGTAACACAAACCAAGTATAATGTTGTGTATACTGCAAGATAATATAGTGTTTCATAGAGTACAATCTAATCTTTATGTAGCGTACAACACAAGACATCATAAAAATAAAAATAATAAATCTCATAAAACTTCTGGGTGTTACATTATACCCCCCACAAAATGAATTTCTCCCTCGAAATTTTTGATAGTTATAAAAGGATTACTACTTAAAAGTTTTTTTTATAGAAACCCACATTGTAAAAATGAATACAAAAACTTCATTTTAAAAAGGAAAGTTAAACATAATGGTTACCCAACATAACTCATCACTATGTTTCCACATATAAGTACATAGATGGTAAGTGAAAGCAAGGATATGGAAAATAAATCTAACAAAAAATGTTCTAATGGATAGTGATAGAGAACAAGGATCAGAGAAAGTTAAAAATTAGAAAGCCATAAATCTGTGATGATTTATAGGACCATATGATTCATTGGATAAAAAGGTAATAAGATAACTTTTTTTATATTTCAAGATTTTTCCATAAATTTGATGAACAAGAGAATAAACACTTACTTTATCTCAGTACAATCTCAATGTTGGTCATTCCATGAAAAATTTCCACTTCATCTCTAATTCAATGAACTGAATTTAAATTTTTCATTCATGATGTGTTAGTAAGTCATGAGATCCATAAATAGAATGATAATTCATTTGATCTGCCTCAACATAAATTTTAACAGAGGTTATCTAATATGCATAAGTCCACCTATAGTGAGACAATACATTAATCTAACAAAATTCAAGAGGAATATAACTTATATTATCAATAAATGGATAATAGTACAATCCTTCCAAAAACTGAAAATATATAACTTTAGGAAGAGGTGAACTGAATCAGTTTAACATTTACCTCCCATATCTCATATTTCAGTTCTTGGTCATCATATTCCAAACATGTGAATACCTTCATCATGTATTCTATTTAGTCATGGTAATGACCTGAATTATCATATATCCTTATTTGATAACATACATGTTTCTTTTTTCAAAAAATTATTGGATATATTCCTTATGTCCCAAATATTTTTATACATCATCCCTGATATCATAATCCTCTTGTCAAAAACTCTATAATTAGTCCCAAAGAAACTAGCATCGTCCAATTTACTAAATCAAATCCAACATATCATTATCCAAACATCATTATCATAATATAAAGAACATATTAAGGTTTATCTATCCCTTAATCATGTGTTATACAAATATATCACCCTACCCTTATGTCACTTTTTTGGATCCTTATAACTATTCAACAAATCCTTTCCAATCCTTATTTAAAAACTTATACTAAAATACCCTATATATTTCATGATTCATATAACATAATCTTTGAAATCTGAATCATATACACCTCAATCATCCAAAATTATTCTTAAACCATTACCCAGGATCCATGATCATCGTCTTTCCTAAAATATGAATAATGTATTAAGGTTTCTCAACCTCAATATTCTTAGGTATAATGTAATCAATATTGGAAGAACATCAAAAACCTTTCACATGTCATTTACAATCTCATTATCCTCAGTTGTATAACAAATAATCATACTATCATCCTGATTCTCATTATGATATTTCAACATACGAAATTGATCATCATTATTTCCATAATTTCCACATCTTATACATTCAATGGTTAACCATTTTCTATGTAGTTCTGGCTATTGACTAAGACCAAATAATGTATGAGAAATACATATGAGAGATTAAAAATACATAAGTAATGTAAATTACTTTTAATATTTTAATCTGTGATATCTTAGGTTTAGTCCAATTTTATTCATGATTATAACTAAAAGAATATATTGTAACATATACATTACTTATCCATAGGATATCCCTATACATATGCATATAAATATCTATATTGATTCCTTAATGTTTTCACATTCTAGTTTCAAAATGTTGACTAATACTTTGCTCTAATACCAAATGAAATGACCCAAGCATGATGTACATGGTTATTTTTTTGAATAGTTAATACATTACACAAATCTATACCCAAATACTGTATTAGTTTACTATCATTAGAAACATGGAACATAATCTTCTATCTTTTTTAAATATCATCATCATATCCCATAAAGATCATCCACTTTTTTCCTTATTAAAACCATTCTTTATATACTGGGGAAAAGAAAACATAAAAAGGGTGAGCTCAAATACTCATTAAGGGTAAATATTAAGAACATAGAACAAACCCTAAACATAAAAATGTAAAAACATGAACATGAAGTTTTAATAACAAAATCATGAGTCATGAAATAAATCTTGGTAGTACGTAAGGTGTATATCATAAAGGAATATTAAACATGATAAAATTGATTTGGCATAAAACATGGAATTGTGTGAAAAAAACACATAATATAATTTCCATAGTACCCCAAGCGTTTCTACCAAGACTATCATAGTGGACAATGTCCTTTACTGAAATAGTTTTAAATGTCGTTCCAACCCAGTATTACTGAACCATATTTACTTTTTATTCCATCCCAATATTACAAAACCAGATTTACTTGACGTTATAGTCATGTCTATATCATGAGATATAAATCATTACCCAATGCATTGGAGGTATATATATGTCCCACCTCTCTCATAATGAAATCATTCGTACATGTGCCACAAAAACATATATCATTCACCATAGCATAACCCAAGAAATAAAATGGGTTTCTTAAACATCATTCCATCATAACATAATCCACTTAAGATATCATTACATCATTAACACAATCCAATAATTGTAATAACTGGGATAGAAACATTACCCTATTTAAGAATGCCATCTTAGATGGAAAATAATTTTGATTAAACACTTTAACTTAATTCTTGAGAAAAATATCTATTCTTCTTAAAAAACAACTTATTTTCTCAAAATTCCACAAAATCTAAAAAAAATTAATTGAAAATAAACTTGAAATCTTTTAAAGGAATCTTAATTTATATAAGGATTTATAAAATCATAAAAATCTGTTCATGCCGTATAAGTTAAAAAACATTCTCCTCATACTTTTTTTGGAAAAATCAAAAGGTGCTTCTTCTGGTAAATAAAAAAAAAATTCCTTCCATATCTTGTAGTGAAATTAAAAATTGGATACAAATAAATTTATAAATAAATAGAATAATAAATAACATTTTATGAAAATACTTTTTTAAAACATGGACTAGGATGATAAATATTTCCCCATTAGATACTTATATATAAACAATATAGGATAAAAATAATATTGAAAAATTTTCCCTTACAAATTATAAAAAGTGAAATATTATTTCTTATAATTAAATATCATAAAATTAGTAATAATAATCATAAAACATTAATTTTTAGTGTAAACACCATGCAAAAGAAATATGTGGCGTATAAGCCATATGTCCAACATGAAGAAAATTGAGACAAAATTATCCAATACCTTAAGTCTGATATGCTTCAAATGTTCTTGAACATCCTCTATAATGATTTATATAAGGTTATTTACTTATTTCAGAATCATGGTAATTTTTATGATGTCATATATTCTTATATTTTTCATATTTTTTTTTGTAGTAGTTCGTTATTACTCGTTAATTGTGTTTTAACTACTTTATGATTATATGCATGTTTTGTCGAATAAATTATGGTTCTCCTTCTTAGGTAATATTTATATTATTATAAAATTATATTAATATAATAAATACCATATTTATTCCTTATTTTAATTTTTCTAATTATTTTTAATTTTTATCATGTAAAATGAATCACATCACATTATGGAGACTATAGGTCGTACGTACGCACGATAGGCGATATAATTCACATAATTTTTATATGGTATTTAATTTATGGTGTACTATATTTTAGAATAAATATAATATTATAATAATCATATATAGTTATTACATCCATTTTTATACCCATCCAATTAAGGTGGTGGTGAAAACAAATTAGACCACGGTGTGGAGAGGATAAGTTGTACGTACGTACGCATGGTGATTTGGTTTCTTCTTAGGATAGATAGAAGGTGGAATAGTTTTGTTTAGTAATTATAATAACATATCAATATATAAGTTCTACTGAATTTATTATTAAATAATAATAAAAACTTGTGATGTGGACGTAGAATAAGAATGAAATATGAAAGAATCGTTAGAGGAGATTACCTCTACTTTTATGTTCTCTCTTTAGATATACTCATAATAGAACTACAGTTGGTCTTTTGAGAAGACCAGAACCTTTATAATGTTACTAGAAATTTTTATAAGAGTAATTATATTGGAATGGATGAACACTAATTCTTAATTAGTTGTAGAGAAATGAGATAAGAGGTTTCCTTTTATAATTAAGCTGAGGGACACTTTTAGAATTTCTAAAAAAAGTAAGTTATAATAATTTGAGACTCAATCCAAATACCTTCAAAATAAGATATATTATAATATAAGATATGATATTATTTAAATATCATAACCCAATAAATTATATACAAGTTTTTATGTCAATTTAAAAATTATCATTTTTATTAACTATTAGTTATTCAATTTCATTTTAATTGAGATAACAAATGTTTCAATATTAAAAGAGTAAAAAATTTACTTATTATATTTTAGTTATACCATAAATGAATAATTTAGAAAATTTTATACTATATAATAATTATTTTATATATTTAAATTTGTTTTATGATTTTTAAATATTTTTATAAAACATTATTTAAAAAAAACATCAATAGTGTCAATTTTGACACTATTAATTTCATGGATTTTTAGAAATATTAAGATAAGTTTTTATCATAGAAAAAAATATTTTATTATATCCATAATTTATTAAGGTCATATATAATATTAATTGGAATGATTAATTATCTAAAATTATATTTATTTCAATATTTTTGATAACATTTATTTGATATCGCCTTTATTATAATAATCACTACATCAAAGTTGTGTAATTATTTCATATAATTTTTTGTAGAATACAATATTTGAAATGAAATAATATGATGAACATAAATTTATATATTTTATAATAATATATTTAGTCAAATTTATCTTCCAGAAAACCAACATTAAAAATTTTATACTTATTAAAGTGTGAATGAAAAAACATTAACCTCACATAAAATAAAATAAAATAAATGTCATAATATCTTATATAAAGATCCATATAGTCACATGATCAGTACATTGATGATCATGTTTGAGATATAATGGACCAATATTATTTGATCAGGATTTTAGGCCTTTTATGGTTATTAGTATTTTAATAATAATAAAATTTGTGGATTTCTCATCAATTAATTAATTTTTACATTATCAAAGTATAAGAATTTAAGATAATTATTAATATCATTAAAATTAAAAATAAATTACCATGATTTAGGTAATTATTTTATATTTCCACGTGCTCTTTATTTTTGAAGAAATCATGTGTTCATCCCAATATTAAAATTATTATACTTTTAAGAAATGTGAGTTTGTCATTTTTCCACATTCATTGGTTTTATTAATATCTATGTCATTTTCATTGTCATGTGGACCCTAAATGATTTTTTTAGAACCTAAGATGTTAAAAGTATAATTTTATTCATCCAATATGATTTTTGGAGATTTTAGGATAATTTTATTGTCTTTATTATATTATCGGTTACATTAATTTCTACGATTTACTTTTAATCGCGTTAAAAAAATATTATCGTAGATACAATACATATTAAAAAAAACCTATTAACATAATTGGGACCTACTAATATCAAATATATAAACCATTTTTTAATATTCAAAATCCTTTAGTTGTAGTAATTAATTTAAAAATTTTCCCGTTATCAGAATGGAAAACTTGTTTTTGGTTAATCGTTAACAAATTTCAAAAGATTGATTTTTTACATATAAATTCATTGTACAATTATTGCCAAATACCTAAATAATATTAAATTATAAAAATATATATTATTTATACTTTAAAACCATTAAATAATATAACTTAATCATATAAATTTTTTCGATGAAAAAAATTGATTTTAATTAAAATTCTGTGTATTTTTTACTATTAATCAAAAAATAAAAGTTATGAGAAAAATATAAAAAATTAAGCCAATGTAAAATTTTATATCCCACTTCCAAGAATAAGTTTATTTTTAGAAATTTAAATTATAAAAGTGTCAAAAACTATATTTAAAATGGGTGTCCCATCAAAAGAAACTAAACCGTATTTTTTGAAAAATACGGTTTTTATCCAAAAAATTGAATTTTTTCTTATATAATGTCTAGGAAATACAAAAGATGAATTTTAAAACTAAAAATGAAGTTAATAATATTCATAATGGCTATTTTATATCACATTTTAATAATATATCATTGTTTAGTAAAACATGGTATTGCGTACAATGCAAGCTATCGAGTAAGGTCGCTCTTGCGTGTAGCGTAAGATAAGTCATTGTTGTGTGTAATGAAAGTTTCCTTTATTATTGAGAATAACATAATCCAAAAATCATTCATTCATAGATTGAACAAAATCTATATTCAGTGTTGTGTGAAATTAATTCTCTCAAAATAACTTGAAATTGTGTATAACACAAGCCAAGTATAATGTTTCATATATTGCAAGATAATATGGTGTTGCGTATAGCGGAAGCTAATATTGGTGTAGCCTAAAACACAAGGAATAAAAATTAAATACAAAAAATATATCTCATAAAATATCAGGGTGTTATAGACCATTTTCATACGTATTTCATTTTCTAAAGCACATCAATCCCTTATTCCATTTATCTATATTTTCCTAGTTAACCTCTCGTTCTCTTTCTCCCCTCTAAAGCCATAGTATGTATGTATGTATTTCCTTATCTCATTAGCATATGATATTGTTTCCCCATAGGATGTTAATGATTCTGATACTATTTCCCATCAAATAATTGTATTAAGACCATAAAATAAATGATCATTCTTACTCTCCAGATTATCTGTATTGGAGAGGTTTTCATTTCTTCTACTATGAACCATTTATAAACGATGACATATAATTGATCATATATTATAATTTATAATAGAAAAACTAGTAAAATACATTAAATGAATTTAAAAAATATGAATAACTAATATCATAATCATAAACATGGTTTTTTTGTGATGTTATTCTATAAATATCAACAATGTATATCCTGGGCTTATGTATTCTAATCTATATTTTCCAATATCTTGTTTCAAATGTTTCTACGAAAATTAATTTGATACTAAATATAATACCCCAACCCTAGAATACTAGAGTCGATGCCTTACTTTATTACATTGTAATGATTACAAGGAATAAAATCCCAATGGACCGATCATTTAAGCACTTTTGGATAACTATATTACATACATAATACCAATATTACAATAGAAATTAGAAAATAAAACATAAAACATAATAAATACAAGTTTACTTCATCCTTGAAACTCTTTCAAAGAATTAATCTTTATACCCTACAGAATGGAAAAAATAGTAGTGAGATCAAATAATCAGTAAGGGTAAGAATACAAATAAAGTATCCATGAATCAATAAGTATAATCAATATGAAAATGTAAATAACTGAAAACATGTTCTATTTCTATAGCTGGATAAGAAATAATCAATATAGAAAGGAAAATAATAAATAAATGGTCCATTTTTAAATAAACTATGAATAAAATGAATCCAAAGATAATGTAAAATAAAAAATTGCATGGATATATATTAACTAAATCTGAATTATGAAATTATTTACTATTGGAAACCCTATTTTCTAGGTGCATGATACAACTACTGTTAAGATCTATCATTAAGACATTTTAAACAACTCTTAATGGGAAAACCGAATCATCTCATGAGAACCTATCGATGCATAGAGGAGCTATCATAATGAGTCCCACCCATTTTATACCAGTCCAAATAATTCCCCATATATCTAATAATAAATTTAATTAATAAACATTGTTCCTAATTATAAAATATCGGAATTTCATAAACAATCTAGATTTATCAATAATTCCCCACATAATGAAATGCCTTTCAAATTAAACATTTTACGTAATCATATAATATGATTTAGGAAATATTCATATATATCATACAAAAAATTTATATATAATTTAAATTTAATTTCTAATGAAAAAATATGACTATAAAGTGATTGTTTCGAGAGAATGTTACGAATCAAAAAAAATAAAAGTGAAATTTCAAAATTAATTTTTACAATTTAAATGTTTCAAATTAAAACCCCTTGTATATAATAATTAAAATTAAAATGATAAATGAAATGAATAAAAAAATATTAATGACATAATATATCAAACGATGTAGTATATACACCACAAAAAAGAAAGTAAGTGGTGAATATGATATTTATCTCACCAATATAAAAAGTCAGATGAAAAACACATACCTTGTGCTCTATTTTCATTGAAAGATCCTTAACCTATTGTAAATTTGTTTTGACTATGTCATTAAATTATAAAATAAACATATTAATATTAATTATATCATACATTATCCCATTATAACATATTATTAATAGTTTTTAATTGTTTTCATTGTTTCGAGTGTTAATTGGCTGGTTTTTCGAGTATATCTCAATTTCTTATTTTTCATTCCTATTACTTATATCATGATGTCGTAATCTCATAAAAATAACCAATGAGGTAAATATTATATTTATTCAATATATATGTCTTTATAATAACCTATAATATTTGGAGATAGGAAATGAGATTCTCTATTCAGGGAGATGGTAGGTCGTAAGAACGCAATAACGCAACTTTCATTTCCCTGTCGTACTTGAAAAGAATGAAAATTAAATATTATATATGCATATTAAAATTATTTTTATAATTATTTTATCATATATATCAAATATTTTTATAAAAAGCATTCTTCATACATCCCTCGTATAGTGTGAAGGAATCACATCACTTTGAGGAGGAGGTAGTCCATGTGTCCAAAAATGATGTAATCATATACCAAAAAAATGGAGAGCATGAATTTATGTGTTTTATAAAAATGATAAGAAAATAAATAAATTATAAATATAATATATATCATATAATAATAATAAATTCATCATTATTCCCATCCTTGATTGGTGGTAATGGAAAAATGAACAACATAGATACATGAGGTGGTAGTCTGACGTACACATGAACGATGATTGTGTATCCCATTTGATGGATGCGTGTGAAAGTGTAAATGAAATTCATATCAAATAAATTAATAGTATATCAGATATATTGATTTTATTATATAATAATAAAATAAAAATAATTTAAGTGGTGGATAAGTAAATGAAATAAAAGTGATCATTGTAGAACATTACCTCTTATTTAGTAAACACCTTTTCGATTATAAAATAAGACATCCTTAGTTTTGTTTATAACCAAATTGAGTAATATAGAATTAGGGGAAGGATTTTTGGAAATTATTTTGGTAGAGTTTGACTGATAAAAAGTGTCTTTAAAGGTTGGAGGATGTGGAATACTGAATTCTCTCTATATTGGATGAGGAATGAAATTCTTGTAAAAAAATCTGAACACTATTGGAAGGTATCCCTTACCTAAAGTGCATAATTAATTTAAAAAATTAATTAAAGATGATTTATTTTCTAGAAAAACGTCCAACAAACAATAATTAGTTTATTCTTATATTTTTCCCTATCTTATATGTTTCCCCACTTTTACTATTTTGGTTTTTACTTAGGTAACTAGTTTTCTAACCTTTGTAATATTTCCAGTAAGAATAAATTATATTTATGTTTATTAACCAATATATACCCAAAAAATTATAAATATTATATCCAATTTAAATAATTAAAACCCCATGGGGTTTTGTAAATTAATTTTAAAACAAGTGTGTGTAACACCCAAAAAACATTCTTTAAAGTGAACCATGGTAACATTGTTTTTACTATTTATGGGTTAAAATACTAGTTATAAAAAATTGGTATATTAATAGAAATTTTTTTAAATAATAACATTTGAAAATAAATTGGATAATATTTTGGTTTTAGAAAATTTTAAATATTTACTTGAAATATTATTTACCTCTCTGAGATGGTTATTTTAATAATCACAAATCATTGTTGTTTTTGTTTATACGTCTATTTTTTAAATTATTAAATCTGTTCTAAATGTGTGTGTGTATGGTTAATCATGTGTACATATGATTATCTATGATCATTTATAGTCTATTATTGACCTGGATGTATTCGGGTTTATACAAACACTCTGTGCAAATTTTAGGTTTATGACTCACTGTTAGTTATATTCTTATCGCACCAATGAGAATGGTCACACCGATGAGAACGGTCACACCGATGAGAATGGTCGCACCGATGAGAATTGTCACACCAATGAGAACGGTGGCACCTATGAGAATGGTCCCACCACTGAGAATGGTTTCACCGATGATATTGGTCGCACCGATGAGAACGGTCGCACCGATCAGAACGGTCGCACCGATCAGAATGGTCGCACCAATGAGAACGGTCACACCGATGAGAACGGTAGCACCGATCAGAATGGTCACATCAATAAGAATGGTCGCACCAATGAGAATGGTCACACCATTTATAGTGGTCACACCGATGACAATAGACCTACTGAAACTGATGATGATCACTTGACCTACCGAAGCTAATGCTAATCGTTTCACCTACCGAAGCCGATGCTGATCACATGACCAATCGAAGCCAATTCTGATCACGTGATCTGATGATACCAATGAAAATTAAAATGAACTACTGATCTCAAGACTTACCGATATTCATGAAAACTGTTTGAATTTTTATTAACTCATTTTTATTTCCAACGGTCATATTTTTTTAGTTTAATGCACGTGCTATTAATCAATATTGGTTGTTAGCATATCAGGAACCGTACCTCGTACCTGTAAAAAGGTAATATAAGGTGTCGACCT
The DNA here is from genome assembly GCA_963277665.1 of Viscum album. Classification (NCBI taxonomy): domain Eukaryota; kingdom Viridiplantae; phylum Streptophyta; class Magnoliopsida; order Santalales; family Viscaceae; genus Viscum; species Viscum album. The sequence continues at coordinate 84,830,933 of OY728153.1, forward strand.
TAAACATTACTTAATACTGAATTAAATGAATAATTTCCAATGAGGATCTTTTCAGGTTTAGAGTTTTAGAGAATTAGATCATAACTATTACATCTCAAAAGATTACACAGTAGACACTTCTACAAAGATTCCTTTTTTTACAAAACATGAACTATTAAAAAAAATTCATGTCTAGTTCCATGTTTAAGACAACATGACTTTTCCTTGATCCCATAATTGACCCTATTTCATATTATTTCATGTGAAAAACATTTCAAAAAAACCTGGGATGAGCATAAAAAGCTCAGTAAGGGTTACACAAAGAAGGAAAACTGTTAGTTTTTTCAAACAACAAGTAAACCATGAATACTTTATAAAAGTAATAATTTTAACCTTTATGAAGTATTAAATACTCTTCACTGAATAAAAGATCATTACTTACCCTTTTGTAACCAAAAGATTACCATAAAACCCATATAGAAAACACATAACATATAAAGGTAACTTGGGACATAAACATACATAAATGGAATAACCATACGGTCAACTTCCACACATATCACTTAATGGAATATCCATACGGCCGACTTCCATACCCAATGAATTGGTCGTTATAATGTAACCACCCATCCTGGTATTCACGGCACCACCCGTCATATGGTTTATCACGTAACCACCCGTTAAATGTCCAAGTACCATTATAAAGTCATAAGACATAAAACAAATATAATGGAGAGAAAACATTTTCACATTTCAATAAAAATATATCACTTAAATATATTGACATAACAAATCCATTATCAAAACCATTTTAAATACCAAAATACATAAAAGAGTATATAGTATTTATTTCATTTTAAAAATATTACGTCTTGTTGAGGGAGCCAAAGACCAAATAATACTCGCGGAGGCAAGAAAGGTCGTTGTCACCGCGTACATTAAATGAAACATTCCTTTTTTTTGTTTAGTAAAATGATTCGTAGAAAAATATTCCTTTTGTATAAAATTAAAAGTCAAAGGGGTTTATACGCCGTATAAAAGGAAGTCTTGTATTAGAACAAAATATGCCTCAATGAATGGAGATTGAGACGAAGTCCCTTACCTCGTGTCTGACGTGACTCGATCGCTCTTTATTCTCCTGAATAATAAACTAAAGTTAATTTATACTTGCTTAAGAACCTTTTTAAAGTTTATTATTCCTTTTATATAACTTATTTCCATGTTATAAACATTATGTAATCATTTAAGTTAATAATGTTCGTTTTGTCGATATTTGGTACTTAAGTCAAAAATGGACTTCTTACAATTACATGTTGTTCATGTGGTCAAAGGTTCATTATATCTAGAATTATATTCATGATTTGGATATCATATTTATCATATATATCCAGCATATACATGTACTTATAATAGTACATCACATTTAGTGGTATGAAATGAAATTCACCGTTCATGGAGACGGTAAGCCATACGTACTCATGAACGCTACTTTTATATCAATTTCGTATTTAATGGAGTGAAATCATAATGATATAAAGGTATATTATAATTCCAGAATAATATCAAATATAATATCATTAAATACATCCTTTATATGTTCTACATAAGGCATTAACGAATCACATCACTTTGAGGGGGTGATAGTCTGCACTTCCTAAAATGAAGATATCGTGTTTACCCATAATGGAAGCTATAAAGGTATGCCATAAATTAAAAATTTAGGAGAATAAGGAAAACATAAACATAATATATATCATATATAAATAGATTGATATCTTAATGGCCACCAAGAAAGGTGTTAAAAAAATATTGAACAATCATCGTTTCGTGAGGCAGAAATTCACCACCACAGAAACAGTATGTTCTTTAACCATTAGACAGGGGTGTGTGTAAGTGTAGCTCGAATCCTTCTCATAAAAATATCTTAGTATATAAAATATACTGGTTTTGTCACAAAATAATGGAATAGAAATAGTTTAGGGTGTTGGAGAAGCAAAATAAAACAAAAGAACACAAGTGAAGACATTACCTTTAAATCGGGTAACTCTTCTTGGATTGAATGAAAAGAGACTCTTGAAGAGATTTCTACCTAAGATAAGGATTCTAGGATAAGGAGAGGGTTGTGCAGAGATAAAATGAGTAGTTCTTTGCCGAGCCAATGGATTGAGAGGTGTGGGTAAGGTGGTAGAGGTGGGGGTCTTTTAAAAGAGGGAGGAGGGGTACTCTTGGAAAGTCAAGAAATGTTGCTTTATTATATAAAGAGTTTGGGATTTTAATGGTCCCACAATTATATATTTCTAGGATAAGGTGATAAGGATTCTAAATCCAACCATATAATAGGTTTTTGACAAGTTTATGTCTTATATTTTACATTATCTTTTCATTTTATTTAAATTGTTAAATAATGAGGTAATCACTACATCATCATGGTGTCATAAATAATTTAATTTATTTAATGTCTAAAAATTAAAAAAAAATCATGATGTAGGAAATATTTTTAGCTTTATAATGAATATTTATAGTCAAAAATATAAATTGTATAACCCAGTAAAAATTGTTTTCATAAAACAATACATGTTTTTGACATTTTTATTTTAGCTTTAAATAAAAAGTTATTAATGTCATTTTCTTACCCAAGTGGTTCCATGGGGTCCCCAAGTTTACCCATGGATTGTTTTGGTTGGACATGATAAATCAAATAAGGTTAGGACATGTTTCAAGGTAATTTAATATTATTAAAACATTATTTTGACCTTAAATTACACTAATTACCTCTAATCGCGATTAATAAAACTTTAAAGTTACTATTCACAAAAAAATTATTTTAATACCATTGAACCACATTTTAAATCCTAGTGACAACCGTGTATTTCAAATTATTGAAATTTAATTCACAAGAGTGGTAATGTTTCATTTAAATGAAAAATCAGTTTTTTAACTACCACTTAGTGGTTTCACTATTCATCAAAAATTGATGTCTTTCAGAAAAATACCAAATATTCAACCTAAGATAAATTTGATATTCTGAATTCAAAAATAATGTCCATTTTACAAAATTAAAAACATATAAGTTTCATTAATTAATTTAATAATTAATTCCCGCTGTCAAAACAAATAGTGTGTTTTTAAGAAGTAATATATATCAAAAGATTGACACTAGTTTAAGTCCAATTTCAAAGTGAAAATAATTCCAATGGACACTATTGGATTAAATGGTAACAATATATTCTAATTTCACATTAAAACCAATTCAAAAGATAATATAATCATATAAATAAACAAGATTAAAAAGGGGGTTTGAATTAAAATACAACATTTTTCACTATTCATTAAAAAATGAACTTTATCGGAAAAATACCAAAAATTTACACAAAGTAAATTTAGATGTTCTGATTCTAAAGAAGAATTTTATTTGGTCCACTAAAATGTATTTGAGTGACCAAAACTATATTTATAGAGGGTTCACCATCAAAAGGTGATAAGTCGACCTTTTAGTGAATATTAGAGTATCTATGCCTAAAATTGAATTCTTTTCTTATTTTAAGCCTTTATCTTTTATTGGATAAATGTAAAAACATTTAAAAAACATATATAATAATATTTTAGTTATTTATATTAATTCCCTCTAATACAATGACTACGTGTTAACTACCATTTAAAATAATATTATTATATTACTAGTGTGCAACATAAGATTTCAAAGAAACTCGTTGTTGCGTATCGGGTACGCTATCAAACATAGCAACCCCTTTAAAGTAAAATTAATATTTAATTCGAAAATATTAATAAATATGAAAATGTTTTATTCTTTATTTACCTGGGATGTTACATCCTTCCCCGCTTTTGGGAATTGCGTCCTCACAATTTTATTCACTTATCAAAATAAGTGGGGGTAATTATACCTTATAGAATTTTCAAATTCCCACATTGCCTCTTCAAACATATGGTTTTTCCATTAAACCATCACCTGAAAAATTACCTTATTTCACAATACTTTCTCTCTTTGGTCAAGAATCTAGACTGGTTGTTCTTTATAAGAGAGATTCTCCTCCAACTGAACTACCTCTGGGCTCAAAACATGAGATGGATCTGGAATATACTTTCTCAATATTGAAACATGAAAAAAATTGTGTACCTTAGATAAACTCGGAGGTAAATCCACTCTGTAAGAAACTGATCCCACTCTCTCCAGAATTTCATATGGTCCAATTCACCTTGGACTCAGCTTTCCTTTCTTACCAAATCGTATCACACTTTTCCAAGGTGAAACTTTGAGAAAGAAATGACCACCTACCTCAAAATATAGATCCTTCCTCCTTTTGTCTACAAAACGTTTCTTCCTGCTCTGAGCTGTTCTCACGTGCTTCTGAATCGATTGAACTTTTTCTGCCAAATCTTCTACCAATTCTGGTCCCATCAACTTCCTTTCACCTACTTCATCCCAAAAAGCTAGAGTTCGACACCGCTTCCCATATAATGCCTCAAACGGAGCCATCTATATACTATAATGAAAACTATTATTATAATAAAACTCAACCAAAGAAAGATGTTTGTCCCAACTTCACTGATAATCCATCGAGAAAGCATGTAGAATATCCTCGAAAGTCTGAATTGTTCATTCTGACTGCCCATTTGATTGAGGATGAAAAGTTGCACTAAAATTTAATTCAGTACCAACCGACTTCTGAAGGCCTTTACAAAAGATAGAAGTAAACCTGGGATCACGATCAGATACAATGGAGAGGGGAACTCCATGTAACCTGATTATCTCTTTAACATTCAACCGAGCAAGTTGATCTAGAGACAAAGTTTCTCAAATAGGAAGTAAATGAGCATATTTAGTCAATCGATCAACAATATCCCAGATTGAATTATTACCTCGACATGTCTTCAGTAATCCCACAACAAAGTCCATGGATATATTTTCTCATTTCCACTCTGGCACTGGTAATGACTGAATGATCCCTTTCGGTAACGGCCGCTCTGCTTTAACCTGCTGACAAGTTAAACAATTCACAGTAAAATCAACAATATCTCTTTTCATTCCATCCCACTAGTAATACCCCCACAGATCTCTATACATCTTAGTACTGCAAGGATGAACTGAAAACGGGGAACTATGAGCCTCACATAACAACTCATTCTTCAACTGTGAATCACAAGGCACACATAATCTCTTCCCAAACCTCAAAACAAAATCATTATCAATGTAAAATTCATGAAACTTACCTTTTCTAAACCAGCTCTACCCTTTTCTGCAACTCACTGTGTTGCTTCTGTACTTGCTTAATTCTGTCTGATAGAGAAGATTTCACTGATACCTGAAATTAAACAGAAGGACATCCTGAACCAACAACTTCAATGCCAAATTTCATCAAATCTTTTACCAAAGGATCATGTTCCAAATAAAACATGGTTAATGAAGCATTAATTTTTCGACTCAAAGCATTAGATACTTTATTTGCTTTTCCCGGATGGCAATGAATTGTACAATCAAAATCCTTGATTAATTCCATCCATCTCCTCTATCTCATGTTCAATTATTTCTGAGTGAATATATACATTAAACTTTTATGATCTGTATATATTTTACACTTTACTACATACAAATGATGCCTCCAAATTTTTAGATCAAAAACAATAGTAGCTAATTCCAAATCATGTGTACGGTAATTTACATCATTAATTTTCAACTGACGTGAAGCATAAGCAATTACCTAACCATTCTTCATAAGGACACAAATAAGTCCCTTCAACAAAGCATCAATGTAGATAACAAACTCACCATTCCTGGAAGGAAGTGCCAAAACTGGAGCATTCACCAATATTCTTTTCAACTCCTGAAAACAATCATCACATTCTTTTGTCCAGATAAACTTAACACCCTTTGGATTTAGCTTAGTCATTGGACTAGATAACTGTGAAAAATTTTCAACAAACCTCCTATAATAACCTGTCAAACAAAGAAAACTATGGATCTTCATTACATTTTTGGGTCTTGGCCATTCATCAACAACTTTTGTTTTAATAGGATCAATAGTTATGCCATTTTTTGAAACAATGTGACAAAGGAAAGAAATTTGTTGTAACCAAAACTCACACTTTCTGAATTTTCCATACAATTTATTTTCTTTTAAGGTTTGCATGATAACCCTTAAATGACTTTCATGATCCTCTTAACTTTTATAAAACACCAAAATATCATCAATGAAAACAACCAAAAACTTATCCATGAACTCATGGGAAATTCTATTCATAAGGTCCATGAATACAGCAGGTGCATTGGTTAACCCAAAAGGCATAACTACAAATTCATAATGACCATATCTAGTATGAAACACAGTCTTCGAAACATCTTCTTCTTTTACTTTAAAATGATGGTACCCCGACCTCAATTCAATCTTCATAAAATACTGAGCTCCCTGGAGCTGATCAAACAAATCATTGATATGAGGAAACAGATACTTGTTCTTAATAGTGATATTATTCAAGGCTCTATAATCAATGCAAAGTCTCATTGAACAATCTTTATTTTTTAGAAAACAAGACAGGAGTACCCCATGGTGATGTGCTAGGTCTAATGAAACCTTTTATCTAATAACTCTTGCAATTTCTTCTTTAACTCTAAAAGTTCATCTTGAGCCATTCGATAAGGGGGTTTTGAAATTGGATTAGAATCATGAACTAAGTCAATAGTAAAATCAAATTCTCGATCATGAACAATACTGGCAACTCATCAGGAAAAACATCAAGACACTCATTTACCACTAGAACAACATTAATCTAAACAGTTCCTTTATTTTCAACAATATGTGCAAGGTAACATTCATTTTAACCTTTTAATAGTTTCTCAACTTCCTGATATGTTATCAAAAGCAAGGGTTCATTCTTGTACACAAACTGAAAATCGTTCTGAAAATAAACCACCTTTTCTCTGCATTCAATCTTAACATGATAAACAGAAAGCCAATCCATGCCCAAAATAACATCAAACTATAATAGAGTTAAAACTATAAGGTTTGTAGGTAGATTCTTTCTGCACACAAGTATAGGAAGGTTCTTATAATTTCTTTTTGTATCAACATTACCTCCGGGTGTTTTTACCATAAGTTCAGTATTCATATCTTGAGATGGAATTCACAATTTACTATAAAACTTCTCAGAAATGAAAGAATGTGTAGACCCTGAATCAAAAAACACATTGGCATAATCTGAACAATAAAACAGTGTACATGATACTACTTCATTCGATGACCCATCATCTGTTGAAGTAGTTGCAAGGGATTTCATCACCACTTTCTGCTTGTATTCTGGCTGATTTCCCCAAGTTAAGTTATTCTTTAGACACTCATTTTCATAATGACCCATTTCATTACACTTAAAACATCTTACCACTCGATTTTCATTGCCTGCTTGATCATCTTCCTTACAGTTATGAGCAAGATGACCAGACTTACCACACCGAAAGCACTTTCTAGACTTGGATAAGCATTCTCTAGGATGCATTTTACCACACTTATCACAGGATAGATATTTGGTTTTCTTACCTCCTTACTTACATTGGCATTAACCCTGAGTAAAAAATGGTTGATTTTACTATCAAGATCTCATATGAAAATTGGAGCATACCTTGCCAGTCGAGTGAACTTTTCTTCATAAGCAGCCACTAAGTCATCCTCCTACCTCAATTCTAGGAATTGTTTTTCCATCCTAAGACGAACCACCTTAGGAAAATATTTCACATGAAACATACCTTTGAATTCATCCCCATGAAGATCATCAACCTCATCACTATCCCTGATATTTTTCATCATAGATCTCCACTGATCTGCTTCAACTTCAAAACAGTAAATAGAAAGACCACCCTTTTGATGTTCTGAACAACCCATGAAATCAAAAATCTTCCCTAGTGATTTAATCCACCCTTCAGATAACATATGGTCAGATGATCCTCTAAATGATGGGGGATGTTGCCTCATGAAATGTTCCACCACTGACTTGTTCCTCAGCGGTTGATCTGGCTGATCTCGTGCATGGATACCACCACCATTTATATCCTGAGTCAACTGTTCCATCACTGCAACAAACTGTTCAGTTCCAATTCTGACCATCTCAGGTTGTTGATTTTGAAGGTTATCTTCCTCCTGATGTCATCCCAACATAGCTTCCTTGTTTCCTCTGTGGAAAACCATTCTAAAAACAGAAATATCTTAGGCGAAGTAACATGGTAAGCTTTAAATGCTATATCATTTCAATCATACCATAAATTAATTTATAAATTTAACAATTTTCTAACTCCTAAATTTGTCTAAACCAACTGTTGATACCAACTATAAGGAGTCAGCCTTAAACATTACATAATACTAAATTAAATGAGTAATTCCCATTAAGGATCTTTTCAGGTTTAGAGTTTTAGAGAATTAGATCATAACTATTGCATCTCAAAAGATTACACAGTAGACACCTCTACAATGTTTCCTTTTTTTACAAAACATGAACTCTTAAAAAAAGATTCATGTCTAGTTCCATGTTTAAGATAGCATGAATTTTCCTTGATCCCATCCTTGACCCTATTCCACATTATGTCATGTGAAAAAAATTTCAAAAAAAACTTGGGATGATCATGAAAAGCTCAATAAGGGTTACACAAAGAAGTAAAACTGTTAGTTTTTCAAAACAACAATTAAACCATGAATACTTTATCAAAGTAATACATTTCACCTTTATGAAGTAGTAAATACTCTTCACTGAATAAAAGATCATTACTTACCCTTTTGTAACCAAAAGATTACCATAAAACCCATATAAAGAACACATAACTTATAAAGGTAACTTGGGACATAAACATACATAAATGGAATAACCATACGGTTGACTTCCACACATATCACTTAATGGAATAGTCATACGGCTGAATTCCATACCCAATGCATTGGAGGTTATAACGTAACCACCCATCCTGGTATTCAAAGCACCACCCATCATATGGTTTATCATGTAACCACCTGTCAAATGTCCACGTACCATTATAAAGTCATAAGACATAAAACAAATATAATGGAGAGAAAACATTTCCACATTTCAATCACAATATATCACTTAAATATATTGACATAACAAATCCACTATCAAAACCATTTTCAATACCAAAAAACATAAAAGATTATATGGTATTTATTTAACATTAAAAATATTGCAGCTTATTGAGAAATCCAAAGACAAAATAATACTTGTCGCGGCGGAAAAGGTCGTTGTCACCGCATACGTTAAAAGAAACATTCCTTTTTTTGATTTAGTAAAACTCTTCGTAGAAAATGATTCCTTTTTTTATAAAATTAAAAGTCAAATGGGTTTATAAACCGTATAAAAGGAAATCTTGTATTAGAACAAAATATGCCTCAATGAAAGGAGATTGAGACGAAGTCCCTTACCTCGTGTTCCACTTGACTTGATTGCTCTTTAATCTCATAAATAATAAATTAAAGTTAATTTATACATTCTTAAGAATTTTTTTCAAGTTTATTATTCCTTTTATATAACTTATTTCCATGCTATAAACATTATGTAATCATTTAAGTTAATAACGTTCGTTTTGTCGATATTTGGTACTTAAGTCAAAAATGGACTTCTTACAATTACATGTTGTTCATGTGGTAAAATGTTAATTATATCCAGAATGATATTCATGATTTAGATATCATATATATCATATATATCCAAAATATACATGTATTTATAATAGTACATAACATTTAGAGGTAATAATTGAAATGCACCGTTCATGGAGATGGTAAGTCGTACGTACGCATGAAAGCTACTTTCATTTCTATTTCGTATTTAATGGGGTGAAATCATAATGATATAAAGGTATATTATAATTCCAGTATAATATCATTTATAATATCATTAACCCCATCCTTTATACGTCCCACATATGACATTAACGAATCACATCACATTGAGTGGGTGGTAGTCCGCACTTCCAAAAATGAATATATCACGTTTACCAATACTGGAAGCCATAAAGGCATGATATAAATTAAAAATAAAGAAGAATAATGAAAACATAAACATAATATATATCATATATAAATATAGTGACATCTTAATGGCCACCATAAAAGGTGTTCAAAGAAGATTGAACAATCATCGTTTCGTGAGGCAGAAATTCACCAACCACAGAAATAGTATGTTCTTTAACCATTAGACGGAGGTGTGTGTAAGTGTAGCTCGAATCCTTCTCATAACAACATCCTAGTATATTTATGATACTGGTTTTGCTACAAAATAAAGGAATATAAATAGTTTAGGGGGCTGGAAAAGCAAAATAAAACAAAGGAACACAAGTGAAGACATTACCTTTAAATCGGGTAACTCCTCTTGGTTTGAAACAAAAGAGTTTCATGAAGAGCTTTCTTCCTAAGGTAAGGCTTCTAGGATGAGGATAAGGATGTGTAGAGATAAAATGAGAAGATCTTGGCCGAGAAAATGGCTTGTGAGGTGTGGGTAAGTTGGTATAGGCGGGGGGATTTTATAAGAGGGAGGAGGGGCACTATTGGAAAGTCAAGAAATGTTACATTATTATATAATGTATTTCAGATTTTAAAGCTCCCAAACTTATATTTTTCGAGGATAAGGAGATAAGGATTCTAAATCCACCCATACAATAGATTTTTGAAAGGTGTAAGTATTAGATTTTACATTATCTTTTCATTTTATTTAAATCGTTAAATAATGAGGTAATTGCTGCATCATCATGGTGTCATAAATAATTTAATTTATTTAATGTCTCAAAATTATAAAAAAAATATCATGATGTAGGAAATATTTTTAGATTTCTAATTAATTTTTATAGTAAAAAATATGACTTCTATAACCACATGTAAATATGGATTTTGTAAAAACAATACATGTTTTTGACATTTTTATTTTAACTTTAAATAATAAGTTATTAATGTCATTTTATTACCCAAGTGGCTGAATGGGGTCCCCAAGTTGACCCATGGATTTTTTTGGTCATCCATGACACATTAAATAAGGGTAGGACATGTGTCAAGGTAATTTCATATTGTTAAAACATTATTTTTACCTTAAATTACACTAATTACCTCTAATCGCGATTAGTAAAACTTAAAAGTTACTGTTAACCAAAAAATTATTTTAATCCCATTGAACCACATTTTACTTCATAATGAAAACAATGTATATCGGATTTTATAAATTCAATTAACAGAAATGATAATGTTTCATTTAAACAAAAAATCAGTTTTTTAACTACCACTTATTGGTTTCACTATTCATCAAAAATTGATGTTTTTCATAAAAATTCCAAAAATTCAGCCTAAGCTATATTTGATATTCCAAATTAAAAAATTATGTCCATTTTAAAAAATTCAAAAAATATAAGTTGAATTAATTAATTTAATAATTAATTCCCATTGTCAAAACAAATAGCGTGTTTTTAAGAAGCAATATATATCAAAAGATTGACACTAGTTTAAGTCCAATTTCAAATTGAAATTAATTACAATTACCACTATTGGATTAAATGGTAAAAATATATTCTAATTTCATTTTAAAACCAATTCAAAAGATAATATAATCATATAAATAAATTATATTAAAAAAAGGTTTTGAATTAAAATACAACATTTTTCACTATTGATTAAAAAATGAACTTTATCGGAAAAATACCAAAAATTTACGGAAAGTAAATTTTGATGTCCTGACTCTAAAGAAGAATTTTATTTGGTACAATAAAATGTATATGAGTGAAAAAAACTATATTTAAATAGGGTTAACCATCAAAAGGGAATAAGTCGACCTTTTAGTGAATATTAGAGTATCTATGCCTAAAATTGAATTCTTTTATTATTTTAAGCCTTTATCTTTTATTGGATAAATGTAAAAACATTTAACAAACATATATAATCATATTTTAGTTATTTCCATTTATTCTCGCCAATACAATGGCTACGTGTTAACTTCCATTTAAAATAATATTTTTATATTACTAGTGTGCAACGTAAGATTTCAAAGAAACTCGTTGTTGCGTATCGGGTACGCTATCGAACATAGCAACCCCTTTAAAGTAAAATTAATATTTAATTTGAAAATATTAATAAATATGAAAATGTTTTATTCTTTATTTACCTGGGATGTTACAGGTAATCATTCCCATTGTCGTAGCTAAAGGTATAAGTGAACCTCAAACTACTAAATATAGGTCGATCAGTATTTCCCTGCACATACAAGACAATATTATGGAGATACACAAGGACATACATGCATAGAAGAAGAAGGAAGAATACATACTGAATCTATAGAACCTGAACAATCAAGGAGTAAAGATCTTCAATGATTTCACCTACACTCAAGATGATCAGGCTGATTAACCTGGACCTGGAACTCAAATTCCAAAAAGACACTCTGTTTATTCTTGACAAAAACCAGAGAGGGACTCAAATCTTTATCTGCCAATCCAAGGAGTCCCGAGTTTCACTCAAAACACATAGAGCATTATAAACTCATCTATATTCTTTTAGCTCTATTTTTTTTCATTTATTTACATTTTGAGCAGTGTATGTGCTCTATATTTTTAGGCACACAATTTCTCATGTGCTGAACTGAATGATTTCTAAATCCTCACTCAATCTTTCCCTTATAATCTTGTATCCCACTATGGATAGTGGTAGAGGTGTGAGGACCTGGATAGACTATGTGTTGTTGTAAACCCCAATCTAGGGTGTGGATCATATTTTATATAAAATTGTTTGAGAGGACAAAGTCTCAGATTGATACTGAACCTCTTGGTTAAAACTGTTGTGCTTGTTTATCTTGTTTAAAACTATATTGAATATTACGAGGCAATGTACTTTTAGTATAAATAATTTTAAAGTAACTCTAATAGTTGAGCTATCAATTTTTTGTAATTTTTGTGAACCAGTAAGTTAGTTTCAAAAGAGAAATTAATTTTCATATTAAGTTAACTGAGAAGTAATCAATCTTTGAGAAGCTAATAGAACATTTAAAATCTATATAAATTCACTACAATTTAACTTTTTATTTAAATTGGGGTATTTTAATATAAATCTTTTAAATAGAAATTTTTAATTGGAACTCAAATCACCCCCCTTCTTGAGTGTCCACTCCGGCCAACATTTGGTATTAATGGGATGTTTAGTTAAATGGTTTTCACAACACTGTGTTGGTGAAACGTTTTCAATTGTGATTCTAGTTGTGTATTAAAGATCTCAAAATTTTTGTTAATTCTAAATTTTTATATCTTTCTAAAACATAGGTATTATGGACAACATATTATAAGGTGTAGCTACTAATAGGCCAACCCTATTTAATGGTGTTAATTATGACCAATGGAAACTAAAAATTAAAATTCATTTAGAAAGTATGGAATTTGACATTTGGACTGCTATAGAGACACATTATAAGATTCCAGAAACTGAAAGAACTACTTGGGATGAACCTAAGAAATTTTTTAACAATAATAATTGTAAAGCAATGAATTACTTGTATTATGCTTTAGGAGATGAGGAATTTAATCGACTTTATTCTTGTAAAACTGCTTATGAAATTTGGGATACTTTGGGTGTTTCTCATGAGGGAATAACCAACGTTAAGGAAAGGAGACTAAATACATACACTATTAAGTGTGATAATTTTAAAATGAATCCTGATGAACACATTTCTGACATGTATCTCAGGTTCAATGAGATAGTTAATACAATGAGATAACTAGGAAAGGTTGTTCCAGCAAAAGATCAAATCATGAGGTTACTCAGATGTCTTCCAGAAAGGTGGAGAGGCACATCAGTCTCAATAAAAGAATCATGTGATATAAGTTCACTACCTGTCAAATAGCTTATTGGAAAGTTAATGATGTATGAAGAAGAGATGAAGGTAAAAAGAGAAAAAGTTGATGAAACAAGAAAAAATTCAACAGCCTTCAAGACCTCTACTTTAAAAATCATGGACAAGGAGAAATCTCAATCTGCAAGTGATAGTTCATGTAGTGGAGAAAGTGGATCTAACAGTGATGCTGAAATGGCACAGATAGCTAGGCGATTTAAGAAGTTTTATAGGAAGAAGAAGTTTTTCATAAAATCAAACTATAAGGGAAAGTATGATAAAAAATGTCATGGGATGAAATATTGGAAAAGAACTGATAAGGGTGAAGACATAGTCTGCTACGAATGCAAGAGGAAGGTACATGTGAAAGCTGACTGCTCGAAGTTGAAGTTCAAGAAGAAATATGAGTACAAGGACAAAAAATATAAGAAATATATGGAAGCAACCAAGAGTGCTTCAGAAGATAGTTCAAGTGCATCTGATTCCACTTAGGATGAGAAATATCAAAAAGCCAATATGTGTTTCATGAAAAACACATCTGAGGTAACATTGGATACTTTTTCTCAGAACTCTTATTATTCTGGAGATAATTCTGATTCTGAAAACATGTCTAGTGAAGATTTATTTGAATACTTTAATATACTAGGGGATACCTGTAATGAGCTAAAAGACAAGTATAAATCCTTAAAGAAGCAGTATGCATTAACTAGCACTATCAAATCTGCTCTAGAGGTAGAAAAAGAAAAGAATTATCAACTACTCAAAGAGAATACTGAACTGATATTTTCTAATGAGAAACTCTAGAAAGATTTGGGAAAATTCACAAATTTTACGGACATACTTACACAAATTCTAGGAGAACAAGTGGCACCAAAGTATACTACTGGTTTAGGTTATCAACCTAGAAAAAGACAGATTATAAAAAATAAATTTATTCCTAAATCTGGAAAGTATGCTGCCGGTTCTAGTTCTTAAAATTCCCATGCCTCAACTAGCTATTCATGTGTTTATAGATCAAAAAAGGTTTATCTATCAAAATCTCTTGATTCTGTTAAATATATGAGATCCATTAGGCAAATGTGGGTATCGAAATCTTTGCCTGCTAACCTTTCTAGACCCATGAAAATCTGGGTACCAAAATCATTTTCTATCTAAAATTATTTTGTAGGAAACTTGCTTGAAGAGTTCCTATTAGAAGACATGGTATTTGGACAGTGGAAGTTCAAGACACATTATAGGAGAAATTCCTTGCTTCAAAAGCTTAATCAAGGTTTATAGAGGATATTTAACCTTTGGTGATAAATCTAAAGGGAAAATCATCGGCCAAGGCTAGATTGGTAACACTGATTCAATTTTTATTTCTTATGTTTTATTTGTAGATGGTTTGAAAGATAACTTGTTATGTATTTCTAAAAAATGTGATGATGGTTTTAATGTTAAATTAGAAAATTATTATTGTAATTTTTTTTAATTCTAAAAATGTTTTAGTATTTTATGCCTTAAGAAATGAAAATTTATTTTCTGTAGATTTGAATTCTTTAGATAAGCAGAATATTACCTGTTTAATTTTTTTTCATAAAGAATCTTGGCTTTGGAATAGAAGATTAAGACACTACAATATGCATTCATTCAGAAAACTGACTAGAAAGAACTGGGTTAGGGACCTACCTAAACATGAATTCCCATCTGATAAAGTTTGTAATCCTATCAAAAGGGAAAGAAACATAATGTTTCTTTCAAATCAAAGAAAGAAGTTTCAAATTATCAACCTCTCAATTTGGTTCACAAGGACTTGTTTGGACCTTTGAGATTTTCTAGTTTTAATGGGAAGCACTATGTTTATGTTCTAATGGATGACTTTTCTAGATACACTTCGGTATAATTTTTACCTCACAAAAGTGAAGCTTGATATTACTTTATTAAATACTCCTAGTCTGTAGAAAACCTTAGTGGACTTAAGATTAAGACCTTAAAAAGTGATCATGGTTGTGAGTTTGAAAATCATGAGTTTGTATCTTACTTCTCACATAATGGATATAATCACAACTTTTCTGCCCCTAGGACACCTCAACAGAATTGTGTAATAGAAAAAACAAACATAACCCTTCAAGAAATTTCAAGAACTATGATAAATGAATATAATTTACCTGTTTATTTTTATGTTGAAGCTTTTAATATAGCCTGTTATATCATAAATATAGTCTTAATTAGACCTATTCTTAAAACCCCCCCTTATGACCTTTGGAATAATAGGAATCCCAAAGTTAGTTACTTCAGAGTTTTTGGTTGAAAAGTCTTTATTCTGAATACTAAAGATAATCTAGACATGTTTTCATCCAAAAATGATGAAGGAATATTTTTAGGATATTCAATTTCTTACAAAGCCTATAGAGTTTTTAATAAGATAACCAAATGTGTGGAAGAATCTGTTCACATCAAATTTGATTAAACTGATCCACATTAACCTAAACCTTCTCCTAAAAATCATGAAGATGATTTGTCTGTTCTGAACCTTAATGATAAAAGTAGTGAATCTGTTGTAAAGACAACCATTTTTTGAAATATTTCAGAATCTGCTACTGGTGAACCCGAACCTGGAGAGGAACCTGAAATTTCTAGTCCTACCTTCACTAGATCAACTATGATTCTAAAGAATAATCATTTAAATGATGTGTTAGGTAATCTTGATAGAGGAACACAGAATAGAACTTCTCTAAGAAATCAGGTTGAACATCAAGCCTTTCATTCACTATTAGAACCTAAAAATATCAATGATGCAATCAATGATGAATTTTGGGTAATGTCTATGCAAGAGTAATTAAATAAATTTGAAAGGAAAAAAGTCTGGGAATTAGTAAAAAGACCTGAGGACACCTTGATCATAGGTATTAAATGGGTTTTTAGAAATAAATTTGATAAATCTGAAAACATCATTAGAAACAAAGCTAGATTAGTTGCACAAGGATACAATCAGGAAGAAGGAATAGACTATAAAGAAACCTTTGCACCTGTAGCTAGATTATAATCCATTTGGATCTTAAAATCTTATGCATCTCATCTGAAGTTCAATTTATATCAAATGGATGTCAAAAGTTCATTTTTAAATGGTTTTATAATTGAAGATGTTTTTGTGAAAAACCACTTGGATTTACAAACCCCTATTTTCACAATCATGTTTTTAAACTTTCTAAAGCTTTATATGGTTTAAAACAGGCTCTAAGATCTTGGTATGATAGGCTTACAAATTTTCTTATCTCTAATGGTTTTACTAAAGGAATTTCAGATCCCACTCCTTTTATTAAAATAATTTCTAAAGATATTTTGATTGTACGAATCTATGTTGATTAAATCATCTTTGGATCTTCTAAAAATTCTTTAGGTAATTATTTTTCAAAGATTATACAAAATGAATTTGAAATGAGTTTAATGAGAGTACTCAAGTATTTTTTTGGATTTTAAATTTATCAAAACAAATATAGTAGTATTTTAACCCAAAGTAAATATACAAAGGATATTTTAAAACGCTTTGGTTTGGATAGTAATAAGGTATGTGATACACCAATGAGTACCACCTGTAAGTTGGATGATAATGAAACTGGGAAACAAGTTGATCAAACCAATTATAGAGGTATGATTGGAAGCTTACTTTACCTTACTACTAGTTGACTAGATATCATATTTAGCATATGCATGTGTGCAATATTTCAAGCTAATACTAAAGAATCTCATTTACTCGCTGTTAAAAGGATTTTCAAATACCTTAAAAATACTACCAATTTTGGTTTGTTTAATCCAAATGGACAATACTTTGGCTTAATGAGTTATTCAGATGCTGACTTTGCTGGTTGCAAGTTAGATATGAAGAGTACATCTGGAACATGTCATCATTTGGGAAGTCCATGGTTTCATGGTGTAGTAAGAAACAGAACTCTGTTGCATTGTCGACTGCTGAAGCAGAATACATTACTACTGGTAGTTGTTATGCACAGATTTTTTGGATGAAACACACTTTATTGGACTATGGATATCATTTTAGACATGTGTCATTAAATTGTGATAATACTAGTGTAATTACCATCTCTAAGAATCATGTGTCTCACTATAGGACTAAGCATATTAATTTCATACATCACTTTTTGAAAGATAATTATCAAAAGGGTGGTATTTATCTAGAATTTATTGACTCTGAACATCAATTGAATGATATTTTCACTAAGACATTAGGCTTTGAAAGGTTTGATTTCATTAAACAAGATTTATGTATGATAGATGTATGAAACCAATCTGTGGAATCGATCTGTGAAATCGATCTATGGAACCAATCTGTGAAACCGATCTGTGAAACCGATCAGTGCAAACTGATCTCTGAAATCGATCAGTGAAACAAATTAATGAAACCATTCTGTGAAACCGATCTATGAAACCGATCTCTGAAAATGATATTTTCTACCGTTTGAGTTATACAGTTTATGAAACCATTAGTGTTTATCGAAACGACATTGTTTTACTTAATCGATACTATGTTTAAAAGTGTAACCCTAAATGATAAAATTAATGACCTGTGGCTATTTCATTTTCAAAGAACTGTAGACCTTCCACCTCCTGCCGAACTTCAGTTTTTTCTGAATCCCAATCCTTTTAAACCTTTTGAACCACTAAAACCTCTCAAACCTCCAAATGGAAAAGCAAAAGATACAAGACAAGGAATCTACAAGTTCCACTCCTCTGAAATGAGCTTCAGGAGAATCAAGAAACATGACCTAGAAGTCTGTAAACCCGAAACTGGAGACTCGGGTGGTCACCGCAGAAAAGGAAGTAAGTTCCAAATGGGTATTATCCAGTAAGTCTTCACTTTTGATACTGTTGGATATGCAAGGATAGAAAGACAGGTCTGCAATAATAACCGAGTATACTACCCAAATCTAGTGCATGAGTTTTATTTGAATTTATGTATTGCATTAGATGGAGCAGAAGATGCAAGATTATCTTCAGTAGACCAAGGGAAAAAGATAACCTTTTCAACAAAGTAATGGCCTAAGTGTTTGGGGGTACCTCACAAAGGTATATATGAGGATTACACTGGTAATATTCCTCCTACCACTAAATATTTTTCACATGAGTATGCTCTGAAGATTTTGACTGGGAAATCTGAATCCAGAGGAATAACAGCTTTTGAGTTGGATGGATAAATCAGAATCTTTTTTAATTTTATTCAGCACCAAATTTTTCCCAGAAAGGGAGATTTTAATTCTTTGAAATATCATGAAGTTTTCTTGTTGTTTTTATTGCTCAATGATGAGAAGATAAACATGTGTAGATACATTACTCTTCATATTTCTAAGATGGTAAAACCATCCAAGAAAGCTACAAACTTGTTCTATTCGAAGAAAGTCTCTACCATGTTAAAATAATTGGATTGTGTTAAAGATGGAGATGAGTGCATCTCATCTAGTATCAGCTTTTGTATTAGAAATGATATTTGAAAAAGAATGAAAATTAATTGGAATCCATGGAAGAAGACATGGGTTGCCAATGAAGATAGGCTGTATGAATCCTTCAATCCTACTGACCACTCTAAGAGACCAAAGGGGAAGAGAGATCCCAGTTTAAAACCTGATGAGTAAGTTGTCTATTCAGATATGGAAGAAGAAATAGAAGTTCCTAAGGACACTGGAGAGTCTTGTAAAAAAGAAACATGGGAAGCTAAAGCTAATGATGATGTGGATACTGAAAACGAACCTGAGTGACCTCCTGATGACATGACTGATCCTAATACAGTAAGTCCTAAGAAAATAATGGAATTTGGACCATAAAGTAAACCTCTTAAGTTACCTAAGTCCGATCCTTTTCTAGGTGATAAAGAAGAAGCAAACACTGACGTATCAAATTCTGAGTAGTATGAATCCAGTAGCAAAGACAGTACCAATGAGACTTCGGTAAACAAAAATGGAAATGGCGATGGTGATGATGATGATAATGATTCAAATTCTTGACCAGTGGATGGTCACAATGTGATCCAAGCTGATCCACAACATCAATTAGTTGAGCAAGAAACCGTTCCGGAGGCTGAAAGGATAGTGAAGATAGTGATTGATATAGATGGAAAAGACTCTCATTAAAATCTTGGTAAAGATGATTTTGTAAAGCCTAAGTATACCTCTTGTAATGCTGCATGGGAAGAACACCCAGGTTTTGCATTTATAGGTTGGGATTATTCTTAGGAAGAGGAAGAATGAGTGAATATTGCAAGGGTAGGTCATCCTGTTGAGGCCGGACCAGTCACTGAGAATGTGCAAGTGACATCAGAAAGACCTGGACCTTCAGTTTCTCAATCAGATTTTGATATACATAAAGATGAGTTTATCCATGCTGTTAGAGAGACAACAAAAGAAGAATTATCTAATTCTCATGCTCCTTATCCTATGAATCTATCTGAGGCTACTATGGATGCTATAAATCAAAGAGTGGTAAGTATTATTAAACTAGACCAGTGCAATACTGGTGAGATGACTGGCAGGCACATTACCTCTCTAAATCAAGTGCTCAAGGATTTGAGCAGTGACTTAGTATCTCTGTCAGGTGAATTTAGATCAACCATCAATGGTATGATGGATGTCTTGAGAAACTTGATAGAACACATGAAAAAATCTAACTTGAGAAAATTGAAGGCTGAGATAACTCAGATTATTGCTCAGGCTAGCTCCTCTAAAGTGACCAAGATCATTGGCCATGAGATTACTGCCTTGAAAGATGTTATAAAAGAAGAGCTAGCAGCCCTTGGACAGATTCTGGATTTGGACTCATTGAAAAATATGAAAGAAAATAGTGATCATATTAAAAAATATGGTGAAGCTATATTCGGCTGATTCTACTCAAGCTTAAAAGGAGATCAAAGAAAAGTTGGATCACTATTTTTCTAAAATTTAAACAAATCATGAGTTAAACCATCAGTTTAAAGTCCTGGCTTATAATTTGAGGCTTCCTCCAGTCAATCAATCCTTTGAGGCTCAGGTCCAACAGTTAAAGGATTTTACTCCCACTCTAGAGAGTTTCATGTAGAATAAAGACGATTTTGACAAGGCCATGAAATATGGTGGTGAAGTCATTCAAGATTTTATTAATCTGCTCAAACCTTATCTTCATATGCTGGAAAAGGAAATTGTTATTCGTAATGATGAGCCTCTTAGTCCATCCAGTATTTCTCCTGGTTAGCTTTTAGTCCCTCAAGATCTATCCAATATTTGGCCATTAATTTAGCAGTCACCTTCGAGTAGATCTTCTAGCCACCAGCATGTAACCTTAACCCCCACCCTACTTCCAGCCCGAGTAATCTTAACTCCTCTATCCATCATTCTAGATCAAGATTCCACCAATGCACTTTATGGTCCATATATTCCTCCCTCTGCTAAAGGGAAAGCTCCTCTTCACCCCAAAAAATAGTTGTGTCTGTAATATTCGATAAGGTGTATTTTCCTTTATCTTTTTCTTGTACCTTTTTCAGATACAAAGTCACTGGACCCTTCTTCTAGTTGATCTATTCGCCTTTTCTTTTTCTTTTGATAATCTCAAAGGGGGAAAAAGCATGAAATACATATCTCAAAGAATAAATATATAAAGGGAATAAAAGTAAAATATTCAATATATCGAGGGTGCTTTATGCTCTAATTCCATAAATGCATACAACTCTATTTCTCTCTTAACTCTGATGCTATGTGGATATACACTAACTTTGTTTATGATCTGATGACTTTTTTATCTTTATTCATATATTATTTTTACATAGGAGGAGAATAATGAATGTTATATCATCTTCTCTCTCTATTTTTTCCATATATTTGTGATTATCAAAAAGGGGGAGATTGTTGAACCCTATGTGAGATTCTGATTTTAATAATCACAAATCATTGTTGTTTTTGTTTATACGTTAATTTAGTAAATCATTCAATCTATTCGAAATGTGTGTATATATGGTTAATCATGTCTTACATTGATCATATATGATCATTTATGTTATACTATTGACCTAGAAGTATTCTGGTTTATACAGACACTCTATGCGAATTTTATGATTCTGAATCACTGTTAGTTATATTCTTGTCGCACCGATGTGAATGGTCACTCCGATGAGAATGGGGGCACCGATGACAACGGTCGTACCAATGAGAATGGTCGCACCAATGAAAACGGTCGCACTGATGAGAACGGTATCAATGATTAGAACGGTCACACCGATGAGAATGGTCGTACCGATAAAAACGGTCGCACCAATGAGAACGGTCGCACCGTTGACAACGGTCGCACCGATGACAACAGACTTACCAAAACTGATGTTGATCGCTTGAACTACCGAAGCTGATGCGGATCGTTTAAAATACCAAAGGCGATGCTGATCACATAACCGACTGAAGATGATGCTGATCACGTGATCTACCGATACAAATTCATATTCAAATAACCTACCGATCTCATGACTTATCGATAGTCATGAAAACTATTTGATTTTTTATTAACTCATTTTTTGTTTCAGCGGTCATATTTGTTTATTTTAATGAAAATGCTATTAATCAATGTTGGTTGTTGGCATATCAGGAACCGTACCTCGTACCTATAAAAAGGTAATCAATCCCATTTCCAGAGCTGAAGGTATAAGTGAACCTTGAACTACTAAAGATAGGTCAGTCAGTCTTTCCATGCACATACGAGACAATATTCTAGAGATACACAAATACATACATTCATAGAAGAAGAAGCAATAATACATACTGAATTTGTTGAACCTGAACATTCAAGTTGTAAAGAGTTTCAATGATTTCACATACACTCAACCTGATCAGGCTGATTAACCTGGACCTGGAAGTCAAATTCAAAAAACGACACTCTGTTTCATCTTGACTAAAACTAGAGAGGGACTCAAAGATTCATCTGCAAATCCAAAGAGTCCAGAGCATCCCTAAAAACACATAGAGCATTATAAACTCATATCTATTCATTTAGATCTATTGTGTTTTATTTATTTACATTTTGAGCAGTGTGTGTGCTCTGTATTTTTAGGCACACAGTGTCACATGTGCTGAACTGGAGGAATTATAAATCCTCACTCAATCTTTCCCTTACACTCTTGTATCCCACTGTGGATAGCTGTAGAGGTTTGAGGACCTGGACAACATGTGCTCTGTTGTTCAGTTTTTGCACGAAGAACTGTGGTAGAGGTCTGAGGACCTGGACAGTCTGTGTACTTTTGTAAAACCCGATCTGGGGTGTGGATCATAGTGTATATAAAACTATTTGAGTGGACTAAGTCATCTTGAGAAGGAACCTCTTGGTTAAAACAGTTGTTCTTGTTTATCTTGTTTAAAACTATATTGAATATTTTGCTGCTAATTACTTTTAGTATAAATCTTTTTAAAGTAACTCTGATAGTTGAACTAGAAAGAGTTTGTAATTGTTGTGAACAAGTAAGTTAGTTTCAAAAGCTCACTTAATCTTCAGAATAAATTAATTGAGAAGTAATCAATATTTGAGAAACTAATTGAACATTTAAAATCTTTATAAATTCACTACATTTTAGCTTATTATTTATATTGGGGGATTTTAATATAAATCTATTAAATAGAAATTTTTTATTATATTATTTTTATAATTTTTCTTTAACTTCTATATTTCCCCATTTTTACTATTTTGGTTTTTATTTAGGTAACTAGTTTTCTAACCTAAGAAAAATTACCAGTAGAAATAAATTAAATTGAAGTTTATTAACCAATATATACCGACATAATTGTAAATATTATATCTAATTTAAATAATTAAAAACCCATGTGTTTTGTAAATTAATTTTAAAACAAGTGTGTGTAACACCCAAAATACTTTCTTTAAACTAAACCATGGTAACAATGTTTTTAATATTTATTGGTTAAAATATTAGATATAAAAGAAAAATTGGTATATTAATAGAAATTTTTTTAAATATTAACATTCAAAAATAAATTGGAAAAATATTGTGGTTTTAGAAAATTTTATATATTTTCTTAAAATATCATTTATTATAAAATAACATTAATATTTATTTTTACATTATATACTTAATTTAATTTTAAAAATAGTAATTGAATGATTAATTAAAATATATTAAGTTATATTCTTGAAACAAATAATATTAATACAAATAAATAAGTGAACATGATAATTCATTCAATTTTATTCACATATATTATTTTTAGTATCATTTATTATATTTTATTATTAACTAAATAATCACCTTATTCACGTTTTTTAAGAAAATTACGTAATTATTTAATCTATAAAAATAAATTATAAATAATTAAGATGATAATAACTCATTTATATTTCAAAATGATACTTATAACCTAAAATATGATGTTTTTTCATATCTCATGTATTTATACACGGTCAGTGCAAGAAAATTTCCTTTTTTGTCTTTTTTTCTTTAAAAAACTTATTGTACAGATAAAATTCATGGAATTGTATCCCACTAATGCATGAAATTTGAAAAAATAGGTCATATTATCTTAATTTAGTCATATAATGGCTTTTTGAAACGTTTATATGTATTTTTCCCTTGATATTAATGATTATCCACTAAGAAAACTTATTTCTACCTTAATAACTACAATTAATTTTAATAAAAATCAATAATATTTTTCATCAAAAAATAATTTTATATTATTAGAATATAAATATTAAAATGATTCTAGATATTTATAAACATTTTCACAAATTCAATTAAAATAAGTGGAAAATTTAAATTTAAATCTAATCCCAAAAACGTGGTAGAAAGGCTGGTTTTTAAAGTCATAATGTCTATACATTCATTATGTTTGAATATCTACATTCAACATGAAAATGATTCTACTACACTATGTTTTTTTAATAGACGAATAATTGATCTTTTGTGAATTTAAAACCAATTTAAAAAGTAATTTATCATTAATTATTTTTTTAATGAAAACGTGGGATTCAATTAAAATACAATAGTTTTCACTATTCATCAAAAAAATAATCTTCTATGAAAAATTCAAAAAATTCACCATAAGATAATATTAAAATTACGCATCAAATAATGAAGTTTATTTTAAAAAAAAATTAAAGGGAAAAAATTTATTTTTAAAATAGGAGTTCCATTAATAGGTGGAAACTATCTTTTAAAAAATAAATCTTTTCAAATATAAAATTGGTTTTCTTCTTATCTTATGCCTATCAAACCTATTAGATTAAAATCAACAAATTTTTTTTAATATATTTAAAATATAAAATATAATTTAATGTCTTCAGATCTTAAATTCCCCACAGCGATTAGTTTTGTATGTTCTACAAGCTAATCTCAGTATTGTGTGTATTGAAAGATTAACATAGTGTTTCATATAAAGAAATCTTGTAACAAACTTAAATTTGTTCTAAAATGAAAATATAGTAGAGAATTTGGATGTTAAAAAATATTTATTAAATACTAATATAAAAATAACTGATTTCAAAATAAAAAATTTCATATGATTATTTTTGGAATAAAAAATAAAACAATGAAAATTAATTCATCATATTAAAATTTTAAAATTCTTAATTTTATCATATAAATAAAAATTGAAAAAATAAAAAAAAATTAGAAAATGCCTTTTAAACATAAATATTTTTAAATTTTATTTCATAAAAATTTCTATTTCAATAAATTTTTAAAAAATAATTCATAAAATATTATATTATATGTTATATAAATCATATTTTAAATGTGATTAACTCAATTTATTATGAAAAAATCACCAATAATCATAAAATAGTTCCTTATAAAATATCAATTTTTAACACTAAATTATTTTAACCAAAGAATATTTGTTTTTTATTTTTCAAATCATTATATATCATAAATTCATTGGTATAACAACATATAAAATTATTATTTTAAATTAATCAAAAAAATTGAGAATGAATTTTTTATAATAAATAATTTTTATTAATCGTTATCTTCTTACCTATAAAAGTTTTTAGAATTCAGGGGGGTTTTATAATAATGTTGCACATAATTCATATTTTCATTCTAGTAAAAAAATTAATTTTTTATTCCATTTGGTTTTGTGTGTGATACAAGTCGTGAATCATATTATCTATATTATATAATATTCATACTATAATATTGGATTTCACATTCTCCCCCTAAAATTAGTTGGCTTAAAAAAAATCTGTACTATTATATATTGGTATTATCTCAATTTTAGATTTCATCATTATAATTAATTCATAATATACAACAAGGAATCTTAGTAATTCTTAAATAAATATTTCTATAACCATGTATATACCATTATAATAATTATTCTTTTGAATGAGTTTCAAAACGTATACATTAATATTCGACTAACATATGACACACAAGACATGATATACTTTTATTTCATTCACTTGAATTTGAGGAATTATCATACGATTTTGATAAATAATATGATAAAATATAGTTAAATTAATTATTTAAATTCAACAAGCACAATTACATCCCTTGATTGTGTTTTTATTAGTTTTACACCATTGCTTCATATCGTATTTGAAATTATAAATGAAAGCGAATATTTTTTATTTTATTAGTCACATATATAATCTTTAAATGGATCATAATATCCACAAATTTATGATAAATCATTTCTTCTATTCTAATAAATTTTCAAAAAACTAAATTTTTTGATTGATTATATCAAATAAAATCAAAATAAACCATCTTATGAATATAATAAACACAAATATGTCATTAACATTGTATCCTTCTATTCAATTATTTCAATTCATCATATAATACAAAAAATAACCACAATTATCCTTTGTATATAAAAATTTAAAGTCATAGAAAACTTATAAATGATAATCACTAAAAAATATATTAACCCCTATAATTTTCTAAATATTTTACATTATGTTACTCTAACAACATCCTAAAATGAAATATTTTTGAAACCTTTCACAAATACGAATTATAATATTCTAGACCCTTATACATAGATCTTATAGTAAAAACATATTCTTTAAATATTATAATTGAAACCAACAATATCAGCCCACACATAACCAACCAGTAATTCAATGTTTAATAGAAAGTATAACCATTTATATATTCACATGATATTATAGTTTCATCATTTTAGTCAATTATAAAAACCTATAAATTAAAAATAGAACTCATTTAAATAGAGTACATTTTTTATAAATAGAGGTTTCTATGATTGAAATTATTTTTATATTCTGATAGTCTTTCATCATTCAAATAAATTTTTAAAACTCAATAATTTACCATTATATTGTTCCTACAAAATCATAAGTCCTATGAAAAAATTGAAAATATGTATGAGTAAAAAATATTGGTAAGGGATAAAAATGAAAAATAAAACTAAAGAAATTTTTTATACTATAATATTTTAAAATTTTATTTATTTTAAATAAATAACATTGATATTCAATAAAATACAAATTCTGAAATGAAAATATACTTCTTCAACAAATAATATTCAAATAAAAAACAATTCATATAGAAGTATAAATAATTAAGGTAATAAAGAAACAAAATATTAATAAAACACGTAATTGAATAAATTACCTATTTAATTCCAATATAAGCTTATGAAATAATGAGTCAACTAATTGATTCCAATGCAAATATATAATGAAATAGCCTACTAATTTATATCCAACATTTTTTCTTCTAGAGAATAAATAATTTTAAATTGAATTATAGTGATATATTAGACCCACACATGATAATATATAATTTCCCTTATGCATGACCTAAATAAAACATAAAATTTCATTAAATATAATAGAAAAACACATAAAAAATACTTCAAAATCCAAAATTACATGAACATATAGTAATTCAATAAAATAAATAGAAATATCATTTTTTTTGATAACTCGTCAAAACAAAAAATTAACATACAAATATAAATGAAATTTACATTATAGATTAATGAAAAATTTAAATGTGTGATTCATAATTAATGGTGGGAATGATTTTGGGAATATGAAGTCCTATAGTAAACGTTAAAAACATTATTTAAAAAAAACTAATTAATGTCTAAAATGACCTATATAAAGAACATTAAAAATATTAATTTTACAACCATTATAATGAATGTAAAATAAGATAATTATTTTATTTATAAAATAATTTTTGATTTTATAAAAACATTATGGAAATAATATTTGAATGGAGGGAAAAAATAGTTAAACGAAAAACATCAAATCATTTAAAAATAGGTTTAAAATAAATTTCCATATACCTCAGACTTCCACTTAGTCAAATGTGCTCTATATTCCTTGTATAAAATTTATACATTTATTATACACATATATCATAATTGAATTTTTATTTTTTTACTAAATTAAATTATCTAGTAATTTCATTTGAATAATTTATAATAGTTTTTTTTCCTAAAATCAATATTTATATGTTAACTATACCATTTCCCTTACTATGTTTTATCACAAAATTTTTCTAGATGAACCATTTTCATGGTTTTATCACAAAAAAAAGTTTATTTTGATTTTATATATACATATTAAATTATTTAGGGGTTCCATGGATATTGCATGGAACTTATGGGGACAATTGTCAATGAAATAATAAGAATATCATTTTTTAGAAGGTCTGATTTCATAAAAAGAATGTGTTTTATTAAAAAAAATATTATATATATATATGTGTGTGTGTATATATATATTTATATCTATTAACATTAAAAAATTTAATCCTCATAATTTCATCGTTATTAAATAATATTAACATTACATAACATTCCTTTATCATTCATGACATAAACATTATAACAATGGTCATATATGTGGTAAAAAATCTAAAATAAGAACATATATTAAATGTAAAATGACTAATAAATCATTATTGTGTATTGATAATATGACTTTTAAAAAATAATAATAATTTTATAAGTATAATATTATAAAAAAATTGTAGAACCATCATTGTGATAGTAATGATAAATTAAATGTTCCATTCATCGAGTGAGTGGCTTACACTTACACAAAAGTTATGTATTTACATACCAATGGAAATAAGTGAATGAAAATAAATGATAGTTCAAATTAACAAAAAAATATTCATATAATAAATATCATATTTTATAATTAAATACAACATTATCACTATCCATGTAAGGCAATTTTAAAAAATAAAATAAATTCTTCAGGGATGAGGTAGTTTGTACATACACACAAGCGATGTTTTTATTTTTCAGTTGGATGAAAATAAGGTAGATGGTGGTTTTTACATCTCCACAATAAAATTTTTAGTATACTAATGATACTAATTTCATTATATTTTAATGGTTATACAATACTTCTGAAATTTTATATATGAATGAAACTTTAAAGAACTTGGTAGGAATAAATAACTTAGTCTTCGATAATATTCATCGAAAAACACATTGTGGATTCTTAGATTCATCTTTTAAAAAGACCAAAACCTAGTGTGCATAGATTTTTTTTAAGTCGTTATGAACGTATTGGATGAACTTAATTTCTCTAAGTGTGTGGAGAAGTGAGGTAGGGAAGGGATCCTTTTATAAATGAGAGGAGTGTCACCCTTATAAATACAGTTAACTTCAAAATAATATAAACATTAAAATAAATATAGTTTTGCAGAAAATTATTCTAATTTATAATATTGGATGACATAAATTTTAAATTCACTCATTAAAAAAATTATCCAAGCTTTAGAGATATTGTTTTCCAAATCCCTTAGTTTGACAATTTATCACATTTAACCTTAACCATAGTGACTAAACTTTTAGTTATGTAACATAATTTCATTACTAAAAATAAAAGAAACTATATTACTCAATATCATACATATGATTCCAAATATGAAAATTATTTTACAATATTTAATTTATAAAAAATTTCAAAAATCAAAGGTAATATAAATACAAAAAGCACAATAGAAAACATCTTTTTATGAAAACACATTTTTATGAAAAAAATTTACATCTAATTAAAATAATATATATAATAAGTTCAAAAAAATATTTTTGGTGTATTAATAATAAATATAATATTTTTTAAATAGAAACAATTCTAGAATAAAATGTTCTAATTTAATAATTAATTGATGAAAATGACTAAAAATAGTAATTTTACTAAAATATAACATCACTTAGGTAGTAAATGTCAAAAATAGGTTTATAAATCCTATATAATAATTATAAATGCATAATTATGCTTGGCTTCACCCTGTCTCGTCGTCAGCTTGGCGTGCACCGGTGTTTCGAAGTCGGATCCAGCGGCTTGGAGGGAGGGGGGGCCTTGTGTTTCTGGTTTTCTTGCGTTGCTTTGGTTTGATGGGTTGTTTGGTTTGTTGAATTGGTTTGATTTGATCTGCTTGAGTCAGAATTTGATGGTAATGTTGGTGTTGGTGAAAAAAAATGCTACTGGAGTGGTAGTGGGATGCTGGGGGATGTTTGGTGGTCGAAAGAGGTGTTAGCTATCTGAAAATGAGGATGCAGGTTGCTGGTTTGTTGTGGATGCTGGTTGGCTGGTTGCTGCTGCTGGATGTTGTTTGCTGCTGTAGTCTGAATGCTGGTTGTTGGTTAGCTGTGAGCTGCTGGATGCTGGTTAACGCTTGATGTAGTGCTGTTGGATGCTGGTACTGGCTGGATGTGATGTGATGATGCTGCAGTTTTGTCTGTTTTTGTGTCTTTTTCTTTCTTTGTTTTTCTTTCTTTGGCGTGGGTTGTAAGGGTTTTTGGGTGTGGTTCGTTCGACCCCTCCCCTCCCTTGTCTGCAATGTTTGTGTCCTTTTGTTTAATAAATTTTGGGGGGGTGCCAGGAATAGCCTGGACCCGAGCCTTCTTTGCTATAATTTTTGAATTTTATAATTATTTTTTAAAAAATGAAATTCATTTAGGAAATCATCATAAAATATTATATTAATTTTTTTTTCAAAATTGATTTATATTTCAGTGAAAAGTGAAAATAACATTTTTGGTATAACAATAACTTTTATGAAGTCTATAGGATTTAAGAATAAAATAAAATTCTCAAGAACCTTATCTTGAAAGAATATATGCTTTAATGGTTACATTATAAAAATTTTAATTTTTTATTTATTTATAATTCTATGGTTTATATTTTATTACTTAAATAAATTTTTTACTAAAATTGTTTTAACAAATTATAAAATTTCTATTTTAGAATTACCTTCAATAACATTTGATAAATTTCATCATTTTGGATGGATTAAAATTTTTTAATCATATGTTTCTAATTATCTAAAAGGATCCAATTTATTTTTTTGGAGTAATGGATAAATTAGTATGTAAGAAACTATTTACCACATTAAATGTAAAAATGTAAATTTCAAAAATCTAATGATTAAGAGTTTATAAATATTTAAATTTAATGTTACTGTATTTTTAAACATTATCTTTTCCCAAATTCATTATTTATCAATATTGGATCCACATTCTTAGAGAGAGATTTTATATTATTAAAAATTAATGGGTATTTACAAAAATATGGTCCATTTTCAATTATAAATGGTTTCTATCACTACACCTTCAATACCAACCTAAAATTCATTTTCCTCTATAATAAACCCATAAATATAATTAAATTATTTTTTCTTCAATTATCTTCTAGATACATTATTCTAACCTTATCACTTCCTTTCCAAGGGATCCTCTAACGAAATCTCAAAGTACACAATATGAGTAATCATTTTTAGTTAACTTCATTATTTTCTATATTAAATTAACAATTATAATATTCTCATGTTGATATATTTTCATAAATATTGGTTGTATACTAAATTTTAATATATAACGGTATTAATCCCTCACCACCTTTCCCCTTTCCATAATAAAAACAAAACTGTGATTCAGGTATATGGGAGAACTACTGACCACACAAACCGATGTGTTTCATTTTCCTTCACCTCAAAAAATGGATAGTTATAAAGGGGAACATATCAATTAATTATGATATATATATATATTGTTACATATTTGGATATAATAAACCTTGTTACACTTATCCCCCATTATATGTAAAATAAAATAATCATCAATGTGTATCTACGGTCTACCGCCTCATTGGAACTGTATATTCTATTTTTTCATTATTGTATTTCATGTAGGTGATTAAAATTTTTTTTTGAGTAAAAAACTATTTTTATGTCCCTATTATGTTTATGATAAGAAAAATTTAATTAAAAATTGATATAAATAATAAAAGATTGATATAAAGTTATTTGTCTTAAATAATCATGTTAAAAAGATAATATTTTTTTGATTAAATATTTTCATATCCATATAATGTTTTTCTATATAATTCCTTAAGAAATATATAAAACTAATAAATAGTAAATAATAAAATTATGATCTTTTCAATGATGTTACTAATAATTCACCTCATAATCATTCATTTATTCATTTAATTTTCATGTATGGATCAGTTTAACACACTACAAGAACTAAACTCTTAATTCACAATGTAAACTATTTTGGTAATATAAAAATATTTTAGTATGATGTAAAATTTTAAATATTTATTTACTGAGATGTTATGTATCTACTTAATATAATTTTTAAAAAAACACCATTTGATCATAAAAAATCACTAAAATACGCATTTTATCAATTTAAACTTCAATAATATTGACTAAAACACTCTAGAAAGGAATTTTAAATCATTATAAATTATTTTTAAAAAGTAAAAAAATATTAACCTTGCTGACATTAACATGATGATCATTCTATGAATAATTAATATGGACAATTCTATTTCCAAACTAGTAAAATGGTCAAACTATAAATTCCAAATGTGGTAAAATAGGTTAAAAATAACTACAGTTATTATATATAATGTCTACATATAAATATTACAAATGAAAATGGATAAATATGATTTTATGAATTATGTGATTAAGATATATAATTTTTTTTATAGATGAATTAAATTACGTCTTTTTAAATCATGATAATTGGTAAGGGTTTCCTTTTTCAAATTCCACTCATTGAGACATATTTTTTATTTTTACACATAATTTCTATTATATGGTTTTCTATTGACTATTTGAGATGTTATATCATGAAAAGAATCGTATTCATGGTTTATGAAATTAAATTTTATTCCCACTCTTTCAATATTATTTTATGGAATTACTACCAAAGGTATAAGTGTGTTTTTTCCATCTTAATTTTAATTCTCTAGTAAAAATTCTCTATTCAACACTTATTTCCTTTTTAGGGTGTATACATTACCACAATTTACTTTATATGATAATTTTCATGAATTTCAATGTATTTAAATGTATATATTATTATCCCTCGTTTATATTTTATATTCTAGAGTTGACAAAATCATTATAATACTAAGACTATTCCATGGTGTAAAACCGACCTTTGTACTGATTAAATAAATGTGGGATTCATTTCCTTGAAAATTTATCATTTGGATACTATAAAGTTGATTTATATATATAACTGGTGCACCTTGGGATAATCACCCTAAAAGTTTGGTATTCCAATTACTCAATAATCAAACCGATGAATAATAAGTGGGTATAAGAAAACACCCCTAGATAGACACTCCAATAGGATTTTATTTGAAAAATTCACATTCTCTTTATCAACCTTGATTTAGGATTTTTATTACTATTCATTGTTCACCTAGCATGGAAAATTATTGAACCCATGTAATATATTCTATGGATATCCCAACATATTGAAATTACCCTCTCCAGTATATATCATTGATAATGGTAAATACTATTAGTTTGTTGATAACTCATAAATTCTAGGTCAATTAACGAATTTTCTCATAGACATAAAAATTATTAAATTGAATAGGTAAGTATTTTTCTTCAATATTATTCATTAAATGGATATCTATGTTTTTATTTAGCAAATGGTTTCATGGGAAATAATTTAAAATTTTTGATAGACTATTATAGAGAATGAATTTCACAAAAACATGTGATTGAAATGGAATATAATTATATAGCACCTTGATTCTATTAAAAGTCTCATGATATATAATAAATTGGGTTTTGGTGTATAAATCCACCCCTATTGTATTATTGTCTTGTTATAAGGCCTTGAAAACATGTTTTAATGTAAATCATTACAAATTCTATCAGTAATAGATGAATTATTATTGTTTCCCAGGTAATCATTTTCTTTTTTGGATATAAAATTACTTTAGATTCACTATAATATGTATCAACTTTTTTATTCATTCCAAAAATATACTAGCTTCTATGTTTGTGAAATCATAAATTCTCTTATATGATACTCCATACTGTTAATCTAATCTCACCATAATATTTTTTTCCATTTATCATGAAACCAAAATGTGAACTATATTTAATTATTAGGGATATGATAGAAGATAAAATAATTTTCTTGGTATTTTCCAATGTTCGATCTTATATTTTAAAATGAATTGTATATATATATATATAGTATTCCATGAATACCCAACTATTGGATCCTATGAGGAATTTTTTATTCAATACCAATAATATAATTTTACTACCACCTCTAGCTTTATATATTCTTAGTTAGTATATTGATGAATTGTGGTATTATATATTTTTTTAGGCTATAAGTTATTCATAAAGGGAACATACATTCATATCCCAATCTATATATTTTGAAAGATATTATAAATAATTTTTATTTGAAAAACTCAAGATCAATTTAAAATTTGATTTCTTTCAAAAAAAAATATAGGAATATTTAAAATTGAATATTTTTATATCTTACCCAATATAAAAGGATAATTGTAACATTTTTCTATTTAACTACAATAGGTTCTGATTTTGCCTTTGAAACATATTTGATAGTTAGTTTTAGAGTGATATGAAGGAACATCATTCCCTGATAGTTAAAAACATTTTGAGGCGTATTGGAGGAACTCTCAATTATGGATCAATATTTGATGTAGGAAAGAATTATGAGTTATAATTAATCTATAATATAATTTTTTTGAGATGTGTTTGATTTTATGTCAACAAGATGTTGTGCATTCATTATTTGAAAACATTATATATGATATTTCAATAAGAATACTGAACGAAATTTAGTAAATGTGGAATATGGAGAGTAAATATTTTTAACAAAGTCATGTGCTTAGGTTTTTTTATGGAGAAATAGTAAGATGATATTGATAAATAAGAAGAAAATTATTATGGGGATATTTTATCATAATAAAAGTGAAATTAGTACCATAAAAAAATATTTATAATGCTCTTGAAAAATGTACATTTTCATAAAGTATATATTTACGAAATATAAGCTAGATCATCGATTAATTAATGTGTAAGATACTGGAATTAATTACTGTGGTAGACATCATGACTAAGTCATTTTCAACACTATCATTTTGAAGAATCAGTTGATCCTTGGATTTCAACAACCTCTTTCATCTTGAGAATGTTTTTAAGTACCCCACATCCAATACATATAAGTATTTATAAATATTTTTTAAATGTTTTAGGATTTATGTAGAGTGACAATTCGTTTTTTATAGTAATCATATGGTGGAAAATATTTATCAAGATGCATTTTTTCAAAGGGAAAAAAAGAAATTGAATATGGGATGAATGTAAGGGGAATTTTTGGATAATGGGTTTTAATATCTGAGGAATAAAATCCTAAACAATTTTTATACACCAATAACTACTAATATGTACATATAGTGATGGAAAATTTATTTCACTACTACCTGAAATAATTATAATTTTTTGGCATTATCGAATATCCTTTTTGATCTTCACAAAAAAAATGAGGATAATGTTATAACCATGTTGATCTTCATTAGTGCATCATTGGGTTTTTTCATTGTCAATATATTTAGGATTGATAATTGATTATTATCAATAAGGGATTATTCTTTATAGTATGGAATCCCATAAAAATTAGGGGGGAAAATTTATGGTATTTACAAAATATATAGGTACACATATGTAGAGGAAATGAAAATATGATCCCAGCAAAAAGAAATATATTTCATAAAATTTATTTTAGTATTTTATGACCTGTAATTGAATAAAAGGAATTATTTAGGAAAATATTCAAGGACTCGTGAATGATAGGAGGCTTCATGAATGTGGACTTTTAAAAACATGATATAGATTTACAGTTATATGTAAAAATAATATATAGAGGGAACATGTTTATTTAGGATGGAATATATTCATCAAAGGGTACATTTTTTTCTATAAGTAGGTTAAAGATAATAATTTGAATAATTGAGTATATGAAAATGGGATTATTTTTCTATTTGACATATGACATACATGAACATATTATTTTTGAAAAGTATGAATATTACACCAACTCATGTTAAATGAAATTTATTTTTGAGTGATAATAAAAGAATATATATTTTATTAAATTAATTTTAATTAAATATATATTTTACCTATATATTATAGTTTTTTGAAATAGTATGTTACATTAAAATTATAACATTAATGATGTTTCAGTGGGTGTAATTTAGTGAAATTTTTTACAACATCATATTCAGACTATCACGATTAAAAAATTCATCATATTGTACATAGTTATGGAGATGAAAGTAAAGTGGTTAAATTGAGGAATAATTCATCTAATATATCTAGATAGGGGATGTCTATGGAATTGATATATGGGAGGCATTATTCTTTCCATGGATCTTTGTAAATCTGGTGATCCTAGGATGAAATGTCCAAGGATGAATCATTGTAATCCAAAAAAACTAGTGTTGGTTATTGGAATATGGGATGATCAACAAGATATGGTGGTATTCTTAATGAAATATCCCTTATTTCTGAATCAAGTATATTTTCTATGATGTTTTTTATTTTTTATTTTTTTTCTATTTTTTGTGATTACGTAATAAAATTTGAAAATATAAATGAGTTCCTACCAACATGGGCACAAGATCTATCTAATAAAAATAAAAATTTGACAACCTAATTAACCCCACCATTCTCAGTGAACCTTAACGTAAAAAATAAATTATTCAATGTCTTCAAGAAAATATTAATATTTTCCATATCATCATCCCATCATAGTTTCTAATGATATGGTTCTCCATAAAATTACTTATATGGTATGATAAAAATTTATTAAAGAGAACACATGTTTTAAGAATATCGAATGAAATGTTAAATGAAATACATTTGACATTATAAAAATCATAAACAATCAACCTCATTTTATCCTTTATTTTTTGAATAATACACAACCTTTGATCATCATTAAATGGGAAGAATGCAATGGTATGGGAAATATTTGAACCAAAATTTTGTTACAATCCCTACAAATATTTGTTTATCCTTGTAAACCCCTTAACCGTTAATATTGTTTCCAAAATAACTCTTTCCAATAAATCCAATTAACTCAATTACTTGATTTTTATTAATTGATATACCTATATCAAAATTTTAAAAAATTAACCCATATATAATCATGCACAACCAATTCATAATTCATTTGATCAAAATAATAACTATGAAAACTTCATACGAATTCCATGATATGATACTCATGGGTTTCTAAAAATCTATTGGGACATTATATTCATTTCTGAATTAATTTAATATATGATATATTGATAGAAATACATTATAAAATTCATAATCCAAGGCGAAGAAAATTTAATATCATGGTATATTTTATCTAAACCTACATATAATGTTAAATGTGAGGTATCCAACTCATATAAAGATAAAAAAATCAGTGAACCATGGAATATATATTTTAAAATAAAATAATAGTTGATATTCTTTATCCCCTACTCAAATATTAAGAAAAAATTCACAAACTACCCAATATTTGTATACTTCTACTTATGAGCCTCCTAGAACAGTCTATCCAACTTGTAAAAATATTGTAGAATGTACCATATAAATTATCTAAAAAAATTCAACACTAACCAAATCAATTTATAAATTAAAACATAATGATTCTAAATAATTAACCAATCATCACCATCTTCTCATTAAATATCACTATGGGTCTTCCTTCTCAAAGTAAAAGCTACAGAATTCTATTTTATCACTTTAAAGACATCTCTAAAATTTATTTTAATAGAAAATATATCTCTCTAAAATTATTTAGTATCAAAAAACTATATAAAACTATATACCTAAAACATATGTGGTTTGTGTGAATGAAAAATAATTCAACCAAAAAAAACTTCAAAAAAATTAGAGTAGATTCCATATTTATTAATTAAATATTATTGGTGTCATAACGATCAATCACCTAACCATTAAAAATATGAACACCCAATCCATTTTTAACATGATAAATAATAAAATTTATAAACACCTAAACAAATTTTATGTTTAATTTCTCCTTAGTGTGAATAAATAATATGGACTCAGATAACTTTTCCTTCAATAACTCACATTCCATATATCATAATGGTATTTAAATAAAACTGTAACATCCCAAGTAATTAATTAATAATAGATATTCTTATCTATGTCTATTTATGAATTAGATAGTGTTTTAGAGGCTTAAAATGAGAATAAATCCAATCTTAAGCATAGAATACTCTAATATTTTTAAAAGATTGTTTTACAGCCTTTTGATGGTGAACCATTTTTAAATCTAACTTTTGACAATTTTATAAGCTATATTTGTCAAAATAAACTTATTATTTATGATTGGGACATTGAAATTTACTTTGGATAAATTTCTGGCATTCTTCTGATAATGTTCATTTCTTAATGAATAGTGAAAAGTGTTGTATTTTAATTCAAAACATCTTTTTAATCTAATTTATTTATATAGTTAGATTAATTTTTTAATTGGTTTTAAAGTGAAATTAGAATATATTTTTAACATTTAATCCAATGGTGGTCATTGGAATTAATATCACTTTGAGATTGGACATAAACGAGTGTCAATCTTTTGATAGATATTGTTTCTTAAAAACACGCTATTTGATTTGACAGCGGGATTTAATTATAAAATTAATTAATGCAACTTCTATGTTGTGAATTTGGTAAAATAGACATCATTTTTTAATTCAGAATATCGAATATAGCTTAGGGTGAATGTTTGGTATTTTTCTAAAAAACCTTAATTTTTGATGAATAGTGAAACCACAAAGTGGTAGTTACAAAAACTATTTTTTCATTTAAATGGAACTTTACCACTTCTGTGATTTGAATTTCAAAAATACAATATAAATGATTTTCATTATTAAGTAAAATATGGTTCAATGGGATGAAGATAATTTTTGATGAAAAGTAACTTTTATGTTTTATTAATCGCGATTAAAGGTAATTAGTGTGGTTTAAGGTAAAAATGATATTATAATAAAATGAAAATATCATGAAACTTGTTCTAACCCTATTGGATGAGTCATGGACTACCAAGAAAACCCATGGGTCTATTTTTGGGACCCCATGGAGCCACTTGGGTAATATAATGACATTAATGCCTTTTATTTAAAGTAAAAGTAAAAATGACACAAACATGTATTGTTTTAATAAAACAATTTTTACATGGGGTTATACAAGTCATATTTTTGACTATAAATAGTAATTGGAAATATAAATATATTTACTACATCATAGTATTTTTTTGTATAATTTTTAGACATTAAATAAATTAAATTATTTATGACATCATGATGATGCAGCGATTACCAAATTATTTAATGATTTAAATATAAAGAAAAGATAATGTAAAATCTAAGACCTACACATGTCAAAAACCTATTGGATGAGTGTATTTAGAACTCTTATCACCTTATACTTGAAATACATTAATGTGGGACCTTTAAAATCCGAAACTCATTTGATAATAAAGTAACATTTTATACATTCCCAAGAGTGCCCCTCCTCTCCTCTTATAAAAGGCCCCCACCTCTACCTCCTTACCCACGCCTCTCAATACTTTAGCACGTCCAAGCTCTGATAATGTTGTCTCTCCCCATCCATATCCTCTTCCTAGAAGCCTTACCTTAGGCAGGAAGCTCTTCAAGAAACCCTTTTGGTTCAAACCAAAGGGAGTTACCCGATTTTAAGGTAATGTCTTCACTTGTGTTCTTTTGTTTTTTTTGCTTCTCCAACACCCTAAACTCTTTTTATTAATTTCTTTTGTAAAAAATACTGTATCATAAATATAATAGGATGTTGTTATAAGAAGGATTAGAGCTACACTTACACACACCTACATCTAATGGTTAAAGAACATACTGTTTCTGTGGATGGTGAATTTCTGCCTCACGAAACGATGATTGTTCAATATTCTTTTAACACCTTCAAAGGTGGCCATTAAGATGTCACTATATTTATATATGATATATAATATGTTTATTTTTTCCTTACACTTCTTTATTTTTCATTTTTTGCATACCTTTATGGTTTCCATTATGGGTAAACGCGATATCTTCATTTTAGGAAGTGCGGACTACCGCCCCCTCAAAGTGATTTGATTCATTAATGCCATATATGGGATATATAAAGGATGGAGTTAATGATATTATATATGATATTATACTGGAATTATAATATACCTTTATATAATTAATATTCTAATCCATAAAATACGAAATAGAAATGAAAGTAGCGTTCATGCATACGTACGACTTATCGTCTCCATGAACGGTGCATTTCATTTCTTACCTATAAATGTTATGTAATATTATAAATGCATGTATATATTGGATATATATGATATATATGATATCTAAATCATGAATATAACTCTGTATATAATGGATACATGAACAACTTTTAATTATGCAGAGTTTATTTTTGACTCAAGTACTAATGATCGTTAAAACGACCATTATTAACTTAAATAATTACATAGTGTTCATGACATGGTAATAAGTGAT
This sequence comes from Viscum album, assembly GCA_963277665.1. NCBI lineage: Eukaryota > Viridiplantae > Streptophyta > Magnoliopsida > Santalales > Viscaceae > Viscum > Viscum album. The sequence goes on from OY728153.1 coordinate 84,871,631, forward strand.
ATAAAAGGAATAATGAACTTGAAAAAGGTTCTTAAGAAAGTAGAAATAAACTCAAGTTTATTATTCAGGAGATTAAAGAACGATCGAGTCAAGTCAGACCCCAGGTAAGGGGCTTCATCTCAATCTCCATTCATTGAGGCATATTTTGTTTTATACACAACTTTATTTTATACGGTGTATAAACCCCTTTGACTTTTACACTTATTCAAAAGGAATATTTTTTTTTATGAATCATTTACTAAACGACAAAAGGGAATGTTTTTTGTCATACGTATGCGGCGACAATGACTTCTCCACCGCCGTGACCATTATTAGAGTTTCGGCTTCCTCTACAAGCCATAACTTTTTTTTAAAAATGAAAAATAAATACCATGTTTTACTTTTCTTTTATTTTGGTATTTAAAATGGTTTTCATAATGTTTTTATTATATCAATGCATGGTATTGATATCTTGTGATTGAAAGGTGGAAATGTTATGTTTCCTTTATGCATATTTTATGTGATACGATTACGTTATGGTTCTTGGGCATTGTTATGAAGACGGGTGGTTCCGTGATAAACTAAGGGAGGGTGAGCCCGATATAGCTCTCTAATGCATTGGGTAACATGAAGGAGTTAAACATTAAAGTTTTTTCTAAGAGATTTAGGGAATATACTGTGATGGGTATTCCAAACATAACCAAGAGGGTTACTCCCTACGTAAGAATGTTATGAATGCTTCAAGTTACCTCTTATGTCTTATGATTTCTATGATTTATTCATGATTTGATGAGGTATGTTAAAGTGCTTGTGTTTTATGGGTAAAGTATGATTTCATTGATTTTTATGTATACATGTACTCATGTTTCCTTTGCATATTTTTATATCCCTTACTGAGCTTTTTATGCTCATCCCAAGTTTTTGAAATGTTTTTTCATAGGTCAAGGGAAAGGTACATGATATGATTATAGTGTCAAGGAAGTGTCAAGAAAGAATCCTTTTTTTATTTTAAATATGTTTCCGTTGATTGGAAAAAGTAATACCATCTTTTATGTAACCACTTTTTTTAAATGTGGAATGTAATGCATGTTTTATATCTAATTCTCTAAAACTCTAAACCTGAAAAGATCTTCAATGTGTATTCTTGAAATATCTCAAGATTAAGTAATGTTTAAGGATGGGGCCTTATAGTTGGTATCAGAGGTCTGTTTATATAAATTTAGGAGTTAGAATTCTATTAAATGATAATCCAAAAATATTTTTTTATGGTCAAATTGAAATGATATAGCATTTGAAGATTACCATGTTGCTTCATCTAAGACATGTTTGTTCAGAATGGTTTTCCATAGAGAAAACAGGGAAGTAGTGCTAGTAAGGAATAGAGAAGGAAATGACCTTCTGAATCAGTAACTTGAGATGGTCGGAATTGGAACTGAACAGTTTGTTGCAGTAATGGCGCAGTTGACTCAAACGATAAAGGGTGGCAGTATCCATGCACGAGATCATCCAAATCAACCGTAGAAGAACATGTCAGTGGTGGAACATTTCATGAGGCAACATCCCCCATCATTCATAGGGTCATATGACCCTGTGGTAGCTGAAGGGTGGATTAAATCACTGGAGAAGTTTTTCGATGTCATGGGGTGTTCAGACAATCAAAAGGTTAGTCTTGCTATTTACCGTTTGGAGGGTAAAGCAGATCAGTGGTGGTTGATGGTTAAAAATATTAGGGACACTGATGAGATTGATTCTCTCTATTGGGATGAATTCAAATGTATGTTTCTTGATAAGTATTTTCTTAAGGTTGTTTGACATAGGATGGAAAAACAATTCCTGGAATTGAGTAAAGAGGAAGACTTAGTGGCTGCCTATGAAGAAAGGTTCACTCGATTGGCAAGGTATGCTCCAAATTTTATCCGAGACTATGATAGTAAAATCAATCATTTTTACTCAAGATTAAAGACAAAATATCGAAGGTCTTTAGCTTCTCGTGAGTTTAAAAGTGATGAAAAGCTTGTTCGATGTGCTGAGAAGGTGGAAATGGAGTTTTTCGATGATCATGTGTTTTATAACAACCAGTAGAAGAAGAGACAGAGGTGGCAAGAGAAAGGAATGAATTCTTCAAAAAGGTATGATGGTAAGAAAACTAAGTTTCCAGTTTGTGATAAATGTGGTAAAAGGCATGCTGGGGAATGTCTTCTGAATTCTAGAAAGTGCTACCGATGTGGTAAGATGGGACATAAGGCTCATGATTGCACTAGAAAATATCAAGATGATGGTAAGACCAAATTTTATTTACATTTAGTGAAATATTATAAGTGCAATGAAATGGGTCACTATTCAAATGAGTGTATGACAAAGAGCTCGGGTGATGGGAAGTAGTTAGACTACAAGCAGAAAGGGGTGGTGAAATCCTTTGCAACTATTTCAGCAGATGTTGGGCCATCAAATGAAGTGGTATCAGGTACTTTGTTTGTTTTTTTCAGATTATGCCAGTGTGTTGTTTGATTCAGGGTCTACACATTCCTTCATCTCTGAAAACTTTTATAGTAAAATGGTAATACCATCTCAAGAAATGACTCCTGAACTTGTGGTAAAAACACCTAGGGGAAATGTTTAGGCAAAAAGAATTTATAAGAATCTTCCTATCCTTATCCTTGGAAAGAACCTACTTGTAAAACTTATTATTTTACCTCTAGTAGAGTTTGATGTTATCCAGTGTATAGATTGGCTCTCTATTTACCATGGTAAGATTGACTATAGAGCTAAAGAAGTTTCTTTTCAGAAAGACTTTCAGTTTGTGTACAAGAATTATGTTGGATCGAATATGTAGATGCATATGTATATTAGATGGAACAATACAAGAGGGGGGGGGGTGAATTTTAGGTTTAAAAACATTGAGTTCAAACACTTAAGAGATTAGTTTAAGAGATCTTAAACTAATACAATTAAAAAAACCACAATTGTATTGAATATAAAGGTATGACATAATGTAATACTATTAGAAAAGCAAAGTGATTGTATTCAAGATGAATACAATAATCAGAGTAATACAAGTGTGAGAGATTCTACCTTAAAGCGTATTGAATCTATTAATACAATATGTAATAAAATAATTTTAATTGAAACAATTACAATTGAAAGTTTAATGAAGAAAGGAAACAATACAAATTCCTTTCCAATATAATCAGCAACAGAAATGAAAAGTATTACAATTCTTTTTAACCCAAAGCGAAGGGTTATCCTTTCACCTAGGATAAGAGGACTGTCTTACCACCACATTGGTAAGCCCTCGATACGATGATCAGACCGTCTATCTGCCTATCCATAGCAGCCCTTGATACGATGATCAGAATGTTCATCTGCCTATCCCTAGTAGCCCTCGATATGATGATCGGAACGTCTGTCTGCCTATCCCCGAAAGCACTCGATTTTTTAGGTAATTGGCACCTCTATCTTTCAATTACTTGAAAGCCCTAAATACGATGATCGGACACACAAAGAACAAATCATGAGAGAGGTCACAAAATCTTTCTCTAGAACTTGATAGAAGCAAAGTATCACATTTATATCACCAGCGTTCACACACATCACCGTTATTCTCTTTTGGCTTCAAATGACCTCCTATTTATAGGCCTCAGGTTCCAATGGTTACATTTCCTCCAACGGTCATATTTCTCTGAAAAACTCGGAGGGACTTGGACACCTGGCATTATAACGGTCATATTGAAATAGAAAGCATGAAATCATTTTGATTAGCTTGTAACTAACTCAATGACATCGTATTGGTTAAAACAAGATATATGAAGATGATAAACAAGAGTACGATTAATATGAAACATGTGTTTTTTGGCCAAGTACCAAAATAAGAAAGTAATGAGAGTATGAGTATTTCTAAATGTAATGAATTGACATGATACAAATTAAGATACAAAAAATTGAGTACGATTGATAGAGTTAGTATGATAAGATTGACAGAGTCAGTATGATGCAATTGACAGTGTCTGTACGATACGATTGGTAGAGTTAGTACGATACGATTGACAGAGTCAGTATGATACGATTGACAGAAGACATTTGGGATTTCCAAAACATGATATAGAAGACAAAGGAAAACTTTTGACTCATCAATCTCCCCCTTTTTGGAAAGCACAACACACAAAGTAAAAAATTAAAAGAAATACTTATCACCCCCTGAGTTATTTGAAACTCTTCTGAATATGAATTTGAATACAACTAACTCCCCATTAGGTGTATACTTTCCTAATGATTTTATTCTCAGATTTTCCATGGTTTCAATGTATTTGATTAAATCATTATCCCTTTGTAAAACATTCTCCCCCTTTATAAAACATTATCCCCATTTGTGATTTAAAAAAATAATGGGGTAACCATGGGTTGCCTGAAAGAGTTAGATAAAATAAATGCAGGATAGAAGAATAGATATCTTAAAAGTCATTACAAAAAAAGACAGGTTCCATATGAAAAGAAAAAAAATACAACAATCATTTGTTTTCTCTTTACTTTTTCTTCTTTATCAGATCATGAAGAACATATTTCATCTTCTTGATTTCATTCTTGTCTTAAGAGATTGAATCACCCTCAGTTCTGAGAAGCTCTTGTTGGTCGGAAAAATCTGATCTTGATTCTTTATAGTCTCCTCCTAAACTCGGATTACATCCTCAAGGGTATCAATTCTGTCTTGAAGATTTTTGTTATCTTTGGATAACACAAAATTTTGTTTCTTCAACAAAACCATTTCATCTATGAAAGATTAAACCTTCATGAATTCAGACTGAAAAGCATTCATTCTTTCTTGCAATTCTTTCACTGAAGGAATATCGACTCCCTGAGTTACCTGATTCAGCCTTTCAACAGTTTCTTTTTCAAGATTGTTAAAGGCAATAACAAGATCATTTGAAAACCTTTTTATATATTCAATTTCTTTCTCATGGTCATTCACCGAGCTTTCTATTTTATATAACCACTTGGTCATCCTGTTTCAAGCCTTCTTATGAGTAGCTGATGTTTTTGAAAGAACATTCAAATCATCTTTAACTGACAAAACATTATTTCTCAACTCTTTTACAGAACCAAATTTATTCTTTTTATTTTCAGTGATGAAATCAATCTTCCCTTCCAGCCTAGGGAAATAAGGAATAGTCTTCTCAATTCTTCTCAAAACATTTACAATTTAATCACTCTTCCTGAGAGAGATTGTGTGTTTAGAATCAGTATCCTCATCGTATGAAGGCAGTTCATTTGATCGGCTTGTGTCAACAACAGGATGTTTTCCTTTTGATTTTTCTTTCTCCCTTCTTTCTTCTTCTACTTTGTCACTGATGACAATAAATTTTTCAGAATGAGAGGTTTGAGCACCTTGCTTTGCTTGAGAGTGTGTTTGATTCGGAGTTTTAGAAGTTTCAAAAGGTTCTTGATTGGCATGAGGGGTTTTTTGAATACCTTCACTCTGCTTTTGAACCGATTCTTCTCTACTCTTTTTCGAACTCTGAAGGAATTCCAAAAGAAAATCTACTTCCTCTTCTTCAACTTCTTCTATCTCTTCCAATATTTGTTTTCCTTTATCTTTCTCTGGAAGACTCTGTACGATTGGTTCTTGATGTACTTCTACGGTAAGTTGAGCACTAGCATCCTCAACTACTTTCAGGAGATCTGAAACATCAAATTCACGTGCTTTTATTTTCAAAAGAACCTTTTTCTTCTTTTCAGCCTGAAGGGTATCCTCAACCCTTAATCTCTCATCAAAGGCTTCGGCTGGATCAAGTCCAATCTTTATATCACCTTCCTTTCTCTGTTCCTTATCCTTTCTCCATTTAGCTACAACCTCTTTACTGTACTTAGGATTCTTCTTTGGCTTTGAGCAAGTTTGCGGACCAGACTTCTGAGGAACACAAATAGAAGGAATGTCTTTGGTTGGCATAGGTGCCGATTGATTTTGAGCCAATTCAGCTTCTGCATCTCTTATAAAAAGTTTTGAATTTGGATCAAAACAAACATCCAACTTTTTCATCGTACTCTTACTAATCCAATATAGCTTCAGATCTATTAGCTTTCCTTTCAAAGGAATGTTGCAAAACTTCATGCTCTCGAGAATAAAATTTGTAAGGATAGCTGGATACATAATCATTTGTGACTTAATTCCTCCTATCTTGACATTCTTGATAGTTTCAAAAACATATCCCATGAGATTTACTTTTCTCATATTTACAAGATAGTCAAGCATAAAAACATCTGAAACTTTTAGAGTTTCTCTATCTCCTTTCCTTGGGATAAGAAAACCTTGCATCCAAAGAGTCACAAACCTATTGTCCGGAGAAAGATGATCCACTTTTCTCTTCTCTTCATTTATAACAAACAAATATTTCTCAGCACTTTATCTATTAAAAGTACCTACCTCCTCTGGTAGTTTATGAGATGGATAGAAAGAAACACCTTCTATTGGGACATTCAGAAAATGATCCGCTTGTTTCACATACATAGGCAACTTTCTATCATACACATCAAAATTGATAGTCATGTCTTTGTCGAAAGATACAGTTTTATAGAACTGACTGACTTTATCAAAGTGAACCGGATCTTGAGAAACAGGTGTTTCAATATATAAATTCTCCCATCCTTGAAACAAAATGATTCTTCTGATTGTTGAATCGTAAGAATAAAAAAATCCCCGAGAAACTAACCTTTCTCTAAAAATGTCTTTCTCTGTAAAAGTATTTGAAGACATTTCGGCAGGATTATTAACAGAGGACTGAGACATATAGGTGCTGCCAATGAAATATCCTATGATGACTTAAAAACAGAGGAGCAGAGCTTCACCTCAAAACTTGAAAAACCAATGTGGGTTTGGGTAGTGGGGTTATTTATAGGCAATATAGGGGTGACCGTTGATCTTCTACGGTTGATATTAGAAGAAATAAGATCAACAGATAGGATTAAAAACAAATTAAAAAATATGTACCTACCAGAGATCGTAAGGTAATTGTTGGTTTTAGATAGTAGTAAAGGAAAACACAAGTGTACGAAGTAAAAGAATATCATAAATCATCATACTGATGGAAAACAAAGTTGTTAACATGAAATGACAAGCCGATGGAAAACAAAATTGTAACCATTAACTGACAAGCCGATGGAAAACAATCTTGTTACCATGAACTGACAAGCCAATAGAAAAAATATTGTTACCATTAGCTAACAAGCTGATGAAAAACAATCTTGTTACCATGAAATGACAAGATGATGGAAAACAAACTTGTTACCATGAACTGACAAGATGAGGGAAAACAATCTTGTTACCATGAACTGACAAGATGATGGAAAAAAACTTGTTACCATGAACTGACAAGCTGATGGAAAACAATCTTGTTACCATGAACTGAAAAGCCGATGGAAAACAATCTTGTTACCATGAACTGACAAGATGATGGAAAACAATCTTGTTACCATGAACTGACAAGCCGATGGAAAATAATCTTGTTACCATGAACTGACAAGCCGATGGAAAAGAAATTCATTACCATAATCGGTCCATACGATGGAAAAGAAATTCATTACCATGATCAGTCAATATGATGGAAAAGAAATTCATTACCATGATCAGTCGATACGATGGAACTGTTAATACGATAAACAGAAAAACAAAAACACATACCAAGAGAATAAATAATTAAAGATCATAAGATAAAAAAAACATAGTAAAAAAACATAGTAAGAAATGTTCTCCCCCTTTCTAGAGTAGTTTTTTTATGTGAGGAGAAATGTAAAACAGGGAGTGGATTTGAATGATTATTTTAACGTAATCATTCCTAGATTCAATTTTATAAACTCAAATCTATCGGAAGGTAATGGTTTTGTAAAAATGTCAGCAAGTTGTTCTTGCATTCTGATAAATTGTAAAATAATATCTCCTTTTAGTGTGTGATCCCTAAGAAAGTGATGCCTAACATCTATGTGTTTTGCACGAGAGTGATGTGATGGGTTCTTACTAAGAGCTATGAAATAGTATTATCACATAGAATTTGGGTTTTTGAAAAACTCAAACCATAGTTATTGAGTGTGTGTTACATCCACAACACTTGGGAACAACAACTTCCACCTGCTACATATTCAGCTTCAGCAGTGGAAAGTGCTACTGAGTATTGTTTCTTGCAGGACCAAGAAACTAGAGAATCTCCTAAGAAATGACATGTTACAGATGTACTTTTTCTATCCATTCTACAACCACCAAATTCAGCATCTAAAAAACATTTTAATACAAAATCATTTCCAGAATATTAAAAAAGTCCTAAATTTATAGTGCCTTTCAAATACTAAAAGATTCTCTTCATGGATTTTAAATGAGACTCTTTTGGATTAGATTGATATCTTTCACATAAGAATACAGAAAACATTACGTCTAGTTGACTATCTATCAAGTATAGAAAACTTTCTATCATACCTCTAAAGATTGTTTGATCTACTGGTTTCCTAGTTTCATGAAGATTAAGTGTATTTGAGGTACCAATTGGAGTGATAATACTTTTAGTTTTGTCATATCCATAATTTTTGAGTAATTCATTAATATACTTATGTTGAGATATATATGTCCCTTCTAGTTTTCGAGAAATTTGAAAACCTAAAAAGAATGTTAACTCACCCATCATACTCATTTCAAACTCAGATTTCATTAAATCAGCAAAATAATCAGTTAAAGATTTCTGAGTTGACCCAAATATAATTTCATCAACATAAATTTGAACAATTAAAACATTTTTATTTTCCATTTTTATAAAAAGTTTTGGATCTTTTGTACCTTTTATATAATTTTTTTGTAAAAGAAATCATGTAAGTCTATCATACCATGCTCTAGGGGCTTGTTTAAGACCATATAGGGCTTTGGTAAGTTTAAAAACACGATTATGATGTTTTGGGTCTAGAAAACCCAGAGGTTGTTTGAAAAAAACTTCTTCTTGAACAAAACCATTTAGAAAAGCACATTTAACATCTATTTGAAATAGTTTGAATTTAAAGTATGCTGCAAAGGCTAATAGAATTTGAATAGATTCAAGTCTAGATACCAGAGCATATGTTTCTTCATAGTCTATTCACTCTTGTTGATTATAGCCCTTAGCTACAAGTCTTGCTTTATTTCGTACAATGATTCCATTTTCATCGCATTTGTTTCGGAAAACCCATTTTACTCTAATTACAGTTGTTTCTTTAGGTCATTCAACTAAAGTCCAGACTTGATTCCTATCGAATTCATTTAGTCCATCTTGCATTTCTTTGATCCAACCTTCATCACCTAAGGCCTCACTTTGAATTTTTAGTTCAAATTGGGAAAGAAAAGAAAAATGTTCTATTTAATTTCTTAATGAATTTCTGGTCCTTATAGGTAGATTTACATCACCAATGATATTATCAATAAAATAATTCCTAAGAAACAATTGATTTGGGTTTTGTAAAACCTATTCATCAACATATCGTAGAAATTCTTCTATGGTAAATGTTTCAGAAGTATCTTCTTGAACATTTTCTTTATCAGAAGGATCTTCTAATAAAGGTTGATAATCATTTTTTGAAAACACATCTGAGGATGTCGGTTGGGATGGTTTAAAAACAAAAGGATCAGATTCATCAAATTTTACATGTACTATTTACTCAACTGTACAAGTGATTTTATTGAAAACTCTATAAGCCTTAGAAGTTGTGGAGTAACCTAGAAAGATTCCTTCATCATATTTTGGTGCGAACTTGTGTAGATTATCTTTTGTATTCAGAATGAATAATTTGCAGCCATAAACTTTGAAGTATGAAACTTTAGGTTTTTGGCCAGTCCATAACTCATAAGGTGTTTTATTAGGAAAAGGTCTAGTTAAATCACGATTTATTGTATATCAAGAAGTACTAACAGATTCAGCCCAGAGGTGCTTAGCAATTGCGTATTCACTCAACATGGTTCTAGTCATTTCTTGAAGAATAGGATTTCTTATTTCAACAACACCATTTTGCTGAGGAGTTCTTGGATCTGAAATTTTTTTAGAAATACCTTTCTTACTACAAAAAATTTCAAATTTAGAATTTTGAAATTCACCACCACGATCACTACGAATAGTTATCGATGGTAGGTTTTTATCATTTTTAACTTGGGCTCTAAATGTTTTGAAATAAGAAAAGGCTTCTGATTTATTTTTTAGAAAATAGACCCCTGTGAATCTAGTAAAGTCATCAACTAAAACAAATACATTGTATTTTCCTCCAATGCTTCCAGTTTGTGAAGGACCAAAAAGGTCCATGTTCACTAGCTGTAATGCATTAGAAGTTGAATCTTCATTAATTGATTTAAATCTAGTTTTATGTTGCTTGCCAAATTGACAAGGATCACATACTTTTGAAGAACTATATCTAAGATCCAGTAGTCCCTTTACAAGTATTTTCATGGAGAGTTTACAAAGGTTTCTTAGATTACAATGTCCTAGTCTTCTATGCCATAACCATGAATGGTCTTCTATTGCACTTAAGCAGGGTAAATTTTGGATTCTAAGGTCTTCTAAGATAATAGTGTATACATTCACTTGCCTCTGGGTAGATATAATGAAGTCATCCATGGAATTGTGAACTAGACACTTATCATTTCTAAAATTCACAAGGTAACCATCATCACATAATTGACTTATGATGATGATATTATGCCTAAGACCTTTAACAAACAAAACATTTGAGATAAGAACTTTTTCAAGAAAAACAATATTACCTATACCAACAATCTTTCCTTGAGAATTATCTCTGAAGGTAACCTTTCCTATTTTTGTTTTGATAATCTTTTCAAATAGATCTTTTTTTCCGGTCATGTGTTGAGAACAACCACTATCCATGTACCAAATATTTTTGTTGGTACACATCACATTTTCCTGAAAAAGAAACAATTAGTTTCTCAGAATCCAAACTTGTTTGGATCCAGAAGGGTTAGATAAGAGAATTTCAGGAATCCACATTTTTTTACAAAATGAGCTTTATGAAATCCTAAAGATTGAGTTTTATTAAGAGAACACTCTCTTCTCTAGTGTCCACCACATTGACACTTAGAATAAAAAGGTATTTTCTGTGGAACAAAATAGTTATTACTAAAAAGAGGTTTGGAATGAGTATAACCTTGTCCAGAAAGATTTCTCAAAGGTCTAATTTGAGAATACATCTTGTCAAAGTTTTCCTTGCCATGAGTAAAGTTTGACAAACATTTCTTCAAGGAAAGAATTTCTGAATTTAGTTTTAAAACTATGTTTTTATCTTCCAAAACATTTGATTTTAAACTAGAGTTAGGCTCTAAAACATTTTTCATAGAAATCACATTTTCTATATCCTTAGAAAGTTTATCCTTATCAGATTTGAATTTATCAATGGTTTTTAAAAAACTTTCAAGATCAGAAGTTTTCATATCAAGATCATTGGAATTATATGATACTTCTTTAGTTGAAACTGAAATTATAGAATTTTCTTTATCAAGCTTTTTCATAAGTTTAGAATTTTCTTTTTCAAGTAATTTAGAAAATCTAGATACCACTTCAAAAGAAGGTTGTATATCATCCTCTGATGACGAAGAACCATCATTCAAAGATTCATAATATTTATTATCAATATAATTTGCATTTAAAGAGACATTTGTAATAGCTTCAGCATTATGTACCTTGGCCATAAGTCAATGATCTTCAATTGGTAGTCTGGCTATAAGTCCAATATTTCTCTGTCCTGAGGACTCATATTCTGAAGAATTGTCTGAAGAATCACTACCACTTGCACTCCAAGTGTCATTTTATTTCAAGACATTCTTTGTATTATAATACTTTTTCTTATTTCTTTCAGAATGTTTCTCCTTTCTGTCTTTTCTCTTCAGTAAAGGACAATCAGGCCTTATATGTCCTACATTCTTAAATTCCTAAAATGTTACCTCTGAATCTTTCTTATCCTTCCTATATTTCTTTTTGAATCTATATTGGAAGTCTTTATTTCCCACAATCTTGTTCATTTTTCGAGAAATATTGGCTAACTCATTTTCTGAAAGATCACAATCACTTGAATCAGATATAACAACTTTCTTGGCATTGAACCTTGTTATCCTTTCAGGCGTTTTAGCTTTAGATGTAAAATCTACACTTCCATTTCCATTCTTCTTCTTGTTGAAGTGAGCGTCTCTATTCATTATTGATTCATGCTGTAAAAGAGTTCCAAATAGTTCATCAAGAGTAATATGGGAAACTTTTCTATTTTCATCAATAGCTGTCTTTTTTGACTCCTATTCATTTGGAATTATATATATAATCTTATCTACAAGAGCTTCATCATCAAGACCTTTTTCTCCCATAGATTGTAAACTATTGACAATTGTCATAAATCTTTGTTTCACTTTACATACTGGCTCCCCCTAAGGAAAAACAAATCAATGATACTCAGCTCGAAGCATTGCTCTTCTTGTTTCTATATCCTTGGATGTACCAAAATGAGTGACTTCTAATTTCTTCCAAATATAGTTGGCTGCTTCACATGAAGATATCTGAATGGATATATTCCTGGTCATAGAACATAATAAAGAATTGCATACCTTGTAATTCAGTTGATATTCTTGCTTCTCTTGATAGTGAATGTACTGACTTCCTTGTCGGGAATTTTGTAACCTCCAGTAAGCATTATAAAATTGTCTACACCAGTATTGATTACGAACGTCTTCATTCGATCTCTCCAGTACTCATAATCATTCCCATCAAAGATAGGTGGTCTAGAAGTATTTAGGTTTTCAATTGACCCAATATTCATTCCTGCCATCAAATAAAAGAAAAAACTATTCCACTCCACACGTTAGTGTAGTAAGTAGTTAAAATATCAGTATGAAATAAATAGAACAGGTAATAAAAATCAGTGGAAAACCTGCTGTGATACCAATTGTTGGATCGAATATGTAGATGTATATGTATATTATATGGAACAATACAAGAGGGGGTGGGGGTGAATGGTAGGTTTAGAAACTTTGAGTTTAAACACTTAAGAGATTAGTTTAAGAGATTTTAAACTAATACAATTCAAACAACCACAATTGTGTTGAATATAAAGGTATGATATAATGTAATACTATTAGAAAAGTAAAGTGATTGTATTCAAGATGAATACAATAATCAGAGTAATACAAGTGTGAGAGATTCTACCTTAAAGCGTATAGAATCTATTAATACAATATGTAATGGAATAATTGTAATTGAAACAATTACAATTGAAAGTGTAATGAAGAAAGGAAACAATAAAAATTCATTTCTAATACAATCAGCAGTGGAAATAAAAAAGTATTACAATTCTTTTTAACCCAAAGAGAAGGGTTATCCTTTCACCTAGGATAAGAGGTATGTCTTACCACAACCTTGGTAAGCCCTCGATACGATGATCAGACCGTCTGTCTGCCTATCCGTAGCAGCCCTCGATACGATGATCGGAACGTCTGTCTGCCTATCCCTGACAACCCTCGATACGATGATCGGAACGTCTATCTGCATATCTCTGGCAGCCCTTGATTTTTAGGTAATCGTCACCTCTTTATTTCAATTACTTGAAAGCCGTCGATACGATGATCGGACGCACAAAGCACAAAGCATGAGAGAGGTCATAGTGTCTCTCTCTAGAACTTGATAGAAGCAAAGTATCACAGTCATATCCCCGAAATTCACATGCATCACTGTTATTCTCTCTCGGCTTCAAATGACCTCCTATTTATAGGCCTCAGGTTCCAACGGTCACATTTCCTCGAACAGTCATATATCTCTGAAAATCTAGGAGGGACTTGGACACCTGGCATTATAACGGTCATGTTGAAACATAAAGCATGACATCATTTTGATTAGCTTGTAACTAACTCAACGACATCTTATTGGTTAAAACAAGATATATGAAGATGATAAACAAGAGTACGATTAATATGAAACATGTGTTTTTTGACTAAGTACCAAAACAAGCAAGTAATGAGAGTATGAGTATTTCTAAATGTAATGAATTGACATGATACAAAGTAAGATACACAAAAGTGAGTACGATTGACAGAGTTAGTACGATATGATTGACAGAGTTAGTACGATGCAATTGACATAGTCAGTATGATTCGATTGACAGAGTCTGTATGATACGATTGACAGAGTCAGTACAATACGATTGACAAAAGACATTTGTGATTTCCAAAAAATGATATAGAAATCAAAGGAAAACTTTTGACTCAACAAGTGAACCCTTATTGTTGATAACATATCAATAGGCCGAGAGACTTGTAAAAGATGGAAATGAATGTTACCTTACACATATTGTTGAAAACAAAGGAATTGTTCTGATTAATGATGTGCCTGTGGTAAATGAGTATCCTGATGTTTTCTTGATGAGTTTCCTTGAATAAACCAAGATCGGGAATTTGAATATACTTTTGACTTAGTTCCTGATGCTAATCCAATTTCAATACCCCCTTATCGAATGGATCAAATTGAACTTTTAGAGTTGAAGGAGAAATTGCATGATTTATTAGAGAAAGGTTTCATTCAACCTATCACATCACCATGGGTGCTCCTGTTTTATTTGTTAAAGATAAATATGGTTCTATGAGACTTTGCATTGATTATAGAGCCTTGAATAACATCACTGTTAAGAACAAATATCCTTTGCCTCATATCGATGATTTGTTTGATCATCTCCAGGGAGCTCAGTTTTTTTCAAAAATTAACCTGAGATCGGGGTACCATCAGTTGAAGGTAAAGGAAGAAGATGTTCTGAGGACCATGTTTCGTACAAGATATGGCCATTACGAACATGTAGTAATGCATTTTGGGCTAACCAATTCACCTACTGTATTCATGGACTTAATGAATAGAATTTTCCATGGGTTCTTGGATAAGTTTGTGGTGGTTTTCATTGAGGATATTTTGGTTTTTTCTAAAAGTTAAAAGGAACATGAAAGACATTTAAGGGTTATTTTGAAAACCTTAAAAGAAAATAAATTGTATGGGGAATTCAGTAAGTGTGAGTTCTGGTTGCAAGAAATATTACTCCTTGGTCACATTTTTTATAAAGATGGGATAACTGTTGATCCTGCAAAAACAAAGGTTGTTGAAGAATGGAAAAGACCCACAAATGTAACTGAGATTCGTAGCTTCCATGGTTTGGCAGGCTATTACCGAAGGTTTGTTAGAAAATTTTCCTAGTTATCTAGTCCAATGACTAAGCTAAATAGAAAGGGTGTTAATTTTATCTGGAAAAAATAATGTGATGATTGTTTTCAGTAACTGAAAAGAAGATTGGTGAATGCTCCAGTTTTGGCACTGCCATCTAGGAATGGGGAGTTTTTTTATCTATAGTGATGCTTCATTAAAAGGAATTGGTTGCGTCCTAATGTATAATGATCAAGTAATTTCTTATTCTTCACGTCAGTTGAAAACTCATGAGGTAAATTACCCTACACATGATATGGAATTAGATGCTGTTGTTTTTTGCTTTAAAAATTTGGAGGCATCATTTGTATGGAGTAAAGTTTGAAATATATACCAATCACAAAAGTTTAAAGTATATATTCACTCAAAAATAATTTAACATGAGACAGAGTAGATTTCTAGAAGTAATCAAGGATTATTATTGTACAATTCATTACCATCCGGACAAAACAAATAAAATGTCTGATGCTTTGAGTCAAAAAAGTAATGCTTCATTAACAATGTTTCATTTGGAATGTGATCCTTTGGTTAAGGATTTGATGAACATTGGAATATAAGTCATTGGTGTAGGATTTCCTTCTATTTTGTTTTACGTATCAGTGAAATCTTCTCTATTAGACAGAATTAAGCAAGCACAAAATCAAGGCAATGAGTTGTAGAAAAAGGTAGAGCTGGTTCAGAAGTGTAAGTTGCCTGAATTAAACATTGATAATGATTGTGTTTTGAGATTTGGGAAGAGATTGTGTGTGCCTTGTGATTCAAAGTTGAAGAGAGACTTGTTATGTGAAGCTCATAGTTCTCCGTTTTCAGTTCATCCAGGTAGTACTAAGATGTATAGAGATCTTCGGGAGTATTACTGGTGGGATGGAATGATAAAAGATATTGCTGATTTTACTATGAAGAGTTTGACATTTCAACAGGTTAAAGTAGAGTGGCAGTTACTAAAAGGGATGCTTCATCCTTTACCAGTTCTAGAGTGGAAATGGGAAAATATATCCATGGACTTGGTTGTGGGATTTCCGAAGACTCCTCGAGGTAATAATGCAATATGGGTTATTGTTGATCACTTGAATAAATCTGCTCATTTCCTTTCTATACGAGATACTTTTCCCTAGATCAACTTTCTCATTTGTATCTTAAAAATATAGTCAGGTTACATGGAGTTCCCATCTCTATTGTATCCGATCGTGATCCTAAGTTTACCTCTAACTTTGGGAAAGGCCTTCAGAAGTCGTTGGGCACTGAATTAAATTTTAGTACAACTTTTCATCCTCAATCAGATTGGCAGTCAGAATGAACAATTCAGAATTTGGAGAATATGATACTTGCTTTTTCAATGGATTATCAGGGAAGTTGGGACCAACATCTTTCTTTGGTTGAGTTTTCTTATAATAACAGTTTTCATTCTAGTATACAGATGGCACCATTTGAGACATTATATGGGAAACAGTGTCAAACTCCAACTTTCTGGGATGAAGTGGGTGAAAGGAAGATGATGGGACCAAAATTGCTAGAAGAGATGGTAGAAAAAGATCAGTTGATTCAAAAACACATGGGAACGGCTCAGAGCAGGCAGAAGAGTTATGCGGACAACAGGAGGAAGGATCTCTCTTTTAAGGTAGGTGATCATGTTTTTCTCAAAGTATCACCATGAAAAAGTGTGATGCGATTTGGTAAGAAAGGAAAGATGATTCCAAGGTTCATTGGACCATATGAAATTCTTGAGAGAGTTGGATCAGTTGCATACAGAGTGGCTTTACCTCCGAGTTTATTTCAGGTACACAATGTTTTTCATGTTTCAATGTTAAGGAAGTACATGCCAAATCCATCTCATGTTTTGAGTCAAAAGGTAGTTCAGTTAGAAGAGAATCTATCTTATGAGGAACAACTGGTTAATATTCTTGATCACAGAGAGTTGGTGTTGCGGAATAAGGTGATTCATCAAGTAACAATTTTGTGGCAGAACCACATGAGTGAAGAGGCAACATGGGAATATGAAAATGAAATGAGGGATAAATACCCCCACTTATTCGATAAGTAAATAAATTGCGGGAAAACAATTTTCTAAAGGGGGGAGGATGTAACATACCAAGTAAGTAATGAATAATAGATATTATTATATATGTCTATTTATAAATTAGATAGAGTTTTATAGGCTTACAATGAGAATAAATCCAATCTTAAGCATGTAATACTTTAATATTTTTAAAAGATTGTTTTACCGCCTTTTGACGGAGAACCATTTTTAAATATAAATTTTGAAAATTTTATAAGCTATATTTGTCAAAATAAACTTATTCTTTATGATTGGGACATTGAAATTTACTTTGGATAAATTTCTGGTATTTTTCTGATAATGTTCATTTTTTTAATGAATAGTGAAAAGTGTTGTATTTTAATTCAAAACCACTTTTTAATCTAATTTATTTATATAGATAGATTATCTTTTTAATTGCAAATAAATTTAAATTATAATATATTTTTACCTCTTAATCCAATGGTAGTCATTGGAATTAATATCACTTTGAGATTGGACTTAAACGAGTGTCAATCTTTTGATAGATATTGTTTCTTAAAAACAAACTATTTGATTTTACAGTGGGATTTAATTATAAAATTAATTAATGAAACTTATTTTTTATGAATTTGGTAAAATAGACATCATTTTTGAATTCTGAATATCAAATATATCTTAGAGTGAATATTTGGTATTTTTCTGAAAAACCTTAATTTTTGATGAATAGTGAAACCACAAAGTGGTAGTTACAAAAACTGATTTTTCGTTTAAATGGAACTTTACCACTTCTGTGATTTGAATTTCAAAAATACAATATAAATGATTTTAATTATTAAGTAAAATTTTGTTCAATGGGATGAAAATAATTTTTGATGAAAAGTAACTCTTAAGTTTTATTAATCGCGATTAAAGGTAATTAGTGTGATTTAAGGTAAAAATGATATTATAATAAAATGAAAATATGTTTACACTTGTTCTAACCATATTGGATGAGTCATGTCCGACCTATACAACCCATGGGTCTATTTTTGGGACCCCATGGAGCCACTTGGGTAAGATAATGACATTAATGCCTTTTATTTAAAGTAAAAGTAAAAATGACACAAACATGTATTGTTTTACTAAAACAATTTTTACATGGGGTTATACAAGTCAGATATTTGACTATAAATAGTAATTGGAAAGCTAAAAAGATTTCCTACATCATTGTAGTTTTTTATAACTTTTAGACATTAAATAAAATAAATTATTTATGACATCATGATGATGCAATGATTACCACAATATTTAACGATTTAAATAAAATTGAACGATAATGTAAAATCTAAGACCTACACATGGAAAAAACCTATTGTATGGGTGGATTTCGAACTCTTATCGCCTTATCCTATAAATACATCAATGTGGGACCTTTAAAATCTGAAACGCATTTGAAAATAAAGTAACATTTTATACCTTTCCAAGAGTGCCCCTCCTCTCCTCTTATAAAAGGCCCCCACCTCTACCTCCTTACCCACACCTCTCAAGATTTTGGATCTTCCAAGATCTAATAATTTTTTCTCTCCGCATACCTATCCTCATCCTAAAAGCCTTTCCTTATGCAGGAAGCTCTTCAGGAAATCCTTTTGGTTCAAACCAAAGAGAGTTACTCAATTTTAAGGTAATGTCTTCACTTGTGCTCTTTTGTTTTATTTTGCTTCTCCACCCCCTAAAATTATTTTAATCATTTATTTTGTAACAAATACACTATCATAATTATACTAGGATGTATTTATAAGAAGTATTAGATCTACACTTACTCACACCTACATATAATGGTTAAAGATCATACTGTTTCTGTGGATGGTGAATTTCTGCCTCACGAAACGATGATTGTTCAATATTCTTTTAACACCTTAAAAAGTGGACATTAAGATGAAACTATATTTATATATGTATATAATATGTTTATGTTTTCCTTAAGCTTATGTATTTTTCATTTTTGGAATACCTTTATGGTTTCCATTATGGGTAAATGCGATATCTTTATTTTAGGAAGTACGGACTACCGCCCCCTCAAAGTGATTTGATTCGCTAATGCCATATGTGGGATGCATAAAGGATGGGGATAATTATATTATATTTGATATTATACTGGAATTATAATATACCTTTATATAATTATTATTAAATTCCATAAAATACGAAATAGAAATGAAATTAGCATTCATGCGTACGTATGACTTACCGTCTCCATGAACGGTGCATTTCATTTCTTACCTCTAAATGTTATGTAATATTATAAATTCATGTATATACTAGATATATATGATATATATGATATCTACATCATGAATATAACTATGGATATAATGGATACATGAAAAACTTGTAATTATAAAGAGTTTATTTTTGACTCAAGTACCAATGATTGTTAAAACGACCGTTATTAACTTAAATAATTACATAGTGTTAATGACATGGTAATAAGTGATATAAAAGGAATAATGAACTTGAAGAAGGTTATTAAGCAAGTATAAATTAACTCAAGTTTATTATTCAGGAGATTAAAGAACTATTGAGTCAAGTTGGACCTGAGGTAAGGGACTTCGTCTCAATCTCCATTCATTGAGGCATATTTTGTTTTATACACAACTTTCTTTTATACGGTGTATAAACCCCTTTGACTTTTACAATTATTCAAAAGGAATATTTCTTTATACGAATCGTTTACTAAACAATAAAAGGGAATGTTTTTTGTCGTATGTATTTGGTGACAATGACTTCTCCGCCGCCATAACCATTATTAGAGTTTTGGCTTCCCCAACAAGCCATAATTTTTTTTAAAATGAAAAAAATAACATGTTTTACTTTTCTTTTCTTTTGGTATTGAAAATGGTTTTCATAATGTTTTTATTATATAAATGCGTGGTATTGATATCTTGTGATTGAAAGGTGGAAATGTTTTGTTTCCTTTATGCATGGTTTATGTGATACGATTATGTTATGGTTCTTGGGCATTGTTATGAAGACGGGTGGTTCCGTGATAAACTAAGGGCGGGTGAGCCCGATATAGATCTCCAATGCATTGGGTAATGTGAAGGAGTTAAACGTTAAGGTTTCTCCGAAGATATTTAGGGAATATACTGTGATGGGTATTTCAAATGTAACCAAGAGCGTTACTCCCTATGTGAGAATGTTATGAATGCCTCAAGTTACCTTTTATGTCTTATGATTTCTATGATTTATTCATGATTTGATGATGTATGTTAATGTTGTTATGTTTTATGGGTAAAGTATGATTTCATTTATTCTTATGTATACATTACTCATGTTTCCTTTCCATATTTTTATATCCTTTACTGAGCTTTTTATGCTCATCCCAAGTTTTTGAAATGTTTTTTCATAGGTCAAGGGAAAGGTACATTATATGATGATAGTGTCAAAGAAGTGTCAAGAAAGAATCCATGTTTTATTTTAAATTTGTTTCCGTTGATGTAAAAAATGAATACTATCTTTTATGTAACCACTTTGTTTAAATGTGGAATGTAATGCATGTTTTATGATCTAATTCTCTAAAACTCTAAACCTGAAAAGATCCTCAATGTGTATTCTTGAAATATCTCAACATTAAGTAATGTTCAATGCTGAGGCCTTATAAAAACCATGATTCTTATTATTAAATGATGATTCTGTTATTCTAATATATGTGAAATATGATAAAAACAACTTATAAAAACCATCCTACTTGATATATCTATAAACCTCAAATATATTTTTTTTCACTTCCAAAAAAGTCACTAATTCCATTTTTAACTAATCTAAAATTATTTTTCACTGTTAAATAACTTTCCTATTAAAGAGAAATCCTCTTAACTAAAAATTAAACTTTGATGTACTACTATAAAAATAATTTATTTGAAAGATTCTTAAAACCATTTGTAGGTTATTTATATATTTCAAATCTATTCTAGAGTAATTTAAAATATCATTAGTAAAAAAATAAATTAATAAATATAATTCATAAAAATATAATAGATTAATTCCATGAATATATTTGGTGAATTAAATTTTTTAAATGGAATTAGCACAAAAACAAATGTCCTATAACGACACTAGAATGTGGTATTTTGAAATTATTCATTTATCACTCTCACCTAATGGTTTCATCGATATATGACTACATTATTCCAATAGCTATAATATGTTGTCATGTCAAGTAGGTCATTAATTCATATTAAATTGTACAAAATCATTACTGTTACACAATACTACGATCTTAAATTCATAATCAACTATATACTATATTCATCTCTCCTAGTGAACATTATCAATGAACCCCATTTAGTTATATATTGGTGAATAAAACCACATAGGATTATATATTTAATTTAAATCAATTTCTCAAGATTTTTTAGGAAATTTCCAAAACAAATAATATATACACACCCTAATGTAACTCTACTCCAAGATTTATCAGTATCTATTTAGGTAAATTCGAAATATTCTAAGAGATCACATAAAAAATCCATTAATTCTCCAGTAAATTTAATTTCTTCCTCTTCATATTAAAAATGAAATAAAATCACATGTTTAATTGTCATTCATTTAAGATAAATTCACCAAAAAGTGGTATATTAATCATTTTTAGTAAATCCCTATTTATTGTCATCTATATTAGTAAAATTTACCCTTATTTTGTAACAATCAACAGATTATTTCACAAAATGAATATAACCCATGCCATGTATGAGACCATAATGTTTCATATGAAATACGACATAACCTATCCAGAGATTACCTATCTTTATCATAATATCATCCCTATAAATAACTTTTACTAAACACTATGAATCCCTATTAAGAGTATATACCCTCATACGTAAATGACGCATCTTTATTATAATCTCAAATCCTCTCAATACAATTGGTGAAATATATAAATAAAAATTTCAAAAAATAAAATAAAAAAGATTTTAAGGGGATAACAAGAAACA
Source organism: Viscum album (assembly GCA_963277665.1). Lineage (NCBI taxonomy): Eukaryota > Viridiplantae > Streptophyta > Magnoliopsida > Santalales > Viscaceae > Viscum > Viscum album. The sequence goes on from OY728153.1 coordinate 84,893,824, forward strand.
TATAATACCTAAAGCATTATAACTTCATCCTAGATCATCAAATCATTCTAAAATGATTTACATATGTTATCGTGATTCTATAAATCCAAACTTCCTCAAAGAAATCACTAATACCTAAGGAAAATATTGATTCATATGGATTCCATAAAAAATACTATAATTCACCAATACTCCATTAGGTTATTGAAATACTATTTTGTAAATAGTATATGATGATATCATGTTTAATGTGGTGTATCATTTTCTATCACACAACATTTTGATATAGGTTGGACAACATAATATGATAGAAAGAGGAACAAATGATAACCTCAACATTTATATTAATATAATATCTCAATATTTTTTCTTCCTAATAAAAATGAACTATGAACTCCCATGAATCATGAATATGTTGATCTATGCTAATAAACCAAAACCTCTAAGATAAAAGATATTTATAACCTAAATACACATATAACCAAGATCTATTATAATCCTTCATTTAGAAAACTAGTCCTTTTCATGGTTTCCTAAATAAATTTATTTGTTTATAACATGATAGTTTACATCCATATAGTATAAGGGCTTACCTACTATATAATTTAAATGCTCTATCTTCTGTCAAAATATTATACTCCTTACTTAATATTTTTTTAAAAATATTAGTAATATTCTAATTGGCTTATAAAAATTACAATGTACTCTAATACATGTTATTAACACTATTATTTAACCATTATATATTGTTAATTCTAGGATTTAATTGTATCATTCAATAAATTATATAAAAAATAAACCCAAAATTGAATCTTATAATATAAGAAACAACAAGATCACTTAGTGATATCATTTCCTTGTTCTTCGTAATCTATGTAATAAACTCACCTCTAATGGAATTTAGTCTAGCATAATTACTTGAATAAGCTAACATATTACTAATACTACCTTAAAACACCACACTATTGAAATGTTAAATAAATTTCTCACACTCTAGTTTATTAATCTATTGAAATTATTATATGTAATCTCTATACACCTTTGTTGTTATAGATTATACTCTTTGATGAATAACAAAAAGTGTTTTTTACACTCTCACAAATTATACCTGCTGGTTTCAATGTGTGAGAAGAGTAACTATATATTAAGGTGTATTTTATCTAATTTATAGTGAGTATATATCTAATTTCCCTCCCTCAAAATTAATCAAAAACAATACATTATTACAAAAAATATGAAATCATCTTGAAAAAAGGCTATATAATGTATAAACCTGCCCATATTAACATTACCAACCAATAATACACTATTAATATAGTAATAATCCATATAAAATATTTATCTATACTAAAAAATAAGGCATATCTCTGTCTTTGGTCAAATTTCCCTTTATTAACTCAACACAATGTTCAGGTAATAATATAGCCTTACCATGTAATGTAATCCATACCAATACACTCTCAAATATTTACACTATAAACCTATATCTAATACCATTATATAATGATATTACCATACTAGGACTCTTCATAACAAATAAATGATATCTGGAGTAACCCTCAGGTCATACATTAATAGTATTTGGGGTTGTTAAAATTAAAAATGGTTTTAAAACTTATTCATGGGAGGTATTACCCTTGCATTTATTCATAAACTATATAACCATGTATATATTCAGTCATTTAATGATATAAAAAATTTCAAATGAAAACATGAATTATTAAATAACATAAAATTCCATATATTGAATAAAATATAATCTATATGAAAAATTAATTAAATGATCACATGACTACTTCTACTCTCAAGAAGGAAAGCTCATGGAAGAACATACATGAATCTAAACCACTGTTTATTTGATCCTATATGCATAAAAACCATATAAATATATGAGTGAGAATATAAATATACTCTTTAGGTTCATTACATTAAACATTCATGTGTCTATATTAATTAAGAATGTTAATGAATTGGAAATGGACAAATTTATTTTTTATAAATTATGCACAAAAAATTAAAATAATTAAATTCAATAATATAAATATGAAAAGTACTTCACCATATCCATCATTAAATCAGTTAATATTTCTCACATAACCATTAATTTTTTTTCCATAATTCATATTCTACCATGAACATCACCATCAACATCACAATGATAACACCACATAATCAATCTCATCAAATTATCCACACTGATATCGATGGACTAATAACTACAACAACCATCCACTATAGCATATAAAATACTAAAAAATATAAATATAATTATACAAGAATAAAATATAAAAACCATTATGTAATATTTTCTACATCAATAACCATACTTAATTTTTTAGTATAATTTCCCTCAATATGTAAAACTTCCTTTCACTTCATCTCGTCTTACAGATTGATAAACCCCCTTTAGGAAATAGTATATCACTCCTTGCTATATAATCCTCTTGGAATAAAATAACTATTTATATAAAATCTCTATTTTGGGATATAAATCCTTATTTTTGTTGGTCATATATTCATTAATAGATTTTACATTTACCAGGATTATGGTTACTAGTAAGAGAATTATCTTGGTGTATATATAATGGCAGTTCATATCTTCAGATGTAAAAGGACCCTTAGTAGTTTGTTCTATCGATTTCATCAAAGGGAGGTCCATGATATTATGTGAACTCTTAGAATAAATCCTCTTGACTATATGTCTACTAATTTATTTAGCTAATGTTAATAGGGTTAATGAAAATGAATAATTACATTCCATATGGAGGATCTCTATTAATATGGGAATGTGATGCGGCTTGGATGATGGTTTGAGTTTCATATAAAGTTCGTGGGGTTAAAGATAACAATGATTATTTCAAATGTAAAATAAATCCCAGGTACAAAGATTAAAATAGATTTATAGATATATTAAATCCTATTTAATGAAATCATATTGAAAATTTAATTAGTTGAATACAATATGTTTACTTTCATAAAATGAATAAAATACAATGTATTTCTCTTCTTTATATAGGATGACATTTAAGAATCATGCTGATGTATTTTAATATTTTATTAATTTATGTATTTCAATTGAATAAATATTTATTACTTTTTAATGCTTTTATTTAGTAAAAATTTTGTTTTAATGGTTCACTTTATGTAGTGGGCAAGGTGTCTTAAAATCATTCATATGGTATCCTCAGTATAATGGAATTGAACATACAAAGATTTGGTTCTTTAATGTTCTATAATATGTGAACATCTAGTTGTATAATGTGTTTAATTCTATTGGTTCTATCAGAAGATAATGTGATAGTGTATTTTTCTCAACAAATGGTATTACAGTGAGGTTATTCAATATTCAATCTTCACAATAGTAGTAGTAGACGCATGAAATCATATGAAAAGATGATATAGATTGGTAACATCAATGGGAGATATTTCAGATTCTAGTGGTTTCATATAAAATATTTTCTCAACAATGATATTTTATAAGTACCATTAAGTTTGTTAAGCTTAAAAAATAAAGATGTTAGATTAGAAAATTGAAGATAAAATATCTTATTGTCTTGTAAGAATGTCATTAGATGAATTATAGACGTCCATTTTTTGAATAATAAAACAGTGATTTATTTTAAGAAGGATTTTGAATATATATGTATAAAAACTCAACAAAACTTGATAAAATATTTATGATGTAATGTATTTTTGGTTTAATATTGTAAGAAGTAAGATATGTAGTACATAATTATAGTGAAGAAATCATTATCCATGGGAAGCCTGAATAATTAAATGTAAAATTTAGGGGTGATGTATGTAAGTTGATTCTAATATATTCACATCCAGAAAGACTTAATGTTATGTTTATTATGTTTGTTAATGCTGGTAGAAAATATTTTTCGTGTCTGATGATATCAAGATGTTGGTATTGAATGAGTAGTATAATAAGAGGAAATTTAAGGCACTATATAGAAGTTTCCTTAATTTTTATAGATATGGGTCATCACCATGTAATAAATATAAAAAGGAACCAATAAAGTATATTTCTCATGAAAGAAGGACTAATTAGGTTCATCCCAGCACAACAAATTGGAAATGTGGAATTTAAGGGAATATCAAAAATAATTTTAAGTGTTATAAGATGAAAACCATAAAACCATTGATTTCCAAAATATAAAATTTCATTTGAGTAAAAAAGGTGAAAAATTCTTGATGGAGATCCTAAAGACATCAATAGAATTTTAGGGGATGGATTTTGAAGAATCTATTCATCCAACATATGAAGATGTATTCATGCTCAACTATTTATCTATGATTTTTTTGAAAAGATAATATAGTGTAAATGAGGCTTTAGAAGCTATTGGAAAATAAAATATCAATATGTAGATGAATAATATGGGATTAATTATTTTAACGGAATCTCTTTGAAACCCATACTTATGGATAAAACATATTTATGTTTGGATACTGAATAATGATATCTATAGAAATAGTTTTTAAAATGGCATCTAGAAGGTTACCAGAGTATCAATGATATTGGTGTAAGGTGTTAAGGATAGATCTCGTAACATGATCAAAAATTATAGTGGGGATACCATTTTGAGAATTGTGACTTTTAAATATTTGGTTGTTTGGGTATATAGATTTGGTCACTATTTTCAGTGGAAAATGATCATTTTATCATTAAAATGGTTATTGTTATTTTTCCACATGCTAATTTGGGTGTGTAAATATAGCATGTTAGTAAAGTGTAGAATGGTGTCTTTCATGTTATATGGACAGAAGCATATGAAACTAAAATTGGATCTTATTCACCTAGTTGTTTATCATTTTTCCTCTATTCATAAAAAAAATATTTGAACTTTGATATATACCATTCATTGGTGAATCTTCTTGAAAAGTACGTATATAATTTTTTATTCATAATATTGATATTTTCAAATGTTTATTTAATGAAACCCATTTTAGGAATAGGAATATATTTCAAATATGAGGTGAAATAAAATATAAAATAACACTAATTTTATGGATTAAATCTATTAAATCTTTTGAATAAATAAGTGAATGAGGAGTGAAAAAAATTATATAAAACTCCACTAGAAAATGGAGTAGATAAAATAATAAATTTAAAAATAACAGATAAATTTAATAGTATGAATTTTCACTCATCAATTTTTAATTTGATTTAGGTAGACTCGGTCAACACATTTTCATATCTCATCAACATAATTCAATTATATATAGTTGTGTAGGAACTTTCATATAACTTATTTTCTTGAAAACAACTATAATTTATTCATCATAAATACTTTGATATTTTACTATATGTTCTTGTAATGGATATTGATAGAGATAAACATAAAGAAAAATTCATAATGGTATTTTTAGTCAGTAATAGAGATTAATGTTTTGAATATTGACTATGTGGTATTGAGACATTATAAGTCAATATGAGTATAAATGTTCTCGGTAATGGTAAAATTATATATAAAGATAAAAAATTGATGGATATAGAGGTTTAGGAAAAATAAATTGTTATGTATCGATTATTTAGAGTAGGATTCATAATGTAATTAATATTTAATGTAATCTTACGTGTGTAATTAATATAATGGAATATTATTTCAATTTCTATAAATAGAAATTAACGAAAGATAAAGGGATGATGAAGCTCGATTCTGAGCACCAAAGGTCTGATATCTAAATTTCTAAGTACATATAGATTATTTAATAGAAGGATGAGCTGAAGATATCATCACAATGCATGAAATAAATTTGAGGATTTCATCCGAGGATAAAAATCAATTTTTAAGATTTTACACTAAAATAATCTTTATACACTAAATGGATAATGAGGTGTCTTCAATGAATAAAGAGATATTTTGAATTGTTGGGAGTAATATATAAATAAAAAATTCAATACATTAAAGGTCAAAAAAATGGAAAATGGATAAACATATGGAAGATAAATTATTGGTAGAAAATAAGTGGGTATAATGGTTTAATAAATTATAAGATTTCATGACAAGACACAGAGAATGGATTCTAATAATGTATTTTTCATAAGATGGAGGATTTGGTTTCCCATATATTTTATCACTTGTAATTAATGAATCAACTATAAAAACTTATCTAAGAAGGGATACAGAAGAAGATCTATGTGTTGAATAGATTATTGAAATAAAATATTTACTTCATGGTGAAATTGATGGAAATTTTACCAAATGTATCCAGTATAGCTCAATGATTTTGAGAATTTAAATTTGGAATTAAAATTGAAGAAAAATCTATATAGACTCTATCAAGAACCAGGATAGTGGAATTAGAATTTTGAATCATTGATTTTTTAAGATGGAATTAATAAATTTAATTATGATCAATAATATTAAAAAAATAAATATAATGGTGGAAAATTCTTAATTATTTAATATGTCATTAAGATGTTTCTAGATGTGCCAGAAATTAATGATTAATTTATATAGAAGTTTTATGATGGATAATCTCTTGTATGTAAAAAAATTATTGTGTATGAGGATCAAAAGATATAAGAATGTTATAACCTTAGTGTTGTAGAGAAAGAGTGCATCCAAAAGATCGTGAAAAGGTCCAGGATAATCAAATTCAATCAACTCTCAACTCTTTTTTTGAACTTTTTAATAAATTAAAAGCCATAAAAACTATAATAAATGATGAGAATAAATCATTGGATAAGGTTCTATATGCTTATCAGTTATGAATATTAATGTATTCTTTGATTTATACTCATCCGTATACATCTTTTTCAATTGGTATTATAAGACATTATTTATAAAAACCGAAAATATGACATAGGGAACTGTAATAAATATCCTTATATATATAAATAAAAAGATTTATATATCATAGTTCATTGGGGAGTAAGATCCATTACATGTATTTTTTAACTCAAAAACATTGGAGATTTAGATATCTGGGGAATTAAAAATAGATTCACTTTTATTAGTGGATTAATAATAGTTAGTTTTATGTAATGACTATATATTATCCTTGTGTTATATAGAAATGAAGATGAGTATGTACCTATAATATATGTAAGGAATGACATGGTTTCGTTGAGTAAATTATTGAATAAATTGTGAAAATTTTAGGGATAAGGTATTATTTCCTATGATAGCTAAAGTATTGTCCACATGTCCAAAAATATATTTACTTATGAAATGATGATGAATATAGAACTAATATACTATTTCATTAGACACATGTAGAAGTAGTAATTGTTTTATCGCCACATGATATTTGGTATCAGAAATTCAAAAGACATGTTACCAAAAACATTTATTCATTAAATTTTGAAGTAGTAAGATGCCTTATCAAGGCTCAATTAAATGGAAGGTGGTTGGAGAAACACTGTTTTTATTGAATGCTGGAAGGAATTTCACTGAAGAGTTACCTTTGGAATCCCCCTTGAATAAGTATCCATGTATGATTTTGTTAGGATATTAATAGTAGTTTTAGGTTTCAAGATATTTATAGAATAGTTTTATGATTAATTGGATTACATTTATTTTAGGATGTCTGGAGTCACTATAAAGATAGTTGTAGTTTTTCTCTTTAGATACAATAAGACCATTAGAATTTTTCATTAACGAAATTAATGAGTGGTAAAAAATGTTTGGATAACTGTCTATAAAGATGTGTATTAAATAATAACTCAATTTTTTTTTGTATAAACATTTATGTTTAATTTTTTTAGTGGAAATAAATAGTGACCTCCAATATAGAGTCTTTCTGTGAATATAGAAATGTTTTGTGTCCTGGAAGACCTGTTGAATTACAAGAAAATGATTTGAGAACTGATGATAACACTGCATCTGACATATGTAAATTAAATATCAATTACGTATAGTTAAATATATTTTTACAAATCTAATAATTTCAAATGGAATATTAGTGACTAATTTTTAGTTCAATGGAATCATCATAATTTAGTATAATTTAACAAAATCCATGGTGTTTCTCCCATGTATTTAGTTCAATATTTCCTATGAACATTAATATCGAATGTTCTTTTCATAATTTATGTGTTTTTATTTCCTACATTTCACATTTCTTTTAATTATTTTACCGTCATTATTTTTTTTGTGTTGTTATCGATTTCTGATTATTAGGGCGCCTGCAATTTCTACTTTTGGTGCACATCGTCGAAAAGATGATAACTATTTAAGGTCTGGTTTTTCACTATGTTCTTTTGTTTATTCATATAGTTATGTGATTCATGGAATTTTACTGGTTATATCTAATAATGAGAAATCATGTTTTTTACATAAAAAATATCAACTTATTTATAAATATCATAATTCACCTGAAATTCATCAAATTCACATAAAATGATCTATTATCTAATTATGTTATTATTAATATCACAATACAATATTTTATGGAATAATAATGATCTTAAATTTTTTTTAGTCTCCTCCATAAATACCAAGTTTTCTTTTTTCATAATTTAAAACATTACTCGTGTCTTAGTAATCAAAATTCATTATTGCCTCTAAATTGACTATTTCAAAATAGAAAATCTAATTTCAATATAACCATTGTAGAATGTCATTAATTCATCTTCACAGAATCATCTAATAACCTAATAGAGATTTATTTATGGTTTTTAGAGAGATTCACATGATATAATATCCGGTTATATTCCAATAAAAATCCAATATACACCTGATGTCAAGAAGATAAAGGGGAAAGAAAGTATTAGTTTACATGGCCACCATGACAATTTATCATGACTCTATATAAAATTGGATTAGACAATATATAAATTACAAAACACCTATATGATCAACTAGGTGAAAGCGATGGATTCACTAGTTAGTGGTATGAACCTTTTAATCATTTGAAAAAAACCTTGTGTATGTTATTATTTTTTCTCGTGAAGAAACAACATAAACTGGGTTTTAAACCAGAATGTGATGTAACCCTCATGTCATTTAGAATGGTCCTATAATAAAGTTAATATAATAAATATTAAGATATTCTAAAATAAATAAGTGGTTTTTTTCAATAAGCTATAGATTATATCCTCTCCTTGGATTCCAAAAAAATTTCAGAACATCAATTTTAATAATCATTCCAAGATCATTATAAAAAAACAGGATTTCAAACACATGAATATTCATGTTTTTATAAATAATATATTCCTAAAAATATAAGTATATTCATCACTGATTCGATCATTATTAAATTTTATCATTGGAAAATAAAATATTAAATCACCATATATGACATATATGATAATATTCAAACTAATCTTTCAACTAAAATGTTTAAGACATAATTTATTCCACCATCACAAGGTCTTTTTCTAATAATCAATAATTTCCCCCACCTTTTCCAAAATTATTACACAACATTACAAAATAGAAATCATCCCAAATTCACAATAATCTATTTTAGGTTAAAATGCCTCAGCAACAAACAAAATTACCATTAAAAGTATTGATAGTCCATGTAAACATATAATTATATCATCTAATTATCTTTCCACATACCTTAATAGACCATGAAATAAGTAATCTCTAAGATTATATTGAGTAAAAAACTTATAATGGTGTTTTTGTATGGAAAATTCAAATTAGATGTCAAAATTCCACCCCATCATGTGTGTAATCATTGTTAAAAATTAATATATATAATATATTTTGAATTTCCATTCAAACAACACTATTGAATAATTAACAATGAAAGAAAATTTTTATTGACTATGGAATATTACACCTCAATAACTTATTATATTCCATTTGATCATACAATTTTTTAAAATTAATTATTTATTAATATAATTTTAAAACAAATTTTTGGAAAAAATAAATTCCACTAAAACCCATATTTATCAAAAAAATTAATTTACAAAAAATATTAAATAAAAAATATACCAAATTGGAAAAATCTCATTTATATCAAATTTCATGATCATAATTTTATTTTTGTGGCAATAAATTTCTCATTTTACACATCATAGTTAAAATAGATAAAATAAACTCAAACATTTTAGAAAGAAAAGACATTAAATTTCTAAATAACTAATGTATGATAAATATTTTTATATCATAGTCTAATTATACTAATTTGGATAATTATAATTATTATAGATATTTATATATCTATGTTGGTCACATAATATAGTGTTGTAATATTTTATTCACATTTTGCATAAAATTCCACAAATCACACCAAAGTACAATATTCTACCACTATTCTTCAACTATTGCTAAAATAAATTTTTTATTGTTATATATTTACAAAACAACATAACAATTATCTTATCCATTTTTGTTATCTTCTAGTAAAAAAATTCTTATTGATATTATGTTGAGAAATTTAAAACAGAATTTCAAATCTCATAGAAGTAGTAATAATTCGTTCTCAATGGATTTCCTCTCACATTATTTGATCATATATCTTAAATATAATTCATCATTATAATAATTAAAGATACATGGAATAATATTTTTAAATATCTACATAAATACAAAATAAATATTATATCATAAATTTCAATCATTTGCAGGAATAATGTATGGTCGGTTTAACCACCTACATAAAAGGTGTTCTTCTATAATTTTCACCACATTATTGGATGGTAAATAGTAATTTACTATTGTCAAATATATAAATGAAAATAAATTTATGATTCTATAAAGTCTCTATAATAGTTAAATTAAAATTAAAATTACAGATAAAATAACTTATTTTCATATGTTAAATCCCTGTGAATAATCTATTAAATATTTGTTTAGAAAACCAGAACTGTACATACTGTAAAAAAAAGAAGTTCAAAAGATATTTTAACATTATGACCCAACCACCAAAAAAATTTTATATTATATAAAAAATAAAGAAATGGGTAATTATATCACAATATTGAATTAATTAAGTAACTCTCAAAATACGATTTTTATAGTGACAAGGTTCTATAAGAAGTACAAAATAAAAAATATTAATTTAATGTAAATGATTAAAAATACATAAAATAAATATGGATTAATTTTTATAATAAGTAATTCATATATTAATTTTAGAAATATAAGATATTTCTGTTAATTGGAGTGAAACAATATGAATGGTAAAGGATCATCATTATAATTTTTTCTCTCCTTCCACTCTTTTAATTGAATATTCTCCTTTTATAATAATAATCTTTTAAATTTTGTATATCACAACATTTTGAGTTATTTTACTAATATTATCAATTTATAATTTTATTTAAATTATTCTTACAATTCCTTTTCTCTCTCTTTGATTTAATACTAAGTGATGTCTCACAAAAATTTTAATAAACACGTTTTTTTTTCAATAGGTTAATCGTGTCGTGTTCGATTTTTTTATATATAGTCATTTTTCACCATGTAATTATATGATTCACAAATATACATGGAAATTTTCTGATTTGATATGTGTTATTTTGATTTAACAATGATGTTTATATATTATATAATGTTATATATAGGAAATGGTCAGTGAGCCCAATCTGCACTGTTATGATACCATGAAATAATGTCTTGTCTTATTATTTTGACGTACTATTGTTTATGAGCCACATTTCTATTTCATGTTGCTAAATTTTCAAATGATAATGATTTTATTATGTGTCTAATTTTTCCCCTTAATTTCATTTAATTTAATCATTATATTTTACCTATCATTTTCACATACTGGGTTTTTATATGGCCCTTTCCTTTTATTATACATATGAAAATATACTGTTTAACCTCTCATAAGAGTATAATGTGTTCATGAATGGATTTTAACGAAGGGGTGAAAATATTTTATATATTTATATTAATTTGAAACCTATTATATATAACATATCTAATGAGATTTTAAATTTTTGATTTTAAGGTTATTTACTACTTTAGTTATAATTTAAATTTATTATAATTTAATATAATAACCAGTATACAACATATATATTGTAAATATTTTATTAAAAATACTTCTTTACGACCCTAAAAATTTATATATTTACCAATCCATTCAAATAGACCTATTTTTTCCATACTTTCAAAAATATTTTATATCATAAAATCAATGGTGGATAGCATGATTAGTCTTTTGTGAGATAAATAATCTATATATTTCTTAAAATTATACTATTCCTCTTGAAATTTTGATTCAACTATAGAATATATTGTTGGTTTCTTTATAACATAATGTTTTTATTAAAAATTTGAAAGAAACATAATGTTTCCAAAATAATCTAATAATTAATTCGTTTAATTTATCATTTTAAAGGATATATATTGATACCCCACTGGTTTTCATGTTAATCCCCATTATAATACATAACAAAAAATTTATTTTGATTGAGTATCAAATTTTACAAAAAATAGCCATTAAATAAATTTATTGAATATTCTCTTATAAAATGATAACCCCTTAATCATATGTATATGTACTACAATATTATTATTTCCCTATAATTATAAATATATTTTCATTTTCTCTAAAAATAGTTCTATTTATATAGATTTTTGTTCAAATTATGTCACATATGGCTCCTGGATGGTAAAGAAAATAACAATATACATGAATCTTGTTGATAAATCGTCTAAAATACATTATGTTATTTATATTATACTAGTATAATTTATTATTAAACTATAAAAAATCTCTATTTGGATTACCATTATATTTTATGGATTTCACATGAATTTTCCTGGCTCCAAAATTTGGTAAGACAGTCTCATTTAGAAGTTCAAGTTCTTAATAATTGACTTCATTTGAAGGAATGAACAATATTTTAATATTTATAGTGCCATATATCTCTAAATTTTATTTCGATATGTATCTCATATACAATTAATGTCATAAAATCCCTTTGTTTGTGCTTAATTTATTGATTTTATTTTTTCATTTGATATATATTCAATAAAAATAATATATTTTGAACACATTAATTTATATATCATGTTCTATTAATAATTTTATTAATTAATTCATATTAAAAAATTTATGTGTATTATTCAAAAATATAACAAAATAATTCAAATGAAAATGGTTCATGAAGCTAAATTATCTTATGGGCATAAAACCAAAACAAACTAAACTTTTACTCTTAAACATATAATGTGTTTCAAGTGGTCATTCCCAATATTTTATAATATATACTAAACGTATAAATTTATAATAGCTTTCAAAAACTACACTATAAATATATAAATAATAATTATTTATTAAAATTATTATATTAAGTTTATTTATAATTATATTATAATATATAATGAATCAACACATCGGAATTATAAAAAATCTAACAATTAATCTTGGTTAAAATTTTCAAAATCGGATGTGTTACCTGAATGAAATAAAGTAAATGAATGTAATGATATTTTTCAATAATTATTTAAATATTTAAAATAAAGTTTTCTAATTTTACAATAAGAACATTTCGTATATTAAGAATATACAAAATATTGTATTAAAAATGAAAATTCCATAAATAAATTATATAACATAAAATTATTTTAGAGCATATAAAAATTTAAATAATCATTAATAAAAACATTTATAACTCAAATATATATTATGTTTCATTATATATTATTTAATATAAACACTTCATATATATATCTATATAAATAACATAAATTTAATAATTTTATATTGCTAATTTACATGGTAAATAGTAAACCGTACTAATATTTCCAATATGATATGATTATTAAATATTAACACATAATATCTTATATATAGTTCCAAATGAAAGCCATATATTTCATTTTGTTAAATATAGTTTTTTTACAATACATCTTTTAATATACTTCATGTGTAACATATTTTATTTACCTGAAATATCCAATTTCTTCAGTACAAATTTTTATGTTTTGTAGTCATTTGAATATGGTATTGTGATAAGTATCATTTAAAAAAATATTTTCAATATTAAAATTTCTTTTTTATTGAACATAATAATTTTCATATAAATTATTTCCTAAATAAAAGTAAAATTGAAATTATAAAAGATCCATAATATAAGAGTAATTAATTGTTGAGACATACTCATCATAGTATTTTTGAAACACATAGAATAAAGTTAGTTGGGGGATCAATCCCTCCCCAAGAAATTTAGAAAATATTTCCTTCAATGGGTGGTTTCTCCATCTCATTCATTTGGTACCCTATCACTTTCTTCTTACCTAAGAATCCCTAGGAGTTTTCCTTTTTAAGTGATAATCCTAAATCGGGAATATAATTTTTTTTTATTTCCACAATAGATAGTATTTTAATGACATTATAATTCATAAAGGGGAATCCACAAGTTCTATTCTACTCTTTCACCCAACTACCATCCTCTATAGAAACTCTAATACTTCTATTGATCCTCTATTAGTAGCTTAATCAGGTAGGAAATCCACTTTTGAAAGTGTATCTTTTTTTATTATTTATGATCTCTAGTGACTCTTTCATAAATAGACATGATACATAAAACTCATTTATGTATAATGGTTTTGATTTTCTCTAGTTTTATATTTATAAATTAATTCATAAAATTTAGAAAATAGGTACTAAGACAGTGTGATATTCTGAGGCCCGGTGTTCCTAGAAGGATATGGTGAAAATGTTATGAATTAATTAAAGCATGTGAGCAGTTTCATCTTTAAATTGGAATCAATTTTAAATGTATTCCTGGATTTGAAATATGAGGGGGGGCATTTCATTTAGAGTAGCTATTTTTGCTTAGACGAGGCCTAACATCGACTAGCACTGGTTGACATTGAATGTTAGAAGTTGGAAATAATGGTCATTTAAATATTTTAATAAAAATATTTTATTTCAAAATGCATTGGTGTCTTTTAATTAAGGCCTATTTTCAGGATTCCAGGGTTATCATCATAACCCTATAAATTCTTCAAAGACAAGCATATGGAAACATCTCCAACAAACTATGACGAATATCGGTGGATTGGTTATCGATGATGACACGAAACCCTATAATTCATCAACAACACACCCATCCTCCTTGAAGGATGTTGATCTCATTGTGATTTCCTCTTTTTCCAAATTTCATTTCTTTTATTAATGCAGACTGATCCACAAATAGATTATCCAATGGATCAACTGTATGATATTGGAGGGAATATTTTGGGAGTTAGGGGTGTAAAATATAATCTATTTCTAACACAAATTCCTTAGAAATAGTATGTTTTCCAAGATCTCTTGGCCAATGACGTTAAAATTTTGTTGTGTGCATTTTTTTCTTCATTATACAATTCTTTTCTATTTTAACCCTATTGTTCTCACCTCGATGTTTCCGGGTGGTTATAAGCACAATCGTATCCCCAAGGAATAACCAGCCATATCATTCCTGAAGTAGTGAAGATCGTGACCTAAGGATCGTAGATATGGATCCTTTTTAACAAATAGAGCACAAGAGAAACAGGGGTGACCCACGGAGGTTGGGATACCCGTGGCGGTGGCCACGTGTGGGTGGAGGATCGGATAGCAGTCGCACCAGTAGGGAGTGTAAGAGTAGGAGGTGGTATCTAGACCACACAGGTGGTGTGGACAAAATGAGTAGGACCCATATTGGCAGAAGTGGTGGGTGGTGACTAGGGGCGCAACCAGGGGCCTCAGCGGAAACAATTTAACGTGGCTCGAAGATGTGTCAGACAGAACGAGTTAAAGTAGTGGGGAAATGGGAACTGGTGGATGAGGTGGGATTCTAACTGAAACGTGGTCTTTTACCACGTTGATTGGGGGATATGGCTAGCCATGTAGTCGAGAGATCACATGGACTAGAGGGACGCAACCAGGGTGGGGCACATCCGGCGGAGCAAGGTCGACGAGTGCGACACGGGCCAAGATGGAGAACCCAACCACTATCTTGCGGCCCATCGGGCCATGCCTGTTCATGAAATCCCATATCAATAGGTTTGGGTTGGTTCTACCGAACCTAGAAGAGTCTGGTTGGGCATACTAAGCTAGACCCAAAAAGGGACCTTTTAACTAAATTAACCATATAATTCAAACTGTGTGTCTATTTGATGATCTGTTTGCAGATTTGTAACCCTTGTGATAATATTTTACTTTTTAGATATTATAAGTGAGTTTTTGTGGATATTGGAATACGACATGTTGTCTTGAAGATTTGGTTCTCCCATAACATGCATGCTATGGGTAGAATCTTGTGGCTGGCTGTGACTTTGTGATCTTGGTGACTATGTGAACTTTGTGACTATGTGACGTGGGGGATTTCTAGCCCATTCACTCTCTGTGCTCCATGGACTTTCTATGTTCCATCGACGCTCCATGCATCGTCGAAGCTTTGTGAACCATCGATTCCCTAGGATTCATCCCCACTCTGGGCACCATCGACACTCCGTACTCCATTAACACTCCATGTGTCATCATTGCTTCATTCTCCATTGGAACTTCTACTATCATGGAGACTAGGAATTCTGTGGTCTCCAACAAGAAATCCATTTCTTCGTGCTTTAGAATTATACCTGTGTGAGCTGACCGTATTGAATGTACTTCATGTGTTTCCTTTGTCATTTACTTAATGTGTTTCCCTTATGGTATAAATTTTGTATTTATCAGTGGTATTTTACATTGCGGTTTTGGGGTCCCTACTAAGTTTTGTTTCACTCACCCCTACTCAAGATTTTCCAACATGTGTCATGTATTGTGAAAATGATCGATACATTGATAGATTCCTTGGTGGAATGGGTCTAGGTGGTGTTTTAAGAGAGACATGATATAAAAGGTATGATATTATGGATTTAGATAACTATATTACACTTACCCTAAAGGTATGGTCTTCTATGGGTCAGTATCAGGAACTGATTCTTTCATGTTGGAAGACATTTCTTTTACTGGACATTTATTCTAGCCATGTTTAGTTTCCAGTTTTCATAATATCGTACTCTATGGTTGTTATTCTAGTCTATCCATGCATTAACTACATAGTTTTTTAACATATAATAATTTTTGGGACCATAGATGTGTCTGTGTGTACAGGTGCTTAGGAAAATGCCTCCCATTTTTGGGATATTCCTACTCAGTTCTAGTCACCAGCCCCTGTCCTTCCAGAATTAGTATTGGGACAGTCACGGAATACACACCTCTGTGACACATTGTTAAAAAGTGGTATCAAAGGTGTTCGGTTCTACCTAAAGAAACAGTAGTCTATAAGATTGGTTTGGGGAAATAGTGTTAAGTGTTTTGATTTTAGATTTCAGGCCAGGGACTCTATTGTTGTTGTGGCAGATGACATATCCATACACTAGGGAAAAGAATTCTGTTTTTCTACTCCACACATGAAAAAACAAGTTGTTGGAAATAAATTGTACATGCTTTATATAAGATTTTGAGTGAGTTCCCATGTCCTTCTTGAGTCCATGCCATCTCACCAAGTATGATATATTGAATGTGGTGAATATTTATATACTTCCAGATGCCACCACGTAGACAACCATATGGGTTCTGATGCATGATCACATGGAAGATCCAATTAGCGATGAGGCATCGGTACAGTGACTATTACAATAGATAGGACCCCAAGTGGTATACCAGTGATACCACCACCCTGAGGAAAGAATTTACTACCAGCTCTACTAGTAGAGGATGCACATAGGCTAAGAGAATTTTATGGGTTTTAGAGATATATAACTATCAAGTTTATGGTGATCGAGACCGCTAGGTAGTTGAGGATTGACTGGAGGTGGTTACTCATGAAGATCCCATTCAAGATTCAATTATTGCTAATAGGGGGAGGGATGAATCATGGATATATTTTTATGTTTCCTTCTTTTATACAACCCTTTCCTCCTGTTAAAGATTTTTTTCCCTACTGAATGCACACAACCATAGGAACTCAATATTCACAAGGTTCACTACTCAACAAGAGTATATATGCCCTTAGTATGGTACAAAAATAATCTCATACCACACAATCAACTAGAATAAAGTCCTTTGATGAGGAATAAAATTAGTATGATATGCCCTTTCACTTGTTTAGTACTTGGGAGATAATCCTCAAGTATGTGTGCACCCTCTTAGCACAAATACTGTAAAGCAATATCATTGTGCTTTTTGACAAACATTATCAAATATGATCTTTGAAACCAACTCTTCTCTTTCCTATCCAGAAGATGATAGGAACTACTTGGAATTTGTAATGATACTTAGTCTTATACCTCATTTATATATTGATCCACATGAAACCACTTCTCAATTAATTTGGGTACTCAAATATTTAGATCGCAGAGCACCTTCGTAAATCTCCTTCACGAAGTGCCCAGCTTCATATATCACTCTAGTATGAAAAGTTCTATAGTTCACATAGATCACTAAGATCACAGAGCTACCTATTTTTCAAATCACAGATTGGTCTTTGTGAAGTTCACTTGTTTCGCAAGGCTCGGTAGCTCACCACAAAGCTCATTTCCTTTACGTATCTTACTTCCTTTGCAAATCTCACTTTCTCCATGAACCTTCTTCCCAGTATGAGAGATATATAATTCTCGTTATGTTTATATAATTTTATCAAGGGGGTAGGGTTCTATTTATAAGAATTTTCCACCGACTCTAGAACCTTCTATACACCTCAGCGAGACGTCATCACCAAAATGCAGAGCTCTGAAATTTCAGAAAAAATGCACACTATTTCACAAAGCACCATGAATATTTTCTATATTTGCAATGTTCATCGTAATAACAAAGTGTTCCATAAAATCATTTTCTCCACTTTTATTCTCCTTCTTCCTTTGTTCCACCGTAATGGTCTACTCCCAATTCTCACCACCATCACCGTGCTTTCTTGCAAATCTCTTCACATCTACCATTCACGAATCTCATCATATTCATGATGCACACCATCAACATTTTTCATGTCTTCGAGAAATCTACTTAATGAATCCAATATTCATGAAATTCCAGCCTTTTCCATGTTTTTATGAGATAATCAAGGAAATATCCTTTTCTAAATGCTATCCCCACTCTAAATTTTGGACCCCAAAAATTTAGAAAACACCTAAAAACTATGACACCATAGACACCTACTTATTCCAGACCGACCATAATGATTGACCACATATTTTCTCACCCTTTATTTTATAATATCCCTTAGCATTCCAAAACATGATGGGGGTACTCAAGCGATCTCTTCTAGTAAAGATATTTCTGGTGGAGAAAACACCGACAATGGGAGCTACCACCAAGAATCAGGTAGCTGAATCTTTGGTAGCAGGTATCCAATAGCTGAAACATGGATCTAAGTAGATCAGATAGTTTAGGGGATGACCCAAATACATAGGGGAAGTTGTTTGAGGCTCCCAGGGAAAGGCGAGTCAATGAAAGGATAAGTTGTGTTTTTCATTGGGTTTCCAGGGATATCTTGCTATATATTGTCACACTCCTTGTTCAACTGATTAGAAGATGGTTGAGGGAACTCTGAGGGAGAGTAAAAGGAAGGAAAAGGGTAGTACACTCAGTTCCAAATGTGGTAGAGAAGCATGAAGGACCATATGAGGAGGGAAGAGGTGCAAGGTACAAGCACCACCACCCCTAGGTTGTCCACCACAAGCTCAGGGAGCTAGTGGATATGTATGAGGACAAAATTAGGTGATGGATTATTATGAACTTGGAACTCCAAATATTATTGGGGTACAATCTATGTATTTTCCACCTTAGATTCAGTTTTGATAGACATAGATTCCCATCACCCATCTCTCACTACGAACCTTGTTTGAGACTCGATGATTCCAATGGAACCCATAATTTGATCCCAACACATAGAGACTCTTATAGGGAGATACATTATGATCAAAAACTAGTTCTGATAGTTTTCCCTTACTATAGGGGGTGATAGTTTCAGTTGGGATCTCTTGGTGGTAGTGTCAAGGCCTTACGACATGGTTTAATGAATAGACTGGTTGTCCACAGTTCATTCCCAGATTAACTGTTTTAGGTGTAGAGTGTGGTGTGTCCATGGAAATGGGACCTGGTTCTCCCTTATTGGTGAAAGGGAAACACATGTAGTGAAGTATGGACTTATTCATAGATGGTTTCATCTAATTTCCAATTAGATGGATAGCCTGACCCTCTAAATCATAGATGAGATGAGTCCTTAGTTTCTTATAGTGGTCGTAGAGTGTGAGGAAATCATTCTGGAAGATGTTGCTGGAATACCTCCTCTTGGTGAGGTTGATATCAACATTCATATGTACCTCAAGAAAGAATTTGTATCTACACATCCATATTAGAGGGCTCCCACAAAGCTTTATGAACTGAGGGTATAGTTAGAAGACATGTAGATGAAGGGATTTGTGAGGCCTAATTTTTCACCCTTGGTAGCTCCATTGTTTTTTCTCAATATAGAAGATGGGATCTTGAGGATATGTGTGGACATCCAACACATAAACCTGGTGACCATTAAGAATAAGTATCCCCTTCCAAGGATTTAGGACCTCTTTGATCAGTTGAATGGAGTGAGGTGGTTCTCAATGATAGACCTCGGAGCTAGATATTATCAGCTTCATGTATGAGATGAGGATGTATCAAAGGTATCATTTAGATATCGATACGGCCACTATGAGTACATAGTGATTCCATTTGAAGTGAAAAATTCTATAGCAGTGTTCATCAGACTCATGAATAGGATTTTATATCATTACATAGTCCAGATTGTCATGGTCTTCATTAATGAAATCGTAGTTTACTCAGTGTTTGAGGTGGAGCATGCGATACACTTGAGTATGGTCCTAGACACACTCTAAGTGCACTATCTTTATGTGAATCTCTCACAATTTCAGTTCTGGATCTGGGAGGTCAACTATTTCGGACACGTCATTTCGGAGGCAGGATTTGCTGTAGATATGACTATGATTGAAGAAGTACTTTCATGGGAGACACCCAAGATTATTATTGATGTGAATATATTCCTGGGTTTGGTTGTGTACTATCAAATGTTTTTACCCAAATTTTATAGATTAGATTCACCATTAAAGGCCTTGAAATTGAAGGGGAATGCTTTAAAGTGGACAATGAAGTTCCAGTAGTGGTTCCAGGAGTTGAGGCAATGATTGATGAGCACTTCCATCTTGAGATTACCAGAGTAGAGTGTGGATTGTGTAGTGTTCTGTGATGTATCAGGGGCTAGTCATGATTTTATCCTAATTTAGGGGAAAGTGGTGAATGCCTATGGTTCATGCCAGTTGTGGAAGCTTTATCAGAACTATGTAACCCATGATTTTGAGCTCACAGAGCTATTCATCGTATTGAAGGTGTGGAGACACTACCATATGAGCAAGAAGTTATTCATCTAATCAGACCACAAAATTCTCAAGTATATCTTCTATCAGAATGATTTAAACTTCAGATAGATGAATTGGATAGAGTTCCTCCACTACAATGACATAGAGATAGTCAATATTTCGGGGAAGGGGAACGTGGCGGCAGATTCTCTCAGCTAGATATCAAGTTCATATATATAGAATGATTCCTCCAAGCAGTTAGTCTAATTGTAGATATAATTTTTTGATGGATAAATAGCATCATTTCTATAGTCGATGGTAGTTACCCATACACTCTTACAGTGAGTTAGGGATGCACAACTCACCAATATCATATGTGAGACATTATTTACTCATGTATCTTCAATGAATTCCCTAGATTCATATGTGGAAGGTAGGGATAAATTTGTTATCTTCAGAGGATACACAGTAGTACTGGTGATGTTGCGGGAGTATGTATTAATAGAGTTCCATACATCCCATTTTACGGTACATCCATTAGTGGAAAAGATGTATCAGGACCTTCGACATACGTTCTGGTGGCCAAGAATGAAAAAGGTCATGGTAGAGTTCATTTCTCAATGCCTCACTTGTCAGCAAGTGAAGGTGGAGAACCAGGTTCCAGCTGGCTTTACCCAACCTATTGTGGTTCTAGAGTGTATGTTTGATGGGATATCAATGGAATTAAGGATAGGTTTACCATGCACATTCAGGGGACACAATACCATTTTGGTGATCATTGACAGACTCACCAAGTTTTCCCACATCCTATTGATCAATGAGAAGATCCCACTATAGATATTGGGATGCCTCTACATATAAATGATAGTTCAAATCCATGGAGACCCGTCGATGATAGTCTCTAATTGTGATTATCTATTTAAATCACGGTTGTGGAAGGGGTTGCATGAGGTGTTTGGGACTTAGCTACACTCGACCATAAGGTTTCATCCCAAACAGATGGCCCGATAGGGAGGATCATCTTGGTTTTTGAAGACATGGTATGTGCTTGTATCCTATACATTGGCCACATTGGGTAGTATCACCTCCTCTGGTGGAGTTTGGGTACAACAGTAGCGACCACCCCACTATTTGTATGGTACCATTCAAGGCCTTGGATAGGTCACCTGGCAGTTTGCCACTTTGCCAGACATACCCAGGAGAGTTAGCACTCTTGCACCCAGATTTGGTGCAGGAAACTATAAAGAAGGTGTAGATCATCTAGGATAATATGAAAAATATAAAGAAACATCATAAGTCTTATGATGATATGAATTGAAGGCATTTTTAGTTTAAGGAGGGAGATCATATTTTCCATCAGGTTTCACTCGACGGTGATTGTAGAGATTTGGTCAGGGTGACAAGTTATCTACAAGATACATTGGATGTTTTTAGATTCTATGTAGAGTTGGTGAGTTGCAATACAACCTATCTCTACCCACAAGTGACACTTGGTGCATGATTTCTTTCACATTTTTTATATAAGGAGGTACATGCAGGATCCATCACACATCATCAACTAGTTTGAGTTGGACATTGATGATGGGGAAATTTTTCTAAAGTACCCAGTAGAGATCATAGATCAATATGAGAAGATCCTTCATGGATGTTCTATTCATTTAGCGTTCATTTAGTTGTAGTATAGAAATCTCCAAGAGATCACATCGGTGTGGGAGGCTCAGATTTGTGCTTATTACCCTTATCTGTTGGTCGAGTAGCCATTGTTTTGGATTTGAGGAATGTAAATCCCTATGTTGGGGAGAATCTAAGGATGTGGATTTTATTTGGTTTTATTTTTATAAATTAATTAAGAAAAATCCAAGACTAGGAGTTGAGATGGTGTAATATTTTGAGGTCAGTTGTGCAAGGAATGATATGGTGGAATATGTTAATTTTTTAATAAATAATTCAAGAAGTGTCTTCACTAAATGGGAATAACTTCTATACGAGTAACGAGATTAGAAATAAAAGGGCACCATTTCATTCATAGAAGTATATTAATCTTAGGTGGGGTCTAACATCCACCAGTATGGGTAGACTGTCAGTTTTAGAAATTGGACATAATAATCATTAAATTTTCATTATTAAAATAAATAACTTTATGTTGTGTTGATTTATTTTCATAAAGTCTTATTGTCCATAACATAGGGTTATCAATATAACCCTGGAAATTTCTCAGAGGATGGGAGACCGAATCCTCTCTGACAAATGATGAAAAAAGCCAGTGGATCGAGGATTTATGATGACATGGAACCCCATTCTTCATCACGGAATAATCTAACCTAGTGGTAAGATTCTGATCTCATTGTGATTTTATCTTTACATTTTCTATATTTATATGAAGAATGTGGACTAATCTAAGAAAATATTATCCATTGTATCGACTGTTTATTGTGGGAGAGAATAGTTTAAAAGTGTACGGGATGAGATCTAAAATGTTTCTAACCCAAAATCCATGGATTTAGATTGTTGTCCAAGAAAACATGGCCAGAGACATTAAACCATTTCTATATGCATTATTACCTCTATTATGCATTTTCTTCAATATTGGGACCCTATAGTTCCCATCTCGATGAATCTGAGTGGTTCTGAGCATGATCAGACCCCCTGAGTTATAGGAATCCAGATGAAGCCTGAAGAAGTGAATATCATGACTCGAGGATCTTGAATATGGATTTGTTCTAAAAAATAGAGCACTAGAGAAATGGGGGTGACCCATGGAACTAGGGCCGCAAGAAATGGTACACGACAGTGCCTGGGGGCACGCGATGGTTGTAGAGACCCTAATATTGACGTACATGGACATTACATTACTTTTGTGGAATACTTAGTACATTAAAAAAACACACACACAAGGATCGTAATAGTTTAGTGTCTTTGGAAACTCAGAATATAATCTTCTAATCGTGGTGAAAGTTCTTCAACATCTCCCATAAAGATCTTCCATTTTTTTTCATACCTAAAACCTTTATTTATATACTGGGGAAATAAAACATACAAAAGGGTGAGCTCAAATGGTCAGTAAGGGTAAACAAAAGAAATATCAATCACATCATATACATAAGAACATAACTTTTTGAAATATTAACCTGTAAAAGAAATCATAATCTCATAACATGGGATACATTATAGTAGTGAAATGTAATCCCAATAATCATAACTTAAAACATGAAACTTTGTGTCATACACACATAATCATAGAGAATCATTTCTTATTAGTCAAGGCTCATTTCCAAGACTATCTTAGTGGACAAAGTCCATTTCTAAACTGAGTTCACTCCTCATTTCAGTCCTGTTTCACTAAACCGGTTTAACCTGTCATTCCAGCCATGTCTATCTCATGAGATATAAAATCTTTACCAAATGCATTGGAGGGAGATATAGGTCCCACCCATCTCATAATGATACCATTCTTATGTGTGCCACAAAATCATAAACCATACATCATAGCATAACCCATGTAATAAAAATGGGAATCTTAAGCATCGTGACATCATAAACCAATTCATATAAGATAAAGGAATTCATAAAAATATTTCCATCACAACATAATAAAATTCATGTAATAATAGGGATATAAATAGAACCCTATATTATCTTAGATGGAAAATAATTTTGATAAAACACTTGAACTCCATTCTTGAGGAAAATATCCATTCTACATCAAAAACACTTTTCCTTTATTAACATGTCATATAATTCTAAACTAAAAGAAGTTGATTAAAAATAAACAAGAAAACTTGTAAAGGAAGATTCTTGGAAATAATGTTTTAAAAATCCATTCATGCCGTATAAGTTAAAAAAACATTCTTCTCATAATTTTGTCAGAAAAGTCAAAAAGTACCCCATATGAAAAACGACAAAAGATTCCTTTCAAATATTTTACTAAAAACTCAAACAAGGGTAAAATTGGATATAAACTATTATAGAAGGATATAAATATTACATATTGAGGAAACATGTATGTGGATGATAAAATACACCCCAGTAAATACCAAAGTATAAACAATCTCGTATATAGATGAGATTGTGATATTTCCCTTACCTTAGGTCCTATTTGCTTCGTAAGTGTCCGAAACTCTTGTATAATGATTTAAATAATGTCATTGAATTATTACAGAATCATAATCATTGTTATGATATCATATATGGTTCACTTATGACTTTATTTCACCCGTTCTTTTGTAAATGCCATGTTAAAGAGCGTTTTGGGTAAAATCGTTTTATTTGTCATCCATGTTTTGACTTGTAATTATTCATATGGTTACATAGATAATGATTACTTAAATACAGAATGTAAAACATTATTTATATAATATATATTCAGAATATACATATATATAATGGATCTAAAAATGGAAATAAATACACCATTCATGGAGACGGTAGGTCGTACGTACGCATGAACGCTGTTTTCGTTACCTTATTGAATTGAGTGGAGTTAAGTAGATGAAATAAATATATATATACATAAACCCAGTAGTATTATTATGTCATATATTTCATGATTAATTATTATATATACTTTATAATCATTCATGAATGGTTAACGTGGAGAATGAATCTCATCGCGTCGTGGAGACGGTAGTCCGTACGTACGCACGAGCGATGATATCATTCTCATGATCGTTGAATTGTATTGGAGTGTATGTATACTATTTTAGAATCAATATCAATTTAAAATAGTCAAATATAGTCATTATTTACACCATTATACCCATCCAAGTAAGGTTGTGGTGGAAAATAGATTACACCACAGCGTGGAGATGGTATTCCGTACGTACGCACGCGCGGTGATTTCATTTTCCGTAGGATGGATAGATGGTGAAATAGGGTTGTTTCATACCTATAATAACATATCAGTATATTAGTGATACTGATGTTATTAATTAATAATGAAACAACCTAAGAAGAATAAGTGGAAGAAGAAATAAAGTTGAAAGAATCGGTAACCGACATTACCTCTTCTTTGAAGCGCCTCTTTAAGATCTCCTTTTACGGCACTAAAATTGGTATTTGAGGAAGACCAGAACCCTTAGGTTGATTCTAGGGAAGTGGAGAATAGAATTTGGCAGGGTTTGGCCGAGCTTGAAGGCTCAAAGTGGTTTGAGTAAGAGAGGGAGGAGGTGCCCTTTTATAAGGGAGGAGAGGGGCACCTTTGGAAAAACTAAAACTATTATTTTATTATAAAGTCAAATTCGGTTTTTAATAGCTCCAAATTGATATATTTAGAAGATAAGGTGGGGATGGGTTGAAAGCCTCTCATACAATAGAATTTAGACAAGTTTAGGTTCCTATTTTAACCTTATCATTTATATTTAACTTTAAGTTAGATAATTTTACTTTTACCGTGTCTTTTTGTGTTCTTACACTATAAGGTTAATAAACTTACTATAAGAAGCCAAAATAACCCCAAGTTGTTTATTATTAATATAGATAACCTTATATAAGTCATTTGGACGAACCATATATTTTTAAGAATAAAATAACAATTAATAATATAATATTCTTTTAAAAAACTATTTTATGTCAATTTTGACACTATTTAGTAATTGATTTTTGTGAAACTGATAAAAAAATTATTAGTTCTAAAAAAGTTAATTAAATAAATAATAACATGTTATATTAACCTATAAAATTAGTGGAATTCATAAAAAGTCTCAAATTACATTTATTTGGGTATTTATAATATCAATTATGTCAATATTTCATTAATAAGATAATTACTACATCATATTTGTGTCATAAATAAATTAACTTATTTAAAGTCTAAAAATTACAAATAAAATATCATTATGTAGGAAATATTTTTACATTTCTAATTAATACTTATAGTCGAATTTATCTTATGTATAACCCTATATGAAAAATGATATACTTATTAAACATTGATTTTAACTATTTTAACCCTTCTTTAAATAAATTCATAATAAATGTCCTAATCTAATCCAAGTGGGCCTAAATGGTCATATTTTATTCCTAAGGTTATTTTTGGTCATATTACACTTATCCAATAGAATTAGGAGATGTGTTAGGGTAATAATAATATCATTTTTACCCTTAATTACCCTATCTACTTTTAACCGTGGTAAAAAAAGTAAAAAGTTACTATTCACCAAAAATTATTTTCATCTCATTGAACCAAATTTTACTTACTGACATCAACCGTGTGTCTCAGATTTTTGAAATTCCACTCACAGAAGTGGTAAAATTAAGTTTTATGAAAAATTCATTTTTTTAACTACCACTTAGTGGTTTCACTATTCATCAAAAAATTAAAGTTTCTAGAAAAATACCAAAAATTAGGCCTATGCCATATTTGATATTAAGAATTAAAAAATGATGTGTATTTACCAAATTCAAAACATATCAGTTTCATTAATTAATTTAAAAATTAATTCCCATCGTCAAAACTAATAGCGTGTTCTTAAGAGATAATAACTATCAAAAGATTGACACTTGTTTATGTCTGGTTTAAATGAGAATTACATCTGATGAATAACACTGTATTAAATTGTAAAAATATATTCTAAATATTCTTTAAAACCACTAAAATTAATAATTTATCACTATTAATTATTTCAATTAAAAAGGTTGTTTTTAATTAAAATTTAGTAATTTTCACTATTCATCAGAAAATGAAAGTTATTTGAAAAGTACCAAAATTTCACCCTAAGCTAATTTTGATATTCCGAATCCAAAAATGAAGTCCATTTTGAAAAATAAAATTTACAAAATTTCAAAAAGTGGTTATTACTATTCATAACAGCTAGTTTTAATAATATTTTAATAGCATATTATTGTTTAGTGAAAATCGTTATTGCGTACTACACACGCTATCGAGGAAGGTCGCGATTGCGTGTAATGCAAGGCAAGTCAAGGATGCGTGTTTTGCAAGATCCTTTTGGTGTAGCGTACATCACAAGACATTAATGAAAATAAAAATAATATTTTTCATAAAATCTCAGGGTGTTACATTCTACCCCCCTTAAAATGAATTTCGCCCTCGAAATTCATTGGGGTTATAAATGGTTTACTCCTAGAAAGTTTCTTTAATAGAAACCCACGTTGTAAAAAGGAATACCAAAACCAATATTTAAAAACAAAAGTATGAAACGTAATGGTTACCCAAATAAACTAATCACTAGGTTTCTACATAGATGAAAATTTGGATATGGAAGAGAAATCTAACCATCATGTTCTGGTGGAGAGTGGTAGAGAACATGGCTATAGAAAAGCCACCAATCACAAATCCATAGATTTGTGATGATCTAAGGTACCATCTGATTCATCGGATATAAGGGCACTAGGACAACATTTTTTTTTCAGGATCATTTCCCTAAAGTTAATGAATTAAAAGAAATACTTACATTATTTTGGTACAATCTCACTATTGTTCGTTAATTGAACAATTTCCACTTCATCCCTTAATGAAATGAAGTTGAATTTGTTATTTGTGATGTGTTAGAAGATCATGTGATATAATTATGGGTCATTCCATCTGTCTCAAACAAAAAGGTTATAAAAGTTATCAAAAATACATAAGTCCATATATAGTGAGATTAATTATATATGGTTCGTAAAATGGACTTATACTTCATTTATCATAATGATTAATATAATAAAACTAATTTCTACTAAACAGGGACTTCTTGTAGGCCAGTGGTAGGCGATAAAGGCCAGTCGCACTTCGGTTGTGGGTTCGATTCCCACAGCCTTGTCCGACGCGATGGGTTGTCGCCCATCCTGCAGGTTGTCCTTTTTCTAAAACTACATTACTATAACATCCCATAAAAAATATCAAAAAAAAGTTATATCCTTAAACAATACTAACTTATGTCCAACATAATCCATTACAATCTTTAGGCTTATCTAAAATACTTCGGTCCAATCTCATAGTATAAAGAAAATGATTACTTGAAATGTCATAAACCAAGCATGTGAATACCATCATTTATCGCCGATATATCTTGTTGGTCACATTCCAATCATGTGAATACCTTAATCATGTATTCTCTTGAAAAATGAATACCCATTAAACCATAGTAAAAACATGAATGCTGTCAAAAGTTAACTCTTTCCACATACCAAAATCCAAAAATTCTATATACTCAAACCATGATATAACCTTCTCCTTATATCAGTCATGAGCTCATGAATACTATCAAACATTTAATTTTCTCCTTATCCCTTCATTATGCGCATATCATCTACATTCCAAAAATATCTGAATAACCTTTCATGGATACTGGTACCATTAATCATACACTTTCAAAACTCAAGGAAAGGCAACAATGTAACAATCCTTAGATGTCTCTTTATTCCATAGTACCATGAGACTACTTATACAACATTACACATGATAAACATGTAATCATTCCACTACATTGTTAAACCATTGACCGAGCTTCAACAATTCTTTCATCTCACATATCATTTGTATTCTCTTCATCATCATCAACATAAATACTACCCATACGACCATACTGATTCTCTTCATGAGACATTCCCTTAGGGCATTGGT
Organism: Viscum album; assembly: GCA_963277665.1. Classification (NCBI taxonomy): domain Eukaryota; kingdom Viridiplantae; phylum Streptophyta; class Magnoliopsida; order Santalales; family Viscaceae; genus Viscum; species Viscum album. Next base: position 84,923,590 of record OY728153.1, read on the forward strand.
TTGCATAATGCCCGTACATTCCACATTTAAAACATTTAACCATTGTTGATGCCGTATCAATACCATTATCCTCATCCCAAGTGTTAACTGAACCTTTTCCATTGCACTTACTGCCTTTGTGTCCTTCTTTTCCACACTGAAATCATCTTCCAGTTCCTTTGAAAAATTCTCCTTAATGCCTCTTCCCATATGATTTACGTAGGGGAAATTGAACTTTCTTTCCTCTATGATCATCATGAAACTCCATCTTTATCTTATTATCTGAGTCAGGAAACTTACCAAATTTTACTTTATTAATCATATTATGAGATTGCTGATTCGACATAATAATGATGTTTGGACTTTTAAATCCCATTTCATTTGGTTGCTGATGAAGAATATCATTCCATTGTCCATCATATCCTCCATTATCGTGAATCATCTTGTTTCCAGCCATTTTCTAATAAACTAAAAGAATAGTGTGAGAGGAAGAAATCATAATAAAGGGAGAGTAACTTCAATATCTAACATATTTGGTTTAATCTAATATTGTTACCATAGTTCTAGGACTATATCCTATACGTATACTTATCCTTAGGGACATCCCTAGACATACCTTAAGAAATATCTCTAGGGATCTCACTAACGTTTTCACATCCTAGTTTCCAAAGGTTGGCTAAACTTTTCCTCTAATACCAACTTTATAGACCCTAAGCTTGACGTACATGGACATTACATTACTTTTGAGGAATACATAGTATATTACAAAAACAAAAACACAAGGACCGTAATAGTTTAGTGTCTTTGGAAACTTGGAATATAATCTTCTAATCGTGGTGAAAGATCTTCAACATCTCCCATAAAGATATTCCCTTTTTTTTTACCTAAAACCTTTCTTTATATCCTGGGGAATGAAAACATACAAAAGGGTGAGCTCAAATGCTCAATAAGGGTAAACAAAAGAAATATCAATCAAATCATATACATAAGAACATAACTTTTAAAAATCTTAACCTGCAAAAGAAATCATAATCTCATAACATGGGATAAATTATAGTAGTGAAATGTAATCCCAATAATCATAACTTAAAACATTAAACTTTGTGGCATACACACATAATCATAGAGAATCATTTATTATTAGTAAAGGCTCATTTCCAAGACTATCTTAGTGGACAAAGTCTATTTCTGAACCGAGTTCACTCCTCGTTTCAGTCCTGTTTCACTGAACCGGTTTAACCTGCCGTTCCAGCCATGTCTATCAAATGAGATATAAAATCTTTACCCAATTCATTGGAGGGAGATATAGGTCGCACCCATCTCATAATGATACCATTCTTATGTGTGCCACAAAATCATAAACCATACATTATAGCAAAACCCATGTAATAAAAATGGGAATCTTAAGCATCGTGACATCATAAAACAATTCATATAAGATAAAGGAATTCATAAAAATATTTCCATCACAACATAATCAAATCCATGTAATAATAGAGATAGAAATAGAAATGTATATTATCTTAAATGGAAAATAATTTTGATGAAACACTTGAACTCCATTCTTTAGAAAAATATCCTTTCTACTTCAAAAACACTTTTCCTTTCTTAACATGTCATACAATTATAAAATAAAATAATTTGATTAAAAATAAACTTGAAAACATGTAAAGGAAGATTCTTGTAAATAATGTTTTAAAAATCCATTCATGCCTTATAAGTTAAAAAAACATTCTTCTCGTACTTTTTTTGGAAAAGTCAAAAAGTACCTCATATGAAAAACGACAAAAGATTCCTTTCATATCTTTTACTAAAAACTCAATGAAGGGTAAAATTGGATATAAACTATTGTATAAGGATATAAATATTACATATTGAGGAAACATAGATGTGGATTATAAAATACACCCCAGTAAATACCAAAGTATAAACAATCTCGGATAAAAATGAGATTGTGATATTTCCCTTACCTTAGGTCCGATTTGCTTTGTAAGTGTCCGAACCTCCTGTATAATGATTTAAATAATGACATTGACTTATACCAGAATCATAATCATTGTTATCATATCATATATGGTTCACTTATGACTTTATTTCACCTATTCTTCTGTAAATTCCATGTTAAAGAGCGTTTTGGGTAAAATCGTTTTATTTGTCGTCTGTGTTTTAACTTGTAATTATTCATATGGTTACTTAGATCATGATTACTTAAATCCAGAATGTAAAACATTATTTATATAATATATATTAAGAATATACATATATATAATGGATCGATAAATGGAAAGAAATAAACCATTCATGGAGACGGTTGGCAGTACGTACGCATGAACGCTGTTTTCGTTTCCTTATTGAATTGAGTGGAATTAAGTAGATGAAATATATATATATATATATATATATATATATATATATATATATACATAAATCCAGTAGTGTAATTATGTCATATATTTCATGATTAATTATTATATATAATTTATAATCATTCATGAATGGTTAACGTGGAGAATTAATCTCATCGCGTCGTGGAGACGGTAGTCCGTACGTACACATGAGAGATGATATCGTTCTCATGATCGTTGAATTGTATTGGTGTGTATGTATACTATTTAAGAATCAATATCACTTTACAATAGTCATATATAGTCATTATTTACACCATTATACCCATCCAAGTAAGGTTGTGGTGGAAAATAGATTACACCACGGCGTGGAGACGGTATTCCGTACGTACGCACGCGCGGTGAATTCGTTTTCCGTAGGATGGATAGATGGTGAAATAGGGTTGTTTCATACTTATAATGTCATATCAGTATATTAGTGATACTTATTTTATTACTTCATAATTAGAAAACCTAAGAAGAAGAAGTGGAATAAGAAATAAAGTTGAAAGAATCGGTAACGGACATTACCTCTTCTTTGAAGCGCCTCTTTGAGATCTCCTTTTAGGGCACTATAATTGGTCTTTGAGGAAGACCAGAACCTCTAGGATGTTTCTAGGGAAGTGGAGAAGTGAATTTGTCAGGGGTTGGACGATCTTTAAGGCTCAATGTGGTGTGATTAAGAGAGGGAGGAGGTGCCCTTTTATAAGGGAGGAGAGGGGCACCTTTGGAATAACTAAAACTATTATTTTATTATAAAGTCAAATTCGGTTTTTAATAGCTCAAAATTGATATATTTCTAATCTAATTTGGGGATGGGTTTAAATTCTCTCATCAAATAGAATTTAGACAAGTTTAGGTTCCTACATTAACCATATCATTTATATTTAACTTTAAGTTAGATAATTTTACTTTTACTGTGTCTTTTTGTGTTCTTACACTATATGGTTAATAAACTTACTATAAGAAGCCAAACGAATACCAAGTTGTTTATTAATAATATATATAACCTTATTAAAGTCATTTGGACAAAACTTAGATTTTTTTGGAATAAAATAACAATTAATAATATAATATGTTTTTTAAAAACAATTTTATGTCAATTTTGACACTATTTAGTAATTGATTTTTGTGAAACTCATAACAGAATGATTAGTTCTAAATAAGTTAATTAAATCAATAATAACATGTCATAGTAACCTATAAAATTAGTGTAATTCATAAAAAGTCTCAAATTACATTTATTTGGGTATTTATAACATCAATTATGTCAATATTTCATTAATAAGATAATTACTACATCATCTTTGTGTCATTGATAAATTAACTTATTTAAAGTCTAAAAATTACAAATAAAATATCATTATGTAGGAAATATTTTTATCTTTCTAATTAATATTTATAGTCTAATTTATCTTATGTATAACCCTATATTAAAAATTATATACTTATTAAATATTGATTTTAAATATTTTAACCCTTCTTTAAATAAATTAATAATAAATGTCCTAATCTAATCCAAGTGGGCCTAAATGGTCATATTTTATTTCTAAGGTTGTTTTTGGTCGAATTAAACTTATCCAATAGAATTAGGGCATGTTTTAGAGTAATAATAATATCATTTTTACCCTTAATTACCCTATTTACTTTTAACCGTGGTAAAAAAGTAAAAAGTTACTATTCACCAAAAATTATTTTCATCTCATTGAACCACGTTTTACTTACCGACATCAACCGTGTGTCTCGGATTTTTGAAATTCCACTCACAGAAGCGGTAAAATTAAGTTTTATGAAAAATTCATTTTTTTAACTACCACTTAGTGGTTTCACTATTCATCAAAAAAATGAAAGTTTCTAGAAAAATACCAAAAATTAGGCCTAAGCTATATTTGATATTAAGAATTCAAAAATGATGTCTATTTTACCAAATTCAGAACATATCAGTTGCATTAAATAATTTAAAAATTAATTTCCGTCGTCAAAACAAATAGCGTGTTCTTAAGAGATAATAACTATCAAAAGATTAACACTTGTTTATGTCTGGTTTAAATGTGAAATTACATCCAATGAAAAAAATTGTATTAAATTGTAAAAATATATTCTAAATATACTTTAAAACCACTCAAAATAATAATTTATCACTATTAATTATTTCGATTAAAAAGGTTGTTTTTAATTAAAATTTAGTAACTTTCACTATTCATCAGAAAATGAAAGTTATCCGAAAAGTACCAAAATTTCACCCTAAGCTAATTTTGATATTCCAAATCCAAAAATGAAATCCATTTTGAAAAATAAAATTTACAAAATTTCAAAAAGTGGTTATTACTATTCATAACTACTAGTTTTAATAATATTTTAATAGCATATTGTTGTTTAGTGAAACTCGTTATTGCGTACTACACAAGCTATCGAGGAAGGCCGCGATTGCGTGTAACGCAAGGCAAGTCAAGGATGCGTGTTGTGCAAGATCCTTTTGGTGTTGCGTACAACACAAGTCATTAATGAAATTAAAAGGAATATTTTTCATAAAATCTCGGGGTGTTACAACGGTGGCCACATGTCGGTGCAGAAAGAATGGAGATAAACCCAGCGGCCACTAGACCATGAAGGTAGTGCCTATAGACCACATAGAGCCCATGGAAGCTGAATTTAAAGGCAGTGACTGTGGGCCATGAGAGGAGGCTACATAGGCGATAATGGGACACAACTCAGACCTAGGTCGGAAGGAACCTGCTGTAGTGGTGGGGCCACGAGACAAGTCAAATGAGGTGGGAATGACATGTGAAATGGTGTTCGGTACCTCATTGACCAAGGGAGGTAGCTGGCCAAGTGATTTGGAGACTATGAAGCCCCTAAGGACACGACTAGTGTAGGCTGTGTCTAGCAGAGTAAGTCCGGTCCATGTAATGTTGGTTGGGATGGGGAACTAGGCTGCAACAGCGACCTAGTGAGAAGGAATGTGCGGCATAATGGCCCATCGGTTCGGGCCATACCAACATGGGTGGGTTGGGTCAGCCAGACCGGGATGAGTCGTGTTGGCTGAACTGGGTCGGTTCGGATCGGGGCTTGATCCGACCCTTTTTGCTTAAATTTCCTTATCTTTCATATTGTGTGTCTATTTGAAGATTTGTTTGAAACGTTGGGATGATTTTTCCAATAAAGTCCTTTTGAGATACTCTATCAGAGTTTTTTGGATGTTGGAATATGGTCTGATATCTCTTAGAGTAAGTTCTCCCAAAACAAGTTCTCTACGAGTGGAATCCTACGTCTGGCTGTGACTATGTGATCTTGGTGAATATGTGATATTGGTGACTATGTGAATTGCAGGTACATGACCCATTGATGATATGTGCTCCATTAATACTCCTTATTCCATATACTCTCTATGCGTCATCAATTATCCATGGGCCATCGATTCCCTCGCTACCATCACTACTCCAAGAAACAAGAACGCTCCATGCACCTTTGATGCTTTGTGCGCCATCGATGCTCCATGCGTTGTTGACGCTTCTTATGTCATGGAGACTTGGAGATCTATGGACTACAATTTTAAATCATTTCCTTCATGCTTTAGACTTATAATTGTGTCACATGACTATATTGACTATACTTATTGTGTTTCTATTATGGTGTACTTCATGTGTTTTTTTTGTGGTATACTTTGTGTGTTTCTTATTGGTATTTTACTTTGTGGTTTCGGGATCCCCAAAGAGTATTTTTTTACTCACCACTTCATGGGATTTTCTGATACATGTCATGTATTCTACATATGATCGATGCTTTAATGGATTCCTTGGTGGACTGAGGCCCGGTGGTTCTTAAAAAGAGGCCCAATAGACGAGGTGTGCTCCTACTGATTTAGACAGCTGTCTTACACCAAACTTTCAGGTAGAATTTTCTACAATTGAGTTTTGTGAACTAATTATTTCACTTTTTCAGAGTTTTATTTTGGTGGGCATATATTCTATCCCTATTTATTTTCCACATTTCCAACTTTCATAATCTCTGGTTGGGATTTTAGTTTATGCATTCATTTTTTACATAGTGTTTTTACATTTCTGCATTTTGGGCATGGAGATGTGTGCATGTGTACAAGTGCTTTGGGAATTCCTCCCATTTTTTGGGTATGCCTACTCAGTTCTAGTCTCCAACCCCTGGCCTATCAGAGGCGGGGTAGGGGATGTCACGACATGAACCCCTATGGGATGGGTCTTGACATCATGTATTTAATTATGAAATGTTCTTTCCTTCACATTTTAAATATTAAAATAATATTTACTTTAATAAATTACTTATCTTTTGTGTGGGGTCCTTCTCAACTATTAAAAAATATATTAATACACTTTTCATTTATTAAATATGATTTTTATATCCATTATTTAATATTTAAAAAATATCAATTATATTACATCTAATAAATTTATTAAAATAAAAAATGTATTATTTCAAATTACTTGATATATTTATATTAGAAAATATCATATACACAATTCATTTATCAATCCTTATACTTGGGACATTTTCTCATTGTAGAATTACAATATACTGCTTTATATTATTCCTTATAATAAACATATATAATATTTTATAATTATGTAGTGGAAAAATAATAAAGACCCATCCACACTGATTTCGTACTAGGATTTGAAACCATATCTTATGATAACATTAAAATTTATTTTACAATATTTGAAAATATTTGTATTTTAATTATTCCATAACTCATGGTGGAATATATGCTACAATTGAGTTCCAATGAATTGTTCAGATTTCATTAATTTATTTATATCATAATCAAAAATTTCATATGACATACAATATGACTCATTAAAAAACAAAACGAATAGTCGGACCACAACCTACAATATTATAAATCATAAAATATGATATATATATATCATAATTTAAGATATACCATATTTTATAATCTTATTTATGAAAATAATAGTGTGACTTGGACCATACTATGTTATAGCCTAGGATAAGAAACTTTTGTATCTAGATATGACACCGGTAAGATTGTATAATATCATTTTGTTTCTAAGAAATATTAGACTTGAGAAATTATCCATTTATTTTTCTATTGGTCAATGTTAAATATCATAACTAAAAATTTAAGTTATATAAGTATTTAGTTATATTTTTAGGATATATGAATCACTTGGTTATTTACATGATTAATTTACCACGTAGACTTACTATGCTAAATGGGGCCAAAGAGATGGTTAGTCCCATGTAATTTGGTTTATGGTAACACAAATATGTAGACTAACCATGCATGGTGGGGAAAATCTTAGTTATTAATTTTTACGTACATAGGATTCCACTATTAATCACTTTTACCATCCTAAATCTACTCTAATGGGGTTTATAAATAATATTTGGTTATTTTTGAGTTTTTTTCTATCATAATATTATGAATATATTTAGAGAATTATATGGATTAACACCAAGTGAAAGCTATAGGGATTTTAGTCTCCTGTGTTCAATGATCTCTCAATTTTTATTTATTCTGTCTCACTTGGAAACTAAATAATAGTGAATCCTATTATAAAAAAGTTGTAACATTTATATAATTTGTGATTTTTCATATTATTAATCAAATGATATGATAAAAAATATCTACCATCTCTAGATCTAAAGAATTTTGATAAGTATTTTATTATGAAGTTAGTTTATAATATATCATACTATAGTTTTTACAAATGATATATTTATTTCTATGTTTCTAGGATAATGTATGTTGATTTTAAATTATAATATTTTATAAAAATATAAATCAATTTATAAATAATAGTTATTGGTGTTATTATTTTTTTATGATGAAAATAAAATAATCCGGATTTGGAAGATCATAACATTTTTTTAGTTAAATAAATAATTTTCAAAAACCAATTGGGTTGGATGTAAAAAAAATAAATTGGGTAAATTCCTAGTAATTTTTATTTTTGTAAAAGATTATTTATTTAAATTACTATATGGATTTAAAATAGTATATTTTTTTGGAAATTTGTTACAGAGAAATAAATGGATACACATTGAGATGATTAATGAAGGTATCATAAACAATGATGGAATGTATCACCATATGTATTCATTGGTATATATATTTTTAAAACCATGTTTATTTCAACTATTTAGTAAGTTAAAGGATTTTGCATAGGATAATGTTTGGTTCTTAAAAAGATAAGATCAGTGTGCAGTCTGACAAATAAAAAAATATAGCTCTGAGTACTTGATATAGTAGAATGATTGCCCAGTAGATATAAGATAAGTGTGGGATGACCATAGAGGGCCATCCAATGGTCAGTGAACCTAGGGTGGGCACTAGGTACCCAATGAAAGAGGAGTAATAAATCAATATATCTTCAATTTTTTAAAACAAATTACTACTTATTTAAATTACTTAAAAACTAATTAACCAACAAATCCACACACATATATATCTTATACATATATCCACCTCCCATCTTTCTCTTATTTTACAACCTTGTATGATTATATCTCCTTGTTTAGATCTTAAAACCATATGTCATTTATCCCATATGATCTCTCAAGGAGTGTTTATCAATCCTATTTTACTTGCACTATATTTCTCTTTCTATTGGGGTTTTCATCATTAGGTATCCCTAAATTATGATTTTTATTAGTTTTTCAAATTCACTTAATGATATCAGATATATATAATAGCCCTTGATAATGAGGGATCATGTATGTCAAAGAAGGTGGTGTCAAAACATCCCCATCCACTTATATGACATTCATGTTGTGTGTGATACGTAGGATTTTCAATGAAACTATAACTGACTTTGAATGAAATTATTCTTTATTTTTAAATGATAATTGAGTGTTATATTGTTTATTAGGGTTTTAAGTGGTCTTAAATGTGTTTAGAGTTATTTACGCAGTCACTGATGACCATGCTCCTAGTGTATTTTATGATGAACCGTGTACTCAAAACCCAATGTGGTGATCCTTTTGTTAGATTATGATAAAGACAACCACTATAGTAATTTTATTCTACCATATGTAATGTTATGTTTATTTTTATCTGATGTATCTTTAGTATCACATATAGATAGTGTATTTGGTTATATTTATTGTTGGTTTTATTACATTAATCTGGTTGAGAGGTGTGTGTTTCCCACCTTTGATATCTATGGTTTTAGGTTATTTTATCACGAATATGGGAAGATGTGATAAGGTTTGATAGAGTGATACTAAAACTTACATATAAATAGATAATTGTCCAATGTTATTCCCACCATAGTAGAGTTTTTATTTCATTTTTTAGGTTTTTATTATACAATGTTTTGGTTAATGTTATGGTATTCTATAAGCTAGGTTATTGGTATTAAAATGTTGTGTAATTAGATACAATATTCCTATAAGTTGTTTCATGTATGGGATGACTTTCCCATAACACATTTATTAGCTATGTTAGGAGATTATGTGCCCATTTATATTTATTATTCCTATAAGATGGGATGAAATTATCATTGTGTTATTATTGATTATGGTATGGAATATAATTCCTATTTACCTTTTTGTTGTCTATGATGAGGGAAAACATAATTAAAATACGATTAGAATTTGGCTTGGTATTTCAGGCCATTTAATGATGAATTTGTTATATTTGAACATAATTCTCAATCAAATATGGGATATATTTCCAACCATGTAGGGATATTGATTATTTCGTGGGATGTAAAACCCATTTTGCAGGAGATTTTTATCGATATAGGAAAATATTCTCACCTATTATATGTTGTACTATTTATATATCATCATGATAGTATGTTAATTCCATATGTTTTGAGATATTATTCCAATTTCTAAAATAAATGGAATATTGTTTCAATTCCATGTTTTATAAGGTGATGTGTCATGAATTATATTTACATTTTGGGAGGAAGGTAAGGTTATTCCCTATGATAGTGTCCAAGAACATAAGGGTGTGAGGTATACTATAATAATTTATGATTATTTAGGATTATGAGAACATCACAATTTTTATATACATATGTATTTTTAATATTTTATGTCATTGTCTATGGTTTCCTACATAGTTTTATTATATCCAAGCATGGGAATAGTGGTTCAAAAAATTATAAAGGGAAATGGTTCTACTATAGATGGATGGGGTAGAGTTCCACTGTCATAACTGAAAGATGGGACATATTGGAGACTCAAGATGAGTTATGTATATGTATACATTATTTTCTATATTTTTGACCATGTTGTATATGATCAAGAAACTCTTGATTATGTTTATCTATATGATATTTTTGTTTTGTTTCATTTCATTTTTATTGGATAACTTGTGATATGTTATTTTCTGAGGGTCCGTTAACAACAACATTATATTTTTATAATATTTTTCTAGGATGAATGTTATGATTATTTAACCTACTATTATTTATGGTTATGAACAAAAAATGTTAAAATCAGCACACCATAACCTATTGACCCTTTCTAATAGTTATAAGCCTATACCATAAAACAAGTTTCCCTTGAGGCATTTTAGTTCATTGGTTTAACCACTATTTAGGTGATATGGGTTTGATCATTACAAAGTTGTATTAGACTTATTTTATTTTTCTAAAAAAAAAATTCAAGGTAGATGTTTGATGGATTTTATCAAAAAATGAGATGGTTCTTGTTCATGTGAGTATCAAACCCCTATAGTTGAAAATTCTATGAAACATGGGATAATATTTTTGTTCTTAGTTTTATATTGTTATAATTATGACATTTTCAAGGTTTTTGATGTGTTGTTTATGGTTTAGTGGTCTCCTATTAACCTATGGAAGAAAGTTTAATGTGTTCATTCTTCTTATTTATAAAATACTATTCACATTACATTTTCATGTTTTTATATTGTTTTTCACATTTGTGATTATATAAGGATTAACTATTTAAATTTCCAAAAATAATTTCTATAGTTTCTTTTCTACATAACTAGATAAAATCTATTTATATAACCAATATTTTTTGTTTTATGTTGTTACTATCTAGTTATTGATTATGTAAATCCTATTTTTATTATTTAACCCAAAAGTATTGTTTGTTGGGAAAAAATAGATTACTTGAGTTATTTTAGAACCCTGTATTATAAGGTTTGTATATAGAGTAGCGAACATAATGAACATTAATTTTTATCCTTTATTTAATATAATGATTTATAAATGAAATGTTTTTTTTCATGTAATTAAAATTGTAGTTATAATTAAAAATATTTCATTTTCAATGACTCTTATATGGGATGGGATGAGTATTCTCAACCAATTTTTGAGCATACACCTACAATTTTACCTACGCCTGCTGTTTTTGGATACCTCTAAAAGAGACACATTTATTTTTCTAATATATGCATCTTTACAATCAATGATATGTTTATTTCATAATAAATCTAAATAAATCCTATATTTGGATCATCCAACTCTATTTTCTGGGTGGGTAGACAATAGACCACTATGTTCTTTTTTAAAATTGATACAAACTATCTTTGAAAAGAACAAAAAAACCTCATGATAGGAGGGTGATGTTTTCTTTGTTTATTTTTTGATGACCCATCAAGTACTTGTGTGATTCTCTAGTCTAGGTAGATAAATATAAGTTATTATCCTACAATGAGTTTTCATATCATTTCATAAGAAATTCATTCAATAGATGTTTATCAAAAATTTATCTTGTGGGATTATTCAATGATTTCAGTAGATTATTTTAGTGATAGATTATATTTCATTCTTAAACATTTTTCTTTTGGTTGTCCTAATTTTGGTAGTTGATAAAATAACAAGGTTTCTCTAGTATTATGGTATAATATTCATAATATTTTAGAACAATTTGGAATTTTATTTTGGAATTAGTTTACTAATTTCATCATATAATAAATTATTTCTAAGACGGACCTAATTGGAGTTCTTCTACAAATCCAGTCTAGCCAAAAAAAAATTATCATGGAGTGTCATATTATATTAAGATAAAGTGATTTTATGAATCTCATTAGAGTAGAGATAAATATGATATTTAGGGTTATGGATCACATCATTCCCTATAAGGTAAGACTCTTCTTATATGATATCAATGTGTTATATTGGGTAAAATTAACATATACTTCCTCTGATCACATATTGATAGTCATTCATGATGTGAGATTAGAAATATATATCAGTTTTCCTGGGAATGTATTTTCCACTTTGTGGTGGCAGTGAAGGCCAACTTTAGGGATATATATTTGGATTTGGATCATTATGAAAATTTAGTAATTCATTTACATCCAACCCATTAGTGTATAACAGGGGATTTGGTGCCCAATATTAGATGTAACAATATAGTTATCCTCAGGGTAGTCAGTTGACTAGAGGCAAGCTTAAAGGCATCATCTTGGGACACAATCTAGTATATAATATGAATATTTGTTATTCCTGGTAATATTTTAGTGTAATTAAACATTGTATCTTACTTCCTTAGTATAAGTGTGATACATTCATTTATATATTCTCAGTTTACTGAGGATCTATGGATGGTTATTGTGTATCAATTTGGGATTATTCTCAATGATACACACTAAATTGTATGTTTCATGGGTATTTATATATATCTGGGGTTTCCTATCATGATTAGTGGATATAGGATTAAATAATATTTAAATGTATTAGAGGTACATTGTTTTATATAATACATGGGATAGATTGGTAGACTAGATATTGAGTACACATAGACCAGTGGAAATAATTGGTTTCTTTCATGTGTACTAATTCCAGCTTTAATACCCAGGTTGAAGAATATGATATAATGTAAGGACATTCAAGACAAGCCCATAGGTAGCTGGGGATGATTGATTCCTATTTTTTATATTTTTTTGGGAGATGAAGGGACATGATAGTTTATCTTTCCTACTTTTGGAATAGTTCAGTTCTTTTTCTATTTTACTTCTTATAGTTTCTATATGAGTGAGATTTTGAGTTCATGTTCAAGATGATTCCACGAAATAAAATTATACAAATTTATCTATATAGTATAGCTCCATTTAAGACATAGTATTTTATGGGTTTTCTAGAGAACTATGAGGTGAAGGGGTTAATTTTGTTAATAACATCCCCTTGTGGTTCTCCTAAATTATTTTAAAATAATAGTGGTATTTTTTAGTGATTATTTGTTGATTAACAATGTTTAAAAGAGGTGATAGTTAAAAACTAGGAACATCATTATTCTATAGATAACCCATTTAACTAACTCTAGGGTGCCCTGTTGTAACACCCCAAGGTTTTACAAATAAATTTATTATAGAATGCATTTAAAACCGAGTCTATGTGAAAAAAATGATATTTATATTAGATAGTTATAACATGGTTTTTTGATATAATTTTTCTGCTTCTGTTATTTGAATTTTGAAAAAATAACATAAATTCTTGCGATTAGTAATATTTTTAGAGTCTGATAGGGTTAACTTACATTTTTTGGTGAATAGTAGCTTACCCTTATGGATAATAACTTTTTATTATAAGTAGTAATGTACCCTTTTGAATAGTAACCTCACCCACGCGAGTATAAATATAATCTTGGCACTATATAAATGAGAGTAAATATTTTAAAAATTAAAAATTAATTGTTGATATGTTTTTGAGTAATAAATATTTAATTACAATTTGGAATTAGAAAATTTATTTAAAATAAATTTCATTTTTATAAAATGAATTCTTCAGTATATATTTTTTCAAATGAACTTCGTATAATTTTATGAGACCTTAGTTAATATTTTAATGTATTAATAAATCAATTTCAAATTTAAAATATTTATTTTTCATGGAAATAATGATTTTATTTAAAAATTAAATTTCCTTTATTTATAAAATTATTTTGATAAAATGGAGTTAATTTTTGAATTATACATGTTAAAAAATGGTTAGCGTGGTTTTTTTTTAATTTTTCTGATATAGATGAATTTTTGGTGAATAATGAAATTTGATAAATTACATAATATGTGAAATATATAAGTTTATGAACTATACTTTAGTCATGGATGATTTAGATGACCATTAGTTTTAACTCACATTCACTTATTTCTATTTGATTCAAAAAAATCATGACTATTCAGAGCCTTGAGAAGAAATAATAAAATAATGATTAAATAATGGAAAACCCTCATGTCCTCTATTATAAAGTCAACTAATCACTCCCTCTTCTTTTCACTCATGACAGGCCTTTTTCTATGTCTAAATTCTATAAAAATATTCTCCCAATCTCCTTCCCACATCCATCTAACCTTGGTCACATCAAAAGACCATATCCTCTCCCAAAAAGAGGCTCTCAAGGAAGATAAATTCAAGAGGTAAATTCCTATTTTCATTTCATTTATTTCCTTTCAAGTTACATTCTTTATTTTTTATTCCTATCCTTGTTTCCACCATATGTTATGATAACTCCAATATCTTATATTTACTATAATGTTGTTATGATAATAGAATAATTCATCATCATCTCTACTTTCCCCTCCTTTTATACTGGAAATGAAAACACTATGTGAGATGTATTAATTTATCACTTTCAAGGATGATGTGTTTTGATCTTCTATTACCATATTCAACTCTGGTCAGAGGAAAAAAAAATTTAGTTGAACTAGATCATTATATATGTAATATATCCTATGTAATGTTCTGGAATCATTTTTTACACATGGTATTAATTTATATAATAAAATTACTTAATGGTTATAAAAACCCACCAAATTAATCCAAGCTTTTGAAATTAAAATTATAACTAATGATTCATCCTCACCCAAAGTAACCAAATGACTTATATTATTATTTAACCTTCTATATTATCATTAATAACATATAACATAAATTTTGGAATTCAATTCCCATTTTACATTAGCTTCTATATAAGTGAACAAATCATGAAAGCTAATGAAACAAGCACTCACAAATGATGATATTGAATCTCTTAACCCATAAAATGACCAGAAATGAACATAATAAAATTATAACTAATAAATTAATTGTAAAATAGGTTTTTAATTAAGTTATTAATATGTCTAATTTCATATTCATGGACATTTTGTTCAAGACTAGATGATGTTGAGACATAAGGTGAGGGTTTTCTACCCGAACCTCCATTTTATTTCGTGTTACTCATTGTCTATCTTAAACCAAATTAAATTATTATTTATTACTCAATAATCCCCATAAATTATGTGGGAATATTTTATATATGTGTACCAACTTTAATCCTTCATTTTTTATAGAGAGATATATTTTTTAATAGGATGTTTCTAAAATTCTCTTGAAATACAAGCTCGATTGAAGGGAATTTATGGAATTATTATATATTTTCTAGGTCACTCTATAATATATTGTAGAAACCATTATTTTTCTAAAATTATTCATTTTTATGATAAAACTATTTTATTTCAATTTTGTTTTTATAAAATTATTCTTTTCTAAAAGAACTCTTCTTTTAAAAGTAAAAGAGTATTTATCTCAAGAATTACTCAATGATTTTAGAAGAGTAATTTTGTCAATTTCATAACACTTTTTGAATCATATCAGTAATTGGGATTAATATTTTATTATATCATATAACATATTTAATTGAATGGTTTATGATTAATTTGACTATAGATGTGATATATTGAAACCATTCACCATATTAGTCCGAATTGTTAGTGTTTGGGAATGTTATTCACATTGCATGTGTTAGTTTAAATATAAATTTATATGTCATTTAAGATTACAACTATTCATATTAGGATTTCATTGTACTTATTATGAGATTTATGGGGCCTGTAATAAGCCCTCAATTCATTATTAGGTCTCATGAGACAAATAGACTTGGACATGGATGAAGCCTTGACCATTTTCAGATATGGTTTTGGATGAGGCCTAAATCATTTTTAGTTGTCTTGGATGAGGCCTTGACAGAATATTCTAGAATTTCTGGCATTATTAATTCCCTCATTACAAAAATAATGATTGATATTCAAGGGTATTATACTATTAGAATAATATCCATAATTATATTTTATCTCATTATCTAATTTATTTTTATTCCTTCCATATTATGCCAAAGAATATTTTTAAAGGCATGTATTTATAGTAATTCATTATGCCTAGGGTTTATATTTTCTTCCGCTATATTATTTTACCTTACTGGTCATTTGATATCACCCCTTTTATATGTTTCATTTTACCTAGGTTTTGAAGAAGTATATTGTAAATGACTTTTAAGGATAATCCAGGCTATTATGTGTGATTCAAAAGAAGTTGTTAATTTGAATTTCCTTTCAAGTTGTAATTTTTAACTAATGTATGTATCTCTTTTCCCAATGAAACTAAATTATTCATTCCTTTGGGATATGACATCTTTGTTTATATACTGGTGTAATAAAATAATGCACTGGCTTTGGGAAACTGGGATTGTGTCTTTACCGTTTGTATCAGATGATGTTTAGTAGAAATATTAGAAACTATATTTAGAAAACATAGATTTGGGAATGAAACCTTAATATTTATTTTGAGGATAAAAATATAGGAACATACCACAATTTTTTAAAGTAATGTATTATGTGGAACTTTACTGTATATACATCCCTATCGGGATACTACAAGTGGGTGTGGTTTTGTCACAGAAGTACCTAGAAGTAACAACTCTGATAAGGAGTTTCGGGCTAGATTCGAGGTATCCTGGTATACAATAACATGCCTTAATGCGAACCAGGATTAAAACTACAAGGGAATATTCATGGGATAATTCATATTTTCTTTATATTCCATTATAAATGAATTAAATATAAATTTTCCCTCAAAGAAACTATTTTTATTATTATTATATTATCTTTGGATATGATTTCAATTTATGTTATGTAATTTTCTGTGTTTATATTATACATTATGATTCATAAACTAATGTAATGTATTTTTATTATTTAGATGTGGTGTCTAGTGGAAGAAATGGAAACCGTATGAAAGCTTTTATCCCATGTAGGGATTTCCCTCATATGCAAGATAATTATGTTGGATCTAGATCTATGATTGGTGTTGAGGAGCATATAACTATACTAGGTAAACTAACTCAGTTTATGAAAAATAACCCTACCTGTATAGAGAATCTGGATACAAAAAGTGGAGGATAAGTTTTATAATTCCTTATGAGAGAAAATCCTCCTTATTTTAGTGGGACTATAAACCCATTTGTAGGGAGAAATGGATATGTTCTTTAAAGATGATATTTATTGATTTTGGATGTAACAAACAAGATAAGGTTGTCATGGATATTTATTATTTATCAGAAGATTCAAATTAGTCATCATCATTAATTTAAAACACAATGGGGGAGGAATAAATAGAAGATATTTACTTAAGGTATTTCAAGGAATTTTTTCTAGAAAATTATTTTCCTCATGAAAAACGAGCGGATATGGAGATGAAATTATTGATTCTAAGATAGAAATAGGATAAAAATGTATAAAAGTATGAATCCAGCTTTACAAGGTTATAAAGGTATACTGCAGACTATATACATAATACAAGGATCAATATTAATCAATTATTTAATAGTTTAAAACCATTCTGCTGAAAGGCACTAGTCTCTGAATGTTTCTCATCATAAGAATACATTTTATTAAGTGATATCACGAATACAAAATAATTCTCTACATTTTATGAAATAAATGGGAAACAAGAGAAGAAAAAGGTGGTAGAGAATATAATGTATAAAGGGGAGAATAAAAGGGTGAATTTTACAACATGATATACATGTTGAAGGAAACACACTTGTTCCTGCTTAAAAAAAATTAAACATGCTATAAGTGTGGATACAAATTACATCATGTTGATAATTGTAGAGAAATAATTAAGTTATCCAGTTCCAATTTTATAATTGTATGGATATGGAGAAATATGATGATGATTGTCCAAATTTTATAGGAAACGGGCCTTAGAAAAGTCTAAGGGGGAAATGAAAATCTTATACTATCACTACTTCTATGTTTGAAGTTCATAATGATGTGGTGGAAAGTAATTTAATAGTTTAATCAAACATAGAAAATTTTTTATTTGATTTTGGATCATTGCAATCTTGTATATCTTCCTCATTTTCCATGAAAATTAGATATTTATGAATTGATTTAATAAAAGTGTTGTCATCCAAAACACATAGGGAAATTATCATTGCAACAAAGATGTGGAAGACAGTCTAAATTATGGCATATAAACATGCTTTATCATTTAATTTTATCATTATAATCATGATTTACTATGATATAATACACAATATGCATTCGATTTCAATTATTATGTAAAAAAATATTTCAAGAAGAAGGAAGAGACCAATTTTGAGGATGCAGTGGAATATCTGATATTTTGGGGAGAAACACCACTATCTGAATCTCATCTAAATCCACCTTCAATAGCTCTACTAAATTCAATTATCTGGGAGGATGAGAAAATGATATCTATGAGTGAGAAAATAAATTTTCAAATCGTGGATGTACCTATTTTGTAGGAATATATTATGTTTTCTAGAGGATTTACCTAGATAGCCTTAGGATTGTGAATTTGAGTTCTCAATTGATTTAATTCTAGGATCAAGACCTATATCAAAGACTCCTTATAGAATGGCCATCGTGGAATTAATATAACTAAGGAAACAACTAGATAAATTGAGTGACAAATGATTTATTATCCATAGTGTTTATCCATGGGGAGACAATGTTCTTTTAATTAAAAATATATATAGTTCTATGAGGTTGTGTATTGACTAAAGGGATATCAATTCTATAACAATAAAGAAAAAGTATCTCCTATATAACATTGATGATTTATTTTCTAAAACTCATGGATCCCAATATGTTTTGAAGATTTACGATTGATATGGATATCATCAATTGCTTAGGAATATGGAAGATATTCCAAATACATCATTTCGAACTAGGTAAGGGCATTGTGGGGTTACAGTAATGCCATTTGGAATGACTACTGCACCCTCTTTCTTTATATATCTAATGAATAGAGTTTTCATGGAATATATTGATGCATTTTGTGGTATATATTGATGATATATTTGTATAATCCAAAAGCCTCAATGATCATGAATACCACATGAGTACTATTCTGAATACTCTTTGAAAAATGCGTCATATGAGAAGTTATCAAGTATGAATTTTGGCTAAAATCAGTTCCCTTTATTGGCCATATTATCTCTAAGAATGGAATATCTATATCCTATGAAGACCAATGTTGTTTAAGAATTTCCTACACGAATAAACATAACTGAGTTATGTAGTTTACTGGTTTAACAGGTTATTATCATCATTTCATTCAGAACATCACTCGATTAGCCAACATATTAACCAAGGTTACTCGTAAAGGGATTATGTTTTTATGGACCAAATAATGTGAAGAATGTTTTAAAGAACTAAAGAGGAGATTAGTGGATTCTCTGATCCTAACTCTACCATCGGGAAATAGTGGGTTTGTGATCTATAGTGATGCATCAAAGAAAAGACATGGTTGTGTCTTTATGTAGAATGATATAGGTTTTTCCTATTCCTCAAGTTATTTAAAAAAACATGAATAGAAATATCCAACTAATGATCTTGAGCTAACAGTTGTAATAGTTTTTATGAAGATATGGAGACATTATATTTATGGTGAATTAGTTGAGATATATACTGATCACAATATCTTGAAATACATCTTCACAAAAAAATTATTTCAACATGATGAAAAAGAGATGGCCCAAGCTACTTAAGGATAATCATTGTTCTGTACACTATAACCTAGTAAAGTTAAATATTGTAGGTGATGCATTGAGTATGAATAATCATGGAGTTCTAAAAAATGAGAATTGATAGAGATATGATGGATCTTGTGAAGATGGATATGGGAATCTTCAAATAATGTGAAACATGATTACATTTTCAATTGGTTTCCTAATTTTTTTAGAAAGGTGTAAGGGTTCTCATCCCGATGAAGAGACTATTCAAAAGAAAATTATTGTTTTCAATGATGGGAAGTTTTCTGAATTCATATATGAAGATGGAATTTTATGGTTCATGAAGAGGATTTGTGTTCCAGCTATACTCGAACTATAAAAGGATTTATTGGATGATGCCCATAGTTTTAATTTCTTTAGAAATCCATGTATTAAAATTATGTATAGATATTTGATGAAACATTTCTGGTGGGATAACATGAAGAGGGAAATTGAAAATTCTATATCAAGATTTATAGTCTGTCAATCGGTGAAGGCTGAACAACAACATCCTAGATGAGTCATGAAACTTATACATATTCCTACATGGAAATGGGATGACATTTCCATGGATTTTTTCACTAGATTACCCAAAACTATAAGAAATAAAGATGAAATATGGGTAAATGTTGAGCAAGTTACAAAATATTCACACTTCTTTACTATAATGAAGGACTTTCTACTAGAGTGCCTTGAATGACTCTATATAATTGATATTTTGAGACTTCAGGAAGAACCAATCATAACTATGTTCGATTTTGATCCATGATATATATCAAAAATTTGGAAATTTCTTCAAAAATATTTGGATACTATGATTTTTTTGAGTATTGTTTATCACCCAAAAACTTATGGGCATTCAGAAAAGACAATTCATACATTAGAAGACATTTTGAGATGATTATAACATAATTTTCAAGGTATTTGGGATCATTATTTACCTATTTTGTATATTTCTTACAATAATAATTTCCATTATATCATTCAAATGGAACCATATGAAGCATTGTATGGAAAGATATGTTGTACACCAAAATGTTGGGATGAAGTCAGTGAATGGTAGCTTGTGGGTCCAGATCTTTAGGAGGAAACAAAATCGAAGGTCAAGACTAATAAACCCCATATAAAATAATATTAAATAAGTAAAAAGAGATATGTTGGTAATCAAAAGATTTATTTGGAATTTCAAGCAGGAGATCTGGTTTTCTTTAATGTATCTATGTGGAAGTTTGTTATAAGATTTGGGAAGAAAAGTAAACTGAGCCCTAGATATATTGGCCCCTTTGAAATTTTATAAAGAATTGGAGTTGTTTATTATCCTTTTGAAATGAATCCTAGACTATATAAAGTACACAATGTGTCAAATGTATCATTTTTTGGAATGTATTATTTTCAAACATTCCTAAAGAGCCCCTCCTCCCCTTTATAAAAAACCCTCACCTCTAACACATTTCTCACAAATCTCAAGCACCTTAGCTCATCAAAAATCTACCCAATTAAGATACCTACATCTCTATATTCCTTCTAGAAGCCTTACCTTAGGTATATAGCACTTCAAGGGAGCCTTTTGGTTCAAACCAAAGGGAGTTACCCAATTTAAAGGTAACATCTCCTCTTAAGTTCTTTTATTTTATTTCACTTATCTAACTCCTTAAACTCTCTTTATTGATTTGTTTTATAAAAACACTAGTATCATAAATATACTAGGTTGTTTTTATGAGTAGTTTTTGACTATCCTTACACACATCTCCATTTTGGGTCTAGAACATAATGTTTCTGTGGACGGCGAACTACTGCCTCATGAAACGATGATTATTAAATCTTCTACTACCTCTTCTTATGGTGGCCATTATAATGGAACTATAATTATATCTTATATTTATGATATTCATTTTATCTATATGTTTCATTAATTCTATTTTATAACATACCTTTATTCTTTTCATTTTGTATATATATGATAATTTCATTTGAGGAACTGCGGACTACCTCCCCCTCAACGTGATATGACTCTTTCAAACCATACATGGAACATATAAAGGATGGTGTTAATGAACATACATAACATATGTAAAATATTATATTATATTGGAATAATAATATCCTTATGTATCATTTGGTTTTCTTTCCTTTAAAAAAAATAAATGGAAGTAGCGTTCATGCGTACATACGGATTATCGTCACCACGAACGCGATGACATTCATTCTCCATCATAACCATTAATGAATAATTTTTATTTGATTATTAAAAATAATATAAAAGAACATAATATCATTCTAGATATTAATCAAATACATCCTATCGATAAAAAACATGACTTTCGTAATAAAAGATATAAAGGAAAATGAATCGATTAACACACAAAACAATAATACTACTAAAATATTATTAACAAAGCAATATTAGAATATCATATATGATATCATATTTCTGTATGTAGTTTTTTAATAATTTAATAACAATTATTTAACTTTTATAGAGGATGTTAACATACACTCAGCCAAATAAAATTACAAGGTAAGGGTTAATTTCACAATCTCTTTATTATCCGACGTTTTTTATGTAAGTATCTACATGGACCTATTTATCATCCACATATATGTTTCTTAAAAATTTATTTCAAAACATTTGTTCTTTTTACTAGAATATTGGTTAAATTCATTTATACCATTGTTTTATTTTTAAAAAATGGTTTGAATGAAATCTTTCTGTCACTTTCTAAACAAGGTACTTTATGACCTTTTCAACAAATTAATATAAGAATGTTTTTTTAACTTATATGGTCGGTGTGGCTATTCTCTGCCAATATAACACCTTTGAAGCTTACCTTACAATATTATAATATTATTTTAAAAAAAATGTTTTCTTTTGTAAATACATGACTTTTAAATTATTTCAAAAATAGAAAGTGATATTTCTCTCAGATAGTTTTGATTTTATCTATGTGAACATCCTTTAATGGATTTTATACTTGTTTGAAGTTTATTTATTATGATACAAATCTTCCATATTGTACTGAAGGTTTTGTGATATTTTCTACTGTGGATGTGTTATTTTTATAACATTCATGGTTTATGGTTACTGTATTAACATTTCGTATGCTAGTTTTAATAAGAATATTAATTTTATGTTTCAACCTTTTCATATGAGGAATGCGTTGGACTTAGTAAGTGATGGGTGGAGCCTGCTATAGGTCGTTGATGCATCAGTAGGTCTCACGAGGAAAAATAGTGTCTTGGCACAAGTCCTTGAAAAGATCTTATTTGTAGTCTTGGCAATATTCCTTGACTATTTGGTTATGATGTCCGACATTATGCATTCAATCATTATAAATTAGTTATTGATATTACATGTGATTATTCGGCTAATTAGAATATCCATGTGAATAATTTAATGGAATTATTTGATTTATCTCTCCCATATTATGCTGATGTTTAATTTTGAAAGGATTTTGTTTTAGTTTTATACATTTCCATAAATGATTGTGTTTATTTATGAATGTTTCCGCTATACTGTTATCCTTACTGAGCATCTGAGCTCACCCCTTTCTATATTTTATTTTTCCCAAGATGTGAAGAAGTATTTTATGGTTGACCTACAGGGATATGCTAAGGGATATAAGTGTGTTCAAAAGAGGAAAAATTGTTGTTGTTATTTTGATTTCTTTATGTAATGTAAAACTTATGTATATCTAGTACTTCAATGGGTACTAAACAGAATAGTCTTTTGGGATTGATCTCTTGTGATCAGGCCAACATTATGTAATAATGCACTGAATCTAGGAAATTGGGGTCTGGGCATTACATATAATACCATACATATAATAGAATTTTGTTATGATAATGTACTAATTCACCATCATCTCTTCTTTCCACACTTTTTATATTAGAAATTAAAACACCATTCAAGATGTGTTAATTTTTCACATTCAAGGACCATGGGTTTTCAACATCTATTACCACATTCAATTCTGGTCATGAAACCATTTTTATGGTTCATCCAGATCATAATTTATGTAACATATCATATGTAATATTTTAGAATTATTTTTGTACACATGGAATTAATTAATAAAATAAAATGATTTCTTGGTGATTGAAAAACAAATAAATCAATCTAAGCATTTGTCATTAAACTTTTACCGAATGATTCATTTTGACCAAAAATAACCAAATAACATAAATGATCATTTAACCTTATGTACAAAAATTAATAACATATATCATCAATTCTGAAATGGAAATCTTATTTTACATTAACTTCCATACAAACAAACCGATCATGGAAGATAATGAAACGATCACTAACAAATGATGATATTGAATCTATTAACCCATAAAAATGACTATAAATGAACATTATAAAAGTTTAATTAATCAAATAGTTGTCTAATATATTCATAATTAAGTTATTAATAATTATAATTTCATATTCCAGGACCTGGAGTTCAAGATAATATCATATTCACACATAAGGTAAGTGTTTTCTACCCGAATCTCCATTACCTTTCAGGTTACTCTGTTTCTTCCTTAATCCCAATTAAAATGTTATTTATTCATATTTAGTAATAATAAATTCTATTTTATGGTTTTATATATTTTTACCAACAATAAAACTTCTTTATTTTAGGTAGCAAATCATTTTTTAAAAGGATATTTCAAAACTTCATCCCGGAATACATGCCCGATTCAAGGGTATTTCTCAAATTGTTACCTATTTTCAAGGGAAATATATAATATGCTTTAGAAACCATTATTTTTCAAAAAGTAATCATTTTATTATGATAAAACGATTATTTCACATCATGTTTTATACAAATGTTTTTGAATAGATCTCTTATTTTCAAAGTAAAATATTCTTTATCACAATAATTACTCAAATATTTTATAAGGGTATTTTTTTCTATTTCAACACTCTTATTTAATATTATGTGTAATTGGGACTAATAATTTATCATAACATATACCACATTGTATTTAATGGTTTATGATTAGTTTGAATATGGATTTTCAATCCTAAAACCATTTACTATATTACTTTGAATGGTTAGTGTTTGGGGAATGTTATTTATATTTTTAGATGTTAGTTTCAAGATGAATGTATTTGTTATTTATGTTTATCCCCACTCATATGAGAATTTAATTAGACTTAGTAAGTGATGGACAGGTCCCTCTGTATCCCCTCGATGCATTTTTATATCTCATAAGATAATGATACATGGACATGGCAGATGCATCACCAATTTCAAGATATATTTTGACCGAGGCCTTAGTCATTTTTAGTTTTCTTAGACAAGGCATTGATGATATATTTCAGAATGTTAGACATTATGCATTCCATCATTATGAAACTATAGTTTGATCATCTATGTGATTATATGTCTAGTATAATATCCATGGTTATTTTATGGTATTTTTTAATCATTTTTTACTCCTACCATATTATTCTCAAGTATATTTTTTAAAGGAATGAATTTGTAGTTATTCATCAGGACTAGTGTTAATATTTTCTACTACTATGTTATTTAACCTTACTAATCATCTGATATCACCCCTTTCATACGTATTATTTTCCTCAGACTGTGAATACGTATATTATGAATGAATTTCAATGATAATCTCATTTATTATGTGTGATTCAAAATAAGTTTTCATGTTTTATTTCCTTTGAAGTGGTGATTTTGAACTTATGTTTGTATCTTGTTTTCCAATGATAATAAACTATTCATTTGTTTGAGATAAGACATCTAGGTTTATATTTTAGTGTAATAAAATTGAGCACCGGATTTGGGAAACTGGGTTCGGGTCTTTACAGTTGGTATCATTGAATTTTTAGTAGAAAACATGAAAACTAGATTTAGAAAATGTATATTATGGAACAAAACCCAAAGATAATATTTGAGGATAAACATACAAGAACATCCTACAATTTTGGTAAGGAATATAGTATGTGGGTATTTCTACAAAATACATCAATGTCTAGATACTACATGTGGAAGTGGTTCTATCACATTTGTACCTTGGAGTAACAACTATGAAAATGAGTTTCGGGCTAGACATGGGGTATCCTGGTACACGACATCAGGCCTTTCTATGAACCGGGTTTGCAACACCTGGGGGATATGCTTGGGATAATTTACATTTTATTTACTAGTCATTATGAAGGAATTTAATGTCGATTTTTTCTCAAAGAAATCATGATTATGAATATAAGATAAGCTATGGATAGGATTTAAATTTATATAAAGTATATTTCTTAGTTGATATTATACACTATGATGCATAACCTAATCTAGTGTATGCCATTATTTTGAAATGGTAAAATTTGTAAGGAAGGGAAACTGCATGAACATGCATATCCAATATAGGGATTTCCCTACTATTCAAGATAATGAGTTTGGATCTTGAACTATGACTGGTGCTGAGCACCTTATAAATATACTGGGACAACTGACTCAGGTTATAAATAATAACCTTACCCATATGAATCATCATGATCCACAATGTGGATGAGGAATGTTAAACAACATTATGCGATAATAGACTCTATCAATAAATGGGACTACAAAACCATTAATAATGGAGTAGTGTATAAGTTATTTATAGAGGATATTTATCACTATGGGATGTAATGAAAGGGAAAAGGTTTTCATGGCTGTTTATCATTTATCAGGAGATGCGAATTTGTAAAGACCCGGATTTTGCATGTAATTTTTTTAAATTATATAGAATTATTATAAGTCTGTGAAAATTAGCATTGTGTGATTCTGATAACCGGTGTTCTTGGAATGAAATTATGAACTTTTTTTAGGTACGTTCAGTAAACGTGTGATCGGACTTTTGTAACTTTTGAACCGGTTCTCGGAATTAAAAATCGAGGACACCGTTGAACTCGCAGTACTGATATTTTCTTAAGGGGACCTTCAACTACACCATAGTAGGTTGAGGGTGGAAGTTGGATTTTCAATTTTTCATGGGGAAATTGAAAAATAAAATAAATATATTTTATTTTATTTCCTGAAACCTATCATTTTAATTTTGGTGGTGGGAACCACCCGATGAGTTTGGTCATTTAATTCCCTCCATTAAATGCCCAGTTACAAGTGGTGTGATACTTGGAAACCCCCCCCCCCATTAATGACATAATTAAATTTTAAATTGATGATGTTATTAAACTTCATTAGGGGGGATTGGCCCCTCGCCTCTCATGGTGGGGATCTATGGCAAACTAGTTTGGTGGAAGAACATCCTCTAATAAGGAACCTCCTCCAAAGAAGAACAAACCTCTAGATCAAGAATGAGGAACCGATGCTTGAGGTCGGATCAGAAGAATGTTGCAGGAGAGACGAACATCGGCGTCTCCTTCAACATCTAAATCCTCTTCCTCAAGAAATCCCCAATGAATGATTGAGGTAGGGAACTTGTTCATATCATTCTTCATGATAAATTGTTGTTTTCAATCTATAAACCTCCTGTTATCGATCTAACGCAGATGGTGCAGGCTAAATGAACAAGACTTGATCCCTCTGCTACTTCATTGTTTGAAATATTTTTTTCTAGAGGATCGTCGGGTTGAGCGAAACTGGACCACGTTGCCTGCGACCGATGCAGGCAAGGTACAAGCGGCAGCTGGTACACCAGTCTGCCACGATGAGAGCGGCGGCGCAACCGTGCCACTGAAGGATGATGCAGCCCACCGGTCACGGTGGTGTAGGGTGGCGGTCGACATGCTATCCAGCCATGTGGAAGTTGGGCAGTGCACGCCCGCACTGCTGGTAGAGGATGCGACTGCGACTGTCGAGCCGCGGTGGCGCACCAGGGCGACCAACACCTGACCAACCAAGGGAGGAACAACGACACTGTTGTGCCGCTGGAAGGCGAGCCAGCTGAAATTATGGTCAGTCACGTCATGCGAAGCAGGAACTGCTCTAGTGGGTCCCACATGCCAGTAGGCGGCGTCATGTGGTGCCGCCAGGTTTCCCAGACCCGAGCGGCCCAACAGGACTGTTCAGAAATCTTGGGGGTGCCTCCTCCCGGTGGCGGCTAGGGCGGGCCCTACCATGGAAGACTGCACCCCACCATGAGTCGTGTATCGTGGGCCGCCCTACGGGCCGAACCTCGGCAAGTGGGTTGGTCCAGACCACGGCCAAGTGAGTCGGGCCCACCACGGTTCGGCCCATCCAGGTCAGACCAGGTCGGACCGGACCCAGGACCATCTGGACCTAGATACGCCTTTTTGGCCCTATCTTGAGAAACAAACATCCATTTGACGAACCGTCTATGGTGATAGGATCCATGGAGTGAGATGGTCCTTTTATTAAAATTTACATGTGTTTTGGAGATAGTTGGAGTATGCCTGGGTTGGATCGAACCAGAATCCAACTGTGCCCCAAGAACTAAAAAGCTTATAACTCACAGGACATGAATTCGATTGTCAGACCGTCTATCGCGTTGTAACCCTTATGACATGACAGTCATTTGGGTCATACCTTTTTTGAGCTTAGTGGCAGTCGAGGTATGACTGATATCTCGAGGGGCAGATTCTACACAACTCGAGTGGACCGAGTGCGAGAAATCCTGTGACTGGCTATAACGTGAAGAAAGAATAGTGATCCTAAGTGGGTCAGCATCTATAGATCCTATGTGGGTCATCTTTTATCAAATCATGTGTGGGTCACCACTCAATGATCCTACGTGGGACTGCACATACCGATATTGAGTTGGTCAGATCTTCTGTGGATCAGTGGGGGTTAGTACCTATCGATTCGTGTGTGGGTTAGCAACAGTGATTCTTAATAGAATAAGTTGATCTAACTTATGGCTAATCATCTGTACTTCTATACATAAGTTATAATAGTTATGAGATGAGTCTTTTTATCTTCATGGTGTTACCTATGTGTTACTTCTAGCTTCATGGTGTTAACTCTGTGGTACCTCTACCTTCACGGTGTTACCTTGGTGGTATTCTTCCCTTATGTATGAGATGAGTATGCCATGATAACTTAGGTATATGTATGGGAATATACCTAATTAGAGTTGATATATATTGCTTCTTGATTTGAGATTTAGTTCTTGCCTTGTGGTATTTCCTTTGTGGAACTCTGGGTGACCTATGAGGATCTCAAGGTCCCTACTGAGTATTTTTATACTCATCCTTGCTTGGTCTAGGCCCACACCTTATTGTTTCTTGTGAAGAATACAGACAAAATTGATCGAGGATGAGGGTTCCAGGACTTGAGACTTCTCATAGGGGGACCATTAGATGATACATACTACAGAGACGATAGTTTGAGAGTTGTACCTACCCATCAGGTAGGATCTTTGTAGGGTGTTCACAAGAGTTGTTTTCAGTTTTTCTTGTACTCTCTAGTTGGAATTGTATTATTGTCCCTTTACTTACTGTACTCAATCTATTTTCTATATAGTTTACATAGTGCTTGTTTCTTGATGTGCTTGGATTGTGTGAGTTTGCAGGTTAAAAGGGAAATGCCTTCCTGGTTTTAGGGATATGCATTTCCAGTGCTAGTCTCTAGTCCCTGTCCTATGGATGGAGAGCTTGGGGTAGTCACGGAATGGGCCCCAGGGGACTGGTCATGAAAAATAGGTATCAGATGATTCAGTTCTACTGAATAACTAGGACTCCGATCTTTTAATCAACAATATTGTTAAGTGTTATGAGTGTGTTAATTAGTTTGGGAATCCAGTGTTGGTGCAGTGGCCAAAGTATCCATAAACCAGGAACCTGGCCTTTGATTAATGACTCAGTGCACGAAAACACTTATTGCATGTGTGTTTTTGAAAAGCTTTCTTTGTGATCACATTGATTCAGCTCAGCAGGTATAACTTATTGACTACAGTGCACTTGTTTCTTTTCAATATTTCTTTACACAGGCAGACAACTAGGGTTTCGGGTAGAGTATGCAATGACGGCCCACTGAGAGAAGAGGCTTTGGTGCTGGGCCCTCTTACGGTAGAGGTTCCAGCTGAATCACCACCCATTGGGACACCTCTGCCCCCAGTTCTAGCAGCAAAGGGTGCATACTGCATGAGCATGTTGCACAAGTTTCAGTGCTAGAGGCCATCGAGGTTTAGAGGAGAGATAGATCCATAGGCGGCTGAGGACTGGCTGGAGGTCGTGGTTAGTGTTTTTCGACTAGTAGGGACACCAGCTAATCTAATGGTGATCCATGCCACTAGTCTTTTATAGGAAGTAGCGAGATGATGGTCAAGCTTGATTCACTTGGTTCATGATGATGGTAATCTCCTTTGGGAGGACTTTGAGATCCTATTCAAGACAGAGTTCTTCCCAGTGACTTTACGCGCAGTGCGTATTCATAAGATTCTCCACATGCAGTAGGGAATCATGATCGTGTTGCAGTATTCAGTGTGGTTCACCTACCTCTCGTGCTACTCCACTAACATGCAAAGGGACCCTTTCTTCAGGGATTGAACCATCTATTAGGGTATCAGACGGAATATTAGAGCTTCAATTATTTTTCTTAGCATCCCGACGTAGGAGGGGGTGTTATAGAAAGCACTCTTGGTGGAGATCTACCTTGCGGAGCAGTCACCAGTAGTGAGACCCACCAACGGATGTCACGTAGTAGAGTAAATTTGTAGCTAGAAGTAGACAGATGACGCATAGGTCTAAGAGGACCTGAACTATAGGTGGATGACCACAAGATATAGGGTCAGCTGTGCAGGGCTCTCGAGATAGAGCATGATAGACTAGAAGTAGGCAGTTTTACTAATGCGAAGGGTAAGGTCACGTGGATCACGACTGCCCAACCCGATGTACAGATGACCAACAGATAGCCAAAGGACCACCTGGGTAGAGGAGATGATTCGACTGAGGAGGTACAAATGAAGCAAGAAGATGTGGCAGAGGATCTGGCCATGCATCTAGCGGTGGGTGGCGATTTGAGGTTCTATTGCCACCACCTCTAGGTGGTCCGACCCAACTATAAAGAGTAGGTGGAAAAGGACGAGCTCAGCTCCAGGCAGCTGAGACCTATGTCCACAGTGCTTTGGAGATGATTTCAAGTATGATCTGTGTCTACTCCACCTTAGTTTCAGTACTTATAGGAACATGTGTCAGTCACTACTTTACTGCCACTGCCCTCGTTCTGAGCATAAAGATTTTGGTGGAGTCGTTGGCTCAATCCTTATGGTTAGAGACTCATACGGGAGGGGATTCGATGATTACACACTGGTGACAGTAGTGTGAGCATACTCTAGGGGGTGAGAGCTTCGACTGAGATCTTTTAGTAGCGGTGTCGAGGCCTTACAACATCATATTGGGTCTGGATTGGTTATCTATAGTCCATGGTCAGATTGATTGAATTAGCCGTAATGTGCGGTGTGTCTACGAATATTGGATCAGTTTTTCCTTCATTGGCGAGAAGTGAACCTTTGCAACGCATGATAGACTTACCTGGAGGAGGGTGCAGTCAATCACACATCAGTTGGCTAGCCTTACCCATGAGGCAGTTGATGTTGAGAGGCTGATTATTCTTGTATTGTTGGACCATAATGCTGATGTTTTCCCGGATGATGTTTCGAGTCTACCTCCTCGCTGAGAGGTGGAATTTTACATCGACCTGTACCCTGAGACGACACCAATATCTACCCTAGAATATCCTATGTCTCCCGCGGAGCATTGAGAGCTGCGAGTACAGGTGGAGGACTTGCAAAAGAATGGGTTCATTTGGCCCACTATTTCTCCTTGGGCAACCTCGATTTTTTTCACCAAGATGGCAGATGGGAATTTGGGAGTCTGTGTGTAATATCGGCACCTGAACTAGTTGATCATGAAGAATAAGTACCCATTACCAAGTATTGGAGATATTTTTGATCAACTGAAAGAAGCATAGTGGTTTTATAAGATAGACCTCAAATTGGGCTATCACCTGCTCAGGGTATGTGATGTGGAAGTGTAGAAGACGGCCAACAGATGGCGTTATGGCCACTTTGAGATCTAGGATATGCCATTCAGTGTGATCAACGCCCCAATAGTGATCATGGGACTCATGAACAAAATATTTCATCCATACCTCGATCACATTGTGGTATTCTTCATCAACAACATTCTAATATACTCAGCTATAGAGGGGGAGCATGTCTATCATCTATAGATAGTTATTGACACACTCTATGATCACCGACTATATGGTAAGCTCTAGAAGTGCCATTTATGGATCTG
Organism: Viscum album; assembly: GCA_963277665.1. Classification (NCBI taxonomy): domain Eukaryota; kingdom Viridiplantae; phylum Streptophyta; class Magnoliopsida; order Santalales; family Viscaceae; genus Viscum; species Viscum album. Next base: position 84,955,918 of record OY728153.1, read on the forward strand.
ATAGGTTCACTTCCTAGAACACGTCATCTCGGAGGTTGGATTTGTAGTGGATCCAGTAAATATTGAGGTTGTTCTTACTTGGGAGCCACCCGGGATTGTGACAGAGGTGCAGAGTTTTCTAGGTATGGCCAGTTACTACTAGAGGTTTTTTCTTGACTTTTCCAGAGTTGCGGCACCCTTATAAGTGTTGAAAAAGAAGGAGAAAACCTTCTTGTGGTTGGAGAGATGTCAGCAGAGTTTCCAAGAGCTCAGTTAGAGACTGATGAGTGACCCATCTTGACGATATGAGATAAAAGTGTTGGGTATGTAGTCTAATGTTACACATCAGGGATCGGGCATGGATGAGTCCTGATGTAGGAGTGAGCAGTGATCACTTACGGTTCTTGAAAGATGAGACAACAAGAGTATAACTACACTACCCATGACTTGGAGTTAGTAACAGTGGTCTTCTCCCTAAATATGTGGCGACAATACTTGATGGGAGAACATTTTATAGTCTACTTAGATCACAAGAGTCTCATGTATATATTATCTCAGAAGGACCTGAACCTGAGATATCAGAGTTGGCTTGAGTTCCTCTGGGACTATGACTTCGAGATAGTCTTTACTATTGGGAAGGGAAACATTGTAGTAGATTCCCTCAACAAGAGATCTAGTATACAGTTGCTGAGTGATGTGACAGAGCATTTGGCCGCTTTGCAAATATCCTACATAGATCAATATGGAGGAGATTATCTTTAGTCTCTAATAGTAACTCCCCCACTTAATCAGCAAGTCAGGGAGGTGTTGTTTGGGGACACTGACTGTGAGGGATGACATGCTCAGATATCCACAAGACAGGCACCTGATGGATTTTCTGAAGGTGGGGAGCACGTCATCCTCTTTAGAGGGCTTACTATTGTACCCGTGGTGATACATGAGGAAGTTCTGAGTGAGTTCCATACATCCCCTCTAGTGGTACACCCAGGAGTGGAAAAGATGTACCAGGACCTCCGGTGTCAGCACTGGTGGCTAGGAATGAAGAAAGTTGTAGCAAAGTTTTTCTCTCGATGCCTCACATGTCAGCAAGTGAAGGCAGAGCATCAGGTTCTCATAGTCTTAGTTCATCCACTAGAGGTGGTAGAGTAGAAGTGTGATGGAATTTCCATGGAATTTTTGATAGGACATCCATGCACATCCAATGGACATGATTCTATCTAGGTGATCATTTACTGAATCACCATGTCGGCCCATTTCCTACCTATCATAGAGCAGGGTTCAGTAGAGGGCTTGGGATGCCTCTAAATACGGGAGATTGTTTGGATTCATGGAGTTCCTTTAATTATTGTAACTGATCATGATTATCATTTTACTTGTTGACTATGGAAGGGGTTGCAGGAAGTGTTTTGGACTCAACTTCTATTGAGCACCACCGTTTATCCTCAGACAGTTGGTCAGACAGAGCGGACCATTCAGACCCTTGAGGAAATTGTGTGTGCTTGCGTCCTTGATTTTGCATAGATATGGGAGGATCACTTTCCATTGTTTGAGTTCACGTAAAACAACAGTTATCACTACACCATCAGTATGACACCATTTAAGGCTTTGTACGGTCATCCTTGCAGATCACATCTGTGCTGGACTGACCTCGGGGTGTCAGGACTCATGGGACCAGAGATGGTACGGGCTAGCACAGAGAAGGTGAAGATCATCCAGGAGTGGATGAAGACTGCGCAGAGTAGGCAGAAGTCTTATGCTGACAAGAGATTGAGACCTCTCTAGTTCGAGGATGGTGACTATGTCTTCCTACGTGTCTCACCTCGACAAGGATTACAGAGATTTAGTCAGGGAAAAAAGTTATCTCTGAGGTTCATCGGACCCTTCCAGGTACTAAGAAGAGTTGGTGAGGTTGTGTACCGCCTAGATCTTCCTCCTCTATTGCACCAAGTGCATGACGTTTTCCATATATCCTGGTTGAGGAAATACGTACATGATCCTTTGAACAACATTGACTGAGGAAAGATAGACATAGACGATGGGGTGATATTTTTGAAGGATCCAGTGGCGATTGAGGATCAACAGGAGAGAGTCCTTCATGGGTGATCGATACCTTTGGTGTGCATATGTTGGCAGCACAAGAACCTATAAGAGAGCACATGGGAGAGAGTGGCTCAGAATCGTGCTTAGTACCCCCACTTGTTTCCCTAGTTTGGGTTGTTGCTTTCAAGGATGCAATTAACTATGATGGGGAGAATGTAAAGACCTGGATTTTCCATGTTATTTTTTTTAATTATATGGAATTATTTTGAGTCTACTAAAATTAGAGGCGTGTGGTTCCGAGGTCTCATGTTCTAAGAATGAAATTATGAACTTTTTTTCGGGTACGTTCAGTAAACACGTGAGTGGAATTTTGTAACATTTGAACTGGTGCTTAGAATTGAAAATCGAGGACACCGTTGAACTTGCAACACCGATATTTACTTATGGAGAACTTCAACTCGACCACAATAGGTCGATGGTGGAAGTTGTATTTTTGGGTTTTCCTGGGGGAATTGCAAAATTAAATAAATAACATTTATTTTATTTCTTGAAACCTATCATTTGAATTTCAGTGGTGAGAACCACCCTAGGAGGTTGGGAATTTAATGCCCTGCATTAAATTCCCACTTACAAGTGGTGTGACACTTGAAAACCTTCCATTAACGACATTAATTAAAATTTTAATTGATGATTTCATTAAACTTCATTAGGGGGATTGGACCCTCACCTATCATGGTGGGGATTTGTGGAAAACTAGTTTTGTGGAATAACATCCACCAATAAGGAACCTACTCCAATGAAGAACGAACCTCTGGATCAAGAACAAGGAACCTACGCTCAAGGCTGGATAAGAAGCATATTGTGGGAGCGATGAACGTTGACGTCTCCTTAAACGTCTTCATACTCTTCCCCATGAAATCCCTAATTAACGATCGAGGTAGGGAAATTGTTCATATCATTCTTCATGATAAATCATTGTTTTCAATATATTAACTACCTTGTATAGATCTAACATGGAGGATGCGGTCCAAATGAACACGACCCGATCCCTATGATACTTCATTTTTTCATTTATTCTTTGTGGGAATATTGTCAGGTTGAGAGGAACCTAACCATGTCACTGGTTACCGACGCTGGTAGGGTAAAAATAGTGGCTAGCACATCAGATGGTCGTGATGACGGTGGTGATGCAATCATGCCACCGAAGGAGGCCGTGGCCATTGGCCGCACTGGTGGAGGGTGACGGTCGTCATGCCGGTCGGCCGCGTGGAAGCAAGGCGGTGCACGTCCGTGCCACCAGTAGAGGAGGAGGTCATGGCTATCAAGCCATGGCGGCACACCAAGGAGACTGGCTCTCGGCCGGCTGCGGGAGGAATAGTGGCGCCGTCGCGCCGCTGGTAGTGGAGTCGGCCGGAATTTTGGCCGACCGCGTTACGCTGAGCCTGACCCGCTCCGACGGGTCCTCTATTCTAGCAGGCTACACCATGTGGTGCCTCCGGGTTGGCACAACCCGAAAGATCCAACTGGACTGTTCAAAAATCCTATGGGTGCCACCCCCGGGTGGCGGCTATGGCGGGCCCCCCCATGGCAGACTGCACTTGGCCGCGGGCCGCGCACCACGGGCCGCCCATTTGCGGTTCGGACCGGACTGTGACCTCGCGAGCCAAGCCTACAGTGTTCTTTCCCATCTGGTCCGTACCTGAACTAGGTCAGGTTGACCCAAACCGGGTTGTCTTGGGTCGGTTCGGACCGGACCCGGGCACATCTGGAACCATATACGCCTTTTTGGCCATATCTTGAGAACTAGGTGTGTGTTTGACAAACCGTCTTTAGTGATGTGATCCTTGGAGTGAGATGATCCTTTTGGTATACTCTACTTTAGTTTTGGTGATAGTTGGAGTACAATAGGGTTGCATTGAATCTGAATCCAACCGGGCCCCCAGAACTAAAACACTTACAACTGACAGACTAGGCGTCTGATTGATGGACCATTTGTCACATTGGAACCCTTACGGCATGATAGTCATTTGGGTTACTCCTTTGTAGAGCTTAGTGACAGTCTATGTATGATCAATATCTCAAGAGGCAGATTTTATGGAACTCAAGTGCACCAGTTGCGAGAAATCTTGTGACTGGTTGTAACGTGAATAAATAACAACAATCTTATGTGGGTCTGTATCTATCAATCCTGTGTGGGTCAGATTCTATTAGATCCAGTGTGGGTCACCACTCAGCCATCCTGTATGGTTCAGTGCATACTAATCTTGTGTGGGCCATATGCTGTGTGGATCAGTGGGGGTTAGTACGTATTGATCCTATGTGGGTCAACATCAGTGCTTTTTAACAAAATAAGATGATCTATCTTACGACTAATCATCTGTACTTATGTACTTAAGTAATACCTGGTTATGAGATGAGTCTTTTTGTCTTCGTGGTGTTACATGTGTTTTACTTCTAGCTTTGCAATGTTACCTATGTGGTACCTCAACCTTCGTGGTGTTTCCTATGTGATATTCTTCCCTCATGTTATGAGTATTCCATGATAACATTGGTATATGTTTGGGACTATATCTAAGAAGAGTTTCTGTCTATTGCTCTGTGCTTTGAGATTGAGGTCTTGCTTGGTGGTATTTCCTTTGTGGAACTCTGGGAGACCTACGAGGGTCTCAATGTCCCTACTATTATACTCACCCCTGCACAAGCTACGCCCTCACCTTGTTGTGTCTTTTGTAGAAGAAGAACAACATTAATCGAGGCTGAGAGTGTTAGTACTGAAGGTTTCTCAGAGGTGGACCATTAGACGAGACCTACCGTAGAGACGACAATTCAAGAGATGTACCTACCATTCTGCTAGGATCTATGACGGGTGTTCACAGGAGCTGTTTTTTAGTTTTTCATTTACTATCCAGTTGGGATTGTATTCTCTACCCTTTACTTACTATACTCACTCTATTTACTATATAGTTCACTATGTGCTTGTACCTTTTTATTCTTGGATTCTGTGAGTTTATAGGTCAAAAAGGCAATGCCTTCCAAGTTTTAATGATATGTATTTCTGGTGATAATCGCTAGTCCCTAGCCTATAGAAGGTGGTATTGGGGTAGTCACAGCACGGGCCTCGGGGGACGTGTCATGACAAAATCAGTGGTGGTCATTAATTCAAAACACAACGGAGGAGGATGAAATTGAATAAATTGATTTGAGGAATTTCAGGAAAAAATTTCATGAAAAATATTTTCCACATGAACAATAAGAGGATATGGAGACACAATTATTGAGTATCAGATAGAAAGATGATGCAAATGTCGGAAGTTATGAATACATATATAGAATTTTATCATGGAATTCTATATACTATATACACAATCAAAGTATAAATATTGATTTATATCTTGATGGGTTTATACCATTCATTAAAAATGCACTCGTCTCCCAAACCATCTCTTTATATGAAGATATTGTCTCAAAATCTATCAAGATAGGGAATGAATTATCCAAGTATAATGACATTATGGGGAAACAAGATAATAATATGGTGGTGGAGGATATAATGGATAAATGGAATAATAAAATGGTGAATTTTCCAAGATGTGATACTTGTGAAAGGAAAGACACGAGTTCCTTCTTAAAAGTAAATATTTTGTGCTAAAACTATGGACATAAAGGCCATCATGTTGGTTATTTTCAGGGAAAAGAGAAGATATCAATGTTCAATGATCTAATTGTAGGGATATGGGAAAAAATTCTAATTATTGTACCAAGCGTAAAGGAAATAGGCCTTAGAAACGGCCAAGGCAATAAGGCCAAGATTATGTTATCACAACAGCTGAGGTTGAAGTTCCCAATTATGTGGTGGTAGGTACATTAATAATTTCCTCAAACATAAAAATTTAATTATTTTATTGTGGATCTTCACTTTCTTTTATATCTTCCAATTTTTTCAAGAAAATTATATATTTCCAATTTGATTTAATAAAATATTTTTCTGTCAAACCACCTAAGGGAAGTATCATTGCAACAAATATGTGTATGGAAGTCCTTGTTATGGCATGTGAACATGCTTTTTCTTTAGATTTTATCATAATACCAATGATTGAAGTTGAAAAAATCCTCAATATGGATTGGATTTAAAATTATAATGAAAAAAAAATATTTCTAGAAGAAGGAAGAATCAATTTTTTAGGAAAATGTGGAATACCTTATATTTTTGGAATAAAAATCACCATCTAATTCCCATCTAGATCCACCCTTAGTAGCTCTACTGAATTCAATTATTGGGGAGGACGAGAACAAGATATCTGTGAGTTAGGAAAAAAAATTTCAAATCAAGGATATTCCTATTTTTCTAGAATATATTGATGTTTTTATATAGGATATACCTAGATATCCTCCAAAGCACGAAGTTGGGTTCTCAATTGATATAATACATGATTCGAGACATATATCATAAAATACATATAGAATCTCTCATGTGGAATTAGTATAACTGAAGAAATAACTTGAATAATTTAGTGATAAAGGATTTATTTGACCTAGTGTTTCTCTTTTTGGAGCCCATATTCTTTTCATTAAAAAATGATAGATCTATAAGGATTTCCATTGACTACAGTGAGATCAATGTTATAACAATAAATAACATGTATCCACTACCTCCAATTGATGATTTATTTGATCAACTTAGTGGATCCCAAAAATTTTCAAAGATTGAACATTGATCTGGATATCATCAGTTTCATATGAAAATGAATAATATTCCAAAGACAGTATTTCGAACCGGGTATGGCCATTATGAGTTTATAGTAATTCCTTTTGGACTAATTAATTCACCCTCTATCATCATAGATCTAATGAATAGAGTTCTCAAGGAGTATCATGATGAATTTTTTTGTGGTATTTATTTATTATATATTTTTATACTCCAAGTGATACAATGATCATGAAAAAAAACTTGCACATTATTCTGAAGACTTTTAGAAGAAATGAATTATATGCTAAATTTAGAAAGTGTAATTTTTGGCTTCAAATAGTTTATTTTCTTGACTATATTGTCTCTAAAGATGGAATATACATTGATACTACAATGACAATGGCTATTTAGGAATTTCTTACACCAACGAACATAATTGAGGTGTGCAGTTTTATTGGATTTGAAGGTTCTTATCTATGTTTAATTTAGAATATCCCCCGATTAAGGAGGAGATTAGTGAATGCTATGATCCTAATTATACCATCATGAAATTTTGGGTTTGTGATATATAGTGATTAATCAAATAAATGACATGGATTTTCTTTTATGTATAATGAGAGAGTTATTTCTAATGCATCAAATTAGTTAAAAATTCATGCATAGAACTATCCAAATCACGATCTTCAGTTATAAACATTAATCTTCTCTCTAATGATATAGAGACATTATCAATATGGTGAATGATGTGAGATATATACTAATAACAAGAGCTTGAAATAAATCTTCCCACAAATAAGACTCAACATGAGAAACTAGTGATGGCTCAAGATGCTAAAGGATTAATACTGTTCCGTAAACTACAACCCATCAATATAAAATACAGTTAATAATAAATTGTGTAGAAATGATTATGGAGTTCTTAAAAAAATTAGAATTATCAAGGATCCTATGTATATGGATCTAGTGAGGATGGATAAGGAAATAATCAAATAAGATAAAAATATTATTACTTTTCAATTGGTTTCCCAACCATCTTTATTATAAAGGATTAAAATTTCTCATCCTGATGATGAGAATATTCAAAAGAAAATTAATCATGTGATTGAAAGAAAGTTGGAAGAATTCATATATGAATATGGAATTTTTAGGATTAGTTAGATGATTTGTGTTTCTACTACACCTGAACTAAAAAAAGTGTTATTGGATGATTCCCACAGTTAGAATATCTATATACATCCTTGTAGCAATATGATGTATAGATATTTAAAGGAACATTTATGGTGGGATAACATGAAGAGGGAAATTTAATATTATGTATCAAGATGTTTAGTCTGTCAACAAGTAAAGGCCAAAAGACAACATCCTTGATGAGTTATGCAACCTTTACCATTCCAACATGGAAATGGGATGACATCACTATGGATTTTGTCACTGGATTACCCAAATCTCCAAGAAATAATGATGAAATATGGGAAATTGTTTATAAACATATGAAATTTGCACATTTCCATGCTATAAGGGATTATCTTACACTGGGGTGCCTTACAAGACTCTATATCAATGAAGTTGTGAGACATCCGGGAGAACCTCTCCTAATTGTGTCTGATCATTATCCATGATTTTCCTTGAAATTCTGGAAAATTATTTAGAAAGATTTGGATATATAGATTTGTTTGAGTACTTCTTATCACCCACAAATTGAAGAGAAATCAAAAAGGATGATCCAAAATTTAGAAGAGTTTTTTAGATCATGTTCACTTTATTTTCAAGGTACGTGGGATCTGTATTTAGCTTTGGTGAAGTTTTCCTACAATAATAGTTTCTATTCTAGCATTCAAATGGCACAATATGTAGCATTGTATGGATAGAGATGTCGTACAACAACATGTTTGGATGAAGTCAGAGAATGGAAGCTTGAGGGATCAAATCTTGTGGAGGAAAATAAATCTAATGTAATGACTATTGAAACCCATATCAAATAATCTCAAAGAAGGAAAAATATCTATGAAAATAATTGAATGAAGGATTTGGAATATGAAGCTAGAGATCATGTTCTCTTAAATTTATCTCCCTGGAAGGGAGTTATATGATTTCAGAATAAGGGAAACTGATATACAAATATATTGACCCTTTTGAAATTATAGGGAGAATTGGAGCTAAGGATTATCGTTTGGAAATTCTGTTTATCCTTTCAAAAGTACACAATGTGTTCCATGCCTCATTGTTGACAAAGTACATTCCAGACCCAATACATGTCCTCACATCTAAATGTATAGAATTGGAACCCCACTTATCCTACTATGAAGTGCATATCCGGATTATGGACACTAATGAACAGATGTTGAGGAATCTGATGAATCACCTGGTAAAGGTACTTTAGAAAAAACATAAAATTATTGAGGAAATGTGGGAGTCTGGTGAACTTATGATGAGGACCTACATAAATCTTTTTATGAGGTAACATTCTAGTAATTTTGAGGATTTTTTTAAGAGGGGGAGAATGTATCACCCTAAGGTTTTATAAAAAATTATTATATAATGAATTCAACACTGAGTCATTGTGAAGTAAACACTTTTATATTTATAGGAGATTGGTATAACCTGGTAGTTAGATATAATTTTATTGCTTTTGGGTTTTGAATTTCAAAAAAATAACATACATGATTGCAATCAGTAAGATATTTAGAGTTTGATTAGATCAAGTTACATTTTTGGTGAATAGTAACATACCCTTATTAATAGTAGTGTACACTATTAAATAGTAACATCACCCATATGAGTATAATTATATTTTAAGAACCATATAAATGAGATTGAATGTTTTAAAAATTAAAAATTATGTGAGTAATAAATAATTAATGAAAATTTTAAATTAATAAATTTATTTAAAATTCAATTCGTTTTCATGAAATTTTTTTTTCAATTTTTTTTCATGTAAATTTATGATAGTTTAATGATATCTGAGATTATTTTTGCATGTATTATAAAATCAATTTCAAATTTAAAATATGTATTTTTCAAGTAAATAATGATTTTATTTAATAATTATATTTCTATTATTTAATAAATTTTTTTGACAAAATGGAATTCTTTTATTAATTATACATGTTAAAAAATGGTTAAGAAGAATTTCTAGTAATTTTCCAAAATACTTGAATTTTTTATGAATAGTAAAATTTGATAATTTCAAAAACATGAAAAATAAATGAATTTATGCATCATTATTGAGTCATGGGTGATGTAAATGACCATTGGTTCGAGATAACATAGACTGATTGCTATTTTTAGTCACATGAATCATGTCTATTCAATGTCTTGTTCCAAAATAATAAAATAATTTTGAAAATAATAGAAAACCCCTCCTCTCCTCCACTATAAAATCCACATATCACTCCCTCTTATCTTCACTCCTCTAAAGAATTTTCCTTGCCCAAATTCTACTAAAATCTCATAAAAATATCCTCCCCATTTCCATCCACCCATTTTCTCTTCAAAAGACCAAATCCTCTCCCCTAAAGAGGATCTCAAGGAAGAGAGATTCAAGAGGTAAATTCCTCTTTTCATTTCATTTATTTTCTTTCACGTTCCTTTTATTCTTTTTATTTACTCACCTCCAATACTCAAAATTTAATGATAACATAATTAACTTACATATATTAGAATTTTTTATCATAATGGAACAATTCATAATCATCTCTCATTTCGCCTCCATTTTTATTACAAATGGAAGCAACATCTGAGATGTGTTAATTTATCACATCCAAGGATGACTGGTTTTCAGCATCTGTTACCATATTAAATTCTGGTCATGAAACCATTTTTATGGTTGAAAAAGATCAAAAATATTTTATATATTGGCTTTAATGTTCTGGAATCATTTTTGTACACATGGTATTAATTTATAAAATAAAATGAGTTCATGGTGATAAAAAACCCACGAAATAAATCCAAGTGTTTATCAATAACATTTTATCTAATGATTCATCCTCACCCAAAGTATCCAAATGAATTATATGATCATTTAACCTTATCTATTAACATTAATAAATTATAATACCTATTTTTTAATTCAATTCTTATTTTACATTAACTTCTATAAGATGAACCGATCATGAAAGCTAATGAAATGAGCACACACAAACGATGATATTGAACCTCTTAACCCAATAAAATTACCATACATGAACTTAATAAAATTATAATAAATAAAATACATGTATAATATGTTATTAAATAAGTTATTAGTAAATATAATTTCATAATCTAGGACCTTATGTTCAAGATAAGAACATATTTGGACATATGGTAAGGGTTTTCTACCCGAACATCCATTTCCATTCGGGTTACACTTTGTCTCTCTTAATCCCAATTAAATACTTATTTATTTTCATATATTCATCATAAATTATGTTTTAATGTTTTATATTTGTTTAAAAACCAGAATACTTCTTTATTTTATGGTGTGATAAATTTTTTAAAAGGATCTTTTATAAATTATTCCCAAAATACAAGCCCGATCCAAGGGAATTTCGGGAATTCTTACTTATTTTAAAGGAAACTATATAATTTGTTTTTGAAACAATTATTTTTATAAAATAAATAATTTTATTTTTAGAAAAATATATTTATTCCACTTATGGTTTTATACAAATATTATTTCAAAAATAACTCTTCTTTTCTTTGTAAAAGTGTATTATCTCATGAATTACTCTATGATTTTATATGAGTAATTTTATCTATTTCAACACTCTTGTTGAATCTTATGTGTAATTAGAAGTAATATTTTATGATATAATGTACATATTTTATTAAAATGTTTTTTAGTTTGACTATGTCTGTGTTATCTTGATACCAGTAACCATATTACTCTTAATGGTTAGTGGTTGGGGAAAGTTATTTCCATTTCTTATGTTATTCTCAATATTAATTATTATGATGTTTATGTTTATACCGATTCATATGAGGAATCTGTTGGGCTTAGTATGTGACAAGTGGGAAATATATAGCTTTGTCATGTATCGGTCGGTCTAATGAGACAAATTGATTTAGACATGGCTAGGCCTTTCCAATTTCAAAATACAGTTTTGGCCAAGGCCTTAATCGTTTGTAGTTGTCTCTGCCTAGACCATGATGGTATATTTCAGAGTGTCTACAATTATGCATTACATCATTATGTAACTAGATATTGGTAGTCCATGTGATTATTAGACTAGTATAATATCCATGGTTATGTTTTATAAAATTATTCAATCAGTTTTTATTCCTTCAATTTTATGTTCAAGTATACTTTTAAAAGCATGAATTTTTAGTTATTCATCACTCATAGTGTTTATATTTTCTTCCCCTATAGTATTTAAACTTTCTAATCATCTAAGATAACCCCTTTCACATGTTTTATTTACCTTATGTTTTTAGGAAGTATATTACAAATGACATGTAAGGATAATCTTGGGGATTATGTGTGATTCAAAAGAATTTATTATGTTGAATTTAATTTCAGGTTGTAATGTTGAACTTATGTGTGATTCTTGTTTTCCAAAAAAACTAGCCTATTTTTTCCTTCATGATAATACATCCTTGTTTATATTTGAGTGTAATAAAATAAGGCACCGACAATGGGAAACTAGGGTTGGGCCTTTACACCAGTAGTTCCATAAGAATGACATGATAATAATATATCACTGAATACAAGTGAAGAGACATGATATTGTAAAAAAAATTATTACCAGGTATGGTGTATATTATTTCCATTCTATACCATTCGGTTTGAAAAAATGTGTTACTAGTGTTTATGGCCATGATGAATCGGGTTTTCTATCCACATTTGGATTCATTTGAGATCATATTTTTAATAAAATTGCGATGTAATTTTTCTCATTGGTGGAATATTATTAACATATAAGTATTTTAATAATCACACTGATAGTTCATCGACCATATGTAAAAAATTAAATTTTCTATTTGACATTAGAGAGTATCTATTTTTGTGTAGGAGAATATCTATGGAATTTATATACATAGATCATGAGAAAGGAAAGGTTACGATTACTTTAGATCTATTTAAGAAACATTTTGACATCTACAGATACATATGATTTTCATACTACTATATAAGATTCATTTATAACATCTCTATAGTGGTAGTCTTGATGATATCCCCATCTAAGAGGGGGAATTTTGAATGGTAAAAACCATGTGAGGGAGACATCCATTAGTTAAAGGTAATGTTGACTATTGTATGTATTCACACACTCCATAATCTATTTAAGGGGTATGCCCAATATTTTGAAGCACAAAAATCATCTCTTTGCTATTTCTGAACCTAAAGTCACTTTCAAAATGAACTTCTTGAGATTTGGTTCTCTCAATTACAATTTTCTGGGCTCTTGTAAAAGTGATCCTCACTCTGATTCTACGTGAATTTTTCCTATATCTCTTTGAAAAATGTCAACATTTTTAGAATCTCTGATGAATAATTTACCTGTGATTTTTTTGTGGAATGATCGACATACCTTTTTTACTTTGGTTTATGCCATGAATAGATATCAAGATAGAAGAGCTCTGTGGAATTAACTTCTTGATTTGTATAAATGCATTCAAGTTCCTTGGGTGGTCATGGGAGATTTCAATTACATCCTCATCCCATGTAAAAAGATTGGACCCTCTCATCTTTCCATATCCTCTAGGGAATTCAGATCTGTTATTAAATATTGCAATCTTTTTGAAATCACTCTTTCTGGTTCTAAATTTACTTGGTACAGAAAATGCTATAATAAAAAGGTTGCAAGTAAGCTTGATAGGGATTTCGTTAATATGAAGGCTCTTGATAATTGGAATAATATTTCAAGTGTTACTCTTCCTACACTCAACTCTGACCATAATCCTATCCTTGTCAGTATCCTTATAAATGATAGAAAACCTATTCTTCATTTTAAATTTAATAATGCTTGGTCTTCAAATCCAGACCGTGTTGCATTTATTTATAACATCTGGAACTCCATGAAACATCAAAAAGACTATTTTTCCTGTACGCATAAATTGAAAATTCTCAAATAGGCTCTTAAAGGTTTGTTCAAATATTCCAATTCTCAAATAGATCTGGATATCTCCTCTCTTGAAAATGAACTTAGTCTTTTCCATACTCAAAACACAAACTCTGGCTTCAACTTGGATCCTCAATTGGAAGCTAATATCTCCATCAAACTTAATTCCTTGCTCAAATCCAAGGATATTATTTGTAAACAAATGTTTAGGACTAAATGGATTACTGATGGAGATCGTAATACCAAATTCTATAATTGCCTTCAAATAATTAGAAAGACCAATCATCCACTTTCCAAATTAATTCATAATGGAGTGATCATTGACTCCATAGAGACCATCACGGATCATGTGACCTCGTACTATTATAACATTTTTAATGGTCCGAGTATAAACACTAATCTTAAACCTGATATTATCCCACTAATGGTGGATGAAACGGAAAATGAGTCACTTCTAAGCACTCCTCTTGACCATGAAATTAAAGACACTGTTTTTGGACTTAATCAAAACAGTGCTCCTAGTCCAGACGGTTTCAACAATGGCTTTTTCCAAAATCATTGGGACATAATCCACAAGGATGTTTGTAACCTTTTTGAGATCTTTTTCACTCGTGGTTTCCTCCCGCATTGAATCAATGCTCAATTCTTAACCTTAATACCTAAGGTTGAGAATTCATCTGAGATCCATCAATTCAGACTGATTTCTCTTATTAACACACTTTTTAAAATCATAAACAAAATCATTACAAATAGACTTGCTCCTATTTGCAATAGAATTGTCTCTTGGAATCAGTTTGTCTTTATTAAAGGAAGATCCATTCAAGATTGTATTTGTCTTTCCTATGAATTATTTAACCGTTTAAATAAAAAAATTAGAGGGGGATGTGTGGCCCTCAAACTAGATATCCGAAATTTTTTTGACACCATTGATTGGAATTTCATCTTTAAAGTCCTAAAAATATTTGGTTTTCAAGATTCATTCATTGGAATAATTAAGACTTTATTTCACTCAGCTTATATCTCTATTCAAATTAATGGTACTCCTAGAGGATTTTTTAATTGTTCTAAAGGTGTCAGACATGGTGATCCTCTTTCTGGTATTCTTTTTGTAATTTCAGAAGATTACTTTAGTAGAATCCTCAATAATCTGGTTGATCAGAGTAATCTTAAACCTATACAAGTTGCTAGAAAGATTAATGCCCCTACTCACCTTTTATATGATGATGACATTATCTTGTTTCTCAAAGGGGATCAAAAGAATATTCATGTTCTTAAGAAAGCTATTGCTCATTATGAGGAAGTCTTTGGTCAAGTGATCTCTTGGAATAAATCATACATTTTTTTGGAAATAATTTTCCGGTTGGAAGGAAATATAACATTACCACTTATATGGGAATTAAAGAAGGTCTCTTACCTTTCACCTATTTGGGCGTTCCAATATTTTGGGCGAGACCCAAAGCTACCTATTTTGCTAATATTGTTGACCAGATTATAAACCAAATTTCTAATTGTAAAGGGAAATCCCTCTCCATGGCTGGGAGAATATGTTTGGTGAAATCAACCATTGTCTCTAAAATGGTCTACTCCCTTATGATTTATAAATGTCATGTTGGCGTTTTCAGGAAAATTAACACTTATATTAAAAACTTCATTTGGACAGGAAGTATTTTTGAATGGAAGCTTGTCACTATACCTTGGAACACTTGTTGTAGACCACTTGATAATGGTGGAATTGGCATAAAAAATTTAAAGATGTTCAATGATGCTCTCCAGGCCCGTCTCACTTGGAATATTATTAATCCCTCTTCTAAAGCTACTAAATTTTTGTATCACAAATTTATCTCTAAGCTTTTAAAATGGAGTCTTACTTATATTAACTCCTCCATCCGGCCATATATCAGGGACTCATATCATAAGATCATGGTGAAATCTAGATGGATGGTAGGTGTTGATTCTTGCATTAATTTTTGGTGCGGCAAATGGTATGATAAACCCTTGATAAAATTGTTACCTCCAAGTCAAATTCATGAGGACACTAATCATTCTATAAAAGATGTTCTCCAATTTCATCATCATGATCACCCTGATAACATTTTTCAGATCATTGATAATCATTCTTTTTCTTCTGATGGTGACTTCCTTGTTTGGGAACCTGCCCCAAATGGCATCATTGACTCTAAAAACTTTTATAAGCAGAATTTTTCCCATATTGAATTGAATTATCTTTGGGTGAGCCAGTTTAATAATCCCTGGATTAAACCTTCTAGGCTTACTCTCATATGGCGTATTGCTCATAATAGATTGCCTACGGATATTGGTCTTCAAGTTTTTGGAATCCAACATTATTCTAAATGTCACCTGTGTAACTAGCACAGGGAGGATGCAGATCATCTTTTCCTGTCTTGTGCGACAGCCTCTGCCTTATGGAGTTTTATTTTTGATTAATTTAATTGCAGATGGTCTTTTACTGATTCTATTTCTTTGTTTCTTAAAAACTGCACTGTATTTTAATCTTATTTGCAGATAAAAAACATCTTGCTGGCGGCAGTGGTGGAACTCATACACGAGATTTGGTACGTTAGAAATGACTTTATTCATAATAATCACTCTTTTAGTCTTAATGCAGGAAAATATCAAATTCTTGTCATGATCCATGAAGCTACTTTAATTCAAAAATATTGCTGCTACAACTCAGTTGGGGACTTTGAGATCCTTCGCCACCCCGAGTTCCTAACATTTACCTGAATCCCATACGCACCTTCGAAGTTTTTTGGCAATCACCAATGCCAAGATGGATCAAAGTCAATGTTGATGGTGCTTCCGAAGGAAATCCAGGCCCTGCCAGCTGTGGGGCTATTTTCAGATATTCTATTGGTTAGTGTTAGGGTTGCTTCTATGTTGGATGTGGTCACTCGTCATCACTGGAAGAGAAAATATTGGGGGTCATCCATGATGTTGACTTTGCAATTCAAATAGGTTGGAGAAAGTTATTTATTGAAGGTGATTCAACCACTATCATTCATGCCATCTGGAATGGCAGCATTCATCTGGCCTGGAAGCGTACTACACGTTGGATGAACTGCCTTAACTCGCTTCATGGGATTAATTATATAGCTACTCATACTTACCGTGAAGCAAATACCGTTGCTGATGCTCTTGCCAACAAAGGAGTTCACCAGCACATGACTTGGATGGAATCTCTGCCTACTGATTTATTTGATCTTTTTTATAGAGATTTTAAAAAAATACCTTATTTCAGACTCTTGTAATGTTCTTTGATTTTCCATAAATTTTGCTTTGGTCTTTGAACAAAGTATTACCTTTAAAAAAATATGTTTTAATAAACAATTATTATAACACCCCAAGATTTCATAGTAAGTTGTTTTCTTAAAAGTAATTCAATTGTTTGTGCTACACGCAAGACCGAGTTCGAGTGCACCATAAATTTAAAACTATCAATTCAATAGAATGGTTATGAGTAGTACTAAATTAATTTTGAATTTTATATACTCCATATAATTTTAAAATACATAACATGTGTTTCTTTAAAATAATATAAGAAATAATTCAATTTTTTTATATAAAAGAAGTATTTTTCAAAAAATGAAATTTTACCGCATTTTAATGGAAGACATTTTTTAAATCCAATATTTGACACTTTTAATTATTCAATATGATAAAATAAACTTCTTCCTTAGATTCGGGACATAAAAATTTAGTTTGGATAAATTTTCGGTGCTTTTCTGACAATATTCATATTTTAATGAATAGTGAAAACACTAAATATTAATTGAATACAACTTTTTTAATAAAAATAATTTAGTGTTAAATTATAAATTTTAATTGTTTTGAAGTATATTTATATTATATTTTTATCATTTAATTCACTATTTGTCAATGGAAGTAATTTTACATTTAAATTGTTCATAAACACAATGCAATCTTTTGATAGTTTTTACTTCTTAAAAACACGCTTTTTGGTTTTGACAATGGGATTATTTTTTTAAATTAATTAAATACAACATATTTTTTTGTAATTTTAAAATAAACATCATCTTTGAATTTGGAATATCAAAATTATCTTAGGTTGAATATTTGGTATTTTTCTAAAAACATTCAATTTTTGATGAATAATGTAAAAGCCTACATTATTGTTTAAAACCTACTTTTTATTTAAATAATATTTTATTTTATTAAAATTTATTTTAGGTAAAAATAGAAACATAATACATTTATAAGTTAAATTAAATTCATTACAGTCAATTTATAATAAAATTAGATGTATAAAATTTTATTGAACATTTTAACGCCTTTTACCCACCTTCTAAGAACATTTAAAATTTTCATAAAATGTAATTTTATTGCTTCTGTGAATTGAATTTCAAAAATCTGAGAGACATGGTTGACATCAATAAGTAAAATGTGGTTCAATAGGATGAAAATAATTTTTAGTGAATAGTAACTTTTGAATTTTATTTACCATGTTTAAAGGTAAGTAGTGTAATTAAAGGTAAATATGATATTATAATTACCCTAACTCTTGTTATAATTCTATTGGATATATTTTTTTCAACAAAAATAAACCTTATGAATAAAACATTATCCCCTTTGACCCACTTTTATTATATTAGAACAGTTATTATTATTTTATTTATAGAAGAGATGTAAGTGTTAAATTGAAATTTTCATAACTAATACATTTTTAATATAGGGTTATACAGAAGATAAATTAGACTATAATTATTCATTATAAAGATAAAATTCTTTCCTACATAATCGTATTTTATTTAAAAAATTTATATATTAAATAATAAAATTTATTTATGACACAATTATGATGTAGTAATTACCTTATTAGTGACATATTAAAATAATTGATATTATGAATATCCAAATAAATATAAATTGAGAATTTTTATACATTGAAAAAAATTTCTAGGTTAATATGAAATTTTATTATTGATTTAATTTAATTTTTTTGAAGTAATAATGTTTTTTTGACTTTCACAAAATCAAAATACTAAATATTGTCAAAATTGACATAATTGAGTTTTCAAAACAAATACTACATTATTAAGTGATGTAGTATGCCTAAAAATATAAGGTTCTTACAAAGGAATCTTGTAATGATATATATGTCATTAATGAACCACTTTTGTTTTTCTTGGTTTTTTATAGTATGTTCATTAAACATTTATTATAATAATACAAGAATGCATAGTAAAAGTTAAACTATTTAACTAAGAGTTAAATCTACAAATAAGGTTAATATGGTGACACAAACCTATCTAAAACCTATTTGTTGAGAGATTTTCGACCCATCCCAACCTTAACCTCTAAATAAATCTTTCTGGAAACATTATAAACCGAATATCATTGTATAATAAATAAATATTTCAAAATTTTCCTAATGTGACCCACACCTCTCTTATAAAAAGGTACTTCCCCTTCTCTCAAAATCACACCACCAAAGCCATTTGGCTCAGCCAATCCCTACTAAAATATCCCCCATACTACCATAAATTAATCCTAGAGGCCTTAATTTGATCAGAAATCCATCCAAATGATCCCTTTTGATCAAATCCAAAGGAAGTACTCGAAGATGAGGTAATAATTTCATCACCTCTTTCAATTGTCTTTTCTTCTTCCACTTCCTCTTTATTATTTGGTTCCATACCAAAAGAATAACTCTTATACCTTATAAATACTTATATTTTATTATAAATATGGTATAACCATAGGCATTATTGTATCCATCCTATGAATGACAAAGTTTCCCTAAGAGCGTACGTACGACTTATCGTCACCACACCGTGGTGTAGTTACTTATTCAACACTTCATTATTTGGATGGGTATAATAATGATTATAAATGATGAAAAAAATAAATATAACATGTTAATAATTCTGTATATATAATATAACCATCTAATCACATACGATTTCACCATCAATAGAATGTTATTATTGCTCGTGTGTACGTACTGATTACCATCTCCACGAACGCGATGAGATTCTGTCTCCATCATAACTATTAAAGAATAATTTTCATTTTATGATTAAAAATAATGATTAATAACTTAACATAATTATGGATATTAACCAAATACATCTTATTCACAAAAAACATGACTTACGTAACAAACAATATAAAGGAAAAAGAATCAGTTAAAACCCAAAACAATGATACTACTAAAATATCATTAAAAAAGAAATATTCGAAGATCATATATGATGTCATATTTATGTATGTGGTTATTTTATAATTTAATAACAATTATTTCATTACTATAAAGGAGGATAACGTACCCTCAACTAAGGAAAATTACAAGGTAAGGGGTTTTCATCTAACTTCTTATTCTAGTGAGATTCATGCTATATTGCCACTATTTTATTTTATGTGGTGTATGTACTATCTATGATTGTATTATTAGTATAATATACATTAATTTATCGATATTTTCATCTTAATTGTATGATCCTTCTTTTAATGTGGTGTATGTTTCGTGAGTTACCAAATCGGTAAGGGAATTTCTGATTTCGATTTCCACTCATTGGGTTTTACGCAAAGTTCAATCACTATTTTACTCCAAGATTATGAGTGAAATCACTATTTCTTTATTTATGTAGGAATTTACACACCCATTTGTGTGTATATAGTTTTGATACACATAATCACTCCATTGATAAATTCTTAAATCATCAATATGAACTTGATAAGAGTAATCTTAACTATATTTCCATTCATTGAGTTAAACATCCAAGTCATTGGTTTTGTTTTTATGAGAATATTTTTGGATGCCCTATGATTGATTTACACCAATTATACAATCATATTTAGTGTATTTATAATTTTTACACAAAATTATTTCATTTATGTATCCTTAATCTAAGGATAAAGTCTTTATACTAGATTCCATCTCAATTTACATTCCATTGTGACGTATTTGTTGTTATAAACCAATTCACTTTTATATGGTTTATATACTGTACTTTGACATAGTATATCCTGAATCACTTTATTCTCATGATGTCCTATAGTTTTTATTACCTCATTAATTTTAATTCAAGTGTCTTTCATTTGGTTTGGAACTCAAACTAAAATATCATTTTAAATGTTTTATTGATTTATTCATCTAAATATTTCTCATTAATGTCCATGTTTTAAAATAGGTTTTAAGGATATATTTATATGGACATCAATGTTTTAAAATTAAAATTCGTTTTAAAAGTTTCAATTGGGTATGTAAACTTTGATTCAAAAATCTATTTTAAACGGATTCTTGATAAATAGTGAGACTTTTAAATGTTTTCAAGAAAATGGGATATTTCCCTCAAATAGTTTTACTGATTATTTTCATCTATATCAATATACTTATTTATTATTGATTGTGGTTGAGTTATTATAAAAAAATCTTCTATATTTTATTTAATGAGTTATGTTTAACTGTGTATGTGCTATTTTTATACCATTCAGGGTTTGTGGTTAAAATATTGACATTACCTATGGTAGTTGTAATACGAATGTTTAAATTATTTTTCACATTTTCATATGAGTAATGCATTGGAAATAGTAAGTGACGGGTGGAGCCCTCTATAGGTCATCGATGCATCGGCAGGTCTCCTGAGAAAAACTAGTGTCTTTCCAAAACTCCTTGACAAAATCTTATTTGTAGTCTTGGCACGAGGCCTTGACTATGTGGTTATGATGTCTGGCAGTATACATTCCATAATTTTGAAATTTTATATTGATATTTCATGTTATTATTTTTCTAGTACAATATCCATATCAATAAATAAATATAATTATTAGATTTTTCGTTTCTATATTATTCTGAAGTTTATGATTAAAAGTATTGTGTTTTAGTATTATAAATTTTCAAAAATATTTATGCTTATTTATGATAGTTTCTGCTATATTATAATCCTTACTAAGCATATTATATCAACCCTTTTGTTATGTTTTCTTATTCCTAGGATGTGAAGAAGTATATTATGATTAACTTGCAGGGATGGGACAAAGGATACAAGTTTGTTCAAAGGGTACACAATATTGTTTTTCTTTATTTCCCGATTTCATGTAAAACTTATATATGTATCTAGTACTTCCAAGGCTACTAAATTAATCAGTATTTCATGACATAATCTCTATTGATCATTCCGGTGTTATGTAATAATGCACCGAATCTGAGTAACTAGGGTCAGTGCGTTACAATTGGTATCAGAAATTTTTTAGTACAATCATTGGAAGCTAGTTTTCGAGAAACTCTGATTAGAAAACACTACCCTAAGATAGATTTCTAGCGTTAGTATATAATAACAAACAAAAAAATTTGTAATGTAAATATTATGCTGGTTTTCTATGAAATACATCCATGTTTGGATATGAGCAGGTAGAGGCGACTCTGGCACAGATGTAACTAGGAGTCAAAACTCTGATATGGAGTTTCGGGCATGAACTGGTGTATCATGGTACACAACAATGGTCCTTACTACACTCTAGGTTACGAAACTCCTGGGGGATATTCTTAGGATAATTTACATTTTCTTTTCAAACCGAATTGAAGGATTTTAATTTATGATGAATATAAATATTATTTGTTAATCCTAAGGTGTTTTAGATTGAAAATAAGGTGTCATGATATTATGTAATTTATTTTATGACCATTGTTACTCACACTATGATTTTTGGTTTTAGTCAACAATTGGATTCCAAGGAAATCATAGTAACATAGAACAAAATGTACAAGGTGGGAACGATGGTGTAAATGAGAAAAGAAATGGGATGTTGATAGGTATGAAAGATATAACATTCATGCCAAATCAGTTTTCTAAAAATATGATCAACAACATATACATTAACCAAATTCTGAACTAAAAAAAGAAGAAAAATGAAAATATTGATAAGATCTACAGCAGTGGA
Source organism: Viscum album (assembly GCA_963277665.1). Taxonomy (NCBI): domain Eukaryota; kingdom Viridiplantae; phylum Streptophyta; class Magnoliopsida; order Santalales; family Viscaceae; genus Viscum; species Viscum album. The sequence continues at coordinate 84,978,589 of OY728153.1, forward strand.
GACCATAGAGAAAAGAAAGTTAAATTCCATCATGAAGAAAATGAGGAAGGAGACACCTAGGAAAGTGTCTCAATCGAACAAATAAATGATTTATGTGTTGTAAAGAAGGACATAAATTAAATTTTTTTTGAGGAAAATTAAAGATTAATATAGAAGAAAATAAAAATGATCCTAAGAATCCATTTATAGTCATTTTTCGTAAATATAAGGGATATATTCATTACCTGATTCAATTCCATATTCTATAGGATAACCTCTAGGTCAAAGAATAACCTATGTGGAAATAAATGGATGGAGAAATGTTTAGAAGTATTAATATTCTTTTTTGATGTGATTAATTTGGAATACTTTTCTATTTTTTGTGTAACCCTGATGTATGTTATGTGAAAATGACATTTGAGGAAGAATTGTCTTTTCTTTGGTGGATATAATTATAAAGAACCGTTTGGGTTTATATGATCCTTGAATTTGAGGAAATTACAGGTTATTACTTTTTGGGATGAAAATTGAGGAATGTGATAACATTTATAGTTAAAATATGGTTATTTATCTAATATTTGTTAATGTTATAAAATTATATAGTTTTTGAAAAAAAGGACAACACGTAGACCATGTGACAACCTGTCACATTGGGCAAAGATACATGAATCAAACCCACAACCAAAGTGCAACTATCATTCATCACCTACCACTGGACTACGTGAAATCCGTGGTTAGTGTGAAAAATTATTTTTAGTTAAATGATTTTATTGATCAATAATAAGTTGATTTGGGATCATATGTTTTATTAAATGGATATCCTTATTATAGGAAAATGATTTGGTGACTAAATTATAAATGTTATTTTGGAAGACTTTCGCTCTATTGGGAACACAATATGCCTAAGAAAAATATAATACTATAGGATTTCATTTGAGGAAAATGGTGGATTTTATTTATTTTGTAATAATATATGTGTTTTTATAGAGGTTCAGGTTATTAATGTAAACAATTAATATATTATAGAAAATATGTGATTTGGTTAATTACACTTCTATATGAGACTTTAAGAGTAGTTGACACTATTTAGAGATAAATGTTTTGATTTACTATGAATGACTAGGTTATTAAATTCTTCTATGTTTTGGGTTTCAATCTCAGTTTGGATTATATTGAAGGATTTTAAGGATCATTTTTTATTGAAAGGTCTTTATTGAACTTTGGGTATTTTTGGTTTAATTTTTGAAATTAACATTAGTATTTCTTTCTATAAAGGATTGTCCATTTTGGGGATCATCTGATCTTTTACTAACCATTTGGTTTTGGTTGATCACTAACGACAAGGAAAATATATATTTTATCCTTTGTGGATTATGTGATTATCTAGAAGTTGATTCTAGCGCTTCAAGTGTCACCAAGTCATCCTGAATACTCATCGTTTGGAGAAAAGATGAGTTAGTGTTAGAAATTTAGTAAAGGATAAAACACTACATAAAAATTAAGTATATCTATTTATTTTCTTAGTGAATCTCATAAATAAATTCCACAAATTTATGGAATGGTAATTAAAACAAAAAATGTTGTCCATTTAATTTTCTTACTGGGAAACTAATTACTGTTTAACGCATCAAAAAATTGTGGTTTTCTTATTGTTAAATTTCTCTTGATCTTGTTTTCTATCACTCTACATCAGAACATGAAACTTAGTTTATCTTCCCGATCCATGTCTTCCTAAATGGAATCCTAGTATGGGTTATCTCGGGTTTCCTTTTTTACTTCTCTTTATTTCTTTTAAAGTGATAGTTTTGTTGACTCTTTTTCCGATGTGGGAATTTCAATGATATTCCCAAACCCAATTTTCAAATTTCCAGGACCCAATTTCCAAAAGGGGGGATGAATGTGACACCCCAAGATTTCATAGTATGTTATTTTCATTAAATTAATCCAATATCTTGCGCTACATGCAAGATCGAGTTTGAGCACACCATGACTTACTAAACTAGCCATTCAAAAAATGGTTATGAATAGTATTAACAAAATTTGGAATTTTCTATACTCTATATAATTTTAACATTCATATTATGTGTTTCTTAGACATAATAGAAGAACAAATTCAATTTTTAAATAAAAGAATTATTTTTCAAAAAATGAAATTTTACCACCTTTTAATGGTCAACTTTTTTTAAATCCAATATTTGAAAAATTTATATATTCAATATGATAAAATAAACTTCTTATTTAAAAGATAAAAGTAAAATTTTAGTTTGGATAAATTTTTTTTTCTTTCTTGATAACTTTCATATTTTGATGAATAGTAAGAAAATACTAAATTTTAATTGAAAACAAATTTTTTAATAAAAATAATTAATACTATTAAATTATAAATTTGAGTTGTTTTTATGTATAAATAGATTATATTTTTATCATTTAATACAATATTCTCCATTGGAAGTAATTTTAGATTTAAATTGGACATAAAAACATATCAATCTTTTGATAGTTTTTACTTCTTAAAAACACGTTTTTTGGTTTTGAAAATGGGATTATTTTTTTAAATTAATTAATACAATTTATATGTTTCGAATTTGGTAAAATAGACCTCATTTTTTAATTATTAATATTAAAATTATCTTAGGGTAAATTTTTGGTATTTTTCTGAAAACATTCAATTTTTAATGAATAGTGAAAACATTGCATTATTATTTAAAACCTACTTTTTATTTAAAAAATTATTTATTTTATTTAAATTTATTTTAGGTCAAAATTGATAAATATTCTTATATAAGTTCAATGTAATTAATTGGAGTCAATTTATAATAAAATTATATGTGTAAAATTTTATTGAACATTTTAACGTCTTTTACCCACCTTATAAGCACATTTGCAAATTTCCATAAAACACAATTTTAGCACCTCTGTGAATTTAGTTTCAAAAAACTGAGAGGCACGATTTACATATATATGTAAAATTTGGTTCAATAGGATGAAAATTAATTTTTGGTGAATAATAACTTTTGATTTTTATTTACCACAATTAAAAGTAACTAGAGTAATTAAAAGTAAAAATTATATTATTATTACCCTAACACATGTCCTAATTCTATTGGATAAGTGTTTTTCGAACAAAATAAAAAATAGGAATAAAATATGATACTCTTTGACCCACTTGGATTAGATTAAGTCCTTTATTATTATTTTATTTAAAGAAGAGTTAAAAATGTTAAATTCAAATTTTTAAAACTAAAACATTTTTAATATAGGGCCATACATGAGATAATTTTTTCTATAAATTTTCATTAGAAAGAAATAAACTATTACCTACATAATGGTATTTTATTTATAATTTTTAGACATTAAATAATTAAATTTATTTATGACACAATGATGATGCAGTAATTACATAATTAATGAAAGATTTAAATAATTGATATTATAAATATTCAAATAAATATAAATTGAGACTTTTGATGCATTAAACTAATATTATAGGTTAATATGACATGTTATTATTTATTTAATTTTTTTAATTAATCTTGTTTTGTTGACTTTCTCAAAAACTAAATACTAAATAGTGTCAAAATTGACAAAAATGAGTTTTCAAAACAAACACTATATTATTAAATGATATAATATTCATCAGAATCAAGGGTTCTTTAAAAGAACTAATATAATTATATATATTTAATTAATGAACCACTTGGGGTTATCTTGGCTTTTTATAGTACATTTGTTAACCATTTATTATAATAATACAAAAATGCATGGTAAAAGTTAAACTTTTATATAGAGTGTTAAATCTAAAAGATAAGGTTAATATATTGACAAAAAAACTTTCTAAAACCTATTGGTTGAGAGTTTCTAGATCCTTCCCCACTTTTGCCTCAAAATAAATCCTTTTGGAGCCATTATAAAGTTAATATGTTTTTATAATAAATTAATATTTCAAATTTTTCATAAAGTGACCCTCACCTCTCTTATAAAAGGGTACTTCCCCTTCTCTCAAAGTCTAATATCCAAAGCCATTTGGCCCAGCAAAACCCTGCTCAAATATACTCCAAAAAACTCTCAATTCAATATATAGGCGTTAATTTGATCATAAATCGATCCTATGGAGCCCTTTTGATCAAATCAAAAGGAAGAACCCGAAGAAGAGGTAATCATTTTATCACCTCATTCAAAGTTTTTTTCTTCTTACACTTCCTCATTCTTGGTTGTTTCCTTAACAAAATAATAACTCCAGTAACTTATACATATTTTTATGTTGTTATAAATATGGTACAACAATATTCATTATTCTATCTATCCTATGAGTGATAAAGTCACCATACGTGAATACATACGGCTTACCGTCTCCACGTCGTGGTGTAGTTTGTTATTCAACACTTCATTATTTGGATGGGTAGAATAATGAGTATAAATGATTTAAATAATAAATATATCATTTTAATGATATTTTATATATAATATAACAATCCAATTATATACGATTTCACCATCAATATAATGGTATTGTCGCTCGTGCGTACGCACAGATTACCGTCTCCACGAACGTGATGACATTAATTCCCCATCGTAACCATTCAAGAATAATTTTTATTTTATGATTAAGAATAATGTTTGAGAACTTAATATCATTCTGGATATTGACCAAATACATATTATCTATAACAAACACAACATACGTTACAAAACATATAAGGGAAAAGGAATTAGTTAACTACCAAGACAATGATACTACAGAAATATCATTATCAATGAAATACTAGATGATCATATGTGATTTCATATTTATTTATGTGGTTCTTTTATAATTTAATAAAAATTATTTCACCATTATACAAGAGGTTAATGTACTCTCAACTAAGGTAAAGTACAAGGCAAGTGGTTTTCATCTCACTTCTTATTCACGTGAGATTCATGCTATATTGCCACTATTTTCTTTTGTGTGGTGTATGTACTTCCCATGATTTTATTCATTGTGTACTATAATTTAATATATTTGTATTTAGATCTTCATTTTATGATCCTTCTTTCATGGGTTGTATGTTTCTTAAGTTACCAAATTGGTAATGGAATTTCTAATTTTGATTTCCACTCATTGGGTTTTATGCAAACTTCATTGATTATTTTACTCCAAGATTACATGTGAAATCAAAATTTATTTATTTATGTAGTAATTTAAACTCTTCGTTTTGTAGATATATATTTTCTGCACATAATAACTCCATTGATAAATTCTCAAGTCATCAATATAAACTAGATAAGAGTAATCTTAACTCAATTTCCGTTGATTGAGTTAAACATCCAAGTCATTGGTGTTGTTTTACAAGAATATTTGTGAATTTACTCTAAATTTTTTACACTGAATATCCAATCATATTGAGTATATTTATATTTTTCACACATAATTATTTCATTGATTTATCCTTAATCTATGGATACCGTCTTTATAAGGGATTTCAACTCAATTTACATTCCTTTGTGACTTATTTATTGTTATGAGACAATTCACTTTTCTATGGTGTATATACTACACTTTGACATAGTATATCATGAATCACTTTATTCTCTTGATATAATAATGTTTTTATTACCTCAATTATTTTTATTCAAACATATCTCATTTGGTTTAGAACTCTAACTAAAATATCATTTTAAATGTTTTAACGATTTATTCATCTGAATAATTCTCATTAATGTCCATGTTATAAAAATGGTTTTAAGGATTTATTTATATGTAAATTAATGTTTTAAAATTAATATTCCTTTTAAAAGTTTCAAAGTGTCATGGGAAACTTTTATTCAGAAATATATTTTAAACGGCTTCTTGATAAATAAGAGACTTTTAAATGTTTTTAAGAAAAAATGGATATTTCTCTCAAATAGTTTTACTAATTATTTAAATCTATGTCAATATCCTTCATTATTCATAATTGAGGTTGATTTATTATAATATAATCTTCTATGTTGTATTGAATGAGTTATTTTTGACTTTGTATGTTCTATTTATATACCATTCCTGGTTTGTGGTTAAAATATTGACATTTTGTATGCAAGTTTTAATACGAATGATTATATTATGTTTCAACCTTTTCGTATAAGGAATTCATTGGACTTAGTATGTGACGGGTGGAGCCTGTTATAGCTCCTCGATGCATCTGTAGGTCTCATGAGACAAACTAGGGTCTTGGCACAAGGCACTGACAAAATATTATTTGTAGTCTTAATACGAGGCCTTGAATATGTGGTTATGATGTCCAACATTATGCATTCCATCATTTTGAAATTGGTTATTGATATTACATGTGATTATTTGACTAGTAGAATATCCATGTGAATGGGTAAATTGAATTATTTGATTTATCATTTCCACATTATGCTGATGTTTTAGTTTAAAAGTCTTGAGTTTTAGTCATATATATTGCCTTAAATATTTGAGCTTATTTATGATATTTTTCGCTCTATTGTTATCCTTACAAAGAATATGAACTCACTAATTTCTTATGTTTTCTTTTTCCTAGGATGTAAAAAGTATATTATGATTAACTTGTAGAGATAGACCAATTGATAGGAATGTTTTTAAAGGGGACACAATGTTGTTTTACTCTATTTCATGATGTAATGTAACACTTTTTTTGTATCTAGTACATCCAAGAATACTAAACTAATTAGTATTTCAAGACTTGATCTCTAGTGATCATGCCAATGTTATGTAATAATGCACCGACTCTGGGTAACTAGGGTCAGAGAGTTACACTTGTGGGTTAAATTACCCAAGGATACACGATCATAATTATCTAACTCTATATTTAGATCTAGAAGATATATAGACCAAACTATGATTCTATTATCAAAAAATGTTGGGTGAAAATTTATTTATACTAGTATATCATATCATAATCATTAGTATAATAATAACACATCAATAAAGAATAATCTAACTTCTTATAATCCACATGAAAGGTCAAATAATGAAAAACATATACCTACAATTTATTTTAAATAACCTCCAAATTATTCTATGATAGAGTATTCACATCGATGATCACATTATGAACTAGACAAAAATTTATTTCTAATCTAGTTCTACACCAACCATAGATCCTTATTCATAATTAGAGGATTCTGAACATGTATAAGGTGTTTTAGAAATTTTTTTTATGATAAATGGTTGCAAAATTGGAATACTGTCTTGCCATTATGGACATGTAACCAAGGTAATAAAAACAAGGTAGCACTTCAATTATATAGGAATCCTCAATTATCATAATTTATAAAATCCAAATGCAATAAATAATGAATACGTTTCTACCTCAGGTAACCCATGTATTACACCTGGTAGTGTGTTCATCCCTAAACTCAAATGAATGAATTATATACAATAAATGATGTGATGAAACCATAAAGGATGGATGTTGTTGATTCTTTCATCCACTAGAAAACATATTTCATAACTATTATCAAATATAATATAGAAAATAGACACATCCCATCATTACTGTATGATATTTTTATATCATGATAAATGATATAAATCTATTACCTATTTTATTATTTGATCATATTTAGTTATTAACATTTCTAACCCCATTTTTAATTTATATTAATAAATATTAGACACCCAATTAAACACCACAGATATGTCATGAAAAACATCATGAATAATTGAGAATAAATATAAAATTATTTTTATATACTTTAGAGACCCAAATCTTGACATACATTAACATTACATTAGTTTTACAGAATACATAATACATAACAATAATAGACACCCAAGGACCGTAGTAGTTTAGTGTCTTTGGAAACTCAAAACATAATATTTTAATCATGGTGAAATATCTTCAACATCTCCCATAAATATCTTCCCCTTTTTTTCTTACCTAAAACATTTCTTTATATCTTAGTGAAAATAAAACATAAAAACGGTGAGATCAAATTCTCATTAAGGGTAATCATGGATAAAATGAAATAAACCATATAATTTTGAACATAAAAGCATGAACATAATGTTTAAACATCAAAATATTGAGTTGTGAAAAAAAATTCCACAGTACGTAAGGAATAGATTATAAAGGAACATTAATCATAATAAAATAGCATGGGAATAAACCATTTAATTATAGAAAAAAATTAAGAACATGATATGATTTCAATAGTAGCCAAGGCATTGCTGCCAAGACCATCATAGTGAATAAAGTCCATTACAGAACTGGGTTAACTTGTCATCCCAACCCTGTATTACTAAACCAAATTTACTTTCTGTTCCAACCATGTTTACCTCATGAGATATAAATCTTTACCCAATGCATTGTAGGGAGATATAGGTCCCACCCATCTAATAATTAAATCATTCTTAAGTGTGCCACAAAATAAACATAAATCATTCATCATAACCCAACAAATAAAAGGGGTTTTATAAAAATTATCCCATCATAACATAATCCATATAAAACAATGGATATCATTTCTTCATAAAAAATCAAACCATGTAAATAATAGAAACATAATACTTGAAACATAACCACAATAGTTTTGAATAAACACTTGAAATAAAATCATGAGAAAAATATCATTTCTTCTTTAAAATCATTTTCTTTTCCTCAAATGATGTGAAATTTTAAAATAAAAGAATTTTTTTGAAAAGAATCCTGAAATATTTTAGAATAATATTCATGGAAAAGAGTTGTTATTAAACCGTAAAAATCTCTTCACACCGTATAATTTTAAAAAAACATTCATCTAATACTTTTGCCAGAAAAGTGAACAAGTACCTCGTATGGTAAAAAAATAAATATTCCTTCCATACCTTGTGAACAAATTCATAAAAGGGTAAAAATGACATTAAACATACATAGTAAACATTTTATGAAAACATTTAGATAAAACATGGACATCGATGAAAAACATAACTCCAGTAAATACCTAAGAATAAACAATCTCAGATAATAAAGAGATTGGAATAATTATCCCTTAACTTATGTCCAATTTCTACCGTATGTGTCCGAGACTCCTATATAGTGGGTTTAAACATATTATTAACTTGTAACAGAACCATAATAATATTTATGATATCATATATGATTCACTTATGACTTTATATTACCTGTTTATTTGTCAATTCCATGTTAAAGTAGTGTTTTGGGTAAAATTGTTTCATTTATCTTCTGTGTTTTGACTTGTAATTATTAATAAGATTACTTAAATCATGATTAATTACTTATAGAATGTAAAACATTATTTATATATATTCATAATATAATAGATCGATAAATGGAATGAAATACACCGTTCATGGAGACGGTAGGCCGAATGTACGCATGAATGTTGTTTTCCTTTTATTACTAAATTGAATGGAAGTAAATGATATATATATAAATATACAAAAATACAGTACCATTATTATGTCATATATTTCATGATTACCTATTATATATACTTTATAATCATTCTTCAATGGTTAACATGGAGAATGAATATCATCGCATCGTGGAGACTGTAATCTGTACGTATGCACAAGCGATGATTTTTTTCCCATAATTATTGAATGGAATTGGGGTGGATGATCTAATATCATAGAATTAGTATTATGTTATAATAATCATATATAGTTATTATTTCCAACATTATACCCATCCAAGTAAGGTGGTGGTGGAAAAACAGATTACACCACGGTGTGGAGACGGTAAGTCTTACGTACGCATGCGCTGTGATTTTATTTTTAATAGAATGGATAGAAAGATAAATAGGGTTTTTTAATATTTATAATAACATATCATTATATTATTTATATTTATGTTATTACTTGAAAATGAAACAACTATATTAGAGGAAGTATAAGAATAAAGAAACTTGAAAGAATCGGTAGAAGAGATTACCTCTTCTTCGACGTGCCTCTTTTAAACCTCCTATTAGGGCACTAAAGTTGGTCTTTTGAGAAGACTAGGACCTGTATTATTTTTAAAGTGAAGTGGAGAAGATAAATGGACAGGTTTTGGCTGAGGTTAATGGATAAAAATGATGTTAAGAGAAGAGGGATTAGGTTCGCTTTTATAAGAGAGGAGAGGGGCACTTTTGTAAACCTCTAAAATATAAATATATAATAATCTCAAACCCCACCTAAAAACCACAAAAATGACTCAACTTTGAAGATGAGATGAGATAGGGTTGTAATCGCATCATCCAAAAGAATTTATACATGTTAGGAATATATTTTAAACCTTATCAACTTGATTTATCCTTATTTAATCAACTTAATTTTATTTTTGGGAATAATATTCTAAATTTTAAATTGTTATAAATAAATACTTATGTGTTGTGAATTGTCCATAATTGGAAACATTATGACATTTTAACCATATAAATTTCAATTTATAATTTTTAAATATTTTTTTTATTTTTTAAAAATTTAATAATATGTTATTTTTATAAAATATCAATACTGCCAATTTTAACACTATTCAATAATTTGAATTTAAATAATCTCCAATCAGATGATATATTCGAAAAAAAATATTTAATAGATCCCTAACATGTAATATGCATCTTCAAAATTTGTTTAGCACATTAAATAGTTCATATAATATTTATTTTATTATTTTTAAAAACATTTATTTGATATTTCAATCAATAAAATAATTTCTACATCACTATTCTGTCACCATAAATAATAATTATTTAATCCCTACAAATATTAAATAAATTCACATGATTTAGATAATTTTATTGTATTTATAGTGACTATTTATTTTTGAAGTTTTATATTTTTTATCACTATATTAATATTATTACACTTATAAAATAAAAGAAAGTGGCATGTTGTCACTTTCTTTGGTTTTAATAATAATTACACCCTTTTCTTGGTCAAAAGTCAATGAAATGAATCTATTCCGACCCTTAGGTGATATGGGATGACTTTTATTCATCCAATATAATTCTGGTAGGTGTTAGAGTAATTTTATAATCTTATTTTTACCCTTAATTACCCGATTAACCTTTAATTATAATAAATAAAATTTACCGTTGTTACTATTCATAATGTTGAAAAATAAAAAGTAGCCTATTAACATAATTTGGACTTAATGATTCCAATTATGGAAACTATTTTTCCAAATTATAAACACAGAAGTTGCAGTATTTAATTTAAAATTAATCCCGCTATTGAGAAAATGGGTTTTAAAAATAAACATTGCAAAAGATTGAAATGTTTTTACCTATTATACAATGTAAAATTAATGATAATGACTTCAATTAAATTAAACTGTAAAAATATATTCTATTTATACTTTAAAACCATTCAATATTATAATTTAACCATATAAATAATCTTTATTAAAAAAGTTGTTTTTAATTAAAATTTAGCGCATTTTTACTATTCATCAAAATATGAAAGTTAATAGAAAAATATTAAAAAATTTTCCAAAGTATGTTTGTATATACTTATTGCAATTAATATGTTTATTTTGTCTAATTGAACTTATAAACATTTCAAAAACTAGATTTAATGTGGGTGCGCCATCAAAAGGCGGCAAAACTACATTTTTTGAAAAATACTTATTTTCCTCAAAAAATTTATTTTGTTCTCATAACATGTTCTAGAATATGTATAAAATGAATTATTATTTAATAAAATTGAAAATTTATTTAATAATATTAATAATAGGTAGTTCATAATAATATATCATTGTTGAGTGAAACTCGATATTTCGTACAACACACGCTATTGAGAAAAGTCTCTCTTGAATGTAACAAAAGCCAATAAGAGTGTGGCATATACTACAAGCTAATACAGTGTTGCATATATCGAAATCTAATCTTGGTGTAGCATACAACACAAGAAATCAAAGAAATTTAAAAGAACATTTCTCATAAAATCTCGAGGTGTTACATTCTACCCCCTTAAAATGAATTTCACCCTCTAAATTCATCGAGGTTATAAATTGTTTACTACATGAATGTTTGTTTCATAGAAACACACATCGTAAAAAGGAATACTAAAACATAATTTTAAAAATTAATGTAATTAACGTAATGGTTACAGAAATTAACTCATCACTGGGTTTCCAAATAGAAGAACATAGGTGAAAACATGGATATGGAAGAGAAATCTAAACATCATTTTTTGAAGGATAGTGGTAGAGAACATGGCTATGAAAGAGACAACAATCACAAATCCATAAATATGTGATGATATAAGGTACCATCTGATTCATCGTATATGAGGGTACTAGGACAACATTTTTGGTTTTCATGATCATTTCCCTAAAATTGAAGAATTTTAATTTGATGAAATGCTTACTTGATTTTGGTACAATCTCATCATTGGTCATTCCTTGAAAAATTTACACGTCATATCTTAAAGAAATGAAGTTTAATTTGTCATTCGTGAAGTGTTAGCAGACCATGTGATAGAATTATGGGCCAGTCCATATATCTCAAACAAACAGTTGGAAAAAGTGATTAAATATACATAAGTCCATATATGGTGATATTAATCATATATGGATCCAAAAATGGACTTATACATTATATATCATACCACTTAATAAAATAAAACTAATTTCCACAAACCAGTGACTTCATGTAGACCAGTGGTAGGCGATAAATGCCTGTCACACTTCAGTTGTGGGTTCGATTCCTGCATCCTTGTCTGACACAATGGGTTGTCGCTCGTCCTATGGGTTGTCCTTTTTCTAAAACTATAATATCAAAATGTTATATCCTTAAACAATACTATCTGATGTCTAAATTAATTAATTCCAATATTTAGGCTTATCCAAAATACTTATGTCCAATATCATAGTATATAAAGAATGATTACTAGAAAGGTCATATACCGAGCATGTGAATGCCATCATTTATCCCAATATATCATAAGATATATCTTATTGGTCACATTCCAAACATGTGAATACCTTAATCAGGTATTTTCATGAAACATGAGGTACCATAGTACCATAGTTAAAACATTAATGCTGTCAAAATTTAACTATTTCCACATACCAAAATCTCAATAAAAATCTATATACTCAAACCATGATATCACTTTGTGCTTATATCCGTAATGAACTCATTAATACTGTTAAAAATATTATTTTATCTGTATCCCTTCATTATGTGCATATCATCTTCTTTCAAAAAATATTTCAATCACTTTTCATGGTTATTGGTACCGCACAATTATTGAAAATGAATTCATAGATATTCCAATATTCCATGATACTATAAATGAGATTCCACTACACTATTTTGGAATCCCGTTACATATACACTTAATCATTGCACCACTTCGTTGTCATATTCAAAATCACTAATGGTGATCCCATGTGACTTCCCTTTGTCCTTTTTCTTATTATGTTATTGATGCCAACCATCATTAACCCTTGGATTAGGGCATTGGTAAGAATAATTCCCCATTTCCTTGAACTTGTTGCATTGAAGTGTTGGTGGTGTGTTCTCTGTAGTGTTTTCACTATTCACATCATTAGCTACCTTTTTTCCATTACTTCAACACTCAACTGCTCGATGACATTATTTTACACACTTAAAACATTTTCTAGTCCCTTTAAGACAATCTACACCATGCTTCTTCCCACACTTAGAGCATAACGACACATTATCCTTTTGTTCACCATTGTTTTGATAATTTTCCTTGAACTCCATTTTCGTTTCTTGACAAAACCATGAGATGGACATGTAACACCAACTTCCAGTTCTACCTTGATAGAAAAATTCACAATTTATTCATATCTGCTGAATTATCTTATAGGTAGTGCCCTTCAAAGACTTGGTTTTAAGCCACTAAAGAATCGATCAACTTTACTTTCAGGATGAATGATAAAGCCAGATTCATACCTTTCAAACCTTGTAAAATTCACCTTGTATATAACCACAGTTTCATTATCCTTTTTCTGAAGCTCAAGGAATATATTTTCCATCTTTGTTTGAATAATACCAGGGAAGTAAATATTGAAAAACAAGTTCTTGAAGTTTTCTCATTCCATGGATTCAATTTCATCTTTGGGCCTTGTATTCTTAATTAGAGTCCACCACTATTCTGCTTCACCTTCTAAAAAGTAAACAACCAAAATGATTTTTTGATGTTCTGAACAGAAAATTATTGAAAATATATTTTTAATGGTACCGATCCATTTTTCAGCAACAAGTGGATCAGAAGACCCACTGAAATAAGGTGGACGTTGCCTCATGAAGGACTCAATAGAATATTGTTCCCTTCTCTGTTCATTCAGAAGTCTAGAATGATTCATAGCTTGTGTAAGTATAAAAATAAGATTTTTCACTCAATTTTTCATTACATTTGGTTATTTAGGAGGATAATCATTGAATTGCCCAGTGCATTGATCATTAACACGGTTCTTTTGGGTTTCACCCATTATCTAAAACCCGAAAAGAATAGTGTGAGAGGAAAAAATCATACTAGGAAAAAAAATAATCAATGGGAGTACATTCAATCTCTAACATCTTAGGTTTAATCCTAGGTTATTCACGATTGTTTTAATAATCCTAATACTATAACCTATAATTATAATTATCCTTACGGACATCCATAGAAATACCTTAGAAATATCTCTAGGGATCTCATAAAAGATTTCACATCCTAGTTTCCAAAGGTTAACTAAACCTTTCCACCGATACCAACTGTAGAGACCCAAATCCTGACATAAATGGATGTTACAATAATTTTGCGGAATAAAAAATATATAATAAAAACAGAAACCCAAGGACCATAGTAGTTTAGTGTCTTTGGAAACTCGGAACATAATCTTCTAATCATGGTGAAAGATCTTCAACATCTCCCATAAAGATCTTCCATTTTTTATTTTCTTAATTAAACCATTATTTATATCCAGGGTAAAAGAAAACCTAAAAAGGGTGAGTTCAAATTCCCAGTAAGGGTAAGAATGGAGAAAATAGAAGAATCCATATACATTTGAACTTCATAACAAGAACATAAAGTTTAATCATCAAAATATTGAGTTTTAAAATAAATATTGGTATTACGTAAGGAATAGATCATAAAGGAACATTAATCATGATAAAATAGCATGGGAATAAAAATGAAATTGTGGAAAAAAATTAATCACATGATATGATTTCCATAGTTTCCAAGGCATTGCTGCCAAGACCATCTTAGTGGACAAAGTCCATTACTGAACCCGGTTTACTTTCTGTTCCATCCCTGTATTACTGAACCAGATTTATTTTCTGTTTCAGCAATTTGTATCTCATATAATATAAATATTTACCCAATGCATTGGAGGGATATATAAGTCCCACCCATCTCATAATGAAATCATTCTTAAGTGTGCCGCAAAATAAACATAAATCATTCATCAAAACCCAACTAATAAAATGGGTTTCATAAACCTCATCCCATCATAGCATAATCCATATAAAATAATGGATATCATTTCATCATAAAAAAAATTAAAACCATGTAAATAATAGGAAAATTATACTTGAAACATAACCATAATAGTTTTAAATAAACATTTGAAATAAAATGTTTAGGAAAATATCCTTTCTTCTTTAAAATCATTTTATTTTCCTCGAATGACGTCAAATTTTAAAATTAAAGAATTTTGTAGAAAATAATCATGAAATATTTTAGAATAAGATTCATGGAAATAAGGTGTTATTAAACTGTAAAAAGTCATTCAAACCATATAATTTTAAAATAACATTTTTGTCGTACTTTTGTCAGAAAAGTCAAAAAATACCTCATATGGTAAACAAAAGATCGATTCCTTCCATACCTTGTGGTAAAAGTCATAAAAGTGTAAAAATGACTTTAAAAATACATAGTAAACATTTTATAAAAACATTTTGAGAAAACATGGATATGGATGATAAACATACCCCTAGAAAATACCTTCTAATAAACAATCTCAGATAAAAATGACATTGGAATAATTATCCCTTAACATATGTTTAATTTCTTCTGTATGTGTTCGAGACTCCTGTATAGTGGTTTTAAACATTTTATTAACTTGTAATAGAACCATAATAATATTTATGATATCATATATGATTCACTTACAACTTTATATTACCCGTTCATTTGTCAATTCAATGTTAAAGCAGTGTTTTGGGAAAAATCGTTTCATTTATCATCCATGTTTTGACTTGTAATTATTCATATGATTACTTAGATCATGATTAAATACTTCAAGAATGAAAAACATGATTTATATATATTCAGAATATAATATATCAATAAATTGAATGAAATACACCGTTCATGGAGACGGTAGGCCGTACGTACGCATGAATGCTGTTTTTATTTCCTTATTAAATTGAATAGAAGTAAATGACATATATATTTACATAAATCCAGTAGAATTATTATATCATATATTTCATGATTACTTATTATATATACTTTATAATAATTCTTGAATAGTTAACATGGAGAATTAATTTCATCGCATCGTGGAGACGGTAATCCATACGTACACACGAGCGATGATATCGTTCCCATAATTATTGAATGGAATTTGTGTAAGAACCTAGTTCTTATTCTTGAGGTACGAGTTTATTCTTTTCTCTTTTCCTTAATCATTTTTGAGAGAATAAAAAAATGGGGAAAATCACTATTTTGTTGGTACACACTGTCTACTTTTCCACACGTCGTGTACTTTGGCCGCGTGAGATGAGTACACAAGGTGTGTAGCCGTGCTGGCGATGAAAGGTTTAAAAACTGACTGTTACAGCAGTTACACATTCCAGAGTGGAAATGGGATGATTTGACAATTAATTTTGTGACTGGGTTACCGAGTTCACCTCGAGGCAATGATGCCATGTGGGTTGTTGTGGACAGACTCATGAAGGTAGCTCACTTTTTGCCGATCAAGGAGACCTTCGGTGTTGACAAACCTGGGATTTTTTATAACCGAGAGATCATATATTTTCATGGGGTCCCTTGTTCTATCGTTTTAGATAGGGATGAACACTTTACGTCTTGTTTCTAGAAGTGTTTTCAGAGGGCACTGGGTACAAAGGTGCTTCTGAGCATAGCTTACCACCCTCAGACCGATGGTCAGTCAGAGCGTATGATACAGGTGCTAGAGGACATGCTCAGTGCATGTGTCCTAGAATTTGGGGGCTCATGGGAGAAGCATATACCCCTAGTTAAGTTTGGATATAATAATAGTTTTTAGGAAACTATTGAGATGACACCTTACGAGGCTTTATATGGTAGGCCATGCTGGTCACCTTTGTGCTGGGTGGAAGTTGATGAGGTATCTTTACTGGGACCATGTCTCATGAAACATACTTCTAAGTAGGTCCAGCTTATTCTGAAGCAGATTGCTACGACATAGTCTCGTCAGAAATCTTATGTTGATCATTGTAGATGACCCTTGGATTTTGCAGTCAGGGATCAGTTTTTCTTGCGTGTTTCACCAAGTATGGGACACTTGTAGATTAGGAGATAGGGTAAACTTTCACCGAGGTATGTGGGGACATTTTATATTCTGGAGAGAGTTGGGTCGGTTGCCTATCGTTTTCTATTACCACAGAGGTACTAGGCTATGCACGACATCTTCCATGTATCTTAGTTGCGCCATTATCATTCAGACCCATATCACAACTTTCAGACCGAGGAGGTTGAGATTCAAGTTGATGCATCCTTTGAGGATAATCATATTAGTATCGTGGATAGGATCATGATGGTTATCCAAGGCCGGTCAGTTCCTCTCGTATGGGTGCTATGCCAGCATAGCCGAGTGTAGGATGAAACCTGGGAGCAGGAGACCGACGTATGTGCTCAGTGGACAGAGTTGTTCTGAGATTTATCTTCTCCACCCTTGTAAGGGAAATTTGAGGATGTACTGCTTTATGAGTTAAAGTTTGTAAGAACCCGGTTCATAATCTTGAGGTACGAGTTTCTTCTTTTCTCTTTTCCTTAAGCATTTTTGAGAGAACAAGGAAAATGGGTAAAAACACTTTTTTGTGGGTACACACTGTGTACTTTTACACACATCGTGTACTTTGGCCATATTAGATGAGTACATAAGGTGTGTATCCGTGCTGGCGATGAATGGTGTAAAAACCTACTACACACCGTGTAGTGGGTATTTTCACGCTGTTTAGTCAGTTTGCAGGCGAATAGTAAGGCAGTGATGGTAGCCTCCAGCTGAACATTAGTACACGTCGTGTACTCATGGATTACACTCTGTGTACTCATGTCGACTGATGAACAGTGCCACGCTGGCAAGAAGCTGCTAGAGGAACAGTTAAAAAATTGAAATTACACGCCGTGTACTCAATAGTACACGCCGTGTTGTCTTTTTTTTCTGCCTAAAATGGGAAGTATCCTCCCATGATCATAGAATTGGCTTATAAATGAAGGAGGGCTTGGGAGAGATGGCTAGAGCTTCAAAGATCAGCCGATCGAGCCCCAGGAATCCGATTCCACCTTCGTCGATCTCGTTGGAATTGTACGGGTAAGCCCTTCCTTCTTCTGGAACCATTCTTTCCAATTATTCCTCTAAGGTATGTTATGTACGTTTGAATGGGATTTTCTGTTACCTCAAATATACGTCGTTGTCAAGCGTTTCGAGGAGAATCGTTCACATATATCAATCAGGGGCGATCAAGGTAGGTCTCATGGTGTTTAAATACCAACTATTGTGCGTTTGTGTGTACCATTGTTCTAAAAACCCACATTGGGGTGTCATGTGGCTAAGGCCTTGGCTATTTTGAATACCTATAATTTCATAGGTAATTAAATGGGACAATAAACTATTGTTTGGGATTACTGCTTGGATCCAGGACCACCCCGGGGGTGCATTCCTCTATTTAGCCATTTGGCCGGATACCCGAGGGTATTCCATGTTTATATTGAGAATTACTTTTTTCCTTAAAAGGAATTATATATAAAATTGATTGTTATGATTTGGGCTTGTCCTGGTTACTTTCACCTGAGGGAATCTTGATATTTAGCCCAAGGGAATGGTGATATTTAGCCTGAGGGCGTGGTTCTAATTAGTATGAGGGCATGGTTATATTATCCTGAGGGCATGTTGATATTTATCTAGAGGGCATGGTGATATTTAGCGTAAGGTAATGACTATATTATCCTGAGGGCATGGTTCTGATTAGTTTATGGGTGTGGTAATATTTAGCCTGATGGCGTGGTTATATTAGCATGAGGGCATGGTTTTGATTAGCCCGAGGGCTTAGTTATGAGGAACATTGAATGTTATTAAATTGAACAGCTAAAGGAATATTTAAATGGAAATGACACTTTTAATGATAGTTACTTTTGAGTGCTTACTAGTTTACTGCATTTTTTACACACTGTTGTTGCACATTTTTCACTGATAGTTGGGCACGGGCCTTTGGTGGGTTCATACTGGTATTTATTTATCACACC
This sequence comes from Viscum album, assembly GCA_963277665.1. Classification (NCBI taxonomy): domain Eukaryota; kingdom Viridiplantae; phylum Streptophyta; class Magnoliopsida; order Santalales; family Viscaceae; genus Viscum; species Viscum album. The sequence goes on from OY728153.1 coordinate 84,997,967, forward strand.
CTATTTGGGTCATGTCTTCGGCCCAAACATACTATATTGCTACAGGTGTTCATAAGGGCAAGGGTCCCTATATAGGTACTTTAGTGTTGCTGAGGTGTAGGGGATCATGAGACCGAGCTTAAGCTTGTGATGCTATTAGCTATTTTGTTTTGTTCTATTGTACCTGTACATTCCATTGTATCATATTGTACTATTGTGTAACATGTTCTGGCTGTTTTTATAGAACTAGAGACATGTTTCATCATTATCTATATATATCAAATGTTTATCCTTTACTACAGTTGTTCATATTAGTTGTGTATGGTTTATTGCTTATGCTATTGTTTTATGTTATTTAAATTCTCCACTGCGCTGCACTTTGACAAATGAGGGCATAGTTTCCCCACTATCAGACCTGGGCCATCGCTGCTAGTCATCAGCCTTTGGCGTTTGGGAAAATGCTCTTTACGTCATGTGACCAACTGGGTTCGGGGAACCCGTTATGTGGCACCCAGATCCGGGACATTACAAAGTGGTATCAAAGAGTTTCTTTTCTTTGACATACTATTTGGAGCCTTAGTTTGGGATAGGATGGAAGTAGTAGTTGGTAATAAGCTGTGTTAGGGAGTAGATAACTCGTGTATAAGGAAAATCAAATTTACCTCATGTTGCAATTTTATTAATTTTGAAATTTACAGTTGATCTGAGTTTCCCCATTAGGTGACGCACTTTTGATTGTGCTGTTTATATGTTATCCATGGGTTCTATTTAGTTGCAACCCGATAAGATGAGGGTATTCCATTTCATGCATCATTTAGGAACATGATAGAAATCACATGCCACGCATAGTTCCATGCCATGTAGGCGCATTAGAATTTTCAATATGTTGTGATAGTTGTTGTGCTAGAAAAGCATGTTGTTGTGGTAGCTGCTTTGATAAATACCTGCTATGTGATAGGGTATTTTTGTGTGATCCTGCTGATTGGATGGACTCCAAAATTTTCTCTTTGGGGAGTAATGGCCCTCAATGACTGGAATTTGGTGGATCATCGACTTTTTTACGTATTTATAACATGTATATGATGTCAAAATTTGATTCCAGGGGAGTATGGGCCCTCACGGATCGAAATTGGGCACTTAGGTGTTGTGTTTTAGTATTTTTTGGGTTCTAGAGAAGTATCTAGGGCAGACTGTCCAGAGAACCCTAGATTCATGCCAGGTAGTTCCTCGGACACTTGCCGTGTATTCTTCTATTCTGGAAGAAATAAAAACTTTTTGAGTACACGTCGTGTAGTCTCTTACCGTGTCATGGACTGTGTGGGTGGGGACACGAGGTAAGGAAATGCTTGGAAACACATGCCATGTACCTGATGTACACGCCGTGTAGTGTTTACCTAGAGTCTACCCATGTAACTAACAACACGGACAATGGAGACCTTGAGACATACACGCCGTGTCCACCATGGAACACGACGTGTAGTCTGAGCCAGGTACCCGGCTGTGTCACTAACAACACGGGTCGATGTGACCTCCTCTTGAACATGTCGTGTACCTTTGGGACACAGAGTGTAGTCTTGACTGGAGGAAGACCATGTGGACAAAGCCATGTGGCTGGGGAAATATGGTGGTGTACACGCCGTGTGCGGGTGTAACACGGCATATAGCGTGGCCTGGGTATACAGGCCGTGTCACAAATGACATGGGAAGTGGGAAATTACACCAAACACGTTTTGTAGATTTTATACACGCTGTTTAGTTTTGTACAAAAGAAATTAATGTGTCTTAGCCATGTTGAAGTACTCGGGCAGGGAAGTCAGTTTCAAGAACACACCGTGTAGTATTTATACACGTCGTGTAGTAATGTTTTGTAAATCTTGGAAGCTTTCTTCCTCTGTATCCTTGTTTTTTGTATTTGATAATCTTTATCTAAGGTGTTCATTTCACCATGTAGAGTCATGTCATCGAGACGAACACTGGTTGTTCACTAAGAGAGAGGCAACAATTATACTCTGAAGATGGTAGGCCATGGGATACCAATAGATCCTCCAGTAGAGCTAGATGTGGCACCATCCGTTATACCGGACATAAGAGCGGAGGCACAGTTCTGTGAAGGCTTCATGCGGTTCATGAAGTCCTTTCAGGGAGCACCGTCGGCTGCCACATCTATGGCTGAGCTGACTCATATCTTCGAACAAAATCATCTGCCTACGTTCTCAGGGGATGGCGGACCACAGGCTGCAGAGTCTTGGCTGGACTCATTTCAAACCATTTTTGAGCATCTTAAGATGCATCCAGGGGCGAGGGTCAAGAACTTATATGCTAAGTGATTCCTCCAGGAGGTGGTCAGATTTTACCACCCTGTCATAGTATCACAGATACATGGTGTGGGTAGATTTTCAGAGAGATTTTTATGACTTCTTCTTCCCAGAGATGCTGAGAGAAGATAGACCTTGAGAGTTTATGAATCTTCAACAGGGAACTATGTCGGTGATGGATTATTATGCTCATTTCACCGAGCATCATCATTTTTCACCCATTTTGGTGGGTGATGAGACGTTGAGGTCTAGATGCTTTGAGGATGGTCTTCGATATGACATCTGCACACTGGTGAATGTTTTCAGGTTTCATATTGTACCTTCTATTGTGAACCAGATGCTGATTACCGAGAGGAACCTGTGGGAAGATAGTGGTGTGGGCCAAGGTGGTTTGACACGAGTTTCTGGTACTATTTCTAACAGTAAGAGGAAGATACTGAGGGAGTTCTCTCCCGATGGTAGTCCTAGCCAGAGGAATTCTTCGGGTGGCCCGATCATCTACTTCCAGTGTGGTAGAGAGGGGAACAAGAGACCTTAGTGTTCCCGAGACCCATTGGAATTCCGAGCTTGCGGAAAGATGGGTAATCTTAAATGATTTTGCAGGGCGTTTCTACCAGTGGCTAGTAAGAGTGGTTTTGTGCAGAATCCGTATGTGGGAGCAGGACTAGCATCTTCTTACCAGTCAGGAAACTGGAATACGTCAGGGCGTGCAGGCAGAGATGGTGGTCGTGTCTGTGGTATCCAGACACCAGGATCTCAGAGGCAGCAGGGTGGGATAGCTCAGGGTAGCCAGGCTGTGTCACCGGGCCGCTATACTGGGCATGCATATACAGTGCAACAAACCCAATATGGGCAGGATCTCGGACCTTCTACTGTCAGAGTTAATATTCTAGTAGCTTTTTTCTTATCTTCAGTACTTTTTGGTAAGGGTGCTACACATAGATCTGTATTTATGCCTGTTGTAGAGAGCCTGGGGATCTTTGTTTATTCTTCTTCTGATGTTGTGATGCTAGAAACTCTGTTGCGAATTATAACATCTGGTTCGCATCATTGCAGGGAGTTCCCCCTTGAGATTGGTGGGTTTCACTTTCATTGGGACCTCTATGTAACACCCCAAGATTTTATGAGATATATTTTTTTTAATGTCTTCTATTGTACGCTACAACAATATTAGTTTGCGCTATATGCAACACCGTATTAGTTTACATTATACACAAACACTATTCTAGGCTTGTGTCACACGCCATAGCAACCTTCCTCAATAGCGGGTGTTGTACGCAATACAAAGTTTCACTAAATGAGATATTATTATAATATCATTATGAACTAGCCTTTATGAATAGTAATACGCACTTTTTGAAATTTTATAAATTTTATATTTCAAAATGGACTTCATTTTTAGATTTGGAATATCAAAATTAGCCTAGAGTGGATTTATTGTATTTCTTGAAAAATTTTAATTTTTGATTAATAGTGAAAACATTGGGTTACTATTTAAAAATCGACTTTTTATTTAAATAATTATTTATTTAATTTAAATTTATTTTAGGTCAAAATTGATACATAATACCTATATAATTTCAGGGTAATTCATTGGATTCATTTTATAATGATTTTAGATATATAAAATTTTTATTGAACTTTTCACCGTCTTTTACCCACCTTCTAGGAGAATTTGAAAATTTACCTAAAACATAATTTAACTACTTCTGTGAGTGGAATTTCGAAAATACGAGAGACAAGGTTAATATCAAGGAGTAAAATTTGGTTCAATAAGATAAAAATAAAATCCATTGAATAGTAACTTTTTACTTTAAATTACCACGGTTAAAAGTTAATAGGGCAATTAAGGGTAAAAATGATATTATTATTACCCTAACACATTTACTAATTATATTGGACAAATTTAATTCAACCAAAAAAAACCATAGGAATATAATATTTATCATTTAGGTCCACTTGGTCTTGATTAGGACATTTATTATTATTTTATTTAAAGTAGAGTTAAAATGGTTAAAATCATAGTTTAATAACAAAAACATTTTTAATATATGATTATACATAAGATAAATTCGACTATAAATATTCATTAGAAAGATAAAAATATTTCTGAAATAATGGTATTTTATTTATAATTCTTATACATTAAATAATTTAATTTATTTATGACACAATAATGATGCAGTAATTACCTTATTAATGAAATATTAACATAATTGATGTTATAAATACCCAAATAAATGTAATTTCAGACGTTTTATAATTTCTAATAATTTTTTAGGTTAATATGACATGTTATTATGGATTAAATTAACTTTTTCCAAAATAATCATGCTGTTATGATTTTCACAAAAATCAATTACCAAATATTGTTAAATTTGACATAAAATAGTTTTTAAAACAAATATTACATTATTAATTGTTATTCAATTCTTAAAAATATAAGGTTCCACCAAATGACTTAGATAAGGTTATATATATTAATAATGAACCACTTGGGGTTATTTTGGCTTGTTATAGTAAGTTTATTAACCATATAGTGTAAGAAAACAAGAAGGCACAGTAAAAGTTAAATTATTTAACTTAGAGTTAAATCTAAATTACAAGGTTAAAATAGTAACCTAAACATGTCTAAAACCTATTGGTTGAGAGGATTTAGACCCACACCCACTTTATCTTTGAAATAAGTCACTTTTTAGACATTATAAACCAAATATGACTTTATGATAAAATAATATTTTAGGTTTTTCCTAAAGTGCCTCTGTCATCCCTTATAAAAGGGCACCTCCTCCCTCTTCTCTTTACACAATTTTGAGCCTTCAATATCGAACAAACACTTAAAAGTTCCCTTATAAACTTACCTAGAAACATTATATAGGTTATGTTATCCTCAACAGACCAACTCTAGTGCCTTAAGAGGAAGCTTAAAAGAGGTGTGTCGAAGAAGAGGTAATCTCTTCTACCGATTCATTCAAGTTTCTTTCATCTTCAACATATTCTTCTTTAGTTGTTTCATTATAAAGTAATAACATAAGTTTCACTAATATATTTATATGTTATTATAAATATTAAACAATCCCATTTCACCTTCTATCCATCCTACGGAAGATGAAATCACCGCACGTGCGTACGTATGGAAAACCGTCTCCACACCGTGGTGTAATCTATTTTTGCACCACCACCTTACTTGGATGGGTATAATGGTGTAAAGAATAAATATATATGGTTATTATAACATCATACTGATTATTATTCAATAATTATGGGAACGATATCATTGCTCCTTCGTACGTACGGATTACCGTCTCCACGACGCGATGAGATTCATTCTCCATGTTAAACAATCAAGAATGATTATAAAGTATATATAATGAATAATAATGAATTATATGACATAATTAAGATAATGGATTTTTATATATATATATTTCATATACTTACTTCCATTCAAGTCAATAAGAAAAGGAAAACAGTGTTCATGTGTACATATGGCCTACCGTCTCCATGAATGGTGTATTTCATTTCATTCATCTATCTATTATATATATATATATACTAAATATATATGATATATAAATCATGATTTAAATTCTGGAAGTAAGTAAATCATGATATAATTAATAATAATATCAATAACAACAAGTCTAAAAACATACGATAAATTAATCAATTTTACCCAAAACGCTGCTTTAACATGGAATTTACAAAATAATGGGTAATATAAAGTCATAAGTGAACCATATATGATTTTATAACAATGAATATGATTCAATAATAAGTAAATTACATTATTTAAATCATTATAAATGAGTTTCGGATATTTATGAAGCATATCAGACCTAAGGTAAGGGATAATTTCTCAATCTCATTTTTATTCAATATTTCTTATACATAAGTATTTTCTGGGTTTATATTTTTCATCCATTTCAATAAAAATGTTTTTCATAAAGTGATTTATATTCTTCCATGTATGTTTAATGTCATGTTTACCCCACTTTGACTTTTAATTTGTGTTATGGAAGGAATCTCTCTTTTTTTTACCATACGTGGTACTTTTTGTCTTTTCTGACAAAAGTACGAGGAGATTGTTTTTTTACTTATACTGCATGAATGGATTTTTAAGTTTTTATAACGAATTATTTAAATGAAGATTAATCTACAAAATTTCATGATTATTTTCAAAAAAATCATATTCTTTTAAAATTTCAAGGCATTTTGAGAAAAGAAAATGATTTTGATGAAGAAAGGATATTTTCCTCAATAATTCATTTCAAGTGTTTTATCAAAACTATTTTCCATATAAGATGACATTATTAAGTATGTTTATGTTTCAAGTATAATGTATCTATTATTTAAATTGTTTGAGTTTTCTTCTGATGAAATGATATCCATTTATTTTATATGGATTATGTTATGATGGGATGATGTTTATGAAACCCATTTCATTCGTTGGGTTATTATGAATGATGTATGTTTATTTTGTGGAACATGAATGAATGATTTCATTATTAGATGGGTGGTACCTATATCTCCCTCTAATGCATTGGGTAAATATTTATATCTCATATATAGACATTTCTGGAAGGATAAGTTAATCTAGTTCAGTGATACTGGACTGGAACAAAGAGTGAACTCGATTCCAAAAGGGACTTTGTCCACTAAGATGGTCTTGGCAGCAATGCCTTGGATACTATGGAAATCATATCATGTGATTAATGGTTTTCCACAATTACATGTTTTATTCCCATGCTATTTTATCATGATTGATGTTCCTTTATGATATATGCCTTACGTACTTCCAAGATTTATGTTATTGCTCACGATTTTGATGTTTAGATTTTATGTTCATGTTTTTGCATTAAAATGTTTATGGATTGTTTTATGTTCTCTATTTTTACCCTTACTGAGCATTTGAGCTCACCCTTTTTATGTTTTCTTTTCCCCAAGATATAAATAAAAGTCTTAGGTAAGAAACAAAAAGGAGAAGATCTTTATGGGAGATGTTGAAGATCTTTCACCATGATTAGAAGATTATTTTTCTGAGTTTCCAAAGACACTAAACTATTACGGTCCTTATGTGTTTGTTTTTTCTATGTATTAAGTATCATGAAAAAGTAATGTAATTTCTATGTACGTCATGTATGGGTCCCTACAGTTGGTATTAGAGGAATGGTTTAGTTAAACCATGGAAACTAGGATGCGAAAACTTTACTGAGATCCCTACATATATTTCTAAGGTATGTATAAGGATGTTCCTAAGGTTAAGTATATGTATAGGTTATAGTTCTATAATTATGGAAATTTTTTTACAATTAATCATAAGATGATAGATATTGAAGTTACTCCCCCTTGATTATGATTTTTCCTCTCACACTATTCTTTTTGGGTTTTAGAAAATGGATGGAAACAGGAAGATTCACGATAATGGAGGATATGATAGAAAATGGAATGATATTATTCATGATAAACCAAAGGAAATTGGATATAGAAGTCCACATATAGTTATTATTCCTAATAATAAATCTCATAATATGATCAATAATCTAGACTTTGGAAAGTCTACCAACTCAGCTAATAAGAGAAAGATGGAGTTTCATGATGATCATAGAGGAAAGAAAGTTAAATTTCCCTCATGTAAATCTTGTGGGAAGAGGCATCAGGGAGAATGGTTCAAAGGAACTGGAAGATGCTTTGGGTGTGGAAAAGAAGGACACAAATCCAGTAATTGTAAAGGGAAAGGATAAGTTAACACCATTGACAAAGATAATGGCATTGATAAGATATCAACAACAGTTAAATGTTTTAAATGTGGAATATACGGGCATTATACAAACCAATTCCCTAAGATAAATCTCATGAAGAGAATCAGCATGGTCATATGGGTAGTATTTATGTGGATGATGATGAAGAGACTACAAATAATATATGAGATGAAAGAAATGATGAAGCTCAATCAGTGGTTTAAGAAGGAAGTGGAAGGATTGTATGTTTATCAAGAATAATATATGGTACTATGGAATAAAGAAAAATATAATGATTGTTACTGTGTTGTATTTCCTTGAGTTTTTGAAAGTATATGATTAATGGTACCGGTAACCAATAAAGGTTATTCAAATATTTTTTTAAGGTTGATGATATGTGAATAATGAAAGGATAATGAGATAATGAGATTTTTGATAGTATTAATGAGCTCATGACTGGTATAAAGACAAAGTGATATCGTGGTTTGAGTATACAGAATTTTGGGATTTTGGTATGTGGAAAGAGTTAACTTTTGACAACATTCATGTTTTCACTAAGGTTCAATGGGTACTGATGTTTCTAGAGAATACATGATTAGGGAATTCAAATGTTTGGAATTTTACCAATAAGATATATATATCTTATGATATACGGGTGATAAATGATTGTATTCAATGCTTGGTAGATGTCCTTTCTAGTAATCATTTTATTTATTCTATGATATTAGACATAAGTATTTTGGATAACCATAAATATTTGAATATATTATGTTAGACATCATATAGTATTGTTTAAGGCTAGAACTTTTTGTTATGTTATAATAGTATAGTTTTAGAAAAAGTTTAACCCGTAGGACGAGCGAATTCCCGTCACGTCGGACAATGATGCAGGAATGTAACCCACAACCGAAGTACGATAGGCCTTTATCACCTACCACTGGCCTGCAGGAAGTCCCTGATTAGTAGAAACTAGTTTTATTTTATTAAGCACTATGATAGATGAAGTATAAGTCCATTTTAGGAACCATATACGATTAATCTCACCATAAGATGGAATTATATCTTTTTCTAACCTTATGTTTGAGATAGATGGAATGACCTATCATTCTATCACATGATCTACTAATACTTCACGAAAGACAAATTCAAATTAATTTATTTAAGAGATGAAGTGGAAATTTTTCAAGGCACAACCAACAGTAAGATTATACCAAAATCAAGTAAGTATTTATTTTAATTAAAAAATTCTTCAACATTAGGGAAATGGTCTTGAAAACCAAAAATGTTGTCCTAATGCCCTCATATCTGACGAATCAGATGGAACCTTAGATCATCAAAAATTTATGGCCTTATGATTGTTGTCTTTTTCATAGCCATGTTTTCTACCACTCTTCATATAAACATGATGGTTATATTTCTCTTCCATATCCATATTTTCACCTATATTCTACTATGTGGAAACCCAGTGATGAGTTACATTGGGTAACCATTATGTTTCTAATGATCCTTTTTAAAATGATGATTTAGTATTCCTTTTTAAAATGTGGGTTTCTATGAATGAAACTTTCAAGTAGTAAACGATTTATAACACTGACTAATTTCGAGGTCGAAATTCATTTTAAAGGGGGGTAGAATATAACACCCCGAGATTTTATGAGATATATTCTTTTTATTGTATTCCTTTTTATGCAACACCAAGATTATATTGTGCTATATGCAACATCGTATTAGCATACAATATACGAAAACACTATTCTAGGCTTGTGTTGCATGCCAGAGCAACCTTCCTCGATAGCGTGTGTTGTACGCAATACCCAGTTTCAATAAATGAGATATTATTATAATATTATTATGAACTAGCCGTTATGAATAGTAATACCCAATTTATGAAATTTTATAAATTTTATATTTCAAAATGGAATTCATATTTGTATTCAAAATATTGAAATTTGCCTGGGGTGAATTTTTGGTATTTTTCTGAAAAATTTCAATTTTTAATGAATAGTGAAAACACTCGATTACTATTTAAAAACCAACTTTTTATTTAAATATTTATTTATTTTATTTAAATTTATTTTAGGTCAAAATTTATACATAAAACCTATATAAGTTTAATGTAATTCATTAGAGTCATTATATAATAAATTTAGATATATAAAAATTTTATTGAACTTTCCGTCCTCTTTTACCCACCTCCTAGGAGAATTTGAAAATTTACATAAAACCTAATTTTACCACTTCTGTGAGTGGAATTTCAAAAATATGAAGGACATGGTTAATATCAAGGAGTAAAATTTCGTTCAATATGATAAAAATAATTTTTGGTGAATAGTAACTTTTTACTTTAATTTACCACAGTTAAAAGTAAATAGGGTAATTAAGGGTAAAAATTATATTATTATTACCGTAACACATTTCCTAATTATATTGAATATATGTAATTCACCCAAAAACAACCTTAGGAATAAAATATTTATCCTTTAGGTCCACTTGGATTAGATTAGGACATTTATTATTATTTTATTTAAAGTAGAGTTAAAATAGTTAAAATCAAAGTTTAATAACTAAAACATTTTTAATATAGGATTATACATAAGATAAATTAGACTATAAATATTCATTAAAAATATAAAAATATTTCCAACATAATGGTATTTTATTTATAATTCTTAGACATTAAATAATTTAATTTATTTATGACATAATAATGATGCAGTAATTACCTTATTAATGAAATATTAACATAATTGATGTCATAAATACCCAAATAAATGTAATTTGAGACGTTTTATAAATTGCAATAATTTTTTAGGTTAATATGACATGTTATTATGGATAAAATTAACCTTTTCTGAACTAATCATGCTGTTATGATTTTCATAAAAATCAATTACCAAGGAGTGTCAAAATTGACCTAAAATAGTTTTTAAAACAAATATTATATTATTAATTGTTATTCTTTTCCTAAAAATATAAGGTTCGACCAAATGACTTAGATAAGGTTATATATATTAATAATGAACAACTTGGGGTTCGTTTGGCTTGTTATAGTAAGTTTATTAACCATATAGTGTAAAAAACAAGAAGACACAGTAAAAGTTAAATTATTTAACTTAGAGTTAAATATAAATTATAAGGTTAAAATAGTAACCTAAACTTGTCTAAAACCTATTGGTTGAAAGGATTTAGACCTATAACAACTTTATATTTGAAATAAGTAACTTTTTATCCATTAAAAACCTAATATGAATTTATGATAAAATAATATTTTATGTTTTTTCTAAAGTGTCTCTCTCCTCCCTTATAAAAGGGCACTTCCTCCCTCTTCTCTTTACACAATTTTGAGGCTTCAAGATCAAAAAAACCCTTCCAATTTCCCTTATAAACTTCCCTAGAAACATTATATAGGTTATGTTATCCTCAAAAGACCAACTCAAGTTCCTTAAAAGGAAGATTAAAAGAGGTGTGTCGAAGAATAGGTAATCTCTTATACAGATTCTTTCATATTTTTTTCTTCTTAAACTTATTATTATTTGTTGTTTCATTATAAATTAATAACATAAGTATCAATAATATACTGATATTTTATTATAAATATGAAACTACCCCATTTCACCTTCTATCCATCATATGGAAAATGAAATCACCACGCGTGCGTACAAATGGAATATCGTCTCCACGCCATGGTGTAATCTGTTTTTCCACCACCACCTTAGTTGGATGGGTATAATGGTGTAAATAATAACTATATATAGTTATTATAACATCATACAGATTATGATTCAATAATTATGGGAATGATATCATCTCTCGTTCATACGTACAGATTACCGTCTCCACGACGCGATGAGATTCATTCTCCATGTTAAACAATTAAGAATGATTATAAAGTATATATAATGAATAATAATGAAATATATGACATAATTAAGCTAATATATTTATGTATATATATATGTGTGTTTGTCATCTACTTACATCCATTCAAGTCAATAAGGAAAGGAAGACATCGTTCATCCGTACGTACGGCCTACCGTCTCCGTGAACGGTGTATTTCAATTCATTCATATATCTATTATATATATATATACTGAATATATATGATATATAAATCATGATTAAAATTCTGGAAGTAAGTAAATCATGATATAAGTAATAATAATATCAATAACAACAAGTCCAAACACGTACGATAAATAAAATGATTTTACCCAAAATGCTTCTTTAACATGGAATTTAAAAAAGAACGGGTAATATAAAGTCATAAATGAACCATATATTATATCATAAAAATTAATATGATTCTGTAATAATTAAATGACATTATTTAAATCTTTACACAGGAGGTTCAGATATGTACAAATCATATCAGACCTAGGGTAAGGGATAAATTTTCAATCTCATTTTTATTCAAGATTGCTTATACGTATGTATTTAGTGGGGTTATATGTTTCATCCATGTCCATAAAAATGTATTTCATAAAGTGTTTAATATTCTTCAATTTATATTTAAAGTCATGTTTACCCCTTATTGACTGTTACTTTTTGTTATGGAAGGAATATTTCTTTTTTTACAATACGTGGTACTTTTTTGACTTTTCTGACAAAAGTACGAGGAGAATGTTTTTTATCTTATATGGAATGAACATATTTTTATGTTTTCATAATGACTTATTTCAATGAAGATTCATCTACAAAATTTCATGATTATTTTCAAAAAAATCATTTTCTTTTAAAATTTAATGGCATTTTGAGAAAAAAAATGATTTTGATGAAGAAAGGATATTTTCCTCAAAAATTCATTTTAAGTGTTTTATCAACACTATTTTCCATCTAAGATTACATTATTAAGTATGTTTATGTTTCAAGTATAATGTATCTATTATTTACATGGTTTGAGTTTTCTTAGGATGAAATGATATCCATTTCTTTTATATGGATTATGTTATGATGAGATGATGTTTATGAAACCCATTTTATTTGTTGGGTTATTATTAATGATGTATGTTTATTTTGTGGACCATGAAAGAATGATTTAATTATGAGATGGGTGGGACCTATATCTCCCTCCAATTTGTTGGGTAAAGATTTATATCTCAGGATATATACATGGCTGGAATGGTAAGTTAATCTGGTTCAGTGATACAGGACTAGAACGAGGAGTAAACACGATTCAAAAAGGGGCTTTTTCCACTAAAATGGTCTTGGTAGCAATGCCTTGGCTACTATGGAAATCATATCATGTGATTAATGGTTTTCAACAATTACATGTTTTATTTCCATGCTATTTTATCATTATTTATGTTCCTTTATGATATATGACTTACGTACTTCCAAGATTTTTGTCTTTGCTCAAGATTTTGATGTTTAGATTTTATGTTCATGTTTTTACATTCAAAAGTTTATGGATTGTTTTATATTCTATATTTTTACCATTACTGATAATTTGATCTCACCCTTTTTATGTTTTCTTTTCCCCATGATATAAAGAAATGTTTTAGGTAAGAAAACAAAAGGGGATAATCTTTTTCCGAGATGTTGAAGATCTTTCACCATGATTGGAAGATTATTTTTCCGAGTTTCCAAAGACACTAAACTATTATGGTCCTTGTGTGTTTGTTTTTCCTATGTATTAAGTATTCCAAAAAAGTAATGTAATGTCTATGTACGTCATGTATGGGTCCTTAGACTCTATGACTTGGAGATGACGAGCTATGATGTCATTCTCGGGATGGACTGGTCGGTTCCATTTCGAGCCTTTGTAAAATGCTATAGTCGTAGGGTGCGTTTCACGTCACCAGAGGGAGGAGAGTTCCTATACAAAGGAAAGTGGTATGTTCAGTCAAGTCGAGCTGGACTAGAGCATCATGGGTGAGGTGGAGTCACAGTCTAGATTGCCAGTTTATATTATGGATGATTAGGGGACTTGTTAGAAGGACTTCCCTTTAGTGGTTGATCATTTAGGGGATGTCTTCCTAGATGACTTTTTAGGTCTACCTCCAGAGCGTGAGGTGGATTTATATATTGAGCTTGTACCAGGAGTGGCAGTAGTATCCATTCCTCCTTACATGATGGCTACACCTGAGTTACAGGAGCTCAAGAGACAGTTAGAGGAGTTACAGTCAAAGGGTTTTATCCGACCCAGTACTTCTCCATGGGGTTCACTGGTCCTTTTTGTGAAGAAGGCGGACGGTACCATCAGACTCTATGTGGATTATTAGAAGCTTAAATAGTTGACGGTTAAGAACCGATATCCCTTGCTGAGGATTGATGATCTTGTTTATCAAATTCGAGTTGCACGAGTGTTCTCGAAGACTGAATTGAGATCGGGATATCACTAGTTGCACGTTAGAACATCTGATATACCTCTCACAACCTTTAGGAGAAGTCATGGTCTATATGAGTACTTGGTTATGCCGTTTTGACTCACAAACGCGCCAGTAGTTTTCATGGATATGATTAATCCTGTGTTCCATCCTTATCTAGATTTTTTGTAGTAGTTTTTGTGGACGACATCTTGGTGTACACTCACACTCGACACAACCATGCTACCCATCTTGAGATCATATTGAGTACACTAAGAGAACATAAATTATATGCTAAACTCTCAAAGTTCCAATTTTGGATGTACCAGATACACTTCCTATGTCATATCATTTTAGAGGTAGGAGTTGCAATAGAACTAGAGAAGGTGAGAGCAGTAGTTTTTTGGGAACAACCTAATAACATGTTTGAGATATGGAGTATCTTTGGGCTGGCTGGTTACAATAGGAGCTTCATCTAGGAATTCTCCTGCTTAGCAGCGCCGTTGAAGGGTTTGACTAAGAAGGGTGTAAAGTTCATTTGGTCAGAAGCTTGCGAGACATCCTTTCAGAAGCTGAAGGGAAATTTGACATAAGCACCAATCCTGATACTTCCAGATCAGGGGAAGAGATATACAATTTACTGTGATTCGTCAGGTATTGGGCTTGGAGCTGTGTTGATGTAGGGTGATCGAGTAGTTGTGTACAGGTCTCAGCAGTTGAGGCCACATGAGATAAATTACCCAATGCATGACCTCATGTTGGCTGCAGTTGTTCATGCGTTACGCTGTTAGAGACATTATCTCTTGGGAGAGGATTTTGTGGTTTTCACCAACCATAAAAGTCACAAAGATATCTTTACTCAGCATGACTTGAATCTGAGGCAGCGAAGGTGGGTCGAATAACTTTAGTCCTTCAATTTTGAGCTTGCTTATACACCTGGAAAGGGTAATGTAGTTGCTGATGCACTGAGCAGGATGACTCAGAAATAGGCGGTTCATGAGTCCAGTGGTTAATGGAAGCTTATGGATTTGTTCTCTGAGATGCATTTGTAGGTGCACGATAGTCAGCGGAAAACCTATATTTCATCTTTATTTGTGACTTCTACCCTTATGGATATAGTGAGAATAAGGCAGCTATCTAATTCATAATGCCTAGTCTTACGGGAGTCTGTGGCCAATGAGGACCCTCCCCCTGGATGGACGATAGGCGATGATGAGGTGTTGTGTTTCCATGGACGAGTGTGGATTCCAGGCGATATACATGAGGAGATAATGTGGGAGTTTCATGCTTCATCTTGGACAGTTCATCCCAGAGTTACCAAAATGTATCGTGACTTGAGATGTCAGTATTGGTGGCCGGGTATGAAGAGAGAAGTATCTCGTTTGGTTACGAGATGTTCCACCTGTCAGCAGGTGAAGGCAGAGCATCAGAGGCCATCCCAACTATTACAGTAGTTACCCATTCCAGAGTGGAAATGGAATGATGTCGCAATTGATTTTGTGACTAGGTTACTGAGGTCACCTCGAGGCAATGATTCCGTGTGGGTTTTTTTATACATACTCACGAAGGTAGCACACTTATTTCCGATCAAGGAGACCATCGGTGTTGACAAACTCGAGAAGTTGTATATCCGAGAGATCATACGTTTTCAGGTGGTCCCTTGTTCTATCATTTCAGATTGGGACACCCTCTTTATGCCTCATTTCTAGCAGAGTTTTTAGAGGGCACTGGGTACACAGGTGATTCTGAGCACAGCTTACCACCCTCAGACCGATGGTCAGTCAGAGCATATGATATAGGTGCTAGAGGACATGCTGCGTGCATGTGTCCTAGACATTGGGGGCTCCTCAGAGAAGAATATACCCCTAGTTGAGTTTTCCTATAATAATATTTTTTAGGAAACTATTGAGATGGAACCTTACGAGACTTTATATATTAGGTCTTGCCGATCACCATTGTGCTGGGTGGAGGTAAGTGAGGTAGCTTTACGGGGACCACGTCTCGTGCAGGAGACTTCTGAGTAGGTCCAGTTGATTCAGAAGCGGATGGATACTACACAGTATTGTCATAAATCATACGCTAATGGATGCAGATGATCCGTTGAGTTTGCGGTCACGGATCAGGTTTTATTGTATGTTTCACTAAGGTTGGGACACAAGCAGATCAGGAGATAGGGTAAACTTTCACTGAGGTATGTGGGGCCATTTAATATGTTGGAGAGAGTCGGGCTGGTTGCCTATCAGTTTCTGTTACCACAGAGGTACCGAGCTATGCATGACATCTTCCATGTATCTTAGTTGCACCGTTAACATTCAGACTCGTCTCAGAACTTTCAACACGAGGAGGTTGAGCTTCATGTTGATGAATCCTTTGATGAGCATCGGATTCGTAACATGGATAGGAGCACAAAGGTTTTCCGAGGCCGGTCAGTTCCTCTTGTACTGGTGCTATGGCAGTATGGCCGAGTGCAGGATGAAGCCTGGGAGCGGGAGACCGATGTATGTGCTTTGTGGCCAAATTTTTTATGAGCTTTATCTTTACCACCCTTTGAAGGGAAATTCAGGGACGAATTTCTTTAAGGTGGGAATTTTTTATGACCCCGGTTCTTATTCTTGAAGTACGTGTTTCTTCTTTTCTCTTTTCCTTAATCATTTTTAAGAGAATAAGGAAAATGGGAGAAAACACTTTTTTATGGGTACATGCCATGTACTTTTCCACACTCTGTGTACTTTGTTTGTGTGAGATGAGTACACAAGGAGTGTAGCTGTACTTGCGATAAAAGTTGTAAAAACCAACTACACTTTGTGTAGTAAGTATTTTCACGCCGTATAGTCAGTCGACAGGCGAATAGTAAGGCGGTGAAGGCAACCGCTAGCTGGGCATCAGTACATGCCGTGTACTCATGGATTACACGTTATGTACTCATGTCGGCTGATGAACAATGCCATGCTAGTGAGAAACCGCCAGAGGAATAGTAAAAAAATGGAAATTACATGTCATGTACTCAATTGTACATGTTGTATAGTCTATTCATTTCTCTTAAAATGCGCAGTAGCCTCCCCTATTCACATAATTGTCTTAGAACTGGAGGAGCGCTTGGGAGAGACGACCAGAGCTTTGGAGATCACCCAATCGAGCACCGGGAATCCGAATCCGCCTCCATCGATCTCATTGTAATCGTACGGGTAAGCCCTTCCTTCTCCTGGAACCATTCTCCCCAATGCTTCCTCTAAGGGAAGTTATTTACCTTTGAATGGATTTTTTGTTACTTCAGATCTATGTTGTTCTTAGGCGTTTTGAGGAGCGTCTTTCACGTATATCGATCTGGGGCGATTGAGGTAGGTGGCTTGGTGTTTAAATTTCAACTATTGTGTGTTTGTGTGTACCATTGTGTTATGAACCCATGTTGGGGTGTCATGTGGCTAAGGCCTTGGAGGTTTTGAATAACTATAATTTCAAAGGTAATTAAATGGGATAATAAACTGTTTTTTGGGATCACTTATTTGATCTAGGACCACCCCGGGGTGTGTTCCTCTGTTTAGCCGTTTGACCGGACACCCAAGGGTATTCGATGTTTATATTGATCATTACTTTTGACATGAAAGGAATTGTATATAAAATTTCTTGTAATGATTTGGTCTTGGCCCGGGTACTTGCGCCTGAGGGAATGTTGATATTTAGCCTGAGGGCATGGTGATATTTAGCCTCATGGCATGGTTCTGATTAGCCTGAGGGTGTGGTTATATTAGCCTAAGGGCACATTGATATTTAGCCTGAGGGTATGATGATATTAAGCCTAAGGGAATAAATATATTATCCTAAGGGCATGATTCTAATTAGCCTGAGGGTGTGGTTATGTTTAGCCTGAGGGCGTGGTTATATTTGCATGAGGGCAAGGTTCTGATTTTCCCGAGGGATTAGATCTGAAAAACATTTAATGTTATTAAATTTAACTGCTAATTGAAAATTTAAATGGTAATTAAACTGGTATTGATAGTTACTTTTGAGTGCTTACTGGTTTACTACATTTATTTCACATTGTTGTTGCACATTTTCCACTGACAGTTGGGCACAGGCCTTTGGTGGGTGCCTACTGGGATATATTTCTCATACTCTGTTTGGTTCATGTATTCAGCCTAAATATACTATATTGATGGAGGTGTGGATAAGGGAAAGGGTCCCTATACAGGTACTTGAGTGTTTCTGAGTTGTAGGGCAGCATGGGACCAAGCTCAGGCTTGTGATGGTACCAGCTATTTTGTTTTGTTCTGCTTACCTGTACTTTCCATTATATCATGTTGTACTATTGTGTAACATGTTCTAGATGTTTTCATAGCACTAGATACATGTTTCATCATTATCTATATATATCAAATGTTTAACCTTTACTATAGTTTTTCATATCAGTTGTGTATGGTTTATTGATTCTTCTGTTGTTGTATGTTATTTACCTTCTCTGGTGCACTGCACTTTGAAAAATGAGGGCATAGTTTCCCCACTATCACACATGGGCCCTCGCTGCTAGTCAGTATCCTCTGGCGTTTGGGGAAATTTTCTTGAGGTAATGTGACCAACTGGGTTCAGGGCACCCATTGTGTGGCACTTGGATCCGGGACGTTACAATTGGAGTGGATGATATAATATCTTAGAATTATTATTATGTTATAATAATCATATAGAGTTATTATTTCCACCATTATACTCATCCAAGTAAGGTGGTGGTGAAAAAACATATTACACCACGTCGTGGAGATGGTAAGTCGTACGTACGTACACACGGTGATTTTGTTTTTTCATAGGATGGATAGAAGGTGGAATAGGGTTGTTAAATATTTATAATAACACCTCAGTATATTCTTTATAATAATTTTATTACTTTATAATGAAATAACTAAAGAAGAGGAATTATAAGAATAAAGAAACTTGAATGAATCGGTAGAAGATATTACCTCTTCTTCGACGCGCCTATTTTAAACCTCCTTTTAGGGCACTAAAGTTGGTCTTTTCAGAATACCAGGACCTATATTATGTTTCTAGTGAAGTGGATAAGGGAAATGAACTGGGTTTTTCCACGTTTTAAAGATCAAAATAAATTATAGAGTAGAGGGAGGAGGTGCCCTTTTATAAGAGAGGAGATGGGAACTTTTGGAAACCTCTAAAATATTAATTTATAATAAACTGAAACCCCACCTAAAAACATCTAAAATTACTCAAAATAGAAGATGAGATGATATAGGGTTGTAATCTCATCAAACAATAGAATTTAGACATGTAGGGAATTTATTTTAAACCTTATCAACTTGATTTATCCTTATTTAATCTATTTAATTTTAGTTGTGGTAATAATATTTTAAATTTTAATTTGTTAAAAATATTTACTTACGTGTTGTGAATTGTCCATAATTGGATACTTTATGACATTTCCTACCATATAAATTTCAATTTATAATTTTGAAATATTTTTTTTTGATTTTTTAACAATTTAATAATATGTTATTTTTATAAAATATCAATAATGTCAATTTTGACAATATTCAATTATTTGAATTTAAATAAAATCCACCCAGACGATATATTCAAAAAAAATATTTAATATATCCCTAACATGTAATATTCATCTTGAAAATTCGTGTATCACATTAAATAGTTAATATAATATTTATTTTAATATTTTTAATACTATTTATTTGACATTTAAATCAATAAAATAATTTCTACATCACTATTGTGTCACTATAAATGATAGTTATTTAATACCTAAAAATTATAAATAAATTTAAATGACATATATAATTTTATTTTCTTTCTGGTGACTATTTATGTTTTATTTTTTATGAAGTTTATCACTAAATTAAAATTATTACACTTATAAGATATAAGAGAGTGACGTGTTGTCACTTTCTTTGATTTTAATACTAATTACATCCTTTTCCTAGTCACAAGTCCATTAAATTAATCTATTCCGACCTTTAGGTGGTATGGGTCGACATTTATTCATCCAATAGAATTTTGGCAGGTGTTAGGGTAATTTTATAATCTTATTTTTACCCTTAATTACCCAATTTACCTTTAACTGTAGTAAATAAAATTTACCGTAGTTACTATTCATAATGTCAAAAATAAAAAGTAGCCTATTAACATAATTTGTACCTACTAATTCCAAATATGGAATCCATTTTTAAAATTTAAAAACATATAATTTTTAGTATTTAATTTAAAATTAATCTCGCTGCTGAGAAAACGGGTTTTAAACGTTTAAACATTACAAAAGATTGAAATGTTTTTACCTATGAATTCAATGTATAATTAATGGAAATAAATTACATTGTATTAAATGGTAAAAATAAATTCTATTTATACTTTAAAATAATTAAATATTATAATTTATCCATGTAAATTATCTTGATGAAAAAAGTTGTTTTTAATTAGAATTTAGCGTATTTTTATTATTCATCAAAATATAAAAGTTAAAAGAAAAATATTAAAAAATTATCCAAAGTAAATTATTATATACTTATTGCAATGAATAAGTTTATTTTGTCTAATTAAACTTATAAACATGTCAAAAACTAGATTTTAA
The DNA here is from genome assembly GCA_963277665.1 of Viscum album. Lineage (NCBI taxonomy): Eukaryota > Viridiplantae > Streptophyta > Magnoliopsida > Santalales > Viscaceae > Viscum > Viscum album. Next base: position 85,018,887 of record OY728153.1, read on the forward strand.
GCCAGTGCGCCATCAAAAGGCCCATAACATCATTTTTTGAAAAATACTTATTTTACCCAAAAAATTTATTTTGTTCTCATACCATGTTCTAGAATATGTGTTTCATGAATTATTATGTAATAAAATTAGAAATTTAGTAAATACTATTCATAACGGCTAGTTCATAATAATATATCATTGTTTAGTGAAACTCGGTATTGCGTACAACAAACGCTATTAAGGAATGTCTCTCTTGCGTGTAACACCATCCAAGAATAATGTTTCAAATACTAAAAGATAATACAATGTTGTGTATATCCCAATCCAATCTTGGTGTTTCATAGAACACGAGATATCAAAGATATTAAAAATAATATTTCTCATAAAATCTCAGGCTGCTACATATACAATTTATCAAAATGCCTTCATTTTAGAACAAATACATTTTCCAAAACAAGATCTTTATTCCAAGAAAAAACTATGTCAAAATGTGGCCCTTGGTACCCATATAAAATGAAATCTCTCATTCATACATGTGATCAATCATTTGGAAAAGTGTTTTTTCAACTCAATAAATAATGGGATTTGGTGTGATCTTTATCAAACATTATCTTATCATATATGAATATTTTCTCCATGATATGTATCAAATATACCATATATATACTTATATAACAGCATTTCTATGAAATAGAGTGACCTTTGTACATGGAACAATGAAAATATGTTGTAAGGTATCCCATAGTATGTTTACTATTCAAAAAATACAGATGTGGTTGGTGAATACAGTATATGTCATTCATATAGTTGAAGAGCACATCACATACCCCTCATCAAAGATTATGAACACATTTCAAGAGAAAAAATAAATAATTGACATAAATTTACATAGTATAAATTAATCAAGTGTAAAATTTATTTTTTCAGTATATAAGTGTAAAAATACTATCTTTTTAATGATCCAACCTATAATAATATTAATAGTACACTAAACTACTACCTGATTAGCTATGTCTTAAGGAATTGTTTAAAAAAGGTTTAAAATTATAAAATTACCCATGTTGGGAATCTCACTAACCTTAGGTAATGTGAATTAATTATAATCATACACCCTTTTGTATATTAATCACTATATATAATTCAACTATACATACTTCGTGGGGTAGTCCACAAAATAATTCTCTACTTATTATCTCATGAGTCCACTACTCTTTCTCTTATTAATATATCATCACAACCAAAATATTATATGATGAATATTTATTAGGGGAAAATCAAAGTCATACATTGTGTAGATATTATAGTTATACTTTTCACGTGATTTAAATTTCGTCACACATAAATGAATGAGAAAAATAGAATTCCATTATTATAAATACATCACACATACCATTACATCAATCTATTAAGTTTCATACAATGAGAGGCTATTTATGATGCACATTATTACCAATGATATTGTTATTATAAATGGATCTTCTACATTATCATATGTCAGAAACGCATGGATCTTAAATCACCCCTCTCAATAATCTATCATATAATATGCTATTTAAGAAGGACGTGTTCGGTACTGTTATCATATTGGGGTTCCTTTCCCAAAGTAATAGCTCTATTTTTTCACTGTAAATTTTGAAATGTTCCTCGATTATAAAAACATCCTATAGTATATATATTAAACTCATAATCTAAGCATCATACTTCAAAACAATTGATGTAGAAATTTACTACACCTCTAATTTCAAGACCGCTAGGGTATCTTGTTAGGATATCCTCTAAAAATTATCTAACTCATTATTAAAAAAACATGAAACATTATTCCGAATTTAGTTCACCTATTAAATATTGGAAACATTAATATCTGTAATAATTTAAACTAATATAATCCTCCCTTCACAATTTCATGAATATATACTCATTCCATGTCACGTAGAAAAGGATGTTATTCATAGTAATCTAGTGACACATCTGTATTAAATCGGTTTCTAAAATTGTTTCATTGAGAAAATGTGTCATTATGTTGGGTAAAAAACATGCCATACATAGTAGAATAGATGTTAATCACATAGGTAAATATGTCCACTATTTTTATCTCCTTAAAATAATCATGAATAATCCTGATATTTTTACGATAATAAATTAGTGAAGATAATTTTTTGGATCTCTCCATTCCACCCCACTTTATCAAATTGAAATTTTATGTTTCTTAACATAGTCAAAGAATCATATAAAATCCACATTTATAGATATCCATACCCATTACGCTGGCTATTTCACCCTTGTAACTCATTATGAATGAATTAATCGACCATTCAATTATAGAGTAATATATCACGCTGTAATTTCTAATATCAATTGTTTTATCCAAATAAAGTATCAGAAATAAAAAACACTCCTTCTAATCAACTTGCAAACACATGAAAAATTGATTTTATTTTGAAGAAAACCTATTTGGTTATATCATAGAAATATATATTCAATCCCTAAAAAACACTATTTAATCTATAAATGGATCATTACAGATTTTATAACTTACATGTATCAATTTTAACTTCAAACCCTTTTAACTATGTCATATACACATTCTTGACTAAATTTCTATTATTGAGTGTGGCTTAAATTTTTTTAACCTATAATTAATTCTTTTTGGAATGTGCAGTATCAATTGATTTTACTATCACAATAGTTGAAAATTTTTCTTCATGTACAATTCCATGAATTTGACCCCAACCTTTCTTAACTAGGGAATATTTCTGGGGATATACTCTTCTATCCATGTTAGTTTTTCTAGGGGAAACCCACTTTCACCATATTTTACTAAACTCTTTAGGTGAAACCACATTGTTTGAAGCATGGATGGTGTACGAAGATGCCATATCAAATCATATATATTTTAACCTTTTTTGGTATTATAAACTCTCTATGTTCTCATGGTAGATATTTGGTTTATTATTTTTGAACATTACCTCATCCTACATAGAAATGAGAAAGTAATTACTCATGACATTTTAATGTTTATTAAAATATGTTTTTGTAATCTATGTATCTTTATTTAGTTCTTCTTCTATAAATAATTGTAGAACTAGGTCAACCACTATATTAGGAACACTTCTTAATTATTATTATATAATTTAACTAAATTCAAAATCCCCTCCACTAACTCCAAGATCGATAAATTTATCCTTACATAATGAGGTAAATATAGATAAAAACACATTGTTCTTGGAAGTAATGTTGTAAAAATACACCTTAGGACCCCTTGTATAAATTCTAAATAAAAAAATTTCACATTTTGAGTTAATATTATTATAAATTTAACATAAAATAATTTATTTTCATCCTAAAATCTCTATATATGAAAAAATTGGAATTTTTATCATACAATATCTTATATGGATTCATTATGATCTCATTAGATGGGAAACCCCTTAGTATAATCTTATAAATAAATTTTTTGTAACACTAAAATGAAATATGAATGTTACACTAGATCATATTCAATCCATGTATGTCCAAACAACTGTGATTATTTTTGATAGACAGAACCTTCCAAAATATTACTCTAGTTTGAGAAATTTTTCAAACAATTCAATATACCATCAAATGAAAAATAAATTCACAGATCACGTTTCAAAAACCCTAATCTTATCGAAGGACATTATTATGTTCTCCCAATTGATTCCCAATATCCTTATAAAATTATTTAAACATTTAAAAGTATTCATAAATGTTTCTCAAAAATATTCCATTAATAATAAAATATTATCTAGGATTTAGAATGTATTTAAATCCACCCAATTTTTGTGTACTTATTGGTCTATTTATATCACTTTTTATTAGATCCAACAGTCTACTAGCCCCATCACCTTTTCCACTAAAATATGTCTTATTCATATTCCATAAAAAAACATATATAATTATCAATGTATTATTAATTGTTTAGTTATAATAATCCGTATTTATGGAGTCTTTAGATGTGTTTCTCCATTATATACCTAATGTGACCATGATAATGACATGTAGAATCAGAATCAAACATGAAATTCTTATTCAAAATTTTTTAAATAATATTGTTAAAATATTAAATATAAAAATAATTTAAAATATTTATATTTATATAAAAGATTCATTCATATTTATAGAAAAATTATTATTTTAAATATTGAATTAAACCCCATTATTATCCAAAACAAAAAATAGAAAAAAAATCTCTCTTTGTAGTGGGAACATAGAAAATTTTATTCTAATATTAGAAAAATCGAATAAGTGAATCTAGAACATATGTACTAATATATAATGTAGAAACCCTTTATCTATTTAGAAAATAAATATTTACTTCAACATTTTTTAATCATCTCTTATCTTTGAGTATAGGTTTTTTATCAAAAATGTTTTATACACAACTAATTCCCAATACCCTATAGTCGGAGTTGATACAATGGACCACTATAACATTTACATTCATATTACCAAAATTAATATCATTGAGAAAACTCTAAATATTAAATATAATATTTTAATATATGATATTGATCATAACTATAAGATATTTTAATATTATTATCATTATATAATACATAATATATAATAAGGGCATATATGTGGGTGAGTATCATATTTTCTGTCTTATGACATGATCTTTTTTATGAATACACTTATAAAAAAACGATGTCTTTATACACCTTATATTTTTAGTGTTACAATATATATATTTCATAATGTATTGAGTCTAATAATACATTCATCCCACCACTTGTATAGCTCGGTTGAGAATCATTTGAATCCTATTAATTATGATTTTCTAATATTTGTATATGTAGCACTTTTCCTAAATGTCTATATAAGAATTACCTTCTCAATTCCCATGGTATAATAAATCATAGGGTTATCCATCTATTATTAACCAAAATATAAGTATCCCATCTCTTATATATTATCTAACCATATATAAACATAACGTCCTTGGTTTTTTAAAGGAACCATTATGCTCAATAGCATATATGATACGGTGCATCAAGCATAAGTGAACAATTAAATAATTTTTAAATGTTACTATTAAAACACATCTATTAGAATGGAGGTAATAAAATATATTATCCAATTATAGTTTACATGACTGGATATAATTACTTAGTTGGTGAACAATTAATTATAAATTAATATAAAACCCTTTTTAAAATAAAAGGAAATGTTTTTTCTGAAAAACATTTCAAAGGTGCATAATTTTTTATATACCAATAAAAAAATACTCTTGATTGATTTTTAATGATATATATGTATATATATAATATTAATTTTAAGGATTAAAATTCAATTTTTGTGTTTTCTGGATAATTTAGAAGAATAAATCCAATTTTACACATAAAAGATGTATTTCTCAAAAATGGAAATGTTCCCACTTTTTTATGGAACACGTATTTTAAATATAGTTTTTGGAACAATTATAAATTATATTTGAAAAAATAATCCTATTATTTTGAATTGTTATATCAATGCCTTATTCAGTTAAATTTTTTGTATTATGCTGATATGATTCATTTTTTGACGAATACTGAACAAATAATACATTTCAATTGAAAACTACTTTTTCATAAAAAATATTTATGATGTAAAATAATAATTTTTAATGGTTATAAATTATATTAAGATCTTTTTTTTATCATTTTATTTAATATAGGTCTTTATAATAAATTATGAATTGAAATTGAATATTAAAATTGTGTGTACTTTTGAACTTTTTACTTTAAAAACACTTTTTCTTATTCCGTCAACATGATTATTTTTTAATTATTTTCCTCCAATTATGTGTTTTGAATTTGGAAAATTGGATTCCATATTTTAAATCATAAGGTACAAATTATTTAAATATGTCCCTTTTATTTTTTAACATAATGAATAGTAATAGTAATAATACTTTTTGTTACAATGTTTATGAGTAAATGATGTAATTAATGGTCAAAATTATATTATAAAAATATAAATTTTCCCAAAAACTTTTCCTAATTTAATAAGATGAGTATTATCCAACCAGGATCATACTTGGGTTTATTTTATGACAACTCGGATCCACCTTGATCACTTTAATACATTTATAATATTATATTCAACTAAAAGTCAATTTTTTCACATCCTTGTTTTGAACAAATAAATTATTTTTAATATGGGATTATACATGAGATATATTTGACTATAAATATTCTATATAGATATAAAATTTTCACCTACATCAATTAATTTTTTTTATATATTTTAAGAAATAACTGAATTAAATGGTGACACAAAGTTGAGGGAGTAATTGCTTAATTTAGGAAAGAATAAAATAAATAACATTATATATATTAATATAAATATAATTTGACATAATTTATGACATATGTAAATTTTATGGATGACTTTGAAATGTTACTGATGTTTTATAACTATTTATTTGACTATATCATGATGTCATGATATTTATAATAAATTTAAGAAATGAATAGTGTTGAAATTGATGCTATTGGTATTTTGAAAAATAAAATATTTTATTAAATGATATAAAATTCATAAAAATAAAAAATATGACCAAATGATTTTGAAAAGTCATAAAATGTCATAAATTTTTCATTTATTGGTATTTTTACATTTTTTTATAATTATATTAAACATTGATGTGTAAATGACATGATATCATGGTAAGAATTAAAAGGGTCAAATAAGGGTGAATACAAAAAGATAAGGATTAAAAAAAATTAGTAAAATATGTCTAATTTTTAATAGATGATTATATATAAACTCATTATAATCCTATATTCAAAATAAATAACTCTTGACCCATTTAGAAAAGAAAATTAATATATATTAATTTCATATTTTGAAGATTTCCTGGAGTTCCTCTTCTGTCTCCTATAAAAGGGCACTATATCCTATCATTTAACTAGACTTCAAGACAATTTTAGTTTTCAAAATATATGATAAAATAACTTCCTATAATTCATACCCACATTCTTAATACCTTATTTTAGTCATAACACCCTCTTTAGAAGTGTTAAGGTGTCAATCTAAGGAGATGATCATAGGGAAGTTATATGTTTTATTCAAGCATTTCCGTTTTATTTCCACTTCCAATTCCATAAAATATTCTTCAACCATGATTATATAATAAATCATGTATAATAAAAATAATTATATTTTATTATTTTAATTTCATAACCTAAATCCATCTCCACTTCAGTAAAATGGAAAAATAATTAATCATTTATGCGTACTTGTGAACTGTCACCTTCATGAACCGATAAAATTTCTTTTCCATTAACTTATCTCAAAACTATTTATAATTTTTGAATAAATGTTTATATATGAAATTAAAGACATATTTATCATTATAGGAGAAAAATATATCAATTAATTTTTTACTTTTCAAACACATAAAATGGTAATGTCATTCCTATGTACGTGAAAACAATCAACTCAATGAAGTGATGTCTTTTGTTACTAATTACCAAATCAAGTGGATAAAATATATAAGTATATCTAAATGATAAATAGGTTATAAATTATATATTATCATTATTAATTAATAAAACAATATTTACCTTCTTTCTATAATGATCATTGAAAAATGAAAATGTTACTCATGCGTACGTACAACTTACTATATCTATGATTAAATCATTTTTCATTTTTAATAAAAATATTTAATTAATGGAATTAAAATTATAATTGATGTATAAAATTATTTATTCTTATTGATATGATGTACTATTGACCTCTTTGGCTATGGTCGACTTAGCAAATTCATATCGGACTAAAGCACCTAATATCGTCAAAACGTCCAACGCGAACTTAACTAATTAAGTAATTGTTAAACCATGATAATAAGTTATATACAAGGAATAATAAACTCGAAAAAAGATCTAATGAAATTAAATTATTAACCAACATTTATTATTCATGAATAAAAAGAAAGATATGTGTTTAATTGGATTTTAAGTAAGGTATTTAATCTCAATATCCTTTCATCGAGTCATTCTTTGATGATATGAACCTTTATTATTTTATATAGTGTGTATATGGATAATTTGAAATTTTATAACCATATTTTATTTGTACCAATTTTATTTAATGTTTTGTAAAATATATTCTTTAATGTATATTTATATTTAAATGTTCAAATTGGTATGGGACACGTTGAATGTATAAAAAATTATTTATCAAATATTTTTTCCCATGTCAATATTCATGATATTTTGTACGTATTAATTTGTATGGATTTAGAAGGAGTATAAATGAAATTTTATGTATACATTTAATTTCATTTAAAAAAAATAAAAATTATCTTTCTATATGAATTGTTTTACATTATTTACAAATAAAAAAATTAATGTTCTTTTTTAACATATATGACAAAAATGACTTCTCCACCATAGTGACTGTTATTTGATATTTGGATTCCTCTAAAAGGCATATTATTTTTAAAGAAAAAATTATTAGTTAGTAAATTTTATGGGAAATCTGTTAGTGAAAATGTTTTTTAAAATGGAATGATTATTTCAATATCTTGAAATTATTTTTGTTGATTTCAAATGAAATTTTCTAAGTAAAATGTTAAATATCACAATATTTTATGAGTTATGATTATATAATATTACTTGGACATTTGATAGGTGGTTAAATGATAAAATAAGGATGTGTGGTTATGTTATAACCTCAATTCATTAGGAATGGAAGTTGTCTGTATCGTTATTCCATTTGTAAGAGTGACATGTATGGAAGTCGATCGTATGGATATTCCATTTATAAGAGTGATGTGTATGGAAGTCAACTGTATGTTTATCCCGTTTTAGTATAATTATTCACCATATTATCTACATATATATATTATATTTTTTCTTATGATTTTTCATGAAAATAGTTGATTTTCCAAATGTTATGATAATGATATTTCTGAAATTATGATCTCTCTTTTAGGGAAAAATTGTATGTTTTTTTGAAATGTTTTAGTCTGTTTTCATGTTTTGACTTGACTAATGATTTCTGTCCTTCTGTCCATCACTGAGTTTTTATGATCATACCATGTTTTGAAATTATTTTCATAGATCTTAAGATTGTTATGGACAAAAAATATATCATGATGGGAGTATTGAAGATGTTGACACAAAAGAAAAAATGTTTTATTTTAATAGGGATTCCTTTGCTAGAAATATGGATACTAATTATATTTAACCAATTTACATGTATAGTTTTACAATGTAAAAGTATTTCCTAATTCTCTAATATGATAAACTGAAAAGATCCTCGAATGTGAATTCTAGTTCCAAAAAAAACTAGAATAAGTTATGTTTAAGGACAAATATTTACACTTTTTGTCAGAGGATGGTTTTGAGAACTTTAATATTTTTGGATTGTTTCTTAAGAGTTATTGAAATAATCATGGGTTTGTTATTTTAATCTTGGTCCTAAGTTTAATTCCTTAGAAACCCTTTTTAGGATCTATGATATAAAATATTAAGAAGAATAATAGTATTATTTTTTGAGGCATTTATTTTTGAGGTAATTATGTTTTATTACTTTTTGGGATGAAAAATAATATTTATGAGATAAAAATTGATTATAAAACAAGTTATGGTTATTTTTGAGTAATTTATCATATTTTTGAAATTATATTGTTTTATAAAAATGAAATATTACAAGATAGGTGACAAATCATCATTTCTGGGAAGTCCATGATAATCAATCCCACAATTGATGGGTGATAAGGGTGCATCACCTACACCTGGAATATGTTATGTTGATTTTTGGAACCTATGCTTTATTTAATAGATATCCTAGGGATTCAAAAATGATATAGTGATAATGTTAATGATGTTATTTTTGGAGACATTCACTATTTTGGGAATCCTATGTGATCATGTCAAATAGAATATTATGGAATTTCATTTGAGGAATAAGGGATGAATTATATTTTTTAAGAACATATGATTTTCTTATGTAATAATGTTGATTCATGTCTTTTATGGAAAGGATTAGTCTATCTTGAAGATTAGTGGGTTGATTTATTTTTGGTGTGAGACTTCATGTGTAATTGATTTTATTTTGATATAAATGTTTAAATTTATTTCGTACGATTATGTGATAAAATCCATTCGATTTTTTTGTTTTAATTATAGTTTATAATATTTTTTTAACATTTATTTTATGAATAATCTACGTTGAACATGAGGTATTATTGTTGAATTTTGGATATTAACATGATTTTTCATCATATAATGATTTATTTTTTTTGGGGAATTATGTAATATTAACCTAACCATTTTGGTTTGGGTTAATTTATAAATACATGACAAAGAGATAGTAAATCTTTTCTGGGTTTTATGATTATATAAAAGATTATTATAGATATTAAAGTGTACAAAATCGTCTTAAAAGCTCATAATTTTAAGAAAAAGATGGTTTGGTGGAGGAAGTCGACTAAAGGATGTAACTCTAATTTTATATTAAGTATTTTTCTTTATGTCCATACTCTAGAAAGTTAATGAATTCTAGAACTCATGAAATTTATCTTACAAGAAAAATGTTATCTGTTTACTTTTCATACTAAGGAATAATTACTTTATAACCTATCAAAGATTTATGGTTTGGTGGTTGTTAACTTTCTCTTAAACATGTTTTCTATCACTCTCTATCAGTACATTATGGTTATTTTTATCTTGAATGTCCATGATTTCTTACATAGATACTATTTATGTGTTTTCTCAGGTGACCATCATACTTCCACATATTTCTTTTTAAGTTAAAGTTTTATTGACCCTTCTTCCTATTTGGTATTTCAATAATTGTATTTTTAAAAGTCAAACCCTAGATTTGAATCCTGAGAACAAATTAACAGCACACATTTTATAAAGGGTAGAATGTAAGATACCCTGTTTTTAAAAGGAAACACTATTATCATTAGCAAACATGATATGTCGCATCGAGATTAAGATTAAAACTAAATAATTGGTAATTTTTACTATTAAAACCTAGACATTATAATATGGGGAATTAATAGTATTAACTAACCATAGTTTACACATGTATGTATAATTAATTATTTTTTAAAAAATTAATTTTATATGAATATAAAACCATTTTTAATATTAAAGGATTTTTTTTGAAAAACTATATAAATTTGAACAAGTTCTTTTATACCAACAAATAAACAAATCACTCTTCATGCCCACCGAATGGCCCGATGGCCTTCATTTTTATTGATTTTTTATAACCCCCCTTTCAAGGGATGAGAAGGCACCCTTACAAGTCTCGTAGACTCAGAGATTACATGGCCTGTAGGCTTAAGATATTACCTGACCTGAAGGTCTTAGGGAATTCAACAAGACTATCTATAAGGAACTGCCCCTCCACAACATCTGTATCATGATAGAAGCTCTCCACCTTCACATGGCCATCAGGGTAGGCTTCCCATGCAAGCACAAGCTGGTCTCGATGGCATAGCTATTCCCTCAAATTTTGAAAAATCCATTTAGATATACTCTAGTGAGTTCACCTGCTTTGATTCCTCTTCGGGGGATGCTATTTTAATTGTAGATTCTTTCTGGGTAAACTGCATGTTGCTTGAAGGCCTTGAGGTGGCCCGAAGGCCTTAAAGGTGGCCCGAAAGACCAACTGACCTGAAGGCTTGGTTGGCCTAAAAGCCTTAAGGAATCCAAGCCCAAACCGGTGGCCCAAGGTGAATAGTTCTACCTGCTATAGTACCAAACATTACCTGCTACAGTAACTTCTACAGTACCCGCATAGTGTACAAATTTGCTACAGTAATTGTACAATGTATAGTTCTGCTATAGTATCCATACAATGTACAATTTTTCCGTAGTACTGCTATAGTAACTATACAGTTTGCAGTTCATTTTAATGTTTAACATTCATCTTATGTGTTTTCTATAAATTATATAAGAATAAATCCAATTTTACATATAAAATAAGTGTTTCTCAAATGGTTCATTTTGCATCATTTTAATGGTGCACAAATTTTAAATCTAGTTTATTTTACTTTTATAAATTGTTTTTGACAAAATAAAATTCTTCTTTGTATGTGGGATATCAAAATTTACTTTCATTAATTTTTTTTATTTATCTGATATGTTTCATTTTTTGTGAATAATGAAAAATTAATGCATTTTAATTGAAAACTACTTTTTCATCAAATTTATTTATAGTTTAAAATAATATTTTATAATGGTTTTCAAATATAATTAGATCAAATTTATTGTGAAGAGTGTCCCAACCCTCTCTTATAAAAGGGCGCTACTTCCTATCATTTTTCGCACTTCAAAACCATTTTGAGTTGGGCCAAATATGGTAAAGTCACTTACTAGAATTCATACCCACATTATTAAGGCCTTAGTTTAGTCAAAACACCCTCTGTATAGGTGCTGAGGTTTTAAACAAAGGAGATCATCCAAGGAAATATATCATTTTTAATCAAGTCTTTCTTTTTTATTTCCTCTTTCAGTTCCATCAAATATTATTCAAACATTATAATATAATAACTAAGTTATCCTAAATATAATATGATTTCATTATGTTAATTTCATCACCTACATCCATATCCACTTCTATCAAATAGGAATCTAATTAATCATTCATGCATACATGTGAACTATCACCTTCACAAACCAATATAATTCATTATTTATTACTATCTCCCAATACTGTTTATAACGATGGAATTAATGTTTATATGTTATTTTAATGACATATATTTCCTTATATAAGAATAATATATCAATTATTCTCTTACTTTCCATAAACATAAAATGATAAAATCTTTTATTCATACTTGTAAACTATCACCTCCACGAAGCGATGTGATTTTCTTTTAATCAACACATAATGTGGAAACAATATATAAGTAAAATATAATTATTAATATGATTTTAATGATATAATTATAATTATGTAAGTATAAATATAATATTTACCTTATTCTCATAATGATCATTGAAAAATGAAAATGTTACTCATGTGTACCTATGGTTTACCGTCTCCACAATTGTAACGTTGTTCATTTTTTATATCCATATTTAATGAATAGATAGAGAATTTTAATTGATATATAGAAGTTACAATCATGCCATGAATATTATTCTAGATATAATGGACTAATGACCTCATTGACCATATTGGACTTCACGAAGACAATCTGGACTCAACCACCAAATATCATAAAAACATCCAATATGAACATAAATAAATTATAAATTGTTATAACTGGGTAATAATTTATATAAAGGAAATAATAAACATGAAAAAGGTTCTAAGTAAAGTAAATAATAAACCTATGTTTATTATTAAGAAATATATAGAACATACATGATGAATCAGACTGAAGGTAAGGTATTTTGTCCCAATCTCATTTCTTTAAGGCATTTTTTTTGTTTTTTCAGCTTTATTATTTTATAAGGTGTATATAAGGATAATATAAAATTTCATTTCTATATTTTATCTAAGCAATTTATTTAATTTTTTTAAAATTTATTCTCTCAAGTATATAATGATTTAAATGTTGAAATTGGTATGAGACACCTGGAATGAATAAAGATTTAATTGTCAAATATTTCCTCCATGTCAATATTGTTGATATTATTTTACATGTTTATTTATATGGATATAAAACAAATATAAATGAAAATTTATGTCTATTTTTAATTACACTCAATATTTTTCAAAAGGAATTTTTCTATATGGAGTGTTTTACATTATTTTCAAACGAACAAAGGAATGTTACATTGGATTCCTCAATAATCCTTAATGTTTTTAGAGACAAATAAATCACTTACCACCTTTTGTGGGTATTTTGGAATTGATAATTGTTTTAAAAATTGACTGATTATTTCAATATCTTGAAATTATTTATTTTTATTACAAATGGAATTTTATGAGTTAAATGCTAAAATATTTAATATTTTATGTGTAACGATTATATCACAGTACATAGACATTTTTTGAGTGGTTATGTGGTAAAAAAAGTATAGTAGATTAAATTATAACCTCTAATGCATTGGGTATGGAATTTGTTCATATAACTATTCCATTTTAAGAATTAAATGTATGGAAGTTGACTGTATGGATATTCCATTTGTTAGAGTGACATGTATGGAAGTCAGTAGCATGGTTATTCAATTTTAGTATATTTATGTCCTAAGTTACCTAGATATATAATATATGTTTTCTTACGTGTTTTCAGGAAAATATTTTATTTTTAAAAGGTAAGATAATTATCTTTATATAATGATGATATCTCTTTTAGGGTAAAAGGGTATATTTTTGTGGAAATGTTTCAATGTCTTTTCATGTTTTCCCAGGACTAATGATATATTTCTTTTAGTCCATTACTAATATTTTTTTGATCCAAATAATTGACATCTTTTTCACAATACTTAAGATTTGTAAGGGCGTATAATATGTCATGATGAAGGTATTGAATATGTGGAATGAAAAGACACCCTGTTTTATTTTAAAACGTTTTCCTTTTATTGTAAAAATGGAAAATGAGTATAAGTGTCCATATTTAATGTATGGTTTTATAGTGTAAAATATTTTCCTAATTCTATACAAATCTAAACAAAATTGATCCATAAATGTGAATTCTAGTTTAAAAACCCTAGAACAATCTTTGATTAAGGTTGGGTCCTTATAATAGATGGCTGATATGATTCTCATTCACATCACACCATATGATCTAGGATATTATTGAATATGAATAAACACTTTTTTTACTATATATATATCCTGATTTTAATGGTGTATAATAACCAAAAAAACTTAAAGTATGTCATTTCAAAACATGAACTAAGCATTCGCCAATGGGAGTGGATCGAGAACATTTATTTCTTAGTATCCAAGATGATATAATCCCCTTGGAAAGAGAACATTAGGTTGAAACATAGTATAGGGGTACATAAGTATATGTGGTGTTATAAAACAATACTTAGTGGTAGATGATCATCCTCTTCACTATTTATTTTTAGGAATATCAAGGCTTAGTGAACCTCACTACATTATGAAATGCTTCCCACTACATTAGACAGTGATTGAGACAATGTTTTATAACTCAGATTACATGGTTATGATGGAAAATATATGTGTTAGGATCCACATCCATATTATACCAAAGATAATGATAGAATCATTCTTGTATGAGTCTTAGTTGAGACCAATATATTCTTTCATCAGTAAGAGATGCAAGGCTCTCATGCCTTTATATGAGTTGGTTATCCAAGGCTTACCAGGATGTATCATGTCATTGATAGGTATTATTTTTTGGACAGGTTAAAGGATAATATGATGTTATTTTCCTAAAAAATATTTTATTAGTAGGTGAAGGCTGAGCCACAATGACTCATAGGTCCTCTTCATCCACTACCCATTCCCTTGAATAATTTGGATGATAATATTACTGATTTTTTAAACACATTACTAAGGTAAATCAAAGGTAGAAATGAAATATAGGTTATAGTTTATTGGTTGAATGTATTGGATCTATGATATTATCATGGATACCTGATCTATTGATGAGATAATATATTTCTATGTATGATATATATATTTGATGCATGAAATTTCTTGTAGTATCATATTAGATTAGGATTCAATTTACAAATCATGCTTATGGATTTAACCAAAATATGAATTTCGAGGCTTATGGGAACATGAGAAAAATATAATATCCTTAGACTAATAATTTTTCATATAATAATATCTATATATAAAAGTACATTATTTTAATAATTTGTTTTAGATTTTGGTGGTTTATGAGACAATAATATCACACTATCTAGTGTTGATTAAAATAATGGTTATTAGATATTGATATCTATTTAACCATGTAATGCATTTTATGGTATGTAATTTTGATCATTTAAATGATAGTTAGAGGTGGGAGAGTCTTCTATTATTACACTGAGGAATATTTAAGAGAAATTAGGGAATATTTGGTTAATTAAAAAGATAATAGTGATACTAAGAGAATGAATAAATGTAATACATGATATCGATTCCATCCTTTAGAGTTTGAGTTGAGAGACCAGGTTTTATTGAGAGTGTTTACTATATTGGGTAAATAAAGAGTTTTGAGAGAAGGAAAGTTAGATCCATGATACATAGGGTAATTTAATGTTATCTAGAGTGTTAATACTATAAAATATAAATTATATCTCCCATATATAATTTTTATGATTCCTAATATAGTACATATATCATTGAAATTGAGATATTAACCCAACCCTTCTCATGTGGTCATATTTGATGATTTTGTTACCAAGTACTGTCCATCTATTATGGCCTGTAATGTTATAGATTCTTGAAGAGTGCATTAGGAAGAATATTCAAAGACACTAAAAATAGTTAAAACATTATTAAAATAATTGAAAATTTCTGCAACAAAATGATTTGTTCATAGAACCTTCATCCCTATGTGAAGCCACTAAAGTGATAAATGAATAAACCCCATTGATGGGAAATAAATCTTCCTTCGAGAATTATTATTTTTAAATGTACTTATCTTTTTTAGTCATAATGATTTAATTTATCTCTCCAAAAAGTTAACATTCATTTGTTGGGTGATGGTTGTGTTTCACAAAATCCCATGAATCTAATTTGTATTCATTACGAAGGTGACTTTTTCCTACCATATGTGTGGAGATTTTGTTTGTGGGTTGGAGGGATTGATTCATGATAACCAATGAAGAAATTTAATTTTCAGACTGAAGGTTGTATTTTTTAGACTCATTCATCATGTGGCATTATCTTTCATGTTGAAAACATGATATAGTCACGTAGCTGAACAGAAACATTTATGTTATGAATGTGGTTTCTCCAACATCACCGTTAAATTCCCCAAACCATACCTAGATAGAATAAAAAGAGATAAAAGGTATAAAATAAAATAGTTTATTTTTAATTATTGAATATTAAGACTTATACCACCATCTTGAAAAAAATATATGAAATTAAAGTACTATAAAGGGATTAAACGAGGTGAAAAATAATAAATGTCCATCTCAAATCAGTACTATGAAAAGAACCTCCCTTGTGAGGATCCTAATCAATGATTATTAAAAAATAAATATCATGAAGTTATCTCATGAAGGGATACATTAAAAACTTCCATTCAAAAAATAGATTTTAAATCACAGCATATGTGGGGAGGCCTCCCAATCTCCCTCACATTGAATCAATTCTTCCTTACAGCTGCACCCGCACTACAAGAGATGGCTTATTTTGAGTAAAACCATTTTATAATTTTCAATGGTTCCATTCAACATATCTTTTGGCCCTACACTAACACTTTTTAAATTCCTCATTCCATTATAAAATGGTCTACCACCTAGTTTCTATTCCCAACTATCTCTCTCTACCATCACATAACTCGAAGATTAATTAATCCATCATAGGGTATCTATATCTATGTAATCCCCATTCATACCTCTATTGTCACACATTTCATGAAGTAGACATCCCAACATAATGATGTTAAAAAAAATGTAATATTTCCAAGTCGCATGAAAAAAAATTAATAATAACGTCGTAACTATATTACATTAAACTAAAAATTTCAGTCTAGTCACATATCCATAAACAATAAAATTTTAATTTTGTGGGATTTTATTCTTTTCAAGAAGGATATGTTGGAACCTCCCAATGGTTGAAAACCCAAATCATCACCTCATATATGAATCCCCATTAGGTCATATTCATCATAAAATAACTTATTTCCATCCTCATGGGACTATATTCCCATTGAGCTCAAACATTCTCAATCATTGAGCAATATTCTCTCTGATAACAATATTTTACCCACTAAGATCATTTTCTTTATGACCATTATATCGTTGGGTAACACTCTTAATAAAACCATGGCCCACCTAAAGGTACATATTACAATTGGGTACCACTACATTTATTTTATTATTCCATATTCTAGAAAAAAGATTTGTTCTACTCACTATTCTATACATTTATTATCTAAACCAACTTCATACCACATAGGGCCATATTTATTATTAATTTGGCCAATTATAAATGGTCCATCATCCATTCATGTTTAAAAAAAATAGGATTCAAATGTTTAATCTCCACAATAACCATTTACAGGCATTGTTCCTCAACTTGTGTTTATAGAATGATGTTAAAATATAATTATTGGTCCATGAAACATGAAATTAAAAGGTATAATGTGTCCCTTTATGTGGAAAAGAACTAACATTTTATGATTTATCAAATAATAATATGAATGAATCCAATTTAAAGGGACAAATACCACCTTTGAAAATAACCATCACCACCATGGATAGTGATAAAAACTAGAGCACATAGTTATACAACATAAAACTAAAGAATAACTAATTGATAAATTAAATAAATACAAAGAATCATTGATATATATATATATATATGTTCACCACAATTCATGTTAATAACTAATTATTATCATTTGGGTAAGAAATCTCATGTTTGGATTTTGGAATCGTTCATGAATTTGACCAAAACTATATGAGAATCTCAGATTATGATTTAATCCCCTGAAATTGAGTGATGATCCTAAACACCCACCCCATAAAATTATTTTTATTCCATATAATCTCTATATTAAAATCATAATGACTACATGAATTTGTAATAAAGACCTCTAATAATATTCTAGGGTGATGTATTATTATGTGGATGATGCATTAGAATATTCTATTGGAAAAAAATGGTGAACCAAACAAAAATAATTTATCTTTGAAAGAGATTGGTCAAATATGATTTTACTAGTGATGATTCATTGGTGAGTTTTCTTGATTATGTTGACTGATCCTTTATGGGCTATTTGAATAATATCTCCCTTTAATCCAAAACAAATGGAACCATCTCACTGATACACATATACCTCAAATATTGAAAATATTGATGCCATGTTGAATAGGATAAAATTTTCATAAAATATAGAAACCTATAACATTATTACATGACTATTACATCATTTTTACGATGAAAAACACAACAGTAATACATTAAAATATCAAAAGGATCGGTATCTTGGAAAAATATGGGTCATAATCCACATGCAAAAAATAAAACATAAAAATTATTTAAACACTACTTTTATATCCTCCTCAAATATCTAACATTATGCTTAGTACATGTAATCACATTTTAATATAAATCAAATAAAGGTGTGTTCTAAAATCCATGTATGGAGAGTACGATCTTGGGAGGAACAAGGGATATGAATCAACAGTACATGGGTGAGCATAATCAACATCTTCATATCAAAAAAAGAGGATCACCATCATAATTATGAAGGAAAAATTTGATAAGGTCATGAAATTTGTAATATACATAATAATGAATAATTATAACACATTCATCAAATACCCCTCATAATTTTGAGCAATTCTAGCACCATGTTTTCCATTAACATATGTTCATAAATATTAACATCAAAATTATATACTATGTTAGCATCATTGTCATTCATAATACCAAATATATCATGAGATATATAATTTTACTCAATTAATTAGAAGGATATATAATACATGAACCACTTATCATGTCATAATATTCTCATAGTCATGTATGCCACAAGGAAGGAGAATATATATCAATCATAGTCATGAAATAAACCCTTGGAAAAGAATAAATTTTATAATTATTACACAAATAATAATTTATGGAAAACCCATTGGGGTTCCAAAAATAATATGTAAGATAATAGTTTGGCATACAATTTCATTTTCATTTAGATAATTTAAAATTCAATAATATACAATGATGTATTTCCTAAAATAAATTCCTTTTTAGAAAACCATTTTAAATATTGTAAAATTACATTCAATAATGAAAAATCATTGAAATCCACAAAAATGGAAGGTAAATAATTATTAAAGGAATATTTAGGGAGAATATAATAACATCTATTCTAATAATAATTTTAAATAGAAGATAACCTAAAGATAATGAATTGGGTTCGAGAATCCCATTACTATAAATACCACATAATATCATAGATTTTATACCTCACGATTAAGAAACATATGTTTATTTAAACAAGTAGATAAATTTTATTTTTTTCGCGTTTCTATATTCATCAATTATACTAATTTGATTCTATTCTTGAATTTACTTTGCTAAAGGTGAAACATTTTGATATCAAATTTTTCTTAAAATATCTCATCTAACATTTATATAATGACATTTCTTTGTTGGAATGTATAACTATTATATATTAACTTAGGAATCATATAAATTATTATGTTTATACATTTATATTCTATAAATAATTTATTACACATCTATAAGGGTAGTGATAAAAAAATAATTTCCAACATCCTTGTTGGTGGTTAATCGATCGATTATGCAATGTTGTGAGAAGGAAAAAAATCTGTTGTATATAATATAAATTAATAGTAAATATTATCATAAATGTGGGATTAAATTAACAATACAATGTAAAAAAGACTACTCAATTAATATAGGAATACTTTATATTGATAAGAATATATAAAAAGAACAAGATAAGGTAAATGATAGGAGAAGTAGATGCAAACATACCCTCCTCTCAGTGTTGCTTCTTTTTTAGGACACTAAACTTATTGAGTGCAAGGAGTTTATTTGATCTAGAAAATAGATATAGAATACAAGTGTATTGAGAGAAGAGATATGGGTAGAGACTTTTATTTGTTATGTGGGAGGTAACTGGTTTGGAAAGGGTGGAGTGAGTGGCTTTTTATACTTGAGGATATGGGAATATTGAGAAAAAATAAGGAACAAATTATTATATCCAAGGTAAACATTTAAATAGTAAAAATTTAGAAATTATGAAATATATTTCAATAATAAAGATTTATTTTTGGCGTTTTAGTCATTATATAATAAAAATTACTCAGTTTAATCAAAAGAAAAAGAGAAAAATAATACAAAAATTTTTATTTAAAGGGACACTTTATACTATTAGGATTTCAAAAATACTTTATAGATTTGAAAATTAATTTTTATATGTTTATATGAACCACATATCATTTTTAATTTATTTTTTGATAAAATAACCGATATAGTTTTTATTAAGTCGTTATTGTATCATCATTATCTAAAAAAAGTGTTATTTTAAGAACAATATTTTTACAATTCATGTAAAAAATAATGTTTCTCAAAAAATTATGAAAAAATAAACCTTTGGAAATTTTTATGATATTATTATAAAAATAAATTTTATTTTATGAATATATTTCAGTATCATATATAATTAAAACTATTAACATAAAAATTATGGTTTTTACAAAATCCATTAAAAGAAGTTTAATAAAAATTGTGCATATTTTGTTTGTGTTTTTAATATTTTTTTTAGTTCATGATATTATTATACTTATATTCTCCTAATTTAGTCATTATAAAATTTAGTTTTATAAAATTTTTGAGGTCATGTTATTATTCCAATGTTTTAGTTACAAGTCCCAAAAGACAAGTCATTATGCCTAATAGACATGTTACTATTCCAGTGGTCAAATTTGTATTCCAATGGTCACATTAAAATTCTAAAAATATCATTACCTCTTGTAAATACCACTTCATTTCAATATACATTATTCCATAAAATTACACCATGATTTTTAATTTTTTTAAATATTTATATTGGTTTAAAAATATTCAATTTCTTTTCTATAGTGATGTTCATGGGGATGATAATTCTATAAGATTATAATGATCCATGTTTTCCCATATTTCTTTTTTCTATTGAAAAATATTTTCCTAATATAATATTTGTAACTTTTAAGGGTTTAGTTACTGAGTATAGTAACTGTATCAATTAATATAATATTGTTTTGTTATTATTTCTATGTATTTTATGTTTATAATATAGTATAATATAAAACTTATTTATTCAGAGAATAAAAAAAAATTATAAATTCTAGGTCATCTCATTATTCAAACCTACATAAATTTAATCCATAAAATTTCAATACTTATTTTTAGTTATGAATAGATTAGGGTAATTTAGTTTTATCATTTTGTTGAGTTTCTATGAATCATATTCATATTAATGGTTCCTTCAAAACACTTTTACATGGTGAGTTTTCTTATTGTGTAGAAAATTATCTCTTTGTTCCAATATCTTCACCAAATTCTTCTCATAACATTTTTCATGAATAAATTGTAAAAGATCATAATTTGGTACATGTAATGGATCTTGTATATAATTCCTCATGTGACATACATTGAACATACCATGAACTTGATGCGTGTTTTGTGGAATTGTTAGTTGATAGTCCACATATTCTATGTGATCAATGATATTATTGGTGCCAATTTAACTTAGGGTAAGATTAATTTTATTTTAAAACTACACTAATCACATCGATGGAAATATTCAAAGGAAAACATAGTTTCCAACTTCTAAATCCAAGTATCATTAATAGTTTTTAGTATATCTATTTTACTAACTATTAGAATCATTTATACGTTTTTTGATTGCAAGAGCCTTCTATATTATCTCTTCCACTACATCAGGTCTATGTAGATTTATTTCCCCAAATACATCCCCAAATTACGAGTTTTAAATTTCTTCCCATGCATAGAAAATATATTAATCTATTCGAGTACCGAAGTAGAATTTTTTGTTGTATATGAACTCAATTAATTAGAGATATTGATCCCATAAACATTTTAATTCTATTGAGTATGCTCTATACTTTAACTCAAGAATATGAATGGTACTTTTAGATTATCCATTAATTTGGGGGTGATATATCGTACTGAAATTTAATTTAGTATTTAGTTTATGTTGAAGACTTATATATAATTTCTAAGTTAAACATGGATTATGATCACATTCATTTAAATTTTATTCCTTATATAGTCTCACCAATTCATTTACATATATCATGGAAATTTTTTCATGTACATAGTCTTCCTAAATATAAATAGATTATGTTTCCTTTGTCAGTTGGCACAGCACACCCCATGTCACATTTATTCCTTCAAAAGTCTCTAGGAGACCATTGAAAAATTACTTAGTGATGTTCTCTCATTTATATGTGAGTATGGGAAATGGATGCATCCTCCAATCATAATTCTATCAACCTGATTTATCTTTCTAATGTACCAGGAATAATGAGGAGGACTCAATTATCTCTTTATTTATGTTGTTCCGTCATAAGTTCACTTTAAAATCATGGTACATCATTATACTTCTGGTATGGATGGAAAAAGTTTATATATATTCAATATCCAATAACTCTTTCTTTATATATGGTGTTGTAGAAACATAACATATAGCTCCAAATTAAAATAAAAAATATTTATTGATGTATACATCATTTTTATTCCCATTTTTACATCTTCCACCTTTTTTTAATGATTAATATAATTACTTTAGTCCTTTTTGATCTTCTCTTTGATATATGATTTAGAATCAATTTGGGAAAGGTATGATGTATTCCCTACTGTTATGATTTCAAAATCCAACATTTCAAAATATATAAAGATGGTGTTTCCTCAATACACATCATGGATATAGTAGCATATTCTTCTTTTCCAAGATATTTAGTTTCTTTTTTTTTCATATCATGGAAGGTAGTGAATCGAGAAATCATAGTCCTTAGTCAGCTCCATCCTTATTTTTGGATGCATGTTCATCCCATTCTATGTGAATATATACTATATAATCTCATTATATATATATATATACCAATTCTTACCATATAGGTAGTTCCTAAAAATATTTTAGGGTAATATCAAAAATGTTAATTCAAGTTCATAAAATTTTTAGCTCTTATCATTAGTGATTTACTATCATTAGGTAGAGGATATCCCATTATAAATTTGTATGACTACACAAAAAAGGACTTCATTAAAGAATAAATTTATCCCAGAAAACCCTTCTCCACTTGATGGTAGTGTGAGTACGTGATCATTTATTATCCTCTTCTTAAGATCCTTTTTGCTTCCCTCAAAATTTTCCCTCTAGACATACTATACAATTTTTCATGTCAAGATGGTTAGAGGGCTAGACAATAATGAGAAATTTCTTACAGAAAATTATTAGTAACATGATAAGATATGAAAAATTAAGATTTCTATCACACATTAGGGTGTATTACAATCCTAAATTTAATTTTTTCCTTTATTGGTGCATAGAAATTCCCTTTCATGTGATCTCAGGAATAAAAAATTTGACTAGCTTTATACAAAAGTCACACTTCCAGAACATGGAATCTATTTTATCCATTCATAATTTCTCCAGAACTATAATAGAATAATATTTTAATACATGGATATAACATATTTTTAGATAAATATTAATTTCATTAAATAAACAAATTCCAAAAGAATGAAATAGTTTACTTCTTTTGGAATCTTCTATCATAGTCATTTAGCCTTGTCAAATATCTTTAATTTTTCCCATAAAGATATTCAATGTATTAATCCTACATAAAACCTATATTCATATCATAGGAAAATGAAACATAAGAATGGGGTGATATGATATTTTAAATAAGGACAGACAAGGGATATATCAAGGAAAATAGATTAAAAGGATTTGAAAACTAGAACACAACATTTGAAATTCATTCCATGTGTAATATATATCATAATACTAATTCATCGAATAAATACTAGAAGTTCATAAGACATAAATGATACTATAACATGATCCATGTGAAAAATATCATTGAAAAAAAGCATTTAATTATAGATAATACATAGGTGTTGAAATTTATTTAATTAGTAGTTAAGAATCTTTTAAAATACTATCATAGTAGAATGGGTTCACTCCCCAAACCATCATAGTAGTCAAGTTTCACACCCACAAATATCATGGTGGACAAAGCCTGAAACTAAGAGGAGTTCAATTTCTATTCCAGTCCTTTTTATCCCATTAGATAAAATCATTAACCAATGCATTGAAGGGAGATATCAGTCCCACCATTCACATAATGAAAACCATAAATATTTTTTCCACATTGATAAATCATCTTATCATAACCCAAGAAAATTAATAGGTTTCATAAAAATTTCATCAATACATTACCTATGGAAAAGAAAGGGGTTACATTAATATCATTCGATCATAAACATAAACAATCCATAAAAATTTTAAGGGTAGAATCCTTGAATCATAACCCTTGTAAATCACAGGTTACAACATATAATGTCATCTTATATGGAAAATAGTTTTTAAAATATTACATGAAATAATTATTAAGGAAAATTTTCTTTAAATTTTTTAAATCATTATTTCATATAAATTTTTCAAAAATATAAAGGAAATCCCTTTCTTTGAAAAGAACCTCATAAATGTGTAAAGTTTTTTCAATCCATTAAAGAGTCATGAAAGAAGGAAAATAAAATCAGTATGTATAATTAAAACAAATTCCTTTCATATATTTTTGGTTCTAAACGTTATAAAGATATGTGTATTGAAAAAAATATTTTTTCACACCATTTTTTAAAATGTAAAAAAATGTGTAAAAATAACATCAAATAATTATATTAGAATATTAAAAAACATTTTTAAAAACATTTTTTAAGGAAAATCGACATGGAAGTAAAATATTCCCCAAATGACTCTTAAACATAAATAATACCAAGTAATGTCGAGATTATTAAATAAACCCTTAAAAATATCATATCATAGATTTAAGAATTAATAAAATGAATTTAATTTGGTTATTTTTTTATATACACAAAAAATGGAAATAAATGATAATTCAATCAAAATTAATTTCACAAATATTTGTATAATGACATAATCAATGAAATAATATTTTCACCCAATCAATAAAAATTTAGTTAACTATTCACTTACCTCAAGTCATTTATTTATATGTTTACATTTAATTTTTTTTATAATAAATAAAAATCTAGTACACATTTATTCCTTAATGTTATCATATCATTTATTATTTATTTTTAACATATAATCACATATTTATTAGTAGTTTTTTATTAAGATCACTTTTTTGGGGTGAAAACTGCTTTGTTTTCCAATCATGTTTTGGTTTGTAGTCCCGGTCCTTATAATTTGATAATGGTAGCATAATTTACAAAATATTAATCATGGTTTGAAAATATTATATATTAATTATATATATATTTTTAATCATTCTTAAAAATTATGGATAGATAAATGAATTACACCGTTCATGGAGACAGTAGGCCGTACATATTCCTGAATTCTGTTTCCATTTTTCATTTAATGGAATAAAATAAATTTAAATAATAGAATTAATTTATAGACTCATAAATATGTTACATATATATATATATCATATTTGGTTATAAAAATTATACTAATTACCGTCGATGTAAAATATAAGCGGAAAATAATCACATTACATGATGGAGATGACAGTCCATATGTATGCATGAGCAACAATATCATTTCTTAAAAGATTGGGTAATGATAATGTAGAAATAATATTATAATTCCATAGGAATAATTATATTATAAATATAATATATAATAATTAATACCAGAACAATACCCATATGTATAATATGGTTCTGAAAAATGAAATTTATCGCAATGTGGATATAGTAAGCCGTACATACAAAAGAGAAATACATTCACTTCTTCTTTGATGGGAAATGTAAGTTCTTGAATCCTATTAAGGTATTTTTTTGTTTATGTTTTAGTTTGGCCTCTTCTTTTTGGGCTCAATAAGTGTTTCCCACGTTTTATGTTAAGTATCGGGTGTGTCCCAGGGATTTGACACACAAAATAAGAAGGAAAGGGAGTTTTGGGGAATGTTTCATGGTATCTGAATGGTTAGTCCAAACTATGTGGAGCATCCCAGGTAACCACGCAGCCTAGGAGAGAGCCTTATGCACATTTGGAACATGGTTAAGCTAACTGTGTTTAATTACCAGGAAACCGTATAAAGGGGGTGATTTTCTGAAAGTATCTTCCCCATGTTTTGTGCACAATTCGACAAACCATATAGGTAAACCGTGCAACCCAGTAATGTTGGAAAAATTTTACAAAATTTCCACTCCAGGATTTTTAACCCCAACTTGGGTTTCTCCTAAATTTCACCCCTTGTTACCCTATTGATGAACTTGAACATCCCAATCTTCCAAGACATGGTTCTCCTTCGATTCTTGGTCGTTTAGAGCACCTGTAGTTGCAAATCGAAGCCTTGGGTATGTCTAATGCTCCTCTTGATTCTATTTTTCAAATTAGGGCTTGTGGATTATCCTATATTATTCTAAAACCCTAAATAATTTATTTTCCTATGGAACCAAGGTTTTGGATTCATGGGATGCTTGAATCCAGATCTAAGGCCACGATTATGAGTGTTTCATCTTTGGATTCAACATAGGTGGTTTAAAAGTTATATCCCAAAGTCTATTTTATATTTATGCATGTGTGATGGGACTTTTTCCAATCTCTTATTGTGTATTAGTTACCTTGAGTATAATTGGGTAAAATTGGGTTTCTAAATAATCCTCTTGAGACCATCAAGATTCCCATGGGATGCGTAGGGGATAAATTGACCATTTTAGGTCCACCCATGGGGTGGACCAGAATTTTTGAACCTAGAAAGGGGTAGGGTTAAGTGAAATGTTATCAAAAAATAATTTATAACTCTCGAGGAATGGGTTTAATAAGGGTTGTTATGTTTTAAATAGTATGATGATAGTTTCCCTAGGATTATACATGAATAAGTGGTTATTTTTCATGACATGGATGTGGGTAATTTAGGTCAAATGAGATTATGTCAATTGTTTCATGAATCATGGTTAGAAATTCCTAAGGGGTTTGGTGAATAATAAATGGTGAAATCCTAATTGGACAACAGAATGAAAACAGAAAACATGTTAATGAGATGAAATAAGGGGATGTATGAATAAGTTTAATGGTTTAATACATGGGAATTGTATGTGCACCAAATGGTTGAATGTAATGAGTGATTGTGTTAAGATATATTAGAAATGTACTAGAAATGATAAATAGGATAAATGTGATAATTTATGGCCATTGATTAATATTGGTTAAGGAATAGGGGTTTTTGAATATTCATAAAGGGTTAAGGCATGAGAATGGGAATTTGGCTAAATGGACATGAATAGTAAATTGTAAATGTATTAACAGGTTATGGAATAGTATTAATTCCCATGTTGTTGTTATGAATTGTGATATCCAATGGTGTTGAATATTATTGGTTTTTTTATAGTATGGATGTGGTGACTTGATAAATAATAATATACACATGGCTTGGTAGAGTGGGGTATTGACTTGAGGTTCTGCACCCATGGGTCAAGTTAGACTATGGCTCTAAACTCCACCCTAAAATGAAGAGGTTAGGGATGGGGATGAAGGATCTATTCCTCAAATGGTTGCATTCAACCCGGACTGAGGCTTTGAGGTGAGGATAATGGGTTGATGTGATATTTATATCCCTACTGAGATAGGGACCTTATTTTTTTCCAATATGAATTGTCATTGATTTCCTTAGATCATTGTGTAGATGATAATTATGCCTAACCCATGGAACGTGTGATTAAACAGATTATGTATTGAAGATGGTATATGAAATGATGTTGGGATAAATGCTAGGAATAAATTAAATGAACGGGTTAACTTATAGAACCCGAACTTCCCCTTGTTTACATACCATTTATTTTGAACATGCATGAATTATCTATTAGACTAGATATTTTGTAGACACTATTGGTGGTGGAATACTGAGTTTTGTACTCAGACCCTGCTCGGGCCATCGTTGGGTACCCTAGCATATTTCTTGGTTTTAGGTCAGGACAAGGGAAAAGACTCTACACTAAGATGTCGAGTGTGGATTGGGATGTATATAGAGAATGAGATGGACTTTGAGTCCAGCCCTGTTTGGTGTTTTTGGATGTTTGTTTTATTTTTGGTTCTTTTCACCTTGCATAACTAGTATGGCATGAAATTGTTTTATTTGATTTGTTGTTGTACCCTGTTTAGGAAAAATTTGGTTATGAATGTTCACTAGTTTTTCATATTATTATTCTATTTATATTGTGTTATTTTATGGAATACTCTGGTAAATATGGAATAGTATCCCCATATGACTCATTAGGCCCTCACTACTTGTCGTCAACCTCTAGATTATGGGGCGGCGTACTTGAGTTCATGTGACAACTCAGCTCGGAGCACCGGTTTAGTAGATTATGGGTTAGGGATATTTCAATGTGGTATCAAAGAGGATCTTTTCTCCTTATTACTAATTGGGGATGGTAGACACGATATTAGGATGTGTCATTCCTTGGTAATGAGCTCATTCTTGGGAGTAGCTAACCCATGTACAAGGGAAAACACAAGTCACCCTAGATGGGAATTGTTGTTCTTGATGTGTGTTGTTACAGTTGAATGATATTTCTCCATCGGTTGATTCAAAAGTTGTGTGATTTGATAGATTTATGATATTACATTCATTATCATAATGGGATGATTTTGTGCATTCATGCATCATTTTAGGCACCTAAGAATATAGGTGGAATGCATCATCATAGGAACACACACAGGATCGGTGTGCATGGAATAGAGAGTACAATGCGTTTACTTGATGATTCTGAAGAAAATTATACCTAATAATGGTAATTTAAGTGTGTGAATGAAAAGAATGAAAATGAATAGTTAAGTAATATGGTGTATAAGGAAATGTTATGACCAGATTCGAATTTTGGTTAGTAATAAATTATAAAGGTTGTTTCGGTGTCTAAAAGAAAGAGATTACATAACGATGGTAAAATTTTAAAAGAACATTACATAATGAAGGGTGTAAATGAGTTTAACTAATGATTTTAACAAGTTATGAAATAGGAAATTTGCCTAATAGGAATGGATCATGTTGTAAAATAAGAATTGGTTTGAAGAGGTGTTGATGAATGGCTTGTGATTAAATCAATTAGCCACCCCATGTTTACCATGACCACAATAGGTATAGTTGAGGCTAATGTTCTAAGTGTGATGATGATCATTGGGATAGAGTATGAAGAATGGGTTGTTTAATAATGATAGCATGAGACATTTTCCATATGTGGTTAAATTCTATTGGTCATTCTTCAAAGCATCGGGTGAATGATATGTTTAAAATGAGACTTATTGAGTTCAAAGGTTGGTATCCATTTTGGTCAGTTTGAACCTTATATGTGTGGGTTGGGGGAGTGAGAGTGCCCTTGTTTGAGTCTTTGGATTTGGATTGTGAGGACTTTACAGTTTTGATATGGCCTATGAGGTGTGTTTAGGGAACCCTTGGTGGGGTTGTGGCCTTTGGGTTGAGAGGTCTTGTTCAGTAATGTGGGTGAGTAAACTCTTGTGGTTTGTGACCATACGGAGTTCATGCTAGCCCCTAAAGATGGTTCATGGGTCATGTTGACCTTGTGAGTAGAGACCTTAAAATATGTGTTTTTAATCCGGGAGAGCATGTTTGGCTCGTGGTTCCAAAAAATGCGTACACCTATTGTGTGTAACCCATAGTAAATGGCTGTTTGGTGCGCTAGGCATAGTGTGCACCAAAACAAGGGTGAGAGTGCTATTCACAAGCATTACTCTGTTTGTGTCATGGTATGTATGGTTTTAAGAGAGGAAAAATGGATTTTTCTGATTACGAATCTAGTATAGGGAGTAGGTAACATTCAACGTTTTAGGTGACCTTAGACAGAGGTCAGATGGGCCTCTTGCACTTTTGGGTGTGTCTCGCACATGTAGATGTTTTGGACTTTTGTAGTGGAACCTAGGGTGTTGTATTGTATGGATTTGTCCTAGAGGGCTTACTGGGAAGGTTGAGGTTTGGTTGTACTACTCAAGTTGTGGTAATGTGTTGATAGTTTGGGAAAATCAAGGATTCCTCATTGGAGGATAGCCCGATGGTGTAGGCACTTGGAATGTGAGCATGGGATATGCTCCGGAGGAGGTGTTGATGCATACCGAGTACCACTGAGTTTAGTAAAATTTGAAGTAGTTCCCCGGTTCTTTTTTCAAGGGAACCCTAGTTTTTGTGAAAGGATATACAGTTTTTTTCGAAGTGTGGTATCATATAGATGTTTGAAATGCCTCCATGGGTGATTATTAATGTAGTCTAAAAGTTGTTTTTGAGTAGAAAATACAAAGGTGGACGAAGTGTGGTTATGTATTTTTACTCGATGGTGGCACCTGGGGTGAGGGTGGTCACATAGCCGAACTTTTTGGTATGAATGGTTTGATTGTTGGGTGAGATCCAGAGACAGCCTCAGGGATGATGAGACATACAAACCAAGATACATGGTTAGGTATGTAAGTAGGAAATGGGTTATACACGTGTTAATGTTTTTTTAGATATAGATGGTTTGATTGGGGTGATAGACCATTGTGTTTCAGTTTTTAGTGTGAAGGGACGCATTGGAAGAGCTCGAGCGATGCAGTGGAAGTAGTTCCACATGAAACATTGGATCATGGTTTCTTGGCAGTTCAGTCAGGAAGTGATGGTTAAACATGGTTGGAAATCAAACCCAAGTGGTGGTGGTGAAGTGTTGATGAGATGTGTTCAGCAGGGAGGCCTGAAATCCTAGGCAAATCATGGTGTCCCATAGTTTGACATCATAAATGAAAATTTTTTGGATTTATTTCTTCGAAAAATTCTTAGCGTACCTCAACTAGTGACGATCATGCCCCATATCTTGACATCATCCCAGGTACATTGAGTCGCTCTAGCTCACACTAAGAGACTTGATTGTGTTTGGTTGGATGAGGGATGTCATGGGGATTACGTGGATGGAAACAGCATATGTGGAGCATAATGATGATATGTACACCCTCTATGTCATGGGGTGAGGTCCCTAGGATGGACCGAATGTCAAAAAACGTCATGGGTGTCATTCACAGAAGTTGGGGATAGGCACTGGGTGATGTTCATTTTCTTGTTTTGGTAAAAAGCTGTATGTCCATGTTTATGTATGGGTTTTGGTTCTTGATCGAGTGCAGGATTTTGTGGTTAGAATCCCTCAGGGTGAGAAATTGTAATGAAACTCCTAATGTGGGGAGTGATAAGTTAGTCCTCAGGGTGGAATGGAGAACATAGAGCCGATAGTGGCACCAGGATTCCAATGAGGAGCCTATAAGGTGCTTATAAATCCCTTAGAGAGGCAATGTGGGAATTTCAAGTGGTGACTGATTAGCTAAGTGTTGTCTTCGAGATCATCATGGTTCTATGTGATGATTGTAAAGTTTTTACTAATGTCATAAAAGAGTTTGGTTGGATATGAAACAGGTTGTTGAAAGAGATGTTGGGTTCCATAACTCCAATGAATATTGGTTTAGAATCGGGAAATTTACCCTTGGGTGGTTTTAGAACATCTTGATGTTAGACTAACCTTGGTAATGTGATGTGGTGTCATGCCAAGAGTGAAGCTGATGACAGTCTGGAGGGTGGTAAATCTGTGATTATGGAATTCGACCAGAATTTAGAAATTGACCTCAGTGGGTGCATGGGATGATAATGACATTCTTCAAGTCAATAAGCACCTTGGGAAGATGAGAAAGGGGGTAGTGTAACAATAGTGGAGTGTGGGTGATATGGGGCAAGCCAGTCATGTGTGGACCAACCTTAGATGTTAAACTTGTATGGATGTGGTGGGAGTGACCCACATCATGGTTCATTTTGTGGTAGAAATTTTCTTTTGAAAATGAAGTTGTACTTGAGTGAGGTTGTGTTTATATTAGTTTTTGAAGGGATAGTGTATGAATTTCCTTATGAATAGTTTCGACAGTGTGGTTGGATGCCAATATAGGGTGATTACACTATGGATGATTGGGCGTGGTGAGTTGGAACATGTTAGGTGATGAGAATGTTGACTTGTGTTTTGGAGGTCCTTCTTCGACGAGTTAGGTTCCATGTAACCATCAATGGTGGAGATAACCACACCGGATAAATGGTTTTTTGAAGATGTAATCAGAGATCCGAGTTGGAATAATGATGTGTTTTCTTTCAGGCGATACTGGGTTTTGTCACCATTATTGTTGGGGGAATAGGAAAAACATGTCATGTGATTTGGGTCATGAGTTATGTAGAGTATTGGGCCAATGAGGTTTTAATTGGTTCCTCTATAATGATGTGATGTTGTGTTTTAAGATTATATGTGTTGTGAGTTGGGTTTTGTCACTTAATATTCCACCATCAAGTTCTTGTGGGGAGAATGGTTGAATTAGATGCATCATTGAAAGGTTTTTCTGGTTTGTGTTATGGGTTATAGTGAGGAAGCCTTGAGGGGTATGTATGTGCCCAATATCTGTGTTCGGAGGCCTTTGTCATGTGAAACTAGAAACTTGGATAGTGGGAATGGATAGGCAGGCTTTGTGGCATGAACCCTTGTTATGAAAGTTAGTGATGCTCAGAAGAGTGGCTTGAGGATGATCCATTATAAGGTGGGGAGTTTGTATGATCCCGAATCTTCTTAAGGTATGTCTTTGTTTATGTTTTTTTGGACTCTTAATTTCTGGATAAATACGTGTTTTCTATGTTCATTTGATGACTGAGGGGTGTCTTAATGTTTCGGTGTATGAAATATCAAAGAAACAAAGTTTCAGGGCATGTAGCACAGTTTGTGCATGGTTAGTGCAAACTATACGAAGAAACCTATGTAACCTTATAAACATGGATAGATTTTTACACATGGTTGACACACAGTTAAGAAAACTATGCATAATTCCCAAGAAACCATGTGAAGGGGGTGATTTAAGGGCAGTAATTTTTGAACGGTTTGCACAAGGTTCAGAAAACTGTATGGGTAAACCATGCGGCCCATTAAAGATGGAAAGAACATACAAAATATCCACTCCATGTGTTTTTACCCCAACTTGGGTTTCTCCACCATTTCACCCACTACAACCTTATTGAAAAATATGGATGACCAAATCTTCCAAGAGGTTGTTCTCCTTTGATTCATGGATGATTAGAGCACCGTTGGTTGTAGATCAAATACTCAGGTAAGTCTGTCTCTCCTCTTGCTTCTCTTTTTTAGATTAGGTCTTGTGGCTTTAACAATCATATTCTAAAACCATAAAACAATAATTTTTTTGTGGAACCGTGGTTAGGGCTTCATGGGATGCTTGATTTTAGATCAATGTCCTTGATTAAGGGTGTGTTCGTATTCAGATTCGAGGTAGGTGGTTTACAAGTTATATCCCATGGTTTGTTATATATTTAGGCATGTGTGTTGGGATTTTTCCTCCCTCTTGTTTTGTATTAGTTACCTTGAGTATGATTGGGTAAATTGGGCGACTAAATGATCCTCTTGAAACCCTCATGATTCTCTTGGGATGCATAGGCAATGACTTTCCCATTTTAGGGCCACCCATGGGGTGCACCTGCACTTTCAAACCTTGAAAGGGGTAGGGTTAAGTGAATGTTTATCTAAAAATAATGTATAAGTCTTGTAGAATGGGTTTAGAAGGTTTTTAAGTTTTAAATGGAATGATGTTAGTTGTACCTAGGATTATAAGAAAATAAGGGGTCATTTGGAATGACATGGAAATAGTAAACTTGTGTCGAATGAGATTATGTCAATTGTTTCATGAGTCTTGGATAGAAATTCCTAAGGGGTTTGGTTCATAATAAATGGTGATCTCATAATTGGACAATGAAATAAAAATGGGAATCATGTTAATGATTTGCAATAAAAGGATGGATGAATAAGTTGAAAGGGTTAATACATTGGAATTGTAAGTGCACCAAATGGTTGAATGAAACAAGTGATTGTGTTAAGAGATATGTGAAATTTACTTGAAATTATAAATGGGATAATGTATGTCCATTGATGAATATTGTTTAAGGAATATGGGTTGTTGAATAATCTTAAAGGGTTATATAGTAAGAAGGGGAATTTGGCTAAATGGATATTCATGGTAAATGGTAAATGTATTAATGGGTTATGTCATAGTATTAATTCACATGATGTATTTATGAATTGTGATTTAGAAAGTCAATGAATAAGCTTGTTTGTGTTGTGATATGGTTGTGGCGATTTGATAAACAATCTTGTAAATGTGGATTGGTAGAGTGGGGTATTGACTTGAAGTTCTATACCCATGAGTGGAGTTAGACTGATGCTCTAAACTCCACCCCAAAATGAATAGGTTAGGGAAGAGGACACATGCTCTATTCCCCAAATGGTTTCATTCCACCCGGACTGAGGCTTTAAGGTGGGAATAATTGGTTGATGTGATATGTGTATCCCTAGTGAGATAGGGACTTTATTTTTTCCCCTATGCATTGGGATTGATTTCTTTAGCTTCTTGTGTAGATGATAATTATGCCTAACCCATGGATCATGTGATTAAATAGAATAAGTAATGAAGATAGTATATGAAATGAAGTTTAGATAAATGCTAGGAATAAATTAAATGAACATGTTAACTTTTGGAACCTGAACTGTCCCATGATTACTTAAAATTTATTTATTACTTTCATGCACTATCTATTAGGCTGGATATTTTGTATACACCGTTGATGGAGGCCTACTGCGTTTTGTAATGACACCCTTCTTGAGCCACCATTGGGTACCCGAGTATATTTCCTAGTTGTAGGTAAAGGAAATGTCAAAGGCCCTACACTAAGATGTTGAGTGGGGCTCAAGATGTACAAGGAGAAGGATCCAGACTTATAGTCGGGACCTGTTTGGATTTTTTGGCTGGTTATTTTTTATTTTGGGTTCCTTTCACCTTTCGCTACTAGTATGGCATGGTATTGATGTATTTTATTTGTGTATCCACCCTGTTTGGGTAACATTTGGTTATGCATGCTCACCGGTTGTTCATATTATTTCACTATTTATATTATATTATATGGTGGATTACTTTGGTAAATAGGTTATGGTCTCCCCACATCACACATTAGACCCTTTCCACCAGTTGGAAACCTCTGGCGTATGGGGATGCGTACTTGAGGTCATGTGATGACCCGTCATGGAGCACTGATTTAGTGGATTCCCGGTTGGGGACGTTAAGAGAAAGAGGGTGTATAATGGTGTATTAATCATAATAATAACATTTAATAATATTTATGATACTGAGTTCATTATTTTATGATAAAAAAATATATTTAGAGTAGATGATGAAGAGTAGAGAATGGACATGAAATGTTTAAGCGATTACCACTTCTTCGAAACATTTCCTTTGGATTTTCTATAAAGGGCCTTGTGGATACTATTTTGGGAGTACCATAACCTCTAGAATGTGGATATATAAGTCCATATGAATATTTTTTCCGATGATGGTCTAGAAATAATTCTCAATGTGATGTAATAAAGTTAGGGAATAGAGGTCCTTTTGTAATTGTAGTGAGGGGAACTTTTGGAATTTCTCAAAATATTAAATAATAATAAATTAATATTGTATAAAAAAGCAGAAAACATTGACATGGATTATAATATAATATAATATATGTTTGTGATATCACCAACTAATTTATTTTAGACCTGTTTTTGTAATATTGGAAGACCTATCATTTTTATCTACCCTTAATTATCCTATTTTGATTTTTTACTATGGTAACAACATATTCAATATTAAAAGGTTGTATTTTTTATTATGTGTTTTCAATTTGAAAATAAATGAACAATTAATTAAATTTTAGACCACATTAGAAAAAAATTTATTTTTAAAAATTTATATTTGTTTTTTGATTAATATTATAATATATTATTTTTTTTAAATATCATTACTCTAAATTTTGACACATTTAGTACACTAACATTAATAAAATAAAAAAATATGATAACATCGAAAAAAATATTTAATAAATCCATAATATGTCATAATAATCTAACAAATTAATTTATAACACAAATTAAATCAAATTATATTTATTTTAATATTTTTAATTCCATTTATTCTACTATTTCAATACATAAATAATTACATTATCATCATTATGTATCTTTTAATGATAATTTTATGTTGAATAAAAAAAATAAAATAACATGAGTTGGATAATTATTTTATATTTTAAAATAAAATTGATAACAAGGGATAATTTCGGACAACCCAATATTGAAAATGATATAGTTATTAATAACATCAATATGACATCATTAACTTTTCAATAAATAAAATATTAGAAATATGATTATATAATCCATGTGGGCCCAAAAGAAAAAACTAAATTTATAACATAAATCCATGATTAATAATTTATAAATGGAAACTTATATTCAATCATAACCAACCTTTGTCCTCAAGTGGACACAAAATAGATATCTAAGACAAAGCAAGTTACATTTATGGACATTCATTGTTTTAAATAATATTCAAGTCATTTTCATGGAAAATGGGACATTAAACCAAAAAATCATTGAATTATAGCTTATTATATAATTAAATAAATAAAAAAAATTTGGGAAAGGGTTGGGGTAATTTTACAGTCCTTATCATTTTATTTTTAACCAAAACAATCTGATTTTCCCTTTATAATAGTAAACAAACTCCCCAAGGTTACTATTCATATTGAGAAAAAATAAATAAGTCCTATTTAATGAATTAATACCCTCTTAATATAAATATTGAATAGATTTTAAAATTTTAAAAACATAGAAATTTCAGATTTTTATTTAAAATAAAAACAGTACAATGCAATAAAAACCCGTTTTTTCAAAAAAAATCATTTTAAATATAACGTGGTATAAGAAAAATTTCATCTATAAATTCTAATAAAAGCCATAATTTTATTATATTATATAAAAATTAAATAATTACAATTCAAAAATAAAATAAAATATAATTTTACCTTGTAAACACTTAAAAAAATATAGTTTTCAATAAAAATATGTATTTTTCACAATTCCTTCAAAAATAAATATTTTATACAAATTGTAAAAAAATTAAGATAAGTTTTACCTTATGAATTCAAAAAGAATATTAATTTTTTCTAATACATTTTCTATAACCTCTATACATTAATACTCATGGATAAAATGAAGAAAACACATATTTAAGAAAAAAATTCTGAAGAATAACGTGACATTACTAACAATTGTCTGATCAATTTTCAAAAATCATACTGATATATTCGTATTATGTTAAAACACTATATTTCTTTCGTTATTTATTTATTCATATTTATTTGTATTAGTTTAATGTATATGTTATAACAGATAGATAATATTTTATTAACATTTTTTGGTTTGTTGAAACTAGCTATTGTGTGCAATGCAAGCTATCAACAAATAAAATTATTTAAAAAATATATTTCATAAAAATATTATTTTGTTAAACTCTATCCACATTAAATTGATTTTAACCCATGAAATTCCTCTCAGTCATCAAAGATTTAATATTTTCTAATTCATTCAAAGAAACCCACATCATAAAAGTAAACAATTAAAGATTCCCATAAAAAGTTTATCTTGACATCATAAATTCACTAAAAGTAACACATAAATAATTTTCCAAATAGAAAAATCATTTAAATATGGATTTGAAATGTAAAAAAAATCCCAAAGAACTAATATAGTTTGATAGTGAAAATTTTCAAGAAATGGTTAATGTACATTAATCCATACACAAAATAGGTCTAAAAATGATCATTGATCTTCCCAAATATTATAGGAGGATTAAATTTTATTTCCAAAAAATATTTGAATATATGAGTACTTTATTTTATTTCATAATTACAATATCTATATTTTTTTTTACCTTGATCAATTTTTACTTCACATCATACCCCAATAAATGAAGATGAAATTGTAATGCCTGATAAACAAGTGGATCATAGGATCCATAATGTGACGATAATACATTTTATATGTCCCTAGATATCATCCTAGAAAAATGGTAAATATAGGTTATCATGTATGAATAAATCTTCATTTGGTGATGTAATACATTGAACTTTTAAATATCATCAAAACATCAACTTAAACAATTGCATAAATGGTTACCCATTTGAACCTTCCAAAAGGTTAAAATCCAAAAACATTAAAAGGACCCTAAATTTCCAAAAATCAAGAAATTATTTATCCCCCATACATCTTAAAATTTCTATTAATTTTCACACACCAAACATGTTAATACCATTATCATATATTCTCTTGAAAATGGTAATAACCATAATTATGAGAAACCCATAGTGAAAACACACATGCCCTTAAAAAATTAACTCTTTCCACATACCACAAATCCCAAAATTATATAAACTCAGTCAATAATATTATAAATAACAATGTTACTAATCAGTTCCAATTTCATCAATACTATCCAATTTATTTTATCATAATCAAACATCAACTTATCCCATTATCCTAACATGATTCACTTATCAAGGGTTATTTTCTCATTTTTCATTTTATATCCAAAAATATCACCTTAACATATCAATTACTATATATGGTTTCCAATAAAATTCAATATATGCATTAAAATAATTATATAAAAAATAATTTGAGCCAATCCATAGATGTATAATTAATCCATAATACCATAAATTTACATCTACACCATTATTCTTGAAATCCAATACATAAACACTGAATCATTCCACCAAATCATTATCATAATCCACATATCCAATAGTGATCATATGAGATTTCCCTTTTTATTTGACTTATGAGGTTTATTTTTTTGATCGTCCTCATTAACACATGGAATTGGGAACTGAATAGAAAAAATATCATTTTCCTTACACATGTATCATTTAAGTGTAGGGTGCATTCAGTGAAACCTTCTCTCAATTCAAAGAATTAGAAAAAAAATTCCCATCACAATGGAATTAATTTTTTAGATGTCTGACCTATCCATAATTGAAACACTTACCTCTCCCCTATAGACAATTTCAACCATGCTTCTCCCCACACATTAGAAAAATAAAACTCATATTATCCTCTCTATTGTTTTTAGAAATTCCTTTATTTTAGTTTTTTATTTTCTTTTCAAAACTATAAGAATGATGGTTAAATAAAAAATTCATCTACACCATAAGATTATATCTAATAATTTCATCATAGAGATGAAATTCTATTATGGATAATTACATATGGAGACACGGTTTTAATGCATAAAATAATCTGTCAATATTACTTTTAGGTTGGATGATAATACCGAAAGTGTACATTGAATGTCTTGTAATATTTACCTCATGGGTAATGACATATTCATCATCCTTTATGATTTATCTTAATGAACCCATTCTCCTAATTCATATATTGAATATGAGGCAAGTACTTATTGAGAAATTAGTTCATGAACTCATTTCATACAATAAAGTCAATTTCATTCAGATTCCTTGTAATATTTTAAATATTAAACCATTGATATTCATCACCAAAATAAATATAGAAACCTAAAATTAATTTATAATTTTAAAAAAATTTGATAATAGAAAAAATATTTTCAATGGCATTGATCCAATGTGAAACCACTAATGGTTCAGAACACCACCTAAAAGATAGTGGATATTTTTTGAAGAAGAAA
Source organism: Viscum album (assembly GCA_963277665.1). Taxonomy (NCBI): domain Eukaryota; kingdom Viridiplantae; phylum Streptophyta; class Magnoliopsida; order Santalales; family Viscaceae; genus Viscum; species Viscum album. Next base: position 85,059,310 of record OY728153.1, read on the forward strand.
TAAATAGAATATTGTTACCTTATTATTTTATTCGGAAGTCCAACATGATTCATATATTGAGAAATTTGTGTTAATGCAGTAACAAAATTTTTAATTCCGTACATCATAACATTTGGATGCTCAGGAGAAAAATTGATTCATTTACCATTACATTCAGCACTAACATAATTAACGTGGGTGTCATTCATTGACTAAAATCATATATAGGGTGAGAATAAATAATCAAAGTGTAAAAACACATAATCAAGGGAAAATAATTTCAATCTATAACATCATAGTTTTAAGACTAGGTTATTCATGATCGTTATAAAAATTATGAAATTTTAAACTATGTATTGACTTATCTATAGGTTTCTAACTAATGTTTTCTCATCCTAGTTTCCAATTTTTAACTAAAAATTTTATGTGATACTAACTATAACAACCCAATATTTTGAAAATGGATATTAAATATTTTTAGATGAATAGTCATTACATTACAAAAACACATACCCAAGGCCCATAATATATTATTGAAATTAGAAACATAGAACATAATCTTCTATTGTAGTGAATTATCTTTAATGATTCGCATAAAAATCATTCTCATTTTTACTACTACATAAAACAATTATTCATATCCTCATGAAAGGAAACATTAGAAATGGTCAAGATCAGATGCCCATTAAGGCTAAATAAGGAAGTTATCATGAAACAAATGATGAATAATGATAAAAAAACATGATCATAACTTTTATAAAACAATTCAAATATAATATATATCATAATATTGAGTTATGGAATCAATCCCGGAAGTTTATAATACATAATTCATACTATAACATAATCCATGAGAAAATAAAATTGGTATCAAAACATGGAATTGTGTAAAACACATAAGCATAGAAAAAAACATTATTACCCAGGATATTTTAAATTACTATCATGTGGGATTAGTAAAATCCAAAATCAATCATAGTAGTCATGGTTCACTCCCAAGACTATCATGGTAGAAAAAATCCATTACTGAACTAACTTCACTCCCCATTCTCAACATATCTATATCATGAGATATAAATCATTACCCAATTCATTCGAGGTAGATATAGGTCCCACCCATAAAATAATGAAAACCACTCATTTTTATGCCACATGAATCATTCATCATATCATAACCCATGTAAATAAATATGGTTTATAAATATTTCGTCATAATATAACCCATGTAGAAGATATGGGTTTCATAAATGTCATTTCATCAAAATAGAAACCATGTATAGAAAGTATAAGTATAGTATCCTTGAATCATAACCATATTAAAGAATAATTAACATAAAATAATTCCATCTTAGATGTGAAATGGTTTTTTAAATATTACAAGATTTAATTATTGAGATAAATATCCCTTACATTTTGAAATCATTATTTTATTAAAAAATACATGTAATTATAAAGGAAAATTATTCCTTGAAAATAACCTTTAAATCATGTAATGGAATCCACAAGAATTTAATGCTTCATGAAAGAAAGTAGGAACGTTTTATCATATTTTATAAGTATAAAAATCATTTATTCCATATATTTTTTTCACATAAGTCAAAAAGATATTTGTTTAGAAAATGAAAGAAATGTTATTTTCAAATAGTTTTGTAAAAATTAAAAATTCGGTAAAAATGACTTCAAAAAAATTTACAGAATAGTGAATATCTTATTTGAATTTTTTTGGAAACATGCACATGGATATAAATTATCCATAATGGAATTTTAAACATAATTAATCAAAAATAAAGATGAGATTGTAAAATAAATCATTGCAAACATCATATAATTTGTGTGACCAATAATGAAATGAATCAATTAAGTGTATTAAATGTAAATACACATAAAAATCTTCAATAAAACAAATAAAAGTAAAAAATCATTTATCACAAAGTCATATAATGACATAATCAAGGAAATAGTAGTTTAACCAAAATAATGGAAATTGAGATAAGAATTCCCTTACCTCATGCATTGTCTTTCTTTGTTCATGTTAACAATTTATGTATAAAAAATACAAACTTATTATAAATTTATTCCATAACATTATTATACAATGTATTATTTATTTACAAAATAGCATCGCTTATTCGTTGTTTGTTTATTAAAATCAAAATTCGTGGTGACAAATGGTTCATTTTCCAAGAATTTTTCGGTTTGGTAGAGTAGATAATTATACATTAATCATGGTCCCATAATTCCAATAATGTTAACAATTGTATAAAAATAATAAGTTTTCATTATTTAAATATTTATAATCATTCATAAAAAATTATATATAGAAAAACAAATTACAATGTTCATCGAGACAGTAGGTCATATGTACACATAAAGGTTGTTTCCTTTTTCCATCTAATGGAATGGAATAATGGTAAATAATAATAGAAATTTATAGAATTCTTATTAAGTTATATATATCTTATATGATCATTAAAGGTATCCTTATTACAATCCAAGGGAAATATATGTCAATATAAATCACATTGCATCGTAGAGATGGTATTCTATACTTACGCATGAGAAGCATTATCGTTTCTCAGAAGATTATATGATAATAAGGTAGACATAATATTATCATTTAAAAGTTATAATTATATTATAATTTTCATATATAATAATTAATACAAAAATAATTTTGAAGCATATAATTCAGTGATGTAAAATGAATTTTATCGCCACATGGAGATGATATGTCGTACGTATGCGTGAGCGATACATTTACTACTTGTTTTATGGGAATGAGAGTATATACTGGTGTTTTGAAAATAATAATTACATTTTAGAATTTTTAGGATACTAAATTTATTATTTTATGATATACACGATATATTTGGATGAGGTAAGGAATAATATTAAAATAATCTTATTAGTTACACCAGTTACTTCTTCTTCAAAATGTCTCCTTTAGATCTCCTCTTAAGGGATCTGGGGATGGTCTTTTGAGAATACCTGAACATAAAAAATGTGTATTGAGTTGTTTAAAATATTGATAGTCTCGGGCGCAGTGGAAGCTCGTGGGTGGATGTGACCACTTGGATTTTTTTCATTAGCAATGATTCATCCGGGATGAATATGTCGATAAATGCCAGACTCCACCGATCGAATCATATAAATTGACAAAGAAGAAGAATAGTCCTGGAACCACAGAGAGGGATCATCACAAGTTGATTATAATTAATTTAATTAATTGAAAAGAAGTACCTTTTATGGTGTTCTTTATTCATTGATATTTCTGATCACGTTCTGATGTGATTCGTTATTGTGTTGCAGAAGCCAAGTGTAGACTTCCTCTAGCGGTGATCCACATGCGCACCCCGTATCTTTGGACATAGCCAAAGGAATATATAGGTGCTAGAATGAAGAAGCATTTTCATGTTTTTTTTTGCCTTAGATAGCCTCGATCCGGTGGAGGAGGATCTCTCTTGGTCTTGAAAGAATTCTTGGAGGAAGGATTTCTTTCGGCCTTGAGAGAATTCTCCAAAAAAATTTGCACAACCATTAGGGAAAATTGTTGGGGTTTTGAGTATATTTATAATCTGGTTTGAGGTTATAGAGTTATGACAATAAATAAACACATTGTGCATTTTATTTATTTCATTATCTCTTATTGAAAACCCCCATGTCGAATAATTAATTTCTTGACATGCACCCATGCTAATTAGAATAAATATCATATAATAAAATGATATTATTTCCTCAAAATTTCAAATTGAAAAACAACACGGCGTGTAATCATTAATACACGACGTGTACTCGTTTTTCCCTTCCTTTCAAAAATGAAAACTATAGGGTGTGTAAATTCAATGTAAACGGTGTGTATATCTTATTTTCATTTTTCATTTCCTTTCCAAAATGAAAAGTTCACGGTGTGTATATCTTGTTTTTCATTTTATTCTTCCTCCAATATTTAAAATATTTAGGCTTCCTTGAATAATTATTAAACCACATATGGGAATAATCTTTATTCTACTTGAGATACTTGGATACACATAGTTTGTTACCCTCTAGGCCTCTTTATCATTGGAATTAGGCGGTCTTGCCAAATGTCCAAGATTACCATCTAGCAACAGGTCAAGGCACCCAAGAGAAAGAAGTTGGTGCCGCATTGACGTGTCACCTCATATGAACGCTTACCGTGTAATTTTATCCCTTTGTCTCAGTATATCATCAAGTAGGTTTCATGGAAGTGTAATAAACCTATATGCTTGATACTTCATTTTTTGACTTCCAAAAAGAAAATCGTCATGACACCATGGCCATGGAATTTGGGCAACAGTTCTATTTCAATAAAAGGGCCCAAGATATCTATTTTTATAAATATGGAAGGTACAAATCCTTCCTCTACTTATCCATTAACAACATGTCATTCGGGACTCACCCAACATAACCTACTTCCTGCCTATTGTCTTTGTGATATTTTTCATCAGAAAATCTAAGTGTGTGAGTCATGACATGAGTTAATGATAATATTCTAGTCTAAGTACCATTACACATGCTCATAGATCGCAATTTCCAATGAAACCAAGACATGAGGAATTACTACTGGAGGGTCTTTTCTCATAATATCCCATCTTGGAGATTACCAAGTGAGAACTCCATGAGAAAGTGTCTCGTCTTCTTATGAGTACTCGCACATGAGAGTCTGTATACTATGTGTCGTATCATAGTATGTCATCTAACTGTAGAACTTTATTTAAGAATATTGTTATATAATTTCAAGGTTCTCATCATAGCGGGGATCTTCCATGACCTTATTAATGCAAACAATATTCCAGGACATTATTATATTATAGTCATGCTAAAAAATGAACAATATATAATAAGTGTACATTCATGTAATCAGAGTATAAATAATTGGTTCTCAAGACATCGACTATAAAAAATTACCAATTGGACTAGATCCAACTGCCTACGACTTTTAGTCTGCTAGACCTCACATGATGATCATGTTTTCTCTGACTCAAGGCTTTAGTCAAGGTGTCTACCACATTGTCTTCCGTGGAAATATTGCTCACTAAAACTTCACCACTTTGAGATAAATACCTCAAGACATGATACTTCCGATGTATGTGCTTTGTCTGCTGATGTGACCTTGGATCTTTTTCAATTTCCACCACTGCAGTATTATCACAATAGATTGTGATAGGATTTTTATTGTTAGGTACTACATTCATCTCTTAGATGAAGCTTCGCATCCATACTGATTATTTAGATGCCTTATAAGCTGTGATATACTCAGACTCTGCAGTAGAATCTACGACCACACCTTGCTTTGATCCCTTCCAACTCACTACACCTCCATTCAATCTGAAGATGTATCCAGTATGCGACTTCATGTCATCTTCATCAATCTTGAAACAAGCATCTACATGTCCTCTAATGACTAGTTACTTATCTCCTCCATAATCCAAAAACATATACTTAATACACCTCAGATACTTAAGGATAGTCTTGACTACCATCTTATAGCAGTCTCATGGATCATCTTGATATCTTCCTACCACACTTAATTCATAATCAACATATAGACTTGTACATATTATAGCATACATGACTGACCCAATCATGGATGCATAAGGCATCCTTGCTATTTTATTCGTTCCTCATGTGTATTAGGACACATTTTATTGGAAAGATGAATGCCATGTGACATTAGCAACAATCCCCTCATGGACGATTCCATACCGAATCTCTTTAGTATCTTGTCAATGTGTGTATTTTGACTCAGGACCAGCATTCTCTTGGATCTATAACTATGGATCTTGATCCCATGAATATATGTTTCCTCACCCAAGTATTTCATAGATAATCATTTATCCAACCATGCCTTGATAGACTATAAGATAGGTACTTCGTTTCCAATTAGTAACATGTCATCAACATATACTATTAGGAAAACGTCTTCACATAAAACTTTTTTAGACACAAGTCTCACATTCATTCGTAACAAATCCAAATTCAATTACGTCTTCATCAAAATGAATGTTCCATGACTTTGATGCTTTCTTTATTCCATAAATGGATTTCTGAAACTCACATACCTTGTTGGAATCCTTTGGAGTCACAAAACCTTCAGGTTGTGTCATGTAGACATCTTCCTAGATGTTCCCATTAAGGAATTCCATTTTGACATCCATTTTCCAAATTTTATAGTCATTGTAAGTGGACATGGCCAATAAAATTCTGAGTGATTTCAAAATTGCAACCGATGAAAATGTTTCATCATAGTCAATTCCTTAACGTTTTCTAAAACCTTTTGCAACCATTCGTCCTTATAGGTGTTGGCTTGTCCCTCCAATTCTAGTTTATTCTTGAATACCCATTTATTAGCAACATTCATTACATCAAATGGAGGATCTACCAAAATATAGACTTCATTTTGGTACATGGAATCCATTTTAGAATTCATGTCTTTCTTTTACTTGGTAACTTTTGTGCCTTAAACTCATTCCTTGAAGTTAAGGGGATCATAATTCTCAACCAATAATGAGTCACCATCCTCAGTGACAAGAAAACCATTTCGTTCTGGTTCTCTCACCTCTCTCGTGCTCTTATGTTGTTCTTTTGTCTCTGTAACAGATTGTTTTTCCATAGGGCTTTGTGGAAGCTGTTCGTGTACCAAATCATGTGTATCATGAGCCTCGACTTAATCAAAGTCTATCATGATCCAACTATATCTTTTAGAGATGTTCTCCCTCTCAAGGAATATGGCCTGTCTTTCCACTATAACCTTTTTATCTAAGTGGTTGTATAGGTAATATCCCCTTGTTTCCTTGGGATATCCTATAAAGGTACACATTGTGCCTCAGGGTGCATGTCTGTTACCTGAAAGGGCCTTAACAAATGATTTTCTACACCCACACATGTAAATTTGATAACATGGATTTGTGTCCACTGCATAACTCATATGGAATACCATTTATTGATTTAGTTGGTAATTGGTTTAGTATGTATCCCACTGTTTGTAATGCATATCCCCAAAAGGATAATGGAAGACTCGCATGACTCATCATTGATCTCACCACTTCCAACAGGGTGCGGTTCTTCCTTTAACATACACCATTCCACTAAGGTGTGTAAGGAGGAGTGAGTTGAGATAGAATCCTAAACTCCTGTAAAAAATCAACTAATTACTAATTAATATATTCTCCTCCTCTGTCTGAGTGTAGTTTCTTAGTTTTATTACCATGCTAGTTCTCAACTTCATTCTTTTATTCTTTGAACTGATCAAAAGAATTTGACTTATACCTCATTAGTTAAATATATCCATATCTACTAAAATCATTAGTAAAAGTTATGAAGTACAAGAACCCACCCCTTGCTTCAACTGGAAATGTTTCACACACATCTGTGTGAACTAATTATAGAATTTCTTTAGCCCTTTCACCTTTCCCACTAAATGAGGCTTTGGTCATTTTTCCTTGAAGACACACATGACATACACCAACTGGTTTTATTTTGAAAGAATTTAAATACACATCTTGATATAATTTTCTCAAATGTTTCTCATTGACTTGACCTAACTGGTGATGCCAAAGTTGGGTGTGGTATGAGTCATGTGAATTAACTTTGTCATTGATTTCCATTACTTGATTTGTGTAGTCTAACACATAAAGTTTGTTATATAAATGTGCCCTACCAAAAAAATGTTATCTTTATAAAAGTAGAAACATTCATTTCCAAAAATAAAGATGAATACATCAGTATCTAATCTGGATACTGAAATAATGTTTTTTATAGAGGGTACATAAAAACGTCGTTTTAATACCAAGATCATCCTAGTATGAAATGAGAGGTGGTAGTCTCTGACAACTACAACAGCGAGTCTGGCTCCATTTGCTGCTCACAGATCCACCTCACCTTGGTCAATATTTCTAAATCAACTTGGTTACTATATTTGGATATAGATGTGATCACCACAAGAAGTATCTAATACCCAATTGGTATAAATATATAGATTTCATTCTATAACAAACGTACTTGAAGTTTCCCATTTCTTCCTTGGCTAGTTGTAGTTTTTGTTCTAGTGGCCCTTATTTCCACATGCGAAACAAACAGCCTCATGTTCTCTTGCTTCCCCATTGATCATCCTTTTCTTTGAAGGCCTTGAAGAAGCTTTGGGCTTAAATCTCTTCTCCTTACATTTCCTTTTATTCACTATAATTTGATAAGGATTTTCACACATCATATCATTGTCCACTTGGCGAATCAGGATAAGAAGATTAGATAGATATTTCTCAATGTTGTTTAGGTTCAAATTTACAACAAAGTTAGAGAAGCTCTGTGGGAGAGATGAAAGAATGAGATCGGTACCCAGTTATTCAGGGAGTTTAATCCCTAGAACCTCCAAGCGCTCAATGTATCCAATGATCTTGACTACATGAGGCCCAACTGGGTCACCCTCTCCAGGATTGATCTGTAATAGAGCCTTGGATATCTCAAAACTTTATTGTATTTCTCTCTCCTAGTATCAACGACGGAGGTGATCGAGCATGCTATAGGCATCCATGTCTTCATGATACTTCATGATCTCACTAGACATTGATGACAACATCAAACATTGAATGTCGAGTGAATCATTAAAATGATGATCATAGACCAAGAAATCTTCATCACTCTCCCCTTGGGCAGGTGAATCGGGAATTGAGGGCTCCAGCACGTAAAACATTCATTCATGGTGTAGGATAACCAGAAGGTGCCTAAACCATTCCTGAAAGACACTTCCAGTGAGGATATTATCTTTATCCAGAATTGATTGCAGAGAAAATTTGTTTGATGAGTTTTTCATTTTGGTTCTACAAATTAAAATAGAAGATTTATCAGTTCCTTTTGATTACATTTTAGGAAAAATAATAAATGAATTTATTAGTTCTCCCACTATTTTATCATGTCCCAATAGCCCCCACTATTGAAAATGGAATACCTAGTTTCTATGACATTATAGTGGAAAGGATCCATATTCCCCTTCGCATAACCCCAACAAGAGTTGTTCAATTTTTTTAAAGGTATATATGTAGGCAAGTCATTTCCAACTATGAGCTTACAGATCCTTTATCTGCTGAGGGGACTCCCCAATACTAAAATCCTAACTTGGATTTCCTCAACACATGCCACCATTTTACAAAAAAGTCTATCAAGGGCTACTACTCTTGATGTAAAATGTTTAAGTCAACCTGAAACATTCATAAGTGCTTTTTTTATAGAAGTTAGTGTCCGAAAAAGGGTTGGTCAAACTCATAGTTTTATTGATTCATGCCCTTAATCAAGTAATGGTAGGCTTGTTCTGACTTAATATGGTATTTGAGGTATTTCAATCCTTTATGCGTAGTTTCACATTATTACATGCTTGTTAATATTAAGTGATTCTTTCTTAAGTGATTAACCATGTTTTGATAATTTTTACGTATAGTCCAGTTTTTATTTTATTCCATCTTTGCATGCTTGTTTATTTCATGAACTATGTGATCACGACAACACATACATAATAAATAAATCATGAAATCAGAAAAAAAATAAAATAATATGGCATGATCTTGAGCTTCTATTGGTTAGCTTATCTAACAGTTTGATAAGATAACCCTAACCTTGTGAAAACCCCTTGAACTCGATGGTTCATGTTTTGAAGCTCCCACCTATCCACCTGTGTATATTATTGGGTTGGTTTCACCTCATCTTCAGATTTTAAACCGTCTACTCTAGCTTGGGAAATCCTCCATTACATGGGGGTTACATTAAAGAAACCATGGACACATAGGCCATAAATTTTATTGGATGAAGTCTCACAGTCCAACACATTTAAATTAAATATATTTAAATGAAACCATACACTCACAAAGGGTATTTGTTCTAGCTCATGATCATCCATAGCACACAACGTGATTTATGCATATTTAGTCTTCAAATTCATTTAATTGTTCTTTTATTAAAGATAAGTCACGCTTGAATTAAATTAATTATGATATTATAATTAATCAATTCTTTATCTTAAATTCCTTTCTGAATTTCATTAATATTTTTCTCATCCATATTCCTTATATGAGCCTTTGTACATTAGAGGAAACTTGCTGAAATTCCATTTCTGTAAAGTATATGGCTTTTAGGCAATATTATACAGCTTGTATTTGTTTTCACCCATTATCCAAAGTACACGTTGGGGGCTTTGGTGTGTTTTCTATACTTTTTAATTTTTGGAGTAAACAACGTATAGATTAATCTAACATGGAATCTACTTCCTTGTTAAATGGTTAAAGGCCTGAATATCTTATGTAGGTGGTTACACAGCTTCTCCTTATACACAGTTTCACCAAGATCCGGTCAGACTACACAGCGTGTTGATTCAACATATACACTATCTATTCCGGTTTCCAGGCGTCGTTCAGCTCTGGTTAACACGGTGTATTAAAAAACTTAGGTATGCTCAATTCACATGGCGTGGTTTAGCGAACTAGTACCGGTTCATTGAACCTAAGTACACGGCGTGTACTTTTCACTACACATCGTGTATTCTTCTGTTGTACAGACAAAATGAGTGGCTCCCCTAGATGAGTTCCTCGTTTCTATATTAATCAAAATTAAAATTAAAAGGCCATTTCTTTGATATGAATTGAGAAATGAATCGGGAAGAATAGATCTAATTCATTCTGTTTTATAGAACGATTTATCTTGAATTGAATCAAATATAAATGCTTAAATTATCAACAAAAATTAAATCACTATAATCAATGTTATGACGTCTCTGATACCACTTGATGGTCCCGGGTGTAGTGGAATCTCGTGGGTGGATGTGCCCACTTGTCTTTTTGTCATTATCAATGAACAATCCATGATTAATATGACGATAAATGCTAGAATCCACAGATAAAATCACAAAAATCGACAAAGAATAAGAATTTCATTGGAACCACAATGGAGGATCATCACAGGTTGATTATAATTATTTTAATTATTTGGAAAGAAGTACCTTTTATGGTGTTCTTTCTTCATTGATATTTATGATCATGTTCCAATTTTATTCGTCGTTGTGTCTCAGAAGCCAAGTGTATAATTCCTCTAGCGGTGATCCACATGCGCACCACGTATCTCTGGACATCGCCAAAGGAATCTCCGGGTGCTATCATGGATAAGCCTTTGCTTGCGTTTTCCTCCTTAGATTGCCCTAATCCGATGGAGGAGGATCTCTCTCAATCTTGACAGTGTTCTTGGAGGAAGGAGTTATTTCGGCCTTAAGAGAATTATCCATAATTGTTGTGCACAACCATTAGGGAAAAGTGTTTGGGTTGTGAGGATATTTATAATTGGGTTTGAGGTTATAGAGTTATGACAATAAATAATTTTTTTATGCATTTTATTTATTTTATTAACTCTTATTTAAAACCCCCATGTTGAAACATTAATTCTTTGACATACACCCACACTAATTATAATAAATATTATTTAATAAAACGATATTATTTCCTCAAAATCTCAAAAATAAATACTACATGGTGTATAATCATTAATACACAGCGTGTACTCGTTTTTCATTTCCTTTCCAAAATGAACACTACACGGTGTTTATATCTTGTTTTTCATTTAATTCTTACTCCAATATTAAAATGATTTAGGCTATATGAATTATTATTAAACCACATATGGGAATAATATTTATTCTACTTTAGATACTTGGATACCCTTAGTGTGTGACCATCTAGGCCTATTTTTCGTTAGCATTAGGCAGGATTGCCTAAAGTCCAAGATTAGTGTCTAGAAATGGTTCAAGGCACCCAAGAGAAAGAAGTTGATGCCGCATTGACGTGTCACCTCATAAGAACTCTTATTACGTAATTTAATCCCTTCGTCTCAATTTCCCATCAAGCAGGTTTCATGGTCATGTCATAAACCTATATGCTTGATCCGTCATTCTTTGACATCCAGAGATAAACTCATCATTAAACCATTTCCATAGCATTTCGGAGAAAATTCTATTTGAATCAAAGGGCTCGATATGTCTACTTCTATAAATATAGAAGGTAAAAAACCTTCCTCGACTTATCCCTTAACAACCCGTCACTCGTGACGCACCCAACGTATCCTACTTCCCCCCAATTGTCTTCATGAAAGGTTTCGTCAGCAATTCTAAGTGCGCGAGTAATGACATGAGTTAATGATAATATTCTAGTATAAGGACCATTACACACGCTCATAGATAGAAATTTCTGATGACACTAAGACCTGAAGAATTACTACTGGCGGGTCTATTCTCATAATCTCCCATATTGAAGATTACCAAGTGTGAACTCGATGAGAGGGAGTCTCTTCTTCTTATGAGTACTTGCACATGACGGTCTGTATACTATGTATCCTATCATATTATGGCATCCAACCATAGGACTTTATTTAAGAATATTTTTATAGCATTTCACGGTTCTCATCATAGTAGGGATCTTCCATGACCTTATTAATGTAACAAATATTCCTAGACATTATTATATTATAGTCTTGATAGACAATGAAAAATATATAATAAGTGTACATTCATGTAATCAAAGTAAAAATAGTTGTCTCTCAAGACACCAACTCTAACAAATATAAATTTTGATAGGATGATCAAAAAATAATTATCAAGGTGACATAAATAAGTTAATGTGTAGAGTTCCTTTAATTATTAAATTGATGGGCACTTTTATAATATCCTAAATGATTAAATTATACTAAATTAATTTTATATCCAAATGTGAAAAAATGGATAGTAATTAAAAAATAAAATAATATAATGTGGTAATATAATAAACCAATATATTTTAGAAAGGTTTTAGTATTATTTAAAAACCATTCATTTTCAATAACCCTTAATTGGCATATTTAAATTATGACTATGGGAAAAAAATTTCATTATTAAAAGGTTGTAGTTTTTAATTATGTAACCTAAATTTAATTAAAAATAAATTATTTATGACATTTATTTACATATAATTATCATTTTTATTATTAAATATTTATTATTATTTTTAAATAATTTTATAAAATTTTATTTTAATAAAATATAATTACTTAAAATTTAGAAAATATTCACTGTATTTACCATATTAATTAAAAAAAGAAATTTATTTTTTCAAAAAAAATTTCTATAACTTATAGAATTAAAAATTCATTTATTAAAAGTTGAAATACTCATTTTAAAAGAAACTTTATTTTTGAAAAATAGAGAAACTTTACTAAATTTTTTTTCATCCTTTGTATAAGAACATACCAGTACATTAATATTGAGTTATACATTTATATTTATTTCCTAAAATATTTGTTAATATTTATTCCCATAAATTTAATGGAGTGTTTATTAACAAACAAGTAATAATAATTTGATAGTATTTTGTGGTTCGTCAAAACTTGAAATTACATGAAACATAAGCTGTTAAAGAAATTAATATTTTTTAAAATCTATTTCATAAAAAATCTCAAGGTATAAAAAGAAAAATCCTTATTTATTTTTCAACTTCTACATTTACCTTGTAGTAATTGATAATATCACTAATAAAAACTACCACATATTTGTAAAGATACTATATAAATACTCTATTCATCAAATACCTAAATATTTCAATAGAATTAGTTTTTCCTAATGGAATAACTATTAACTCATAGTGTCCAAACCATATATAGGAGATTTTATTCAAAACATCTTCATTATTTTCCATTAATAATGATATCATGAATGAAGATCTGTGTTTCAGAAGTACTGAGATCCACATATTTGATTAAACAAGTCACAAATCTTTGGTTGGGGATAATTTCTCATTATGGTGACCTTATTGAGTTCTAAGTAATCAATAAACACCGTCATTGATCTATTTTTTAATAAAAAATAGCACACCATCAACCTAGGGTGATTCTGAATAGTATATAAAACATTTGTCAAAATTCTCTATTATCTTCTCATTTTTCTCCTCTAGTTCTTCTAGGGACAATCTATTAGGTAAATTAAAGATAAGAGTGGTTTTGGGTATAATATCTTTAATAAATCAACCTCAAAATCAAGATAAATATATGAAACACATCAAGAAATAAAATTGTATTTTCCCATACATACATAAAAATTTGGGGTAGACATACTAATTCACTAGGTATAAACAACGACCTCATTGAGAGATTTCCCAAAGAGAGGAATGAACCTACCTTCATATACATAAGGAGAATAATATTATTCAGAATATAGAAGTATATTTACATTTCTAAACATTTAATGTGAGCTATATATAATGAGATAGAATCCTTTCATAGTACAGTGTAAAATTTCACTTAGGGAAGAATTGTGAGATTTACGATATGAATATTTCCACAAATTATAATAGGATAATTTTACAACAATTTTGACAAAATTATGGAAACACTATGTGTTTTTACATATATATATATATATATTCTTCGATGTAAATAGGTTGTGATTTATCACTTCAAGAAAACTTACAGAATAATAAATAATGAATAGAACTATAATTAAATATTGAATTTTCCAATATTATGTTAATATGAAGTATTAATTATATGAAATAATTTTCAAATTCAACATTACAATTAGTAATGGAATAATATTTTATTTTCACCATTTTATTTGGATGTTGTTGATATTGAATACCCTTAAAGGCAAATGGTTTGGTTCACATTTTTTCAAAGTTCCCTTGATCATTACAGTTGAATCATTCTACCATGGGTGGTGCATTGGAAGGTTGTAAAACCATGTGGATTTTTTTTTATTTTTTTCAATTTATTTATATTTTCAGATATATTTCAAAATAAGAAACACTGATATTCTCTTTCCCTACATGCAATAATGAGTTTCTTCAATGGAATGCCTGACACACAACACGGAGTATCAACAGACCATGAAATTCTATAATTTTAAAATTGAATATTATATCAAGGACGTTAAATATGTGGGTATGAATATTATTATGAAATATAAAAATAAATTCACTAATAAATTTATATTTATTTATAAATTCATAGTCAATAATCAATCAATTTTTAGAAAAATATATTAATTGAAAAGAAAATATTCACTTGAGAAATTATTTCTGTTGATTTTTATAATAAAATATCATAATTAAATTATAAATATTTTATAAAATTTATTTGGTGAAATGGACTTCATTATTTTAGTCATCATATTTAAATAAATTTATTTTGACATTTTGTGATTATTTTGAAAAATATTGATTTTTCAGTAAATAGTGAAAAATAAATATTTTTATAAAACTATCATTTCATTTGAAAAAATTAATTAATTTAAATTCCAAATTATTATATAACTAAAAGATGAATTATATATTTATATTCATTACACATTATTACTTTTGAATCAACTTTATATTGGATTTTAATATATGTTTATTTTAGGGTTTGAAAAGGGTTTTTCTTAAAAATGTATAAGGTGTATACTATTTAACCTTTTAAATTAATTGAAATAATACCCAATGAAAAAAATATTTAACTATAATTATAGATTATATATAAAAAAATTTAATTTAGATTCATATAATAATAATTATTATACTAATATTTAGTATAAAATCATCTGGTTTTTAAATAATACACTTCTTGAAAAGCTAGTTCTTCATCGCGTTTATGGGGTTTATTTTAAAATTATAGTTTTACCATAATAAAAAAAAATAATTTTCAAAAATAATTTTAAATTTTTAAATCATTATTGAGTTTTTGAAAATTTTCTAAAAAGATTATTTTTTATATGAATAGTGAAAAATCATGAATTCAAACTGAAAATATCCTTTTTGTAAAAAAAACTATATATAAAATTGAATGGTGTATTAAATTTACATTAATTAAATATTAGTTCAATTATATAACTATCCACTAAATATGTTTAAATTTTATAAATTTCATATTGAAATCCAATACAAAAACCATTTACAGTTTTCAAAATTTTCTAAATAAAAACCTGCTTTCTCACTATGTCTGTGGGATTATTTTTAAATCGACCATTTCCACTTATGTGAATAATATTTTTTAAAAAAATAGATTCAATATTTTTAATAATTAAACTTATATTATCTAATATATCAATCTTATTTGTTGAAAAATATGAATAGTGAAAATAGAAAAAATTATTTACTGTTGTTAAGGTAAGAATTGTGTTACAAGGGGTCAAACAAAAGATAAAAGGGTTAAAAATATCCCAAAACCTTCTAAAACCCCATTTTATGGTCATATATCGACCATATATATTATATTATCAATAATGGTCCATTATTGTATCTTTTTCAAATGATGAATAATGGATGGAAGTATTTCTTTAAAAAAATTACAAGTTTAACACTTGACTAACTTTTAAATTCCAGTTTTTATCATCTTCAATTCAAACCATAAAACCATTTTTGGAGGAAATATCCTTGAAAAAAATGATACTAACTTCCCTCTTATCTTCCTAGAAGTCTTAGTTTGGACAAAAATCCTTCCATAGAAGAATTTTGGTGAAAAACTATAGAGGATACCCGTTGAAGAGGTAACATTCATAAACGAGTGTTTTTTCTTAATTTATTTATCCACATACATTAATTATTATATCATGATGATACAATAACAATAGTACATTACATAAATTTAGTTTTCATTATGTTATATTCATGACCTATAACTATCTCCACATCCATCAAATGGGTTATGATATCATCATGCGTGTGTACGACATACTACCGCCTCAGGAATCGATTTCATTCCTTTTCCATTAATTCTGATAATGGTTTTAAATAATGATGTATTTATTTTATATATAATCTATTTATGACATAATAATTATTTTTTAATAATTATAACACACATTCCTTCATTCTTTCCATTTTTTAGAGTATGATAACGTCGCTCATGTGTTAGGCGGACTAGTGACTCACGAAGCAATGTGATTCATTCACACCTTACACAGAATGTATTAATGATTGTTTTAATTAAAGTATAGGATATATATGTAATGAAATTATTTTTAATTTTGATATATATAATTTAATATTAATTTTTTTATCCGATGAGAAAATGGAAACAATTTGGATGATTACGTACTACCCACCATCTCTGTCAACAGTGTATTTCATTTTCTATTAATAAATTTTATTAATCACTATAAATAAATATATTTTGAATATATATGTTATTTATATAAGTTTTTAAACTTTTTATATGATGAAACCATGATCAATGTAAGTTGGAAGAAATAACAAGTTCTAACATAAATGAAAGAAAAATGATTAATTGTCTAAAACCTAACTTTAACATCAATTTATTAATAAACAGGTCATAAAAGGTCATAAATAATATATATGATATGATATATGTTAATATTTTTCATAAAAATATTTATAACAAAATTTTAATTATTATAAATGATTTTTAATCCAGTATTATAGAAGTGAAGTGTTAAGGTAGGGGATTTCCTTCTGACTTTTTACTTCTGTGAATGACATGCCATATTCACAACCTAATTTTTTATTGATGTATATACTGAAAATAAATGAATTTTTAGATAATTATCATGAAAATTATTGGGATTTAAATCACCAATTTACTATCTATTTTTAATTTTTTTTCAATTCAAATGTTACCAAAGAAGACATGGATTTTTTTCCTCAATTTCCCTTCTTTAATACATACGTTTTGTTATGTGACTATATTATTTTATCTTCTGTATATAAATATACCTTGATATTTTATATCCGTAATTTATTTATACATAAAATATTTTATACTCCGTTTTATGTTATTCTCACATGGGGATTATGTTTTAATTTTTTTAATGTTGTAAATACATTATGTTACAATATCATCATTTATCGGGATTTTTTATGATTACATTTCTGATAACAAAATATAATAATCTTTATCTCAAGAAAATCATGAATTTTATTCTCATTTGGATATCCATGATTTTAAAATTACTATATTACCACTCTTTTGTACATATAATATTAGATTTCTTTTTTGAAAATTTTACTTCATCTATCAAATCAGTTAGAAATATTTTTATTTTCAAAACACGGTTTCCCAAAATTTTTTGGAAAATGTTTTACTATTGTATTATAAGGTTTAGAAGAAATATTTATCCATTTTTTAATTTTTTAAAAATTTATTTTAATGTAACCTAAATTTTATTTTCTAAAAATTGCACATTTAGATTTTACTAATGTTTTGAGATGAATTATTGTTTTTAACATCCATGACATGAATGGTATTTCCTACTATCATCACTACTCAGTGATTTAAAGGTTCCCTTAATTTTTTTAATTCTATTTTAAATGATAATATTTTCTACACTATTTTGGAAATTTTATTATATTTCCAATATATTATTTCGAATTCAAAAGGTTTTTTAAAATTTTATGATCCTATACTTTTCTAGGTCTGTTGGTTTTTTGTTAAAGTTGTTTTGATTTTTTTTCGTCGCCTTTAAACCTTGGTGGTTGTGATTTCATCAAGGATTTCTATTTGATTGAAAAAAAAAGACTTTGTTTGCGAGGAAACTTGATAAAACTGGAGAGGATCCATCCAGATAGACTTTGTTTGTGAAACTCAATTAATGTATGAGTATGTGTGTTTGTATGAATTAATGGAGTCTGGCTATAAATGGGTCATGTTTTAGAAAGGGTTCATGGTAAGTTGAGAATCCTTAATGGGGTTCATGTTTTTATAAAGAAACTTGGATGAAAACCATATGCATGACATTTAAAAACACGGTAAATTTGATACACATTGTGTAATATACTTTTGAATATAATTTTAATCTGAGGTGGTGGGTTATTTGGTGTATATGTAAAAAAATAAATGCATGATGTGTAAGTGAATTAAACAGTGTGAAAAATCCACATGAATCGTTATTAATGTAGGCTGTGTAGTTTATTTTTTCATTAATATTGCATGCATCATCTGGCTATCAACCCTAGGGTAGATTCCTGGAAATTTTGGAGCACCTCACTTGAGTTTGAATTTCCCATTTACACATCTGATCCCTAGTAAATGGTTTTGTATCGGGGGTTACTTCTCTCTGTATGTTATCCTTATATTGTAGGGAAATATCTTGACAATATTCATTTTTATTTTTATTCTTGATCGATTATGATCTAGGATCCTTTTTTGATCTTTAAACCTTTATCTTTTTTGAAATTTTATATTGTAAGTGTTTTGTTCTCCACTATTTAATTGAAGGGGGTCTAAACCTTAACCCTATAGTTTTATTTTTCTCAATTATGGAAAATATTTCAATTTTCCCAACATATTTTCATCTTAAATAAAATAAATGATTAATTGATTTATTCAATGGAAAATTTTAGATCCAATTTTCTTTTTACCTATTTTTTGTATACCATTATTATGTGAAAAACTTGATTATAAATGAATTCTTTTATGGATTAATGTGTTTTTAAGACGGAATGAATTTTTGTTAATTTACTAACATAAATTCACTAGGTATTGTCTTGTTGTTTATATTCCTAGCATGAAATTGATTATGAAAAATAGATAAATAAAATTGAAAATTAAAATATAAATCCTAATTTTGATAATTGACCATGGATCCTAATGATTTGATATAGTGATATCCTTATTTCAATGAAATTTGTTGTGATTTGATGATGTAATACTTATATAAGCCATTTATCTAGTTTAATTGATAAATTACTTATATAACAGGTTTGTCCCCTAAGAGACGATGAAATGATTTTATACTGGGTGTGTCTTTGAGTCATATTGAAATGATTATATACCGGGCTTGGCCCTGTCACATGGTAAAATGATTATATACTGGGTTCATCCTTGTTTATTTAATGAAATTTCGATATAGTGGGTTTGAAAATATTTTTTTAATTTACATACCTTGTTTATAAGGTTTCGGTAGGCATGGTCATTGGACATACTTAGAGGCATTTTGGTATAGTGTCGAGGTATGTTGTTTTATCAGGTGGTTATAAGTTTATGGTTTGAATGGTTGTGAGAGATTCTTAGAGATATTTCGATATAGAGCTGGATAATGTCTTTGTGGTATTAATATAAATAATTAATTAATTAATACACTTTTTTTATTTCATTACTCCATACAATTATTATCTGACTTTTTATATTTAGTCATTATGGTTTTGACATACTATGTTATACTGACACAGTATCTAGGATGTAATTTGGTACTCTAGAAGAATATATAGATGCATGTTTTGAAAAGTGAAAAGGCACATGTTGTTGATTGTTTTCTTGTTTAGTTTAATTGATTTTGGTGATGTAACCCACATAGGTTTTGGAATTTGGGACTTTTGAGTCTTTATTTGAGTATTCTAGTCCTTCATTTATACTAATTCTAGCATGAAATTTAGTTACATTCTAGCGAGTCATTACATTATGCCTTTTTTATTAATTAGATTATTTATTTGGATTTATTGTTTGTTTTTCTCTATATTGTATTTTTTACATTATTTTCACACATTTATATTCATTCATTTATCTATATTGATTATTTACTATTTTTTCTAACTATATAACAATGGTTTATAGTCTCCCCATTATACTTATCATACCCATGCTTTTATTCAGAATCCTTTGTCATGCGAGGAGGTGTTCTTGAGGTCTCATAGCCAACACATTTCATCCACGTGAGATAGTTCCATATCAGGGGATGTTAGAAAGTTATATTAGAGGAAATAAGGTTTCTTTTAAATTTCAATATTATTTGATAATGGTAGAAAGGATATTAGGATGTGTCAGTACATAGTAATGCAATTCTTCATGGGAGTTGCTAACTTTTGTATTGGGGAATCCAAGTGTCTAGTGATGGGATTTATATTAATAATTATCTCATGTTATAATTTATGTTATTTCACCTTGGTTGATTTACATGTTGTGTGAGGTTTTTATTTTATGATGTTATTTTCTTTTGGGATTTATACTTGTGGCCCAGAATAGAACTGGATGAGTATTCATGAATCATAATAGGCACAAAGGAATATATATTGACTTTCATAGTTCATTATTGAGACATATATATTCCATTACATATATACATTCTTGTTCTAAATGTGATATAAAATACATATTATATATGAGAAATTAAATAAATGAACTATCATGTCATGGTAAAACATATGAAATCCCTTTTTGAGAGACTAGGAGTTAGTTTTTATTTTTTGTTGCCACATGTCATTGTTTACATTTTTATAGCCAATATTCTAATGAGTGTGTTTGTTCAGTAGAGAAAATGCCTCCATTTTTCATCAAGTTGGGGATTAGGAGAGTGGCAATCAACATGATCCTAACACAACTGAACCAAATATTCCAATATTTTCTAAGGATAATATGAATGTTTAGCTTCACGATATATTCCTGAGGGTAATGAGATCCATGGGAGGAGATACGTTTTTGCATCATGCCTTCGATTTCGGAGATGACTAAAGAGTTATTGATATATCATCCTTTTATATTCACGAGGGAGGGAGGCCCCAAGGAAGCTATTTTTTTAATCAAGTTAGTCCCGATAATAATTAATAATTTTGAGACACCCATAGATATGAGGTAAATATTATTGTATATATTCTCCATAGAATTACTAAGCAATTTTGGGATGTTCTGGAGCCCAAAGAGAAGTAAGGGGAGTTATATTCGAAGGATTTTAAGTGAAGGTTCCTAAGATACTTATATCTTGAGATGTTGAGGGTTGGGAAAGATCATGTGTTCATAAACCTGACATAGGAGGTAATGTTAGTAATGGACTACACGACGAATTTCACTGGCATGTAGTTCTTTTCAACATCATGGTCTATTGATGATATCTACAAAGTGAGATGTTTTTAGGATAGTCTTCACTATGAGAGCAGGATATAGGTGAATGTGTTCCTTCTGATCAATTTTTAAGATTTAATAATTAGGGACTCATCATGCAAGGGAATCTGAGAGAGTCCCCAAGCTGCGGATAGGATGTTTCTATAGGGTAAACTATGAAATCTTCTATTAGTGTAAATATGCATCGTTAAGATGGTTTTAACTAAGAAAACAATGGGAAATAATGTTAGCTAAGTGGGATTCCATATTAGGATCCTATTCTATTGTAGTTTTATCCGTGTGGAAATATGGTCCACAAATGGGATTGCTATCCATACCCACATTGGAGTGTCATTATTATGGTATATTGTGCCATAAAATGTGGATTTTTATGGGCATGTGGAAATAAATAATTGGAAAGGGAACATGATAGACACTAGAGTCTGGAAAGGACTTGGCTACTCCCCAGTAGTTAGGTAGCTGGAATTCCATCGGACATTCTGGTTGAGGTAGTGGATGTGGTACCCTATACAGGAACAAAATTAATAGGCAAAGGGTATAACTCATGGGAGTTAGGTTGGATCATAGGGGAGAGGGCATGGTCAGCTTCATGTTATATTGGCTACTCTAGCCATTGTGGAAATGAGTATGTATACAATTAGAGGTATACTTTTTTTATCATATATCCATGATTAAAAAGTTTTCTACTGATGAATCAAATTATTCAATATCAACTCTTTTTGTAATGTTTTGGGTTTAGATGTGGAAATATTGGATGGTGTTTTGACCGTTGATGCACTCTTGGGAGTGAGATTACATATTATCAAACATTGTAAGGCATGTTCTCTATAGATTGGTAGTTATAATTCCTTTTGGGAACTGCTCATCCCAGAAATGATAATATTCAATTTGATTATTTTTATTGATTAGTTAGATCTATACATGTCTCCCATTTACTATTACTAGAGGATATTTACCTGTCTTTCACTAGAAGAATATAAATATTCCCACCATGGTGAGTAAGGTTTTAAGATGGTTGTGTAGAACCAATTTAGTGTATATTTTATTATCAAACTTCTCAAATATCCATCATTTCTCTAGATGTTGGTGAAATGTAGTAGGGTTATTTTTCCTAAGTGGTAGTCCATTTTCATGATGTTTTTCTTGATTAATTATTAGGAATACAACTCAACTAAGGGATAGAGTTTTTAATCAACTTAGTGATGGGTGAATAGAAAATTTGTATCATGACTTATATAATGATACCATAAAATATTCAGTATTTGAAAGTTTAGTTTCAAGATTATGAAGCTAAAGGTTTCATCGGACTATGTACATCTCCCTGGGTTCCTCCTATTATTTTCCCCCAGAATTCTGATTGTAAATTTCTCCATTGTGTGGATTATAATAGGCTGAACTAAATGATGGTCAAGAACTCGTATCCCTTTCCTCGCATCGAAAAAATATTTTATTTGAAAAGAGCGGCTATGATCTTCTCTAAAATCAACCTGAGATCTGTATACCATCAGTTGATGGTGAGACTATTAGAAATACCCCAGACTACTTTTAGGATCAGGTATGGCTTGCATGAGTTCTTATTGATATTATTTGGTTTTACCAATGCACTGGCGATATTCCTTTCCACGACTAATTAGATCTTTCAACATTTTATGTGCAAGTTTTGGTTGTTTTTTTGACATCCTATTTTACATCTTGTAAGAAGATGATCATTCCAAACATCATCACATATTCCTAAGTACATTGAGAGATCATAAACTTTACTACAAGATATCTAAATATAGTTTCTACATTTACAAAGTGAACTTATTGGTCCATGTCATCTTAGTGGGAGAAATATTAGTGGAACTAGAGAATGTTATAGTTGTGGTATATTTTGATAATCCCAATAATATTGTCAAATATCATACCTTATTGAGTATAGAATTTTATTATCAATGCTATTTTGAGCACATATTTTGTTTGGAATCACCGATGTTGGGGATGACTAAGAAATGGGTGAAATATTTTTGGTCAATTCTTGTGAGATGGCATTTCAAAAGATGAATGAAAGGCTGACCTCAGAACCTATCCTCACATTACCTATTTATGTTAAATCATATACCATGTAGTGTGATGCATTCAAATTTGGAAATAGAGAAGTTTCGATGCAGGAGGATCAAGTGATTTCTTATGGTTCTAGGTAGCTAATACAATGTCAAAGGAATTACCCTACTATCAATTTGGAGTTACTGGTAGTGGTAAATTCACTGAGGGTCCAGAGGAATTATCTCACTTTTTAGAGTTTTTTTGTATACACATACCAAAAGATCCTCATGTACATATTTTCTCAATGGTATCTAAACCATCAGTAGTGGAGGTGGGTAAAGTATGCACAATATTTTGAATTTGAGTTGTCTTAAACATCCTGAAAGGTAAACTTCATTGTTGATATAGTGATATATAAGATGAAAAAAGATGAATTAGAAGAGTATTTCAACGATTAGTTGATCATATCCCTTTTATAGATAGGAATTATGATGTCAGAGACTCTCAAGGATGAGTATCTCTGGCTTTGCTGTCTTTTATACATTTGATTTTGGACCAAATAAAAACAAATAATTTCTTTAGTCTATAGGGATTAGTTCATAGAGATACATTATTTGGTGGGGATACACCATCGATATCTTCTCTTAGAAGTGGAAATTATCTACTTTTGTGGTAGACTATGGGTTCATACATGCTTTTTTGAGGATCTAGTGAAAGAGTTTCATGATTCTAGATGGGTCGTACATCTGGTTTTACCAATGATGTATCATGATTAACATGGTCAGTATTGGTGATCATGAATGAAGAAGGGGGTAATATGATTTTTTGTAAGATGTTTCACTTTTCATAAGGTGAAATATTAGCATTAGTGGCTAACTAGGCTCTTGAAAATTATTCCCATTCATGAGTGGAAATGAGATTATGTCACTATGGAATTTGAGACATGATTTTCTAGGAAAACTTATAAGAATGATATCGTGTGTGTTATTTTTTGGATGGACTAACAAAGGTATCACAATTTTTACCTATTAGGGAGACCCTAACAGTTGATGATAGAGGGTATATTTAAATGTGTGAGATATTTCAGTGGTACAATCTTCCCAGGAGTACATTTTTAGAAAGATGTGGTCATTTTACATTTCAGTTATCGAAGGGTCTTCAAAATCCTCTTGGATAGTAGGTTATTTTTAGTATGAACTATTATTCGTAGAATTCTGATCACTATTAGTATACTACTCATGTTATTGAGGATATTTTATGAGCCTGTGTTATGAATTTTGGTTGTTTATGGGAGTATCATATGTCACTCATGGAGTTTTTATATATTAATAGGTTCCATGTATCTATTCTTATAGAACCTATAAAATCCTTATATATAAGTTCATATTATTTTCCTCTTTGTTGGTTGGAGGTAGGTGATTTATTGATTTTTGGACCTAGTCTCATGCCAGAGACATATGAGCAGGTTCAGATGATCATAAAGTGGTTGGATACTGTGAATATGATATAGAAATCATATGATTAACATTGATTACATCATATGGAGTTCTAGGGTTGTCATTAGTTTTTCCTTCAGGAGTCACCAAAATTGGGGAAATGTTGTATCATTAAACATGGAAATATATCACCCATGTTTTTTTGGCCCATTTCATATAGTTAAAAGGTTTTTTCTAGAGTTATATTGGTTAGCCATTATACTGTGAAACATTTCCATTCATGATCTGTTTCATATATAACAACTTTATTGTGGTTATTCAGAAACTTCTCATATGATAGACGTAGTAGATGTGAAGTGTAAATCTGATGTGTAATTTTGGGAGAATTTGAAATAGATTATGGAATATAGTGAGAAGTGGATCTATGGTAGTCATATTCCTTTGGATCATGTTCAATTTCATCATCTGTGATTATAAGAGGATACCTAGGAGAGGGAGTCTGATATGCAAGAAGAGTGTCTAGTCTTGTTCATCAAGACACCACATGGATTCTGGGAGTGGCTTGGGAAAGAGTTATTATATGGAAGGGAGGTTGTAAGATTTTGTATTTTTTCAAGTACATCTCTCTCTAATAATTTCATGAATCTTTTTTCGGTTCGGTTTCCCCACATATTTGAACTATGGTTGTTGTGTTTTCTTCATGGATGCCTATTTTTTTATTGAATAAACACATACCTGGGTTGTAAGGAAACTTGGGAAAACTGAAGAGGAACCACTAGAGAGCCTTATGGAAAAAATGGATTAATATATATGGATTTATGTTGGATTGAATTAATAGAGTTTGGGTATAAATTATTCATGTGTTACTAATGTTTTTTGTTATGTTCAAAAGCCATGAAGGGGGTTCAGGTTTTTATAATGAAACGAGGATAAAAACCATTTATAGGACAATTACACACCATGTAAATGGGTTACATGTTATGCAATGTTCGATAGAATTTAATATACATTTGAGTTGATGGTGTTCTAAGAATATCCTTATAACAAAGAAATACAATATGTGTAGCTAAATTAAAAACTATTTAAATCCCCATGTATGAGTTTTAAGGAATTTCATTTGGATTATTTCATTCTTTCATCTCACATGAATCTTACTCCTATCAATCGTATAGCAGTTTACACATGATTTTGGAGTGCCTCACTTGATTCTATAAGTCTTGTGTATGAATCTGATCCCTACTAAGTGGGTTTTATACATTTTACCTTATCTCCCTTTTACCACTACTCACTATTGTGTAATATTTTGACGATGTGCGTTGTGGGTTTTGATCTTGATAAGTTATGATCTTAGGTCCTTTTTTATCTTATAAACCTTTTTATTTGTTGGTATTTACCATTGGAAGCATTTCATTCTTCCCTGGATAAAGGTAAGTATTATTAAATAAAACCATATAGTATTATTTTGGTAATCCATGTGAAATATTTAAATTTCACTAACATTTCATGTGCCTACATAAATTAAATGATGAATTGTATTGTTCATTAGAGTCCCTTTGGATCTAATTGTCTATTTAATTGGATTTTGGACACTGTTAGGGTGAGAAAACCCTTTATTATAAATGAATTATTTAGTGTCTTAATGTGTTCTTATCATGACATGGATTTAGAGTGATTTCGAGATATTGATTCACCATGTTTTGGCTTGTTTTTTTTTGAAATAACTAGCATGTTAATAGTTATGACCAAATTGATAAATGAAATATAAAATTGAATGATAAATGGTAATTTTCATAATTGACCATTGAGTCCTATGATGTGATATTTTGATATCCATGATTCTATTACAGGCGTGTGATTTGATGTTGTAATGCATATATGGGGCATTGGCCCAGTTTAATTGTTGAAATGCATATATTCTGGGCATGGCCCTAAGACATGAATATTTGCTTCTATAATGAGAGATCCCCAAAGATATACTGAAATTAATATATATCAGTCTTGGACTTAAAAAATACTAAAATGATTATAGATCATGCTTGACCTTGATTTTTTATGGAATTATTATATATATGGGTTTGGCCATATTTTTGTAATTTATATACCTTGGTTATAAGGTTGTGGTTTTCATGGTAGTGAGACATTCTCAAAGAAATTACAACATGACATCAAGAATTGTTATGACATCCCATGTTTATACAATTAATATTTGAAGGTCTATGATGCATGTTCATAGATATTTTAGAATAGATCCGATGTAGGTTGATGTGGTGTTAATTTAACTGGTTAATTAATTAATACACTTTTAATTGCATTATTTTATACATTTATTATCAGACTGGTTATATTTTGGCATGATGGTGTCAACCTAATTAGATATACACGCAACCTATTCATGTCACCATTTGGTACCCAAGAAGATTATATTGGTACATTTCTTGACAATGATGAAGGACCTTTATATTGATTATTTTCTTGTTGGATGTGTTGGAGACTAGAGATGGGACCAACATGGGGTTCAAGATCGGGGACATCTGAGTCTTTATTTGAGTATACTAGTATTTGATTTATATTACATATATAATAACTTAAGTTACATTTAAAAATTCCATTACATTATTAATTTATTATTTATTGTTTTATGGTGTTGGATTTGTAATTTGGTTTCTGCTATATTGTATTTTTTCCATTATTTATGCACTCAGATATTTATTTATTTGTTTATGTTGTATATTTGTGATCTATTTTAACTTTATAACTAGGGGATAAAATCTCCCGATTATACATATCACACCCTCACATATAGTTGGAAGCCTTTGGAATACAAGGAGGAACTTTGGAGGTCTTGTAGCCAACCCATTTTGGCCATGTGAGAGAGCTCCGAATCAGGGGCTGTTACAAAAATGTTTTAAATATTTTTTTCAAAGTGGAAATTATATTTTCCACATAAAATCTTATAAATTATTTTAAAGATTTATTTTTATGTTTAAAAGTATATTTTTAATGAAAATCATTTAAAACTGTTTTAATATGTTTTCATTTTTATAAATGGTTTCTAAATACAATTTATCTGTCTATAAAAAAGATCATTGTGATTTTTCTTCCAAAATCACTATCTATCTATGATTACATCCTTTAATGTAAATTATGATTTTCAGGGGATATTATCCAAGAATATAATTTTTACATTCTTTAAATTGTATATATTTATGATGATAAATTTTTTATGGAACTCATTCTCTTACATGGTTTAAACCATTGAAAAATGATTTTTAAACTCATTTCTTTTCATTGGTTATGCTATGATGATATATTGAAATGATTAAGAAACCTATATCATTTCCATATTTTATGATATGGTGAAATTATTATGAAATCCATTTCATTTCATGGGTTATGATTGGGTGAATGTTTTTTGATCTTTTGGCACGCATGTGTATGATTTTCATTATGTGATAGTGGTTACATAATAAAAAAGAATGGTGGTTATATTATGACCAAGGATGATGGTTATGTTATAAACAATGAAAGGTGGGACTTATACCTACATCCAATGAATTAGAAAATATTTATATCTCATAGTTATTAGAAATAGGTGTGAACATGGTTCATTAATGAAATTTGTCTTTTATAACGATCTTGGGAGTGAATCTCAACTACCACGAAGGTTTAGGGAGTGAATCCATTCAACATTGAATAAAGGGATACAACTCGGGATGGTTTTGGGTCCCACCTAGGAGGTCTAGGATCCCATGGAATGCCCTGATTTGTTTTGGAAATGTACCTTGAAATCTCAGTAAATGATTTTATATGCTTATGTGTACACAAAAATTTATGACTTATTGTAATATTATGATCACATGGCTCTTTTCCATTGATTCTATTCTGATTAATATCTTATGTGCTTACAATTATTATTCCATGACTCAATTTTCTGTTCTTTGATATGTGGGAAATGGTTTTCAAAAGTTATGATCATGTTCTCAAACCATTATATTCATGTTATTCTGATATATCTCCCTCGATTACCCTTATTGAGAATATAAAATCACCTCCACTTATAATTTCATTCCCTGGTTTAAAAAGAATAGTCTTATTAGGTTATTTTTTGGAAGATTTCAATGGGGGAAGATATTTGTTGGATTCATTAAATATCTTTACCCAAATTAAAAAGTTTGTGTTTTATGTATCCAAATACACATAATATTTATGATCTTCAGTTGTGTTTTTATGTAATGTATTGAATTTTTATTCAAAATATGTAATATAAATTCTGATAAAACCATTTTTTATATAGATAGTGTCAGAGTAAAGTATTATTTAACCTTTTTAAACTATGATGATAACAATATAGTGAGATCCTTATAGAAATTTCTAATAATAAGTCTAGGGATTTCTATAAGTATAATTCTAAGGACAATTAAATGTATAGGAAAATGTACAAGAAATTTGGAAAAATTTAGAGAAAATGGTTTCTGTGAAGTTACGTCATTGCCTAGATACTACAAGTGGATGTAGATCTGTGACATGGGTTCTTATGGGTAATTACTCCCAAAAGGGTGCAAGGAGCTGGACCCAATCATCCCTAGGTACCCAACAAAGGGCCTTACTGCACACCTGGTTTGACACTCTCAGGGGATATTATTTGGAAATTGAAAAACTCATTTTAAACCACCATAGAGGATTTAAATAGATGATTAATATGAATGAAATAAGATAATAATAAGGTGTCATGGATTCAAAAGAAGGTGTAATGATATAGAAATCCCATGAGTGCTTTTCCATGATTATTTGAATTTCCAATGTGATTGTTATTTATCATAGTATTATTTGGGATTTTAGTAAATGGAGGGAACTAAAAAATAGTGGAATATCACTAAAGGTGATGGATACTTTCCCAACTAATAGCCAAATGGGATGATAACTAGAGTGAAGAATGTTTTGATAATTCCAAATTAGTTATCACTTAAAATGTTTAAAAATGTGCACCATAAGCAACTCATGGAATCAAAAAATAAGTAAATGAAAAGAATTAATTATATTTTAGGTAGTGTACCACACTCTATGTTAATAATGTGGGAAAAAAAATCAAGGGAATGTATTATAGGGATAATAAAATGTTATGGGTGTGGAAAAGGGGGACACCAAGCAAGTAACAAAAAAATGAAAATTTATGTTAACATAATGGTTGAGAATAATGTTCACTCTAATGTATCATTGAATTATGAATGATTTATATTTGGAGAAAATAGGAACTATACATGTCAGTTTCATAAAGGAAAAGCTCATGAATAAAAATTCAAGGTTGTACAACAAATGTTTGCAATGCTGATGGAAAAGATACTACCAATGACAAATGTAAATAAGTAGTGTAAATGAATAAGATTATGAATCATATATCATCATGTATGAATAAATTGGAATGTCTGATTTATTTATGTATTAGTAGTCAAATAATTATAATTTTATCAGTTCCATTTTGGTTTTTATAATTATGTAACATTAATGGATTGTTCCGTAATAGTTTTTCATTAAGAAGTTTCAAGAATACATTTAATAGTGATTATGGAATAGAAACTAATTTAATGGAATTTCAATATTTTTATTAAGGTAAGATAACCCTTAATGTGTTCCTAATAAATTTTCTAAAATAAGTAAATTATTGAAATAAATAATGTAAATTGGATGGTGTTGAAGACCTTGGAACTGATAAAGTAATTGTAAAACAATTTTTTTTATATAATTTATAAAGTTTAGAACATTATTGTATCTATGGAATATGTTCAATAATATTTCATTTTATTCATGGAAGAAAATAGAATTCATGTATTCATTGAGGTTTTATGGAAATTCTTATTATTACCATGCTTGAAGAAAATATAATATGAAGGAATTAATATGTTCCATATGTGAAAACGATGATACACATTATTTAATATGGTGGATAAATTTGAATTTGATTTTTAGAAAAATTTTGACTTTCTTTATAATATTTTATATTTTAATATTTGTGAAGGTTAATAAGGATAACCATTTTTAAATTAGATTAAGTTAAGTTTTGGTGGAGGATTTATATATTAATGCATGACTTCACCATATGAAGATTTAACCAAATTCAATAACCTATCCTAACCATTTAACTGTAATGATAAAAAAAGATAAAATTAATGAATTATCAATCTATTTAGGGATATTATGATCTGTGATATCTTGAGGAACAAAAAATTAACCGTTATTTCTTTGAGTTAGATGTGATGTGGAAACTGATCAAGGCACAAATGATGAATGATATTATACTTATGAAATCGAATTAAATAAAGTATATATTCTCATGAAAAAATTACAACATTTGGAAAATAATATTGAAATAAAATTACAAACATTTAACATAATTTATGATGATTTAAATTACCTTTTCACACCTATTTTATTTATTTATTTTTTTCTTTAACATCCTATCAACCATGTTCTGTATCAGTCTCCTTCAATATTTGGCATTTTGTTTTCTCTTTTATGCATATGTTTTCACTTCCCCAATATTTTAACCCATGTAGAAATCGAGTTATGGGTTAATTTATGTAATATTTATGTTTCCAACCTTTCCTTTCTATGTGTTTTTTTATTATTAATTTGTATTATGTGGGTTTCTATGATGAAATTATTTTAAAGAAAATCCATTGATGACCGGGATGAATTTCGAGAGAAAAAAATATTTTTAATGGGATTATAATATAACACCAAAATATTATTTGAATTTAAATGAAAATTAATTAAAAAAATATCATATCTTACATTATAAACAACACTAACTCTATCTTGTGTTACAAGCAAGAATTATTTTCTTCGATGTCATGCACGACACACAATACTGTGCTTCAACGAATCATGTAATGATATTATTTTAATTATAAAAATTATAAAGTAGCCATTAAATGTATGGGTATAAACAATAATATGATATAAATGTCTAAATGTCAATCTAAATATAATTTTATTTATAAATTCTTTGAAAACAATCAATTAATATTCTGTAAAGTAATTAAATTCCTCAAATATATATTTTCTTCAAAAATGATTTTTATTGATTTTTATGTGAAATTGTCAACAATAATTTATAAATATATATGATACTAATTTATAAAATTTATTTAATTTTTGAAATCAAAATATTGAAATTAACATACGGTTAATTTTTTTGAGTTTTTTTTGGAAAATACTGATTTTTTCAATGAATAATTGAAAATAAGGATTTTTTTAAAACATTCATTTATTTTTAAAAATTAAGTAATTTAAATTTCTAATTAATTATTAATGTATCAATATCAGTCATTATATATATTTAATCCACTTATTTTTTTAATAATCTTTATATTAAAATTAATTGTATGATTATTTTAGGGTTGAAAATTGTGTTTTTCTAAAATCTCTTTTAATGTGAATCTTTTTGATTCATTTTAATTGATATAAATAATCCCAAATGAGAATTTTTTAAGGTAAAATTATATATTATATAAAAATATGTTTTAATTTTTATTTTTATAATGATTATTATTATACATGGAGTCAATATAAAATCATCACGATATTGAAAATAAAACGTCTTGAAATCATGTTTTTCATCATATTAGTGATTTTTTAATATTTAATTTTTCACAATTATATAAATTTTATTTTATTTTTTTAAATAATATTTTTAAAATATTATTATGTTTACATTTTGAGAATTTTTTGAAAATATTAATTTATTGATAAATAGTAAAAAAATACTGAATTTTAATAGAAAGCATCATATTTGTTTAAATTATTTATAAAGTAAAATTATATTTTAATTTGATTTATAGTATAATTAGTTAAATTTTATAAATATTAGTCCAATTAAGGTCATTATATTAAATTTCATATTGAAATTGGATAAAAAAACTTTGGAAACGTTTGAATATTTTCTATTTGAAAACTCACATCTCATTGTGTATGCCAGGTTATTTTTAAACCTAGTTTTTTCGACTTTTGTGATTTAAATTTGAAAAAATTAATTCAATATATATATTCATAATAATTAATATTATCTGATAAGTAAAACATAATTTGTTTAACAAAATGAATAGTAAAAATAGAAATAGTAATTTTTCATGATAAATATAAAACTAGTTTTACCAAGGGATTAAACTTAGTAGATAAGGGTTAGAAATAACCCAAAATACTTTCAACAAACATTTTATAGCCATATTAAATCATTTTTTATTTTATTATTAATAATGTCCCATTATAGGTGCCTTGTGACATGAAAAATCTTGGGTGAAATTCTTTCTTTCAAAAAATTAAAAGTATGCCACTCACCTAACATATAAAAGGTCACCCCTTCTCCTATCTTTCTCACACATTCAATTATTTCTGGTTTGGATAATTAGTACCCAAATCACTTATTAGATTAATTCTTATTATAATTGAATCATTATTTTGTAAATAAATATATCTAAGGATGTCTCTAGGATCAAACCTAATTAGGATACCCAAGTTAGATGTAACATTTAGAAATGAGTGTTTTATTTTTATTTATTCCCCCAAATCCATCAATTATTTTCATAAATTTATCACATAATAAAAATAGTATATTCTACATATTTATATTTTTACGTGTTTAGAAAATTTCCTAAAACTATCTCCACTTCCTTTAAATGGGTTGAGAAATCATCGATCATGTGTATGGTGGATTGTCGCCTCACTAACCGATGCCATTTTTTTCATTTCCACATATGATGGTTGTAAATTATTTATGTCCTCAAAATGAGGATTGTAAAATTCCTAAATAAATAAATTCTTAAATATGAGTATTATTTTCTTATAATTAAAAGGAAGAGGATGGTATCCATGATCATGTGGATCACATAAACCCCTAGGAGAAAAGCGATAACATGACCAGTAGAATGTCATGCGAATGGACATGAACATCACCTAGTGTTAGGAAAGACTCATTAAGTCTCTTCAACAGGTCCTTCTACTCCTAGGAAGGTTCAATAGATAATTAATGACGTATATATTGGCTTCTAGACGATCACCCCCAGGTCATTATAATTATGAACTAGCATATGCCTAATAATCCATCGAATAATCCTTGGAAAAGAGGAAAAACATCCAAAATTAGGGATCCACTTATAATCGTATCTATCATGCAATTTATCACCAAGGGGTAGAGTTTTTTTCTTTAACATAAATTATAAAACCTTACAGGATCCATTAAATTTATTAAATAAAAAGTGTAAATAACAATGGGGAATTTTGGAGCCTCATGTAGTTGTAAAAATCATGCAATTAGGCACCATAGAATCCTTTGTGAAATATTATCCTAGTGAAACAAGATTCTGACGGCATTCCATCCCCATTATAAGAAATGTTTCAAATATTTCTAGCTAGTCTTGTTCATATTCTTTTTCAACAAAGATAAGTATGTGGTTTTGTCCATGAAGTTCTCATGAATCACCACAATAACTTTTTTTAGTCATGTTACACAAAACCAATAAGGTATTTTATTACGCTTGACAACACTCATTCAATATCTCAAGATTCATAATCCTTATAAAAATAAAATAATCAAATAAAATAGAAAATTTGGCAGCCTCTTGTAGTTATAAAACTTATTAGACACACATGCATAGTATCACAAGACCCCTTGGAAAACTGGGTTTACCTTGCAAAGGTCACAAGAAAAGACATCCTTATCTTGCAAAATATCCCAATAAATATCTAAAACATCATGTTATGTTCTTTCATTAGGCATCCTAATCATGATACGGTGCATAGAGATGTTGACATGACAACATGATTGTCCCTTATCATATATACATCACTTGGAAATACTTCTTTAATTGGACATAATTCAATAAATGGGGAGTTTATGGGATGATCATGGGGTCACTGAAAAGAATATGATGTCGAAAGAATGACCTATGAATGGACATCATGGAGTCTCTTAATGTAACAGCCTCCACTATCTCCATCCTTGATTTATGTGATATGCGATGAGTAATGTGGTTAATAATTGGGGGGGGGGGTGAGGCCTATAAATCCCCCACCCCAACAAGAAAAATTCAACCTTACCCTGATAGATGAACTCTTGGATCCTCGCACCGGTGCACCCAAGAATTAAAGAGGATTTCTTATTGAGGTTGATATCATGAACAAGAAATGTTTCCTTCAGGTAATATCTGTGGAAGAACTGAAGAGATCATACAGAATCCCTAAAAACATTGTGTGATCACTCATAGATCAAGCAAAGGACTTATAAAAGGTTAGGTAAAGTACATACCACATATTTTCTAAAATACATGATACATAAAACATGTTAACATTGGACAAATCTTAGGAATATTAAACAAAAGGCTATTAAAAATACAAAAAATAGGAAAATTAAGCAAAGAACGTATAATTTGATCCTAATTTTCATCTCATTAATAAACTAGGTCATGCAGTAATACTAGGACTTGTCACCCAAGGCATGAGACACTCCTTTGGTGTACTATTCAGATCATGTAAATTCCCCTATAAATTTTTGTGTAAGTTACATTACCCTTATTGGGAATTCGACCCATGCCTCAAGAAACCATTCGTACTTGCCATCCATGCCTCATAATGTATTCAATACATGTCACCCAAATAATTAGGTGACATCAGTATATGTTAGCTATGTCTATCGACATCAAAAAGGAATTTCAACTATCTCTCACAAAATCCTATGTACAAGCTAGCTTGACCATGTGATGCCCTCCAGGCATGTCAGATATCTCTTAAAATATCCCTCGTACATTTCATACGAATTTCACAAGGACATATGGAGTCATCCAGGACATAAGGCACACTTTGAGTCTTATCACACTAACTCTTTCAATTTCCTCCAAGTGTTCTAGATAGATATTCATTGACACTATTGAAATTCATCAAGATCATGTGATTCCCTCTAATCATATCAGTCGTGATCTTACAATGTATTCGAGGAAAATCCAGTAGAGTAATGTAATTTTCTCTAGAAAAATAATCCTTGACCATTTGACAACCTTCATATATGTCGTATAGGTCATTCGATGGCCCTCATACAAGTCAACTAGATCATGATATTTTATTTGGATATTTTATGAGGACATACTCTGACATGTCAAGAAGACAACCAAGGAATGTTGAGTAAAAAATCAATGCATAACAGGAAGAAAAGCATGTCAGGTCAGTCAATCATCCCTTTAATTGATAACCATGTCCATCCTTAGTGTGTAGGCCCCAATCATAAAGAAAATAACATCATGTAATCGTTGACCAGTTGAACTATGGTGACACTAATCCCCTCAATGACAATGATACGTAGTATTCATTCCTAAGGATCTAGTTCTTTATTATTCATCCAAAGGTAATTCCTAGCACATATTCCTTATTTCTACAAGTAATGAGACGGATTATTTTCCATCCATTGTATCTCACACTGATCATAGCTCACATGGGCATAGGTAGTTACAATGATCAAATCATTCACATTATATGTACCTATTAGTATAAGGGAGACCTCCATATGTAAGCCTTGATTAGAGACATAATATGATATGTACTGTATATATGGGGAATGCAAGTGTGTAAGACTGAACCAGTTGAAATATGAGGAATCTGATTCCTAACATAACCAGGATATGTAGGATTCCTTCCTAAGGAAAAATCCAGAACTCAAATGTTCATCCACATTAGTATAAGTCCTACCACATCTCTGACATTTCATCAATTAGGACCCAATCATTCCAATGGGAAGATCATATTTCCTCCTCATTTAATAGATTGAAATTTTATTGAAATACAAGAACTCTAATTCCTACCATAACCTAGATATAATGTATGCCTTCCAATCTCCCATTTTGATCTCAAATTTTCATCCATTTTAGTGTATGTCTAGCCATGTCTCAAAAATTTAGACCATTGGGACCCAATCATGGACATCAGTTCAACATATTTCCTCATCCACAAATGGATTGATAACCCATTGAACTATGAGAACTCTAATTCATTCTTCAACTAGGATATTTAGTATTAATTCTTATAGAATGAGACCATACTCAAATGGGCACCCAATTTGATATAAGTCCCCTCATGTATCCAAAATTTCAACCATCACAACCCAATAATTCCCATGGGTTGATCATTCAACCTCATTCATCATCAAACTGAGAATCAAATTGAACTATGATGGCACTAATTCCTATGATAACCAAGATATGTGATACATCTTCATATATCCCATGACCCATATTAAACAAACCAAGGTTTGTCCCAATACATAATTCCCACATCCAAATGTAGTGAAATTGATTGCTTATTATCCCTTGTTTTTCACACCGAGCATAGCTCATGTGGGATTAAAGAGTTTCATTGGTATTTTCATCGGCATCATGAATCTTCAACATGTAGAGAAATCTCTATATATAATACCTAATGAGTGGAATGATATAAATATCCCCCATATATGGTAATCTACCTTGTGGTCATTCCAAAGGGAAATAACGAACTATGATAACTCTTATTACTACTATAATCAGGAAATGCAGGACGTCACCTTGAGACTTGAGCTCAAATATTTAGTGCCTAAGTGCATGCACATATATCCTTTTTATATGATATTAAACTACAAAAGTTTAATGACATATGAGGTTTTTTATTCCTATATTAAAAAATGATATAGATAATGCCACATAGATGATCAGTCACCACCTCAGAATATTAACAACCTCCTTGCATGGTAGAAAACTCCAAAGTGCCTAGTTATGTGGTTTCATTTTATAAGATTTTATTTATTCTAGAGGGTGGATGAATAACCTCAGATATACGAATATAGATTCAATAGTTATATCTCATTATTCCTCTTCACGTAAAAGGGGTTAACATATCATCATTTGGTTATGGTAATCTGTATCATATCAGGTTTGTGAAGATATTATAAAACATATCATAAATCTAAATTAGATTCCCTGAGTTGTAAAAAAATCCCCCTAAAAATGTGTAATGAGCCCAGACTCCCATCCTCTCAACCAATGTGAGTTCATAATTTTCATTTGGTTTGAAACCCAAACTACCCACCTGCCTTTGGAAGGCAGGTTTGTAACCGATTATAGATGTTGTAATAATTGGTTGTTTTCATTAAGAACCACAATGGTAACCCAACATAAATTATTCTGAAACACTGTTAAGTCCCCTCACTTGAAATCAGCCATGGGACCAAACTAAAGTGTCACGTACCAGATCTGGTCGCCACCATTAATGGCACCAAACCCGGCCCATGACAAGGCCCGAAGGGCATTCCCTATACCCACGGGCTGGCACAGGTGCCCGAGTATAAAACAATATGATTTGGGAATGATTTACCCGAGTATGAAAGCATAAAACAAATAAAACAATCAATAATAAGAATCTGAAATTTCCATGCTAAACCATTCTTAACAAAACCAGATCTGAATACATATGTTTAAAGACACTACAAGTGGTCCAAATACAAATAATGACAACATCAAGACATCCCCAATCACTTCACACAACAAGGGTGTCATCACCCGCAAGCCTTCTCCACAACTCTGCCCCAACGATGGGGACTAACACCCTGAAGCGCCATCACCCTTAGCCTTCCCTTTACCTGAGTCAAGCATAAGAAGTTCTACTTACACCCAAGGGGTGTAAGTAGGGTGTGAGACTAAGCCCAATAGGATACCACCATAAGATACCAAAGAGGATGCAATACAATGGGAACAAAACTAGCAATTTTAACACACAAGGTGAAACAATGTAAAAAATTTCAAGAAAAGCAACTTTCAAATGAAAACAGTTTTCAATCCAAGAATTTCAGAATGATAACACATTAAATAAACATGTGAGCTACTGTAAAGTACTGCCAAAAGATCCCACAACAAGGGTAAATACTACAATTCTAATGAGCACAAAAATTGGGAACACCCCTAGGCAACTAGATAGTGTCGGGCCCTATGTACCTCGTACCTCAGTGTAAAGTATCCAAGTCACAATCCTTTCCCGTGCACGAGCCACTAGTAGGGAACAAACCCATAACCTAGTGGTCCCCAAATAACATCCACATAGTTCAGTTAGTGTTGTCGTTATCCATTTGCTCAGTGAAACAGGGACACAACCCATCCGGTCCACTAGCCGTACTAGTACATATCCGCCCACCTAAGTACCCGGGATTCCCCTTTTTGTGCTCAAACAATTTCAGCAAACAACACACATACTTTTTCATGTAAAGTATCACTACTGGTCACAAACAAATAGTACAGTAGCTACACACATTCTATATCATTTGAAACAGTCAATAAAATATTTTGATCTTCAATAAAACAACCTCTCAAAACATCACATTGTTTTGCACCCAAAACTCTTTAAAATATCCACTTTTCACAGTATGTGAACACTTGTAAGTCATCAAAACAAAATTTCAGTTCAACACAATTTAATAAAACCAAAAATTCAGTTATGGGGTAGCCCAATGTTAACCAAGAAATTATATATTTTAAAAACCACCATTTTCACACCAACATGGCACTTAATGCCCATTTGCTTCTCAAAAACAATTTAAACAAACTTTTTCAGCCACAAACAAAAAGAATAAATATTTAAAACATTATTTTAATTCCTAATACAGTTCAACAAAATCAACTATGTAATTAGAGTTCATCCCAAAATGAACCAATAAAAGACTTGCATGAAAAACCCTCAATTTCACCAAAAATTGTAACATAAAATTCATTTGCATTGTAAATGCAACTAAAACAAATTTTTACAGAAACATTAAAATTCAATAAGAATTAATTCACCCTCAACACATCACGAAAATTCCCAAAAATTGCACACACAATGGAATCACCTACCAAAAGATTCAAGAACCGCAAATCCTAGTGCGGAACTTCAACCGCACGACCACCGCGCCACAAGGAAGTGATATCAAACCTAAAACCAGAGGATTGAACCATGAAACCCAAAATGAAACCCTAGGCACGAAGCCCTAGCTTCTGAAAATTTGGGGATTCAAGAAAAAAAAAGATAAATCTCAAGGAAAAGGAGAGAACTAGAAGGATAGTCACTTACTTGAGAAAACTGGACGTTTTTAGAAACCAGAGAAGTTAGGCCCTAATTCACGACATATGCGATCTCCAAAGAGGGGGAAACGAAGCTGGGGGTGCGGCCAGGTACAGTGGGAGAAGGCGAGTGGTGGAATCACCGAAAAATAATAAAAATTGAATATTTTATGAAATAATTACAAAACGATTTTAAAACTGGAAATGGGCTTTCGGGTTGGCCCAATACCTAACTTGATCACCCAAATCCAAGATTCAAATGAATTTTTAAGGGGGCCAAAATTAATTGGTGGTTTTAATAGTAAAATTAAGGTCATTTTGGAAGTTGAATGAGTTAAAAATGTTGAAAAACGAGGGATTTATTAAACAAACAAAATTTATTGTCAAAACTGGAAATGGGCTCTCGAGTTGACCCAAATTATGGAAACCCACCATTTCCTTCAAAAATGCATTGAAACCCCCCCCCCCAAAAAGCAATAATGTAAATTAAATAAAAAAAATACCTTTAAAATATGTCATGTATGTGACAATTCTCACCACCATGAAGGACTTTCCGCCCCGGAAAGTCAACATGATTCTTGGTTGGTAAACAAGAATGGATACTCTTCCTCGACCCATGACTTTCGCTCCCAAGTCTCATGTGTATCATTCCCATGCCGCCATAGAACCCGAACTAAGTGAATAGACTTCCCTCGAAGTATCTTCTCTTTGGAGTCCACAATTTTTACTGGCCTCTCAACAACAGACAAGTCAGGCTCTATCTCCAATTCTTCCCAATTCAACACATGGGACAGATCCGGGTTGTATTTATTCAATTGAGAGACGTGGAAGACATCATGGATGGACGTCAGCTGAGAAGGTAAGGCCAACCTATATGCCACCTTTCCAATATGCTCGGTGATCTCAAAGGGCCCGACATACTGTGGCATTAACTTACCTTGCTTCCCCAATCGACGATGGCCCAAACGAGGGGCCACTTTTAAGAATACCCTATCACCCACAGTAAACTCTAGGTCTCGACGCGTCCTATCAGCATAAGATTTATGACGACTCTGAGCTGTCAATAAGCGCTTCCTGATCAATTTGACCTTCTCAGAAGTCTCCTACACAAGGCTCGGCCCCAATAGTGAAGTCTCTCCTACCTCAGCCCAACATAGGGGGGACCGACATGGCTGACCATAGAGCGCCTCAAAAGGGGCCATTCGAATTGAGGATTGGTAACTATTATTATAAGAAAACTCAACCAATCCCAAATGGCTATCCCAAGAACCTCCAAAGTCCAAGACACATGCACGAAGCATGTCCTCCAAAATCTGATTCGCCCGCTCTGTCTGACCATCCGTCTGAGGGTGGTACGACGTGCTCATCTTAATCTGAGAGCCCAAGGCCTTTTGAAGGCCTTCCCAAAATCGAGAAGTGAAGCGGGGGTCTCTATCCGAGACAACAGATGATGGTACACCATGGAGTCTCACCACATCTTGAAGATACAAATGGCCCAACTCATCCACTTTAGATGTATCTCTGATCGGAATGAAGTGGGCTGATTTGGTCAGACGATCAATCACCACCCAAATGGAATTCTTACCCCGAGGTGTACGAGTTAAGCCAACAATGAAGTCCATGGCAACCTCATCCCACTTCCAGGTAGGAATGGGTAATGGCTGGAGCAAACCGGAGGGCCTTTGGTGCTCTGCTTTCACCTGCTGGCATGTGTAGCATCTCGAAACAAAGTCTGCTATGTCTCGTCTCATACCAGGCCACCAAAAATGCCGACGGACATCATAATACATCTTAGTGGCACCTGGATGGACAGCCCACTGAGACTGGTGGCTATCATGCATCACTGCCTTCCGTAGAGATAACGGTACTACTGAACGGCCCTTGAAGCACAAGATGCCCCCGGGAGACGACGACCAATCAGAGGATGTCTCCCCACCCTGAAGAAACATCCTAGATCGCTGACAAAGCTCATCACTAGGTTGTTCCCACTGAATCAACTCCAACAGAGAAGGAGTCAACTGGACACTTTCCAAGAATGCCCCTCCACTGTATTCCCTGGCCTCCACATGCATTTGAGAAAAGAGCCACATCAATGTCCACTCATCACTAGACTTCCTCAAAGCCTGCACTGGAACTCTTCTTCTCAAAGCGTCGGCCACCACATTACCCTTGCCTGGGGTATAGACAATGTCAAAGTCAAACCCCTGCAAGTACTCGATCCAGCGACGTTGCCTCAAGTTGAGGTCCTTCTGCGAGAAGATATAAGCCAAGCTTTTGTGATCAGAGTAGACCACAAACTTCTCGCCAAATAGGTAGTGACGCCATGTCTTCAAAGCATGCATCACTGCTGCCAACTCCAAGTCATGGGTAGGGTAGTTATTTTCATGTGGTCGGAGTTGGAGAGATCCATAAGCCACCACGTGATCATCCTGCATAAGCACGCACCCAAGACCCATACCTGAAGCATCACAATAAACCACATAACCCTTCCCGGCCTCAGGCAAAACCAGCACAGGGGTGGTAGTCAACCGTCTCTTCAGCTCCTCGAATGATGCTTGACATTCTGGACCCCATACAAACTTCACCCCTTTCCGGGTGAGCGCAGTCATTGGTGATGCAAGCTGAGAGAAATCCCGAACGAATCGCTTGTAGTAACCAGCCAGACCAAGGAAACTCCTGATCTCGAACACATTTTTCGGCTACTCTCATGACATAACCGCACTAATTTTCTCAGGGTCCACTGAAACTCCGTGCTCTGAGATCACATGCCCCAGAAATCTCACCTCTATGATCCAGAAGGTGCACTTTGACAACTTTGCATAGAGGCGGTGATCCCGTAATGTACCTAAAACGATCCTCAAGTGATGTTCGTGTTCCTCCTCAGAGCTAGAGTATACCAGAATATCATCCACGAACACCACAATAAAGGAATCGAGATACTGATGAAACACCCTATTCATGAGTGCCATAAAGACTGCTGGAGCATTGGTCAATCCGAAGGGCATGACCAAATACTCAAAGTGGTCGTACCTGCACCGAAAGGCTGTCTTTGGGATATCTGACTCCTTCACCCTGAGTTGATGATACCCTGAACGAAGGTCTATCTTTGAGAACCACTTTTCTCCCTTCAACTGTTCAAAAAAATCATCTATTCTGGGCAAAGGGTATTTGTTTTTAATTGTTACCTTATTCAGCTTCCGGTAGTCAATGCACAGACGGAGGGATCCATCAGCCTTTTTTGCGAACAACACAGGAGTGGCCCAAGGAGAGACGCTCGAGCGAAGGAATCCTTTGGATTCTAAGTCGTCCAGCTGCATCTTTAATTCCTTCAACTCGGTGGGGGCCATGCGATAAGAGGGAAGAGATATCGGCTGTGTTCCCGGCGCCAGATTAATCGAAAACTCCACATCCCGCTCTGGGGGCAAACCCGAAAAATCATCCGGGAATACCTCTGGAAACTCATTCACTACATGAGGTAGTGAACCATTAGAAGAAATACCATCTTCTAGCATGAGCGAAGATAAATGGAAGATAATACTTCCCAACTCTGGGAGTGGAGGCCCTGCGCGACCTGACCGAGGATCCCATTCACCATGAAAAACCTGACGACTCCCGTCAGGTGCCGTGAAACTCACACGCCTTCTGTAGCAGTCGATGTGTTCCTGGAAGTAAACTAGACAATCCATCCCGAGTATGACATCAAAAAGGTCCATATTTAAGACCATAAGGTCCCACTCCATCTCGACCACTGATACAGAAAGTGCACATGAGGGGCACCTAAGGCCCTGCTCCTTCTTCTTTCCCAGCGGTGTCACCAACTCCATCGCGAAAGACATCAACTCAGTTGGAAAATTCAGAATGTCCACAAAATGGGCAGAAATGAATGAAATAGAGGCACCAGTATCAAAAAGAGCAGTAGCAATAGAAGATGCAATCAGAACGGTACCTCGAACTGTCGACGGTCCCGCCTCTGATCCTACTGGTGTCTGATCCACTGCATGGAGGTGTCCAGTATCTGTCTGAGGACGACCGC
The DNA here is from genome assembly GCA_963277665.1 of Viscum album. Taxonomy (NCBI): domain Eukaryota; kingdom Viridiplantae; phylum Streptophyta; class Magnoliopsida; order Santalales; family Viscaceae; genus Viscum; species Viscum album. Next base: position 85,103,718 of record OY728153.1, read on the forward strand.
TAGCCTGAGGCTATGCCCTGAACTGGCTCTTCCCAGAAGATGATCCAACCCTTCCACCACGACTTCCAAATCGAGATCCCCCAGTCCTTGATGGCTCAGACTGTGCTGACACTCCTTTTGAAGCCACTGAACCAACCCCACTCGGAAGTGGACGTGCCGCACCACAAAAACGCTACAAATGCCCCATACCTCCACACTGGAAACAAGGCTTCGGAGGAAGTGGACATGCTGGTCGGATATGCCCAGGCCTCCCACATTGGTGGCACACGACCGATCTCGCATCAGAAGCCGCAGAAGAAAACTGCCTGGAAGAGTGGCCTGAACTGCCCCCTCCTCTCTTCACATGATCCTCCCGCTTCCTTTTCTTCTCTGAGGAGCTGCCACTACCCACTGCTGATACTGAACCATAGAAACCAGCCCTGCCTTTCCTATCAATCTCCACCATGCACGCTCGATCAACAACTTCAGCATAGGTCCTCAGCTTAAACAAGAACACCTGTGAGTATATCTCTGGTCGCAGGCCTTTCTCAAACCTCTGGGCCTTCGCTTGCTCATTAGAGACAATTTCTGGAGCATACCGAACCAATTCAGCGAAACGGTTGGCATACTCCATCACAAATAGATTCCCCTGAACAAGTTCCATGAACTCTCTAGACCTGGCATAAGCCAACACCTCAGGGAAATACTGTTCATTGAAGACAGCCTTGAAATCACCCCAGCGCATCTGCTCATTCTTCCCTGCCTGAAGCACTGACTCCCACCACTTACGGCTTGGACCCTCTAACAGAAAGGAGGCACACTTCACCCTGAGCTCGTCGGGTGTTTCCTGGAACTCAAACATACGCTCGATCTTCTCGAGCCATTCTTCTGCTTCCTGGGGTTCTGAGCTGCCTCGGTTGGTTGGAGGCTTATTTTTCAGGAACTCCTGGGCCTTGTCCTTTCTAGGACCTGTATAATCCTCTCTAACAGGAGCTGGAGCTGGATCTGGTCCATATCCTAGAGCCTGGACAGCCCGGACCACGACCTCGACTAGCCTCTGATCAATCGGCGTGGGAGAACTCTCTCCAGCTTCCTCTTGTGGGTGCGTGGGAGCTTTCCGGGGAGGCATGTTGCTACAAAATGCAACAGTCACAAAACAATGGTCAATATCACAATTCTGAAAATTGTAATCAAATACATCAAATATAAACAAACTAAACACATTCTTGTAATAAAAGAAACAACTACTCCACATCTGCCTGATGTCCACATGTGGTCTGCAGCCCACACGTCTCACCTGGAAGTGAAGTCAATCAGTAAATTCCAACATCCTCTGGTGACTCAAGGTCTGCCATGAGAGGTGCGGGCCAGGCACCCTACTCACAACCAATACCCCGAGCCCCGGCAGTCCTAGCTCCTTTCTATCCCGACTCATCTCAAAATAACAATATAACCCAAAAACATTAACCTCCTTTGATACCATTTTGTCACGTACCAGATCTGGTCGCCACCATTAATGGCACCAAACCCGGCCCATGACAAGGCCCGAAGGGCATTCCCTATCCCCACGGGCTGGCACAGGTGCCCGGGTATAAAACAATATGATTTGGGAATGATTTGCCCGAGTATGAAAGCATAAAACAAATAAAACAATCAATAATAAGAATCTGAAATTTCCATGCTAAACCATTATTAACAAAACCAGATCTGAATACATATGTTTAAAGACACTACAAGTGGTCCAAATACAAATAATGACAACATCAAGACATCCCCAATCACTTCACACAACAAGGGTGTCATCACCCGCAACCCTTCTCCACAACTCTGCCCCAACGATGGGGACTAACACCCTGAAGCGCCATCACCCTTAGCCTTCCCTTTACCTGAGTCAAGCATAAGAAGTTCTACTTACACCCAAGGGGTGTAAGTAGGGTGTGAGCCTAAGCCCAATAGGATACCACCAGAAGATTCCAAAGAGGATGCAATACAATGGGAACAAAACTAGCAATTTTAACACACAAGGTGAAACAATGTTAAAAATTTCAAGAAAAGCAACTTTCAAATGAAAACAGTTTTTAATCCAAGAATTTCAGAATGATAACACATTAAATAAACATGTGAGATACTGTAAAGTACTGCCAAAAGATCCCACAACAAGGGTAAATACTACAATTCTAATGAGCACAAAAATTGGGAACACCCCTAGGCAACTAGATAGTGTCGGGCCCTATGTACCTCGTACCTCGGTGTAAAGTATCCAAGTCACAATCCTTTCCCGTGCACGAGACACTAGTAGGGAACAAACCCATAACCTAGTGGTCCCCAAATAACATCCACATAGTTCAGTTAGTGTTGTCATTATCCATTTGCTCAGTGAAACATGGACACAACCCATCCGGTCCACTAGCCGTACTAGTACATATCCGCCCACCTAAGTACCCGGGATTCCCCTTTTTGTGCTCAAACAATTTCAGAAAACAACACACATACTTTTTCATGTAATGTATCACTACTGGTCACAAACAAATAGTATAGTAGCTACACACATTCTATATCATTTGAAACAGTCAATAAAATATTTTGATCTTCAATAAAACAACCTCTCAAAACATCACATTGTTTTGCACCCAAAACTCTTTAAAATATCCACTTTTCACAGTATGTGAACACTTGTAAGTCATCAAAACAAAATTTCAGTTCAACACAATTTAATAAAACCAAAAATTCAGTTATGGGGCAGCCCAATGTTAACCAAGAAATTATATATTTTAAAAACCACCATTTTCACACCAACATGGCACTTAATGCCCATTTGCTTCTCAAAAACAATTTAAACAAACTTTTTCAGCCACAAACAAAAAGAATAAATATTTAAAACATTATTTTAATTCCTAATACAGTTCAACAAAATCAACTATGTAATTAGAGTTCATCCCAAAATGAACCAATAAAAGACTTTCATGAAAAACCCTCAATTTCACCAAAAATTGTAACATAAAATTCATTTGCATTGTAAATGCAACTAATACAAATTTTTACAGAAACATTAAAATTCAATAAGAATTAATTCACCCTCAACACAGCAAGAAAATTCCCAAAAATTTCACACACAATGGAATCACCTACCAAAAGATTCAAGAACCGCAAATCCTAGTGCGGAACTTCAACCGCACGACCACCGCGCCACAAGGAAGTGATATCAAACCTAAAACCAGAGGATTGAACCATGAAAACCAAAATGAAACCCTAGGCACGAAGCCCTAGCTTCTGAAAATTTGGGGATTCAAGAAAAAAAAAGATAAATCTCAAGGAAAAGGAGAGAGCTAGAAGGATAGTCACTTACTTGAGAAAACTGGACGTTTTTAGAAACCAGAGAAGTTAGGCCCTAATTCACGACATATGCGATCTCCAAAGAGGGGGAAACGAAGCTGGGGGTGCGTCCAGGTACAGTGGGAGAAGGCGAGAGGTGGAATCACCGAAAAAGAATAAAAATTGAATATTTTATGAAATAATTACAAAACAATTTTAAAATTGGAAATGGGCTTTCGGGTTGGCCCAATACCTAACTTGATCACCCAAATCCAAGATGCAAATGAATTTTTAAGGGGGCCAAAATTCATTGGTGGTTTTAATAGTTAAATTAAGGTCATTTTTGAAGTTGAATGAGTTAAAAATGTTGAAAAACGAGGGAGTTATTAAACAAACAAAATTTATTGTCAAAAATGGAAATGGGCTCTCGAGTTGACCCAAATTATGGAAACCCACCATTTCCTTCAAAAATGCATTGAAACCCCCCAAAAAAAAGCAATAATGTAAATTAAATAAAAAAATAACTTTAAAATATGTCATGTATGTGACATAAAGACACCTAGAGGTTGTCACTTCTCTGTTGAAAAAATGGTGAATCTAATGTTAATTTACCAAAAAAATGGAAATAATTATTAATCATACATCAGACTATTTTTCTTTGTCTATTTTATGAAAAAAATCTATGATCCTAACACCAAACTGTCAAATATCATGGTGGTCAGTTTTCCATGTGTCATAAAACATTGTTTCAATATAAAAAAATGATAAACTTGGAATAAATCTTATACTTGATCCTCTATAACTGGGGTTCCCATAAAATAAGTCCATCCTTGCTTTGAGAAGTCAATGTAATTAGATTGGTCTAATTTTGAACAAAAGGAAAAAAATTAACCCTGAATATATGATTGATCACACATCATGCATATGATATTTCACTAATAGGTTACCTTGTTCCTTTTTTTTCATGACTGTATTTACAACTCTCATAAATTGTATACTAATAGAACATAATGACCTCATATAGTGACTGTTCCAGAAAATTAGGAATGGATTCAAACTCTATGGGTCACAAAATGATCTCACCGACTCGAAAAATTCAACCTCTAGTGGTGAACACAGTTGTTGTAGAATAACATTGATGTGGTAAAATAAAAAGTCTTGATGATTTGATTAAGGGTCTCAAATTATTGAAATTAAAAATTATACATCATCCAAGGAAATTTTAATCTATTCTAATGGTCCTCGTTACCACAACCTACTGATTCAAGAGTTTATCCCTTAAACATGACAATCACCACCTTTTGCAATAGATGAAGGTTGAATAGATAGTCAAATTAGACTCCATTCTAGTTCATGGGACACTAAGGAGGGCTCCTATCAATTTTTATTCCAAGCACCATCCCACCAGTTCCCATTAAATTTTTTCTAAGGGTACCAAACAAAACACTTCCAACTCTGATACACATGTATGGGAAAAAGGAAGACACATCTAGTGGGAAAGTATCTAGTTATCCTTGAGTGGGATCACAAATACATTGCCAATAACGATGACTGATGGTATATTCCCGTAGTATCTAGTGAGTATTCTCATATCCCAACTCACACAGAGAAGGTATGTAGGAATATTCCTATATCTGGAATAGAGTAGGCACATATCCCTACCCCCATCCTTGAATCTAATCTGCATATTTTGGTGGAACATGGAGGATATTAGTGGGGTTATATCCCCCTATAAATCGAAAATGTCATTCAGTATATAGTGGAGGAATAAAATGTTCCAGCTTAAATCCCTACCCACACATTGCTAAAACACAATTACATCTTATAAATACCTGAACAAATCTGCCATCATATTTAAGAACTGGTATAGAAATAGGGATATGAGAATATTTATATCCCTAAAGTTATGATAGATAAAAACTCTAATCATTATGAACACGTGGCTTCTTTAGATTAATCACACATTATTTCTCCTATCTAGGAGGATTGTTGATAGATTATTGTAAAGTATGAGGTGTTGGAATGACCTCATATTATCATTCCAACTAGGGATCACCAAGTGAGAGTGGAATATGCCTCTATACATGGGAACATTCCTGTTGAAATTTTCTTGGTAAATATTCTAAAGGCCAATTATCATTCTCATATCCCTATTCGGGTTGGGTTTCACCATGTTATAGGGCCACATGACTTGGGACGTACTCATATTCCAGTTTTAGAAGACATATGGCATACACCAAATGCCTTGGATTAGGCTTATAGCCTTATTATGGCTAGGGATTACCATGTGGGATTGAAACATGCCTTAGCACAAGATAATATTCATAAAAATGAATCTGCTTGGCATATTTCAGTAGATCATAAAATCTAGGTGTAACACCCTAAGATTTCATAGTATGTTATCTCTTCAATGTAATTCAATAACTTGAGAAACACACAACACCGAGTTCGAGCACACCACGACTTACCAAAATTGCCATTAAAAAAGGCTGTTATAAAAATTATTAATTATATTTTTAAATTTATATACTCTATTTAATTTTAACATCCATATTATATTCTTTAGACATAATATAAGTAAAAAATTCAATTTTTTTAGATAAAGGGATTTTTTTTCAAAAAATAAAAATTTAACACCTTAGAATGGTGAATCTTTTCTAAATACAATATTTGACACTTTTTTATTTTAAATTTGACAAAATAAAATTCATATTTAGAATATGGACATGAAAATTTAGTTTGGATAAAATTTTTGTGTTTTTCTGATAAATTTCATATTTTGATGAATAGTGAAAAACACGGAATTCTAGTTGAAAACAACTTTTTTAATTAAAATAATTTAAATTGTTAAATTATATATTTGGATGGTTTTGAAGAATAATTAAATTATGTTTTTAACATTTAATCTAATGTTGGTCACTATAAGTAATTTTAATTTGAAATTGGACACAAACAATTGCCAATCTTTTGATAGTTATTATTCCTAAAAACACGCTCATTGTTTTGACAAAAAGAATCAATTTTTAATTAATTTCTGCCAATTCTGTGTTTTGAATTTAGAAAAATGAATTACATATATGGAATCAAGAGGTCCAAATTTTGTAAATAGGTATCTTTTATTTTTAGACATTATGAATATTTACTTCCGTAAATATTTTTTACCATGGATAAAGGGGTAAATCCAATAAATAAGGGTAAAATATTATATTATAATAATATTAAAATACCCCAAAAGGTGTCCTATTCCTATTATTTGATACATATCTGACCATGGGTATCCTTGGGTCGATTTTAGGACCCCATGGAGCCACTTGAGTGTGATAATGACAATTTATATTAATTAATTTATAGTGAAGGAAGAAATGACATAAACATATATATTTTAGTAAAATAATTTTTACAATGGGTTATATAAGTTATCTTTTTTATTATAAATATTAATTTGAAATCTAAAACGATTTACCAAATCATTGTATTTTTTTATAATTATTAAAAATCAAAAAAATAAAATTATTTATGATACAATAATGATGAAGTGTTTACCTCATTAAAGAATTATTTAAATATATGAGATTATAAAAATTAAAACAATATCCAAAACCAGTCAAATTCATATACGATGATTTTATTTAGAACATAAGTCATCTTATCATCGACATTAATTATTTTTGGACCTTTATAAACTGAAAATAATTATATAATAAAATAATATTTCTAAACATTCCTAAAGAGCCCCTCCCCCCCCCTTATAAAAATCTTTCCACTCTAACCCATTTATCACCATTATCAATCCACTTGTCTCATCTAAACTCTACCCTATTAAAATTCCTACATCCCTATATTCCTCTTATAATCCTTGCCTTATGAATAATACGCTTCTCAGGAATCCTTTCGGTTCAAACCAGAGGGAGTTACCTGATTTAAAGGTAATATCTCCTCTTAAGTTCTTTTATTTATTTTACTTATCCAACCACTTAAACTCTATTTATTCCTTTATTTTATAAAAACACCATTATCCTCAATATACTAGGTTTTATTTATGAGAATTATTTGAACTAAACATACACACACCTCCATATAATGGGTATAGAAGATAATGTTTTTGTGGACAACGAACTACTGTATCACAAAACTATGATTTTCAATCTTCTACTACCACCTCTTATGGTGGAAATTATGATGTAACTATAATTATATATGATATTTATGATATTTATTTTATCTATAATCATCTTTAATTGTTTTTTATATAATAACCTTATTCTATTCATGTTTTATATACACGATAATTTCATTTGAGGAAGTGCATACTACCACCCCCTCATAGTGATATGACTCGTTCATACCATACATGGAACGTATAAAGGATGTTGTTAATAAACATACATAACATATATACAATATTATATTATACTTCGATACTAATATACCTATGTATCATTTGTTTTTCTTTCCTTTTAAAAAATAGAAGTAGCATTCGTGCATGTGTACGGATTACCGTCTCCATGAATGTGATGAGATCCATTCCCAATCGTAACCATTCAAGAATAAGTTTCATTTGATTATTAAAATTAATATTTAATAACATAATATTTTTTTGGATATGAATCAAATTCATCCTATATACAAGAAACACGACTTACTTTACAAAACATATAAATGAAAATGAATCAATTAACACAAGAAACAATGATACTACTAAAATATTATTAACAAAGAAATATTAGAAGACTATGTATGATATCATGTTTATTTATTTAGTAATTTTACAATTTAATAATAATGATTTAACTATTATACTGGAGTTTAAGGTACCCTTGACCAAGGAAAATTACAAGGTAAGGGTTAATTTTACAATCTCTTTATTATCGAAGGTTGTTTTTCCTTAAGTATCTACTAGGACCTCTTTATCAACCACATCCATATTTCATAAAAATGTATTTCAAATTTTTTTTATATTTACTAGACTATGGTTTAAAGTAATTTATACCCTCATTTTACTGTTTATAAAATGGTTTTAATGGAATATTTTTGTTGCTTTCCAAACAAGGTACTTTATGCCCTTTTCAACAAATTAAGTTAAGAATGCTTTTTTAACTTATACGGTGGGTGTGGTTATTCTCTGCCGTTATATCACCTTCAAAGCTTCCTTTACAATATTATAAGAATATTTTCAAAATAAAAATTTTCTTTTATTATTATGTGACTCTTAAATGATTTCAAAATAAAAAGATATGTTTCTCTCAAATAGTTTTGGTTTAATATATGTAAATATCCTTTTATAGATTTTAATCTTGTTTGAAGTTGATTTATTATGATTCAAATCTTCCATATTGTATTTAAGGTTTTGTGATATGTTTGAATATGTATGTGTTATTTTTATACCATTCATGGTTTATTGTTAAAGTATTGAGATTTTGTATGCTAGTTTTAATATGAATTTTTCGGTTATGTTTCAACCTTTTCATATAAGGAATGTATTGGACTTAGTAAGTGATGGGTGGAGCCCGCTATAGATCAATGATGCATTGGTAGGTCTCATTATACAATTATATGTGTAATTGGATAGGGCCTTTCCCAATTTGATATATGGTTTTGGCTGAGGCCTTAATCATTTTTAGACGTCTTGGCCGAGGCCTTGACAAAATGCTTCAGAATGTCTGAAATTATACATTACCTGATTATGAAAATATTATTTATGGTTCATGTGGTTATTAAAATAGTAGAATACACATGAATATGTTTTATTATGGAATTATTTACTAAACTCAAATTCTTTCCATAAAGTATTCATGTGTATTATTTGTAAAGGCATGTCTATTCAATTATTCACTATGCCAAATGTTTATGTTATCTTCCGCTATATTTCTTACACTTACTGAGCATTTGATCTCACCCCTTCTTATGATTCATTTTCACAAGATATGAAGAAGTTAGTTATGAGTTACATTCATGCATATTTATGGGGCTTGAATGTTTCTAATGGAATAAATATTTGTTTTATTTCTTTTCAAGTTGTAATGTTGAACTTATGTATGTATCTTGTTTCCAATAATATTAAATCGATCGGTCTGTCGGAACTTGATTCCTTTTATTCAGGCCAATAATATGTAATAATTCACCGAATCTGGTAACTAGGGTCGGGGCATTACAGTTGGTATCAGAGGAAGTTCAGTATAAACCTTGGAAACTAGATTTAGATAAACTCTGAAAAGAGCACATTACTCTAAAATAGACTTTAAGGAAAACTATAGGAGAACTTCCATGAATTTTAGTAATGTAGAGATTTTTTGAGTCTTATAATGATTATATCTATGTCTGGATATGATCAGGTAGAGGCGGCTCTAGCTCAGATGTACCTAGAAATGAAAATTTTGACAAGGAGTTTCGGGCTTCATCTGGGGTATTCGGGTACATGACAACGGGCCTTGTTGCACTCTTGGTTACAACACTCCCATGGGATATGATTAGGATAAAACACATTTTCTTTACAAACCATTATGATGAATTTATGAGTATATACTTCCTCAAAGAATTTTTTTATTAAGGATTATATACATAAACTGTTCAGTTTATGTTCAGTGTTTTAAAAGTTTGTAATTATGTATTGTTATTTAAATACTAATATATTATATGACATTGTTTAGAAATAGTGCCTAGTGAAAGGAATGGAAACTGTATCAACACACATAATCCATATAGGGACATCCCTCCTACTCAAGATAATTATAGTAGAGTTGGTGATGCAATTGGTGCTGATCAGCTTATCACCATACTGGGACAACTCACTCAGGTTATGAATAATAACTTTACCATTATGGAGCACCCTGATTAACAATGTGGAGGATCAATGTTAGACCAATTCATGAGGAAACAACCACCAACATTCAATGGGTCTACAAATCTATTTTTAGCTGAGCAGTGGATAAGTTTCTTAGAGAAAATCTTTCATTCTTTGGGGAGTAGTGAAAGGGAAAATTTGTCATGGCAGTTTATTGCCTCATGGGAGATGCATGTCAATGGTGGTCATTAATTAAAAACACAAAGTATGATGAAGAAGTATAATGTATGAAATGGGGGGAGTTTAAATATATATTCTTAGAAAAATACTTTCCTCATGACCATCGAGTGGATATGGAAATTCAATTTCTGAGTCTGAGGCAAAAAGGGGATAATAATTCTAAAAATTATGAAGCTAACATTACAAGGTTAGAAAGGTATGATACAAATTATATATTTAACTCAATAATTAATATTGATCATTTCTTTGATGGGTTAAAACCATTTCTTCATGGAGCATTAGTCTCACAATCCTTCTCATCTTATGAAGATATTATATCATGTGCAATCAAGGCAGAAAAGGAATTTCTAATTCATACAACTTTAAAGAAAAGCTAGAGAAGAAGAGATATGTTGAACACTCTGGGAAAGGAAACAAGGAAATAGAGAAGAAGGGAAGAGTTAAGTTTCCACCCTGTGACAGTTGTGGAAGGAAGCACCTTGGTGCCTGTCTAAAAGGAATGGTAGTTTGTTATAAATGTGGAGAAAAATGTCACCAGTATCGCGATTTCAAGAGAAATAAAAAGGTTGTCAATGTTGAATGCAATAATTGTAGAGAAATGGGTCATTATGCAAATGAATTTCCTTATCACCAAGGAAACTTACCTCGGAAAAGGCCAAGGGAGCAAGTTATAATGCCTCGACCCCAGTTACTGAGAGTTAGTGCATTATTAGATAACATTGGAATTATCACAAAAGATAAAGACTCGATAGACCGATTAGTTTAGTAGTCTAGGAAACACTATATATATTCATAAGTCTTACATTACATCATAAAGTAAAAAAACTACAACAACATCTTGGTTTCATATCCAATTATACTATCCCTCTAAGTCATTAATAAATTACTTCTTCACATCCTGGGAAAAATAAAACATTGAAAGGGGTGAGCTCAGATGATCATTAAGGATAAAAATATAGCAGAAACATTCAAAAATAAGCATAAACATTTAAGGCAATTTATAACTAAAACAAAATCCTTTTAAACATGAAATTCATTATAATATGGCAAAGATAAAATGAAATAATTCCATTTACATATTTACATGGATATTTTACTTGTAGAATAACCACGTGAAATATCAATAACCACTTTCATAATGATGGGATGCATAATGCCTAACCATCATAACCACATAGTCAAGGCCTCGTGGTAAGACTACAAATAATATTTTGTGAAGGCCTTGGGCCAAGACACTAGTTTGTCTCATGATACCTACTGATGCATAGAGGAGCTATAGCGGGCTCCACCTGTCACTTACTAAGTTCAATTCATTCCTCATATGAAAAGTTTGAAACATAACATAAACATTTGTAATAAAACTATCATATGAAATTTCAACACTTTATCCACAAACCATGAATGGTATAAAAATTGGACATCCACAGTCAAACATAACTCATTAGATACATTATGGAAGATTGTATTATATCATATTAACCTCAATTGAGAATAATGAAGGATATTGACATTGATTAAAATAATCATCAAAATATTGAGTGAAATATCCCCTTTTTCTGGAAAACATTTAAAATTCACATTATTTGTCAAGAAGCAATTTTAAATAGATTTTAGAATCAAACTGTCCCATACAACTTTGAAACTTTAAAAAAAAAATTGATTTGAAAACATTAATTTCCATATAAATAAATCCTTAAAACCATTTTTAAAACATGGAAATTATAATGGGATTCATGATATACTATGTCAAAGTACATTATGTACACAATATAAAAGTGAATTGGTGTATAACAACAAAGGAGTATCAAAGGAATGTAAATTGAGATGAAATCTCTCATAAAGGACGCATCCTTAGGTTAATGATTAATCAATGACATAATTATGTGTGAAAAATATAAATACACTCAATATGATTGGATATTCAGTGTAAAACAATCAAAGGACATTCACACATATTCTTGTAAAAACAACTCCAATGAATTGAGTATATCCATAGAAAGGGGAGTGGAAATTATTACATAAGAAAATGAATAGTTATTCCACACATAATCTTGGAGTAAAATAATTAATGAAGTATGCGTAAAGCCGAATGAGTGGAAATTGAAATTTCAAATTCCCTTATTGATTTGGTAACGTACGAAACATACACCCATGAAAGAAGGGTCATACAATGATGATGTAAATATACATGAATTAAATTATATCACACAATGAATACAAACATGGTAATTACACACACCACATGAAAGAAATAAGTGGTGAACAATGAAAATCTCACGGAAATAAAAGTGATATAAGAAATCCCTTACTTTGTACTTTTTCCTTGGTTGAGGGTAGGTTAGACTCATGTATAATGGTGAAATAATTGTGATTTAATTATACAAGAATAATATACATTAATATTATATCATATATGATCTTTTAACATTGCTTTGTTAATAATATCTTAGTATTATCGTCATTTCGGGTGATACCTTACTCGTTTTCTTTTATATGTTTTGTTATATAAGTCATGTTTGTTATGGATAGGTTGTATCTTATTCATATACATAATTATATCAAGTCCTTAAACATTATTTTTAATCACAAAATGAGAATTAGACTTCTATGGATACGATGGGGAATGAATCTCATCGCGTTCGTGGAGAAGGTAGTCCGTACGTACGCACGAGCGATAATATCATTCTGCTGATATTAAAATCATATATAATTGGATGATATATCATGTATACAGAATAATTATCATGTTATACATATTATTTACAGTAATTAAACATCATTATTATACCCATAGAAATAATAACATCACAGCATATAGAAGATACTAGAGTTATTATTTTAGAATGGAAATAACAAAGAAAGAAGAAGTTGAAGAAGGAAGGAACATGAAAGAGGGTGGTGAAAACAGTACCTCTTCTTCGGGTTCTCCCTTTTTATTTGATCAAATAGGCTCCTTAGGTTGCCTTTATAATCAAAATAAGGCCTCTAGGATGAATTGAGGGATGTTGAGAGAATATCTGAGTAGGGGTTGGCCGAGCCAAAAGGCTTTTAAGGTGTAAATTAGAGAGAAGGGGGGGTACCCTTTTATAAGAGGGGTGAGGGGCACCTTTGGAAAAGCTAGAAATATTATTTTATAATAAATTCATATTCGGTTTCAAATGGCTCCAAAGTAGATTATTTATAGGTTAATGTGGGAATTGGTCTAAATACTATAAAAAAATAGATTTTAGATAGGTTTAGGTTACTATATTAACCTTATCATTTATATTTAACTCTAAGTTAAATAGTTTTACATTTACCATGTCTCTTTGTATTTTTATATTATATAGTTAATAAACATACTATATACCTCAAAGTGACCCCCACGTGGTCCATTAATGATACAACTATCATTATATAAGTCCTTTTTCTAATACTTATATTTTTAGGAATAGAATATCAATTAGTAATATAATATTTGTTTTAAAAACTCTTTTATGTCAATTTTGGCACTACTGGGCTTTTTGTTTTTGATAATTTTATAACCGCATTATTACTTAGAAAAAAATTTATATAATAAATACTAATATATCATATTAACCTAGAAAATTAGTGGAATTCATAAAAAGTCTCAAATTACATTTATTTTAATATTTATAATATCAATTATTTTAATATTTCATTATCTAGGTAAGCAATGCATCACCATTGTGTCGTAAATAAATTAAATTATTTAATGTATAAAAATTATAAATAAAATACCATTATGTAGGAAATATTTTTATCTTTCTAATTAATATTTATAATCAAATTTATCTAATGTATAACCCTATATTAAAAATGTTTTAGTTATTGAACTTTAATTTTATCTCTTTTAACTCTTATTTGAATTAAATAATAATAAATGCCCTAATCTAATCCAAATGGACCTAAATAATAATATTTTATTACTAAACTTGTTTTTGGTCGAGATAAACTTGTCCAATAGAATTAGTACAAGTTTTTGGGTAATATTAATATCATTTTTAACCTTAACTACCATATTTACATTTAACCATGGTAAATAAAAGTAAAAAGTTACTATTCAACACAAAAATATTTTCATCTCATTGAACCACATTTTACTCCTTAATATTAACCGTGTCTTTCAGATTTTCAAAAGTCCTCTCCAAGAAGAGGTAAAATTAGGTTTTATGTGATTTTCCAAATTCTCCTAGGGGGTGGGTAAAAGACAGTGACAAGTTCAATAAAATTTTTATATATCTAAAATTATTCTAAACTAACTCCAATTAATTACATTGAACTATTATAGATATTATGTATCTATTTTGACCTTAATTAAATTTAAATAAAATATAAATTATTTAAATAAAAAATCAGTTTTAAACTATAACTCAATGTTTTTTTTCAGTAGTCATAAAAAATTGAATGTTTTCAGAAAAATACCAAAAATTCCCCCTAAGCTAATTTCGATATTCCGAATCCAAAAATGAAGTCCATTTTGAATGATAAAATTTATAAAATTTCAAAAAGTGGGTATTAGTATTTATAATGGCTAGTTTGATTGGTTGTGGTGTTTGTTAGAACTCGAAGTTGCATACATCAAACGCTACTGTATTATTCAAAGAGAAGCGTACAGTGGAAGCTTGGGGTTTTATATTCTCCCCTCCTTCAAATAATTTCGTCCTCGATTTTTTTAAAATTGGGATTGGGAATATAATGTAAAGTCCAACATTAGAAAAAGAGTCAATAAAACTATCACCTTAAAAGAAAGAAAGAGAAGTACAAAGGTAACCCAAGATAACTCATACTAGGATTCCACGTAAGAAAACATGGATATGGAAGATAAACTAACTTTCCAGTTCTGATGGAGAGGGATATAAAACATGATCCGGAGAAATTTAACAACAAGAAATCCAAAAACCTGTGATGGGACAAAGGGTCATTATTTTCCCAGTAGGAAAAGTATATGGACAACATTTTTTTAAAGTTACATTACATAAAGATGAAAAAATCCATTTTGAGATTGATTAAGAAAATAAAGAGATATACTTAATTTTTAATTAGAGTTTCATTCTTTAATTAATTTCCACTACAAACTCATTTTTTTAAAAGATGAGTATTCAAGAAGGCTTGGTCAAACTGGAAGAGCTTGAATAAACTTCTATAGAATCACATGATCCACGAAGGATAAAATATATATTTACCTTGTCATTAGAGATTAACAAAAACCAAAATAGTTAGTACAAGATATGATGATACCCTAAAAGATATTCAATTAGAGAAAGAAACACTAATCTTAATTTCTAAAATTAAACCAACATTACCACAAATTTAAATAAATATCATTCCATAAACAATTGTCCTTAAAATCATTCAATCTAATCCAAAGTATTATTGAAACCCAAAACATAGAAGAATTTGGTTATTTAGTCTTCCACGTTAAATTGTATCTCCAAATTACATCAACTACTCTTAAAGTCACATACTTAAAAGTAATTCACCTAATCACATATTCTCTATTATAGGTTAATAATTTCCATAAATAACCCAATTCACTATAAATCCACAATAAAAACGTAGATAAAAATCCACCATTAATCCTCAAATGAAATCCAATAGTATTCTAGTTTCCTTGGGCATATAGTGTTCCCAAAAAAGCGAACATCTTCCAAAATAACATTTATCACTTAATCACCAAATCATTTTCCTATACTAAGGGTATTCATTTGATAAGATATAAGAATCAAAATCAACTTATTAATGATCAATAAAATCATTTAACTTGAAATAATTAATCACACTATCCAGGTACATCACATAGTCCAGTGGTAGGCTATAAATCCCAATCGCACTTTGGTTGTGGCTTCGATTCCCACATCTTTGTCTGATGCGACGGGTTGTCACACAGTTTGCATGTTGTTTTTTTTTCAAAAAATATATTTTATGACATTACCAAAATGAGATAAATTCCTCAAAATAACAATAACATAATTTTAACAATAAATGTTAACTCATACCTTGAATTTTAATCCTAAAATATAATAACTTGTAATTTCCTCAAACCCAATGATCATATAAAACAAAATGATTATTTATAACTATATCCACAAGGGAGAAGATAAGTCTTACACAAATATCATTCTCACATGGAAAACTGCGGGGTTATAAATACAAGAGAAAATTATTCCAAATTAATCCCATCAACAAGGAGCACTAATACATTTAAACATTTCTCCAACCATTTATTTTCACATAGCTTCTTCTTTGACCAAAAAAATACCCCATAGAATTGGGCATTCACTCAGGTAATTTCCAGGTCCCCTAAATTTATGAAAAATTACTGTATATGGATTCTTGGGACCATTTTTATTTTCTTCCATAGTACTCTTCATTTTTTCCCAGCAATTATTCACTTTATGTCCTTCTTTCCCACACGTAAATCATTTCTTTGATCCGTTGAGAAACTTTCCTTGGTGTCTCCTTCCACATTTCCTGCCTGATGGAAATTTAGGATTAATTTCTCCATGGTCTCCACTGCTGGAGCTCTTATCATTCATCACCTTTCTCTTCTTTGTTGAGTCTGGGAGTTGGTTAATATATATGTTGTTGATCATATTTTTGGAAAACTGATTTGGCATGAACATGATATCTTTTATGCCTATCAACATTCCATTTTTTTAATCATTTCCACCACCCTTCCAACCATGTACATCATTCCCAAAGTTAATATGACTTCCTTGGACTCCAGCCATTGACTAAAACTAGAAAGCGTTGTGTGAGTAATAGTAGTCATAAAATCATTTAGAGAATATCATGATGCCATATTATCAATTTGAAACACCATAGGATTAACCAAGGTCATTTATTCTCATGTTATATTAAAATAATTCAAATTGGTTTGAAAATAAAATGTAAATTATCATAAGAATATCCCCCAGGAATGTCATAACGAAGAGTGAAACAAGGGCCATTATCATGCACCAGTTCCCGTTCGAGTCTAGATCAAAGTGGTGTTTTCAGGTTTTACCCCTAGGTACATCAATTCTAGAGACACCTCTACCTGCTCGTATCTAAACATGGATTTATTGCTTGGAAAAAATCTCAAAATCTAAACCATACCAAAATTATAAGAAGTTCTTCGACACTAATCCTTAAATTCTATCTTAGGGCTATGTGATCTAATTAGAGTTTATCTAAATCTAGTTTCCAAGGTTTATACTAAACTTCTCTGATACCAACTGTAACACCTCGACCCCAGTTACCTAGAGTCAGTGCATTATTACAGAACATTTTTATGATAAAAAAAGACCAAGTCTTGAAAAAACCGATTAGTTTAGTAGTCTTGGAAACACTAGATATATTTGTAAGTATTACATTACATCATAAAGTAAAAAAAACTACAACATCATCTTTTCTTCATATCCTCTCATACTATCCCTGTAGGTCATTCATAAATTACTTCTTCACATCCTGGGAAAAATAAATCAATGAAATTGGTGAGCTCATATTCTCAGTAAGGATAACAATATTGCGGAAACATTCATAAATAAGCATAAACATTTAAGGTAATGTATAAATAAAACAAAATCCTTTTAAACTTGAACTTCAGTATAATATGGAAAAGATTAAATGAAATAATTCCACTTAATTATTCACATGGATATTTTACTAGTAGAATAACCACATGAAATATCAATAACCACTTTCATAATGATGGAATGCATAATGCCAGACTTTCATAACCACATAGTCAAGGCCTCCTGCCAAGACTACAAATAAGATTTTGTCAAGGCCTTATGCCTAGACACTTGTTTGTCTCATGATACATACCGATGCATCGAGGATCTATAGCGGGCTCCACCCATCACATACTAAGTCCAATACATTCCTCATATGAATAGTTTGAAACATAACATAAACATTCGTATTAAAATTAGAATATGAAATGTCAATACATTAACCACAAACCATGAATGGTATAAAAATAGCACATCCATAGTCAAACATAACTCATTCTATACAATATAGAAGATTGTATTATATCAGATTAACTTCAATCAATAATAATTATGGATATTGACATATATTAAATTAATCATCAAACTATTGAGAGAAATATCCCCCTTTCTCTTGAAAACATTTAAAAGTCACACTATTTGTCAAGAATCCATTTAAAAAATATTTTTGAATCAAAGTGTCCCATACCACTTTGAACTTTCAAATGGAATTTTGATTTAAAAACTTAAATGTCCATATAAATAAATAGATAAAACCATTTTTAAATCATGTAAATTAATGAGAATGATTTAGAATAATAAATCATTAAAACATTTTAAAATGATATTTTAGTTAGAGTTCCTAACAAAAATAGGGACACTTGAATACAAATAATTAAAGTAATAAATACTTTATAAAATCATGAGAATAAATGGGTTCATGATATACTATTTCAAAGTACATTATATACACCATATAAAAGTGATTTGGTGTATATCAATAAAAGAGTCTCAATGGAATGTAAATTGAGATAAAATCTCTCATAAAGGCTGTATCCTTAGGTTAAGGATAAATCAATTAAATAATTATGGGTGAGAATTATAAATACACTAAATATGATTGTATATTCAATATAAACCAATCAAAGTACATTCACACATATTCTTGTAAAAACAACACCAATGAATTGGATTTTTAACTCAACAAATCAAGATTGAGTAAAAATTACTCTTATCTGGTTCATACCGATGACATCAGAATTTATCAATGGAGTGATTATGTGTATAAAAAGTGTATCCACAGAAAGGGGAGTGGAAATTTTGACATAAAAATGAATAGTGATTCCACACATAATCTTGGAGTAAAATAATCAATGAAGTATGCGTAAAGCCGAATGAGTGGAAATTGAAATTTCAAATTCCCTTTTTGATTTGGTAACATACGAAACATACACCCATGAAATAAGGGTAATACAATGATGATGTAAATATACCTGAATTAAATTATATTACATAATGAATACAAACATGGGCAATACACACACTACATGAAATAAATAAGTGGTGAATAATGGAAATCTCACAGAATTAATACTAAGATAAGAAACCCCTTACTTTGTACTTTTTTTAGGTCGAGGGTCCTACGTGATACTTACAGTTCTGTTATTATGGCCTTCAGCTCCTTCTATGGCCCGGGTTCTTCCTTGGGGGTGGAGGCTCGGGCAGTGCTTACTGGTCTCCAAGTTTGCAGGGAACGCGGTCTTGAGGTGTTAGAAGTTGAGTCAGATTCCGAAATTCTGGTGAAGATTATCCAAGGAAGACATTAGATCCCATGGGATTTGATCTACATTATCAGAAGGTGTGTCAGCGAAATTTCTTCGGGACAAGTCATTCATCGTAGATGGAGGGAAACTAACTCTGTTGCGGACACTCTTGCAAGCCTCAGATGCCCAGAAGAAGGAATTTCTATTTTTTTCGGCTTGGGGTCTCTTCCGTGAGAGTGTCAGATATTTGTGTAGAAATATTCTCTTGTAATACATTATTTTATACCCCCTTGAGGGCTCTTCGTAACAGAGGTACTAGGCCTTTCCCTAGACGATAATAAAAAATGTACTTTTCAGTCAGTCCTTGGTCGAAGGTAGGTTAACCTCCATTATAATAGTGAAATAATTGTTATTGAATTATACAATAATCATATATATTAATATGATATCATATATGATCATTTAACATTTCTTTGTTAATAATATCTTAGTATTATCATTTCTTCTGGTGTTACTTTACTCGTCTTCTTTTATATGTTTTGTTACATAAGTCATGTTTGTTATGGATATGTTGTATCTTATTCATATATAGAATTATATCAAGTCCTTAAACATTATTTTTAATCATAAAATGATAATTATACTTGTATGGATACGATGGAGAATGAATCTCATTGCGTTTGTGGAGGTGTTAGTCTCTACGTACGCACGAGCGATAATATCATTCTATTGATATTAAAATCATAAACAATTGGATGGTATATCATATATATAGAATCATTATCATGTTATACTTATTATTTACATGAATTGCACATAATTATTATAACAAACCAAACAATTACATCACATTATATAAAAGACACTAAAGTTATTATTTTAGAATGGAAATAATAAAGAAATATGAAGTTGAAGAAGAAAGGAACTTGAAAGAGGGTGGTGAAAACATTACCTCATCTTCGAGTTCTTCATATTGATTTGATCAAAAGGGCTCCTTAGGTTGGATTTATGATCAAACTAATGCCTCTAAATTGAAGTGATGGAAGTTGAGAGAATATTTTGGTAGGGGTTGGCTGATCCAAAAGGTTTTTAAGGTGTAAATTAGAGATAAGGGGGAGTACCCTTTTATAAGAGGGGTGAGGGGAACCTTTGGAAAAGCTAGAAATATTATTTGATAATAAATTCATATTTGGTTTATAATGGCTCAAAAGTGGATTATTTATAGTTTAAGGTGGGGATGGGTCAAAATCTTTTCATCCAATATATTTTAGACAGGTTTGGGTCACTATATTAACCTTATCATTTATATTTAACTCTTAGTTAAATAGTTTGACATTTACAATATCTCTTTGTATTTTTATATTATATAGTTAATAAACATACTATATACCTCCAAGAGACCCCCAAGTGGTCCAATAATGAATCACCTATCATTATATAAGTCCTTTGGTTGAACCGTAGATTTATAGGAATACGTTATCAATTAATAATATAACATTTATTTTAAAAACTCTTTTATGTAAATTTTGAAACTATTGGGTATTTGGTTTTTGATAATTTCATAAAATCATTATTACTTCGAAAAAAATTTATATAACCAATACTAATATGTCATATTAACCTAGAAAATTAGTTTAATTAATAAAAAGTCTTAAATTACATTTATTTTGATTTTTATAATATCAATTATTTTAATATTTCATTAATTAGGTAATTACCGCATCACCGTGGTGTCATTAATAAATTAAACTATTTAATGTCTAAAATTATAAATAAAATACCATTATGTAGGAAATATTTTTATGTTTCTAATGAATATTTATAATCGAATTTTTCTAAAGTATAACCCTATATTAAAAATGTTTTAGTTATTAAACATTGATTTTATCTCTTTTAACTCTTCTTTGAATTAAATAATAATAAATGAACTAATCTAATACAAGTGGACCTAAATGATAATATTTTATTTCTAAGGTATTTTTTGTTTGAGATACACTTGTACAATAGAATTAGGACATGTTTTAGCATAATATTAATATCGTTTTTACCCTTAATTGCCCTATTTACTTTTAACCGTGGTAAATAAAAGTAAAAAGTTACTATACACCGAAATTATTTTCATATCATTGAACCACATTTTACTCCTTAATATTAACTGTGACTCTCAGATTTTCTAAATTCCACTCATAGAAGTGGTAAAATTATGTTTTATATGAATTTCCAAATTCTCCTAGGAGGTGGGTAAAAGACGGTGAAAAGTTCAATAAAATTTGTTTATATCTAAAATTATCTAAACTAACTCCAATGAATTATATTGAAATTTTATAGATATTTTGTATCTATTTTTACCTTAATTAAATTTAAATAAAATAAATAATTATTTAAATAAAAATCAGTTTTAAACTATAACTTAGTGTTTTTTTCACTATTCATCAAAAATTGAATATTTTCAGAAAAATACCATAAATTCTTCCTAAGCTAATTTCGATATTCCAAATCCAAAAATAATGTCCATTTTGAAAGATAAAATTTATAAAATTTCAAAAAGTAGATATTACTATACATAACAGCTAGTTTGATTGGTTGTGGTGTGTGTTAGAACTCGAAGTTGTGTACAACACATGCTACTGTATTATTCAACGAGAAGCGTAATGTGGAATATTGGGGTTTTACAATGTCCAATATTATGTTTTTAATACAATTTAAGTGGAATAATTAATGTATTTTTGTTTTTGGATTCATGAATTATTTTCTGGATATAATAAGAATGTGATATATACAAGGATTGTACTATAGTACTTTTTTTTAATTAAGGTATTAATATGATGAAGGTAATTATATTTTCAGTATGTGATAATAAGAGAAACTTTACATGTTTTGGGGAATCTAATGTTACAATTGATTTTGGAATTTAGAGTCTTTTTAGAGATAATTTGGGAAGAAGTATTTTGGATAGCTATAAAGGTTGGAATGGATTTAGTTGAACTTTGAATAGTATCTATTAAGATTATTTTTGGAATATTATAATAATATAGTTTTAGAAAAAAGGACAACCTACAGTTTGGGCAATAACTCGTTGCATCGGACAAAGCTGTAGGAATCCAACCTACATGCAAAGTGCGACAAGGCTTTATGACCTACCACTAGACTACAGGAAGTCCCTGGTTATTATAATTTTTTTTCTTCATCGTATATGTCGGGAACATTATATTATTAGGATAAATATAATATCTTTGAGTTATATTATCTTTTGGAGTGGAAGATGAGTTCATGGTAGAAATTAGTTAAAGTATGGAACTCTACTTGTCAAGTATATATATATATTTTATTATTCTATGAGGAAATTAATTATCAAACTTTAGGTATGGGATATTGAATCCTAAAATGTGTTATCCTAATACATTAGGTTTTTTTGAGATAATGATATTTTAAATCATCTTAGATTGATGGTTTTAAGGCCCTCAATTTTTATAATTTTTTTTGATTGATGACCTCAATAACTCCCTTTAAATATTTGTGTTTTTCCTCCAATTATGTGTCTAAAATTTCCACAAATTTTCTCCTATTCGAATCCCTAAGTTGGTGGTGAATTTTTCATTTCCCTTTTACTTTTATTAAGACTAAATTTTATTAACCTTATTTTGAATGTGGGTTTTCCACGAAGTTATTTTTTAATTTCAACCTCTTATTTTAGAAGAAAAATTTAAAATTGTGGGGACATAATGTATTGGAGGAGGGGATAATTTAACACCCCCAGATTTCATAGTACGTTATCTATTTTAAGTAATTCAATAACATGATCTACAAACAACACCGAGTTCGGGCCCACCACGACTTACCAAAATAGCCATTAAAAAATAGGTTATGAAGAATATTAATGGTATTTTGAATTTTATAGAATCCATATAATTTTATCATCCATATTATGTTTTTAGACATAATATAAGAACAAATTCAAATTTTTAGATAAAATAATTATTTTTCAAACAATGAAATTTTACATCCATTTAATGGAGAACCTTTTTTCAATAAAATATTTTACACTTTTTTTATATTTAATTTGACAAAATAAACATCTTATTAATAATAGGGAAATAAAAATTTAGTTTTGAAAATTTTTTGGTGTTTTTCTCATAACTTTCTTATTTTGATGAATAGTAAAAATACAACATTTTAATTGAAAACAACAATTTTAATAGTAATAATTGATAGTGTTAAATTATACATTTGAGTGGTTTTAAAGTCTAATTAGATTATATTTTTACCATTTAATCTAATATTGTTCATTAGAAGTAATTTCACTTTTAAATTTGGCACAAACAAGTGCCAATCTTTTGATAGATATTATTTCTTAAAAACACGCACTTTGTTTGGACAATGGGAATTAATTTTAAATTAATTTATACCACTTCGGTGATTTGAATTTGTAAAAATGGATTCCATATTTGAAATTAGGAGGTCCAAATTGTGTAAATATCAAAACCATTGTTTTTAGACATTATGAATATTTACATCAGCAAATATTTTATTTACTATGGTTAAAGGGGTAAATCCAATAAATAAGGGTAAAAAAATAATATTAAAATAATATTAAATTACCCTGACATGAGTCCTATTCCTATTGGTTGATACATATTCAACCATGGTCATCCC
This sequence comes from Viscum album, assembly GCA_963277665.1. Lineage (NCBI taxonomy): Eukaryota > Viridiplantae > Streptophyta > Magnoliopsida > Santalales > Viscaceae > Viscum > Viscum album. Next base: position 85,127,924 of record OY728153.1, read on the forward strand.
TGGGTCGATTTTGGGACCCCATGGTGCCACTTGAGTGTGATAATAACACTTTTTATTAATTAATTTAATATAATGACATAAACATGTATCTTTTAGTGAAATCATTTTTATAAGGGTATATATAAGTTATATTTTAGACTATAAATATTATTTTTAAATAAAAAAAATATTCCTATATCAGTGATTTTTTTTTGAATTTATAGACATCAAATAAATAAAATTATTTATGATATAATAATGATGCAGTGTTTACCTCATTAAATAATTATTTAAATCAATGAGATTAAAAAAATTAAACAAATATCCAAAACTTATCTAATTATTAATGTATTATTTTATTTAGAACATGATTCATATTATCTTCTACTTTACAGAGTTCTGGAACTTTAGAAACTGAAAATAATTAAATAACAAAATAATATTTAAAAACATTCGTAAAGAGCCCCTCCTCTCCCTTATAAAAAGACATCACCTCTAACCCATTTCTCACACCTCTCAAGCCACATGGATCATCCAAAATCTATGCAATTAAACTCCATAAATTGAAATATTCCTCTTAGAATCCTTAACTTAGGTATAAGAATCTTCATGGAAGCCTTTTGGTTCAAACCAAAGGGAATTACCTGATTTAAAAGTAACATCTCCTCTTAAGTTCTTTTATTTTATTTTAATTCTCTAACCCCTTAAACTCTTGTTATTACTTTATTTAATAAAAACACCATTATCCTCAAAATACTAGGTTGTTTTTATGAGAATTATTTGAACTGCATTTAAACTCACCTCCATCTAATGGGTATATAACATAATGTGTATGTGGACGACAAACTACTGCCTCACGAAATGATGATTGTTCAACCTTCTACTATTGCCACTTTTGGTGGCCATTGTGATGGAACTATAATTATATATGATATTTATGATATTTATTTTATCTATAACCTTCTATAATTTTTTTTATAGCATACCCATATTCTTTTCATGTTGTATATATACAATAATTTCATTTGCGGAAGTGTGGACTACCGCCACCTCAAAGAGATATGACTCATTCATACCATACATGTAACGTATAAAATATGGTGTTAATGAACATACATTACATAAATAAAATATAATATTACACTGGAATAATAATATACCTATGTATCATTTTTTTCATTCCTTTAAAAAATGGAAGTAGTGTTCGTGCGCACGTCTGAATTACCGTCTCCACGAACGCGATGAGATTCATTCCCAATCGTAATCATTCAAGAATAATTTTCATTTCTTTATTAAAAATAATATTTAATAACATAATATATTTCTGGATATTAATCAAATAAATCCTATACATATCAAACATGGATTACCTGACAAAACTTATAAATGAAAACGAATCAATTAACACCTGAAACAATGATACTGCTAAAATATTATTAACAATGCAATATTAGAACACCATATATGATATCTTATTTATGTATGTAGTTCTTTTATAATTTAGTAAAAATGATTCAACTATTATATAGGAGGTTAATTTACCCTCTACCAAGGAAAAGAACAAGGTAAGAGTTAATTTCAAAATCCCTTTATTATCTGAGGTTGTTTTTATATAAGTATCTACTTGGACCTATTTATCATCCACATCCATGTTTCATAAAAATGTATTTCAAAACATTTTTTTACAATTTACAATACTATGGTTTAATGTCATTTATACCCTTTTTTTACTTTTTATAAAATGTTTTTATAGGAATATTTCCATTGTTTTTCAAATAAGGTTCTTTATGACCTTTTCGACAAATATGGTAAGAATGTTTTCTAACTAATATGGTGGGTTTGGTTATTCTCCGCCATTATATCACCTTTGAAACTTCCCTTACAATATTATAATAATATTTTCAAAATAAATGTTTTCTTTTATAATTATTTTTCTCTTAAATAATTTCAAAATAGAAATAGTTATTTCTCTCAAATAGTTTTGGTTTCATCTATGTCAACAACCTTTGATAAATTTTACACTTTTTTGAAGTTGATTTATTATGATACAAATCTTCCATATTGTATTTAAGGTTGTGTAATATTTTGGACTATGGATGTGTTATTTTAATACCATTCTTGGTTTATGGTTAAAGTATTAACATTTCGTATGCTAGTTTTAATACGAATTTTTCTATTATGTTTCAACTTTTTCATATGAGGAATGTATTGGACTTAGTAAGTGATGGTTGGAGCCCTCTATAGATCCTCGATGCTTCAGTAGGTCTCGTGAGACAATTAGACGTGGAATTGTCTGAGGCCTATCCTAATTTGATATATGGTTTTGGCCAAGGCCTTAATCATTTTTAGACGTCTTGGCCGAGACATTGACAATATGTTTCAGAATGTCAGGAATTATACATTCCCTCATTATGAAAATATTATTGATGGTTCATGTGGTTATTTGACAATTAGAATACCCATGACTATGTATTATTATGGAATTATTTACTCAACTCATATTCCTACCATAAAGTTTTCATTTTTATTATTTTTAATGGCATGTGTTTTAAATTTTTCACCATGCCTAATGTTGATGTTATCTTCCGCTGTATTGCTTACTCTTACCTAGCATTTGAGCTTACCCATTTCTTATGTTTCATTTTCCCAGGATATGAAGAAGTTTGTTATGAGTGACTTGAGGGAATGTCTAAGGGGCTTGGATGTTTCTAATGGAATAAATTAGTGTTGTGTTTATTTTCATGTTGTAATGTTGAAATTATGTATGTATCCTATTTCCAAGAATACTAAACTGATCGGTCCTTTGGGACTTGATTCATTATAATCATGCCAATATTATGTAACAATGCATCAACTCTGGGTAACTAGAGTTAGGGAATTACACTAGGTTCATATTCCTACATCCATTGATGAATGACTACACAAACATCATTATGAGGAAATAAAAGAGGACTCTTATATCCATTCTACGGTTTCGGATGTCTATTGTCATATTCTCGTGAAGAATGAATATTCAGACTGGGATCATTTTCCTATTCCAACTGAGGCTCACCATGTTAGAGAGGAACATTCCATGGGGAAGGCTCATATCCCTTCCAAAAATATCCTACAACATATTACAAAGGCTCGATATCACACTCATACTCACTCTATAACAACGGTTCACCAAGTGACAATGGAAAATTCCTCGAGACAGGATTAAATTTTTTCAATAATGAAGAATATCATTGGAATATTCTAGAAGCTTCTCTGTAGTATACACATTTTTTTCTCAGAATTAAATGGTTATAAACATGTTCCTAAAACTGTCATGTAACAGGGTCATATCCCAACAGATTTCTAGAATGAAGGTCTTCATATTCTGTCCATGACGTAGAATAAGGATTACATCCCTAATATAATCAATACTAGTGTGCTTGAGGTTGTTTGAGACACATTATCAACACCTCAATGATCCTTTAAATCTTTAACAAAAGTATAATAAGATCATTACAACGATACTCATCCTTGTGGTAATATGGAGATCGAACACAGAGACTCTACTCATAACATCTGTTGTGGTTAACCTCCTCATAGTTATATCATTCAAGGCTAATAAAATACCACTAAAACAAAAACAGTTTTTCCCAGTGCCACACTTTTATCAGCACTAATGAACAAGCGCTGATAAAGGGGGGTACCTTTATCAGTGCTCAAAAAAGCGCTGATAAAATGACCCCTTTATCAGTGGTTTTTTAGAGATGATAAAGCTACCCCCCTTTATCAGCACTTTTTTAGCACTGATAAAGGGACCTCCTTTATCAGCGCTTGTTCAGTAGCGCTGATAAAGGGTCGACTTCAAAAAAATTTAAAAATAATATATTAATTTATAAATATATAAATATAGTTATATTGATATAAATATAGTATATAATTTTTAAATATATTTTAGGTAAGTATAAGTGTACATTTACACTTAATATACTTAATATATAACATATTTAGTGAAAATGGATTCTTAAAAAATTTAAAAAATATTTTTAATTAATATTTTTATAATTATTATCGATTAAGAATCATTTAATAACAATTTGAAGATAAAACAAATAAAAACAATTAATAAAAGATCTAAAATAAGTTGAAAATGGAAATCAAACTTCAAACGGCCATAAATTTTGATCCAAGTGTTCGTTTGGGCTCTACATGTAACACCCCGAGCTTCCAAAATATGCTTCTCTTTTAATAATGCAATAACTTGAATTGTAGGCAAGTTCGAGTTCTAACACACCGTGACTAATCAAAGTAGCCGTAATGAATAGTAATACCCACTTTTTAAAATTATAGAAATTTTATACTTCAAAATGGACTTCATTTTTGTATTCGTAATATCAAAATTATCCTAAGTTGAATTTTTTGTAATTTTCTGAGAACTTCCAATTTTTTATGAATAGTGAAAAATACTTAAAACAACCTTCTTAATCAAAATAATTTATAGTGATAAATTATACTATTTAGTGGATTTAAAGTATAATTTGAATATATTTTTACCATTTTATCCAATGGTGGTCATTATAATTAATTTCATTTTGAAATTGGACATAAACAATTGTCAATCTTTTGATATATATTGTTTCTTAAAAACACGCTATTTGTTGTGACAGCAAGAATCAATTATAAAATTAATTAATTCAACTTATATGTTTGGAATTTTTTAAAATAGAAATAATTTTTGAATTCGGAATATCAATTATATCTTAGGGTGAAATTTTGGAATTATTCTGAAAAACATCAATTTTTTATGAATAGTGAAACCACTAAGTGGTAGTTAAAAAACTGATTTTTCGTTTAAATGAAACATTACCACTTCTGTGATTTGATTTTCAAAAATCCGACATACATGGTTGTCATTAGGAAGTAAAATTTGGTTAAATGGGATTAAAATAATTTTTTGGTGAATAGTAACTTTTAAGTTTAATTAATCATGATTAAGGGTAATTAGTGAAATTTAAGGTAAAAACAGTATTATAAAAAAATGGAATGACCTTTAAACTTGTCCTACCACTATCGGATGTGTCATGGCTGACCAAAACAATCCATGGGTCAACTTGGGGACCCCATGAAGCCACTTTGGTAGGAAAATGACAAAAATAACTTTTTATTTAATGTTAAAATAAAAATGTCACAAACAATAGTTGTTTTACTAAAACAATTTTTAAATGGGTTTATTCAAGTCATATTTTTTACTATAAATATTCAATAGAAAGATAAAAATATTTACTAAATAATTTTATTTTTTTATAATTTTTATACATTAAATAAATTCAATTATTTATGACACCATGATGATGGAATAATTACCTCATTAATTAATGATTTAAATAAAATGAAAAGATAATGTAAAATCTAAGACTTAAACTTGTCAGAAACCTATTGGATGAGTAGATTTAGAACCCTTATCACCTTACCCTCGAAATATATAAGTTCGGGACCTTTAGAATCCGAAAAATTATTTCATAATAAAGTAACATTTCAATCTTTCCAAGAGTGCCCCTTCTCTCCTCTTATAAAAGGCCCCCACCACTACCACCTTACTCACACCTTCAAAGCCTTTTTCCTCGGCCAAACTCTGCCCAAATACTCTCTCAACTTTCCTACCTTACTCTTAGAAGCCTCACTTTGGGCAGAAGTCTTCTCAAGGAAGCCTTTGGCTCAAATCAAAAATAGTTACCCGATTTTAAGGTATTTTCTTCCCTTATGTTGTTTTGTTTTATTTTGCTTCTCCAACCCCCTAAAAACTTTTTATTATTTTCTTTTGTAACAACACCAGTATCTTCAATATACTAGGATGTTGTTATAAGAAGTATTCGAGCTACACTTACACACACCAACATCTAATGGTTAAAGAACTTACTGTTTCTGTGGATGGCGAATTTCTGTCTCACGAAATGATGACTGTTCAACACTCATATAACACCTTTAAAGGTGGCCATTAAGATGTAACTATATTTATATATGATATATAATATTTTTATGTTTTACTTAATCTTCTGTATTTTTCATTTATGGCATATCTTTATGGTTTCCATTATGGGTAAACAAGATATTTTTATTTTAGGAAGTGCGGACTACCAGCCCCTCAAAGTGATTTGAATCGTTAATACCATATGTGGGATGTATAAAAGATGGAGTAAATGGTATTTTACATTATATTATACTGGAATTATATTATACCTTTATATAATTATGTTTCATTCCATTAAATTATGAAATAGAAATGAAAGTAGCATTCATGCGTACGTACGGCTTACCGTCTCCATGAACGGTGCGTTTCATTTATTACCTCTAAATGTTATGTAATATTATAAATGCATGTATATACTGGATATATATTTTATATTTTATATTTACATCATGAATATAATTCTGGATATAATGGATATTTCACCACATGAAAAACTTGTAATAATAAGAAGTATATTTTTGACTCAAGTACCAAAGATCGACAAAACGACTGTTATTAACATAAATAATTACATAATGTTCATAACATGGTAATAAGTGATATAAAAGGAATAATGAATATGAAGAAGGTTCTTAAGTAAATACAAATTAACTCTAGTTTATTATTCATGAGGTTAAATAATGATCGAGTCAAGTCGGACACGAGGTAAGGGAATTTCTTAACCCAATTTCCATTCTTTGGGTTAATCTCCTACTTTCAAATTATGTCATGATATTATTATGTCATATCTTGTATTTGTACTTTCTTTATCTGTACTTATATTGAATACACATAATAGACCTATTTTATTTTAAAAATGATCTTTGTAAGGACTTCATCTCAATCTCCTTTCATTGAGGCATATTTGGTTTTATACACAACTTTCTTTTATACGGTGTATAAACCCCTTTGACTTTTACATTTATTCAAAAGGAATATTTTTTATATGAAGCGTTTTAATAAACGACAAAAAGGAATGGTTTTTCTTGCCGTATTTATGCGGTGAAAATGACTTCTCTGCCGCTGTGACCATTATTTGAGTTTCGGCTTCCTCTACAAGCGATAACATTTTTTTAATGAAAAATAAATACAATGTTTTTTTTCTTTAATTTTGGTATTGAAAATGGTTTTGAAAGTGTTTTTATTATATCAATGTGTTGTATTTATATCTTGTGACTGAAATGTGGAAATTTCATGTTTTCTTTATGCATGTTTTATGTGATACGATTATGTTATGGTTTATGATATGTTTAAACCTGTTCAAATGAGGAATGTATTGGACTTAATAAGTGACGGGTGGAGCCCGCTATAGCTCCTCGATGAATCGGTAGGTCTCGTGAGACAAAATAGTGTCTTGGAACGAGGCCTTGACAAAATCTTATTTTTGGTCTTGGCACGAGGCCTTGGCTATATGGTTATGATAGTATGGCATTATGCATTGCATCATTATGAAAGTGGTTATTGATATTGCATGTGATTATTCGACTAGTAGAATATCCATGTGAGTAAGTAAATGGAATTATTTCATTTTATTTTTTCCATATTATGCTGAAGTTAAAGTTTAAAAAGGATTTTGTTTTAGTTATAAATTGCCTTAAATGTTAATGTTTATTTACGAAATCTTCCGCAATATTGTTATCCTTACTGAGGATCTGAGCTCACCCCTTTCAATGTTTTAATATTTTTCAGGATGTGAAGAATTATTTTATGAATGACCTGCAGGGATAGTTATAAGAGGATATGAGTATGGACTATGGAGACTTTGTTATTGTAGTTTTTCACTTTAATGATGTAATGTAACATTTATCAATGTATCTAGTGTTTCCAAGGCTACAAAAGTAATCGGTCTTTCTGGACTTGATCTTTTGTGATCATGCCAATGTTACGCAATAATGTACCGACTCTAGGTAACTGGGGTCGGGGTGTCACAGTTGGTATCAGAGGCAGTTTAGTACTAACCTTGGAAGCTAGATTTAGATAAACTCTGCTTAGAGCACATAGGCCTAAGATAGACTCTGATGATTAGTATAGAATAACTTCCTAGAATTTTGGTATTATAGAGATTTTTTGAGTTTTCTGAGTAATACATCCCTGTATGGATATGAGCAGGTAGAGGCGGATCTGGCACAGATATACCTAGGGGTAAAACCCAAAAACACTGCTTTGAGCTAGACTCGAACGGGAACTGGTGCATGACAATGGGCCTTGCTGCACTCTTGGTTACGACACTCCCGTGGGATATGCTTAGGATAATTCCCATTTTCTTTACAAACCATTTTGAAGGGTTTATGAGAATATATTTCCTCAAAGAAAACATTTTTATGATTATGGATTATATCCATAAATAGTTCAATTTATGTTTAGTATTTTACAAGTATGGAATTATGTATTTTAATTCATAAACTAATCTAGTTTATAACATTGTTTAGAAATGGATCCTAGTGGAAGGAATGGAAATCGTATCAATGCACGCACTCTGTGTAGGGTTTTCCCTCCTGCTCAAGATAATTATTGTGGATCTGGAGATACAACTGTTGCTGATCAACTTATTACCATACTGGGACAACTCACTCAGTTTATGAATAATAACCTTACTCGTATGGAGAACCCTGATCCACAACATGGAGGATCAATGTTAGACAGCTTCATGAGGCAATAACCACCAACATTTAATGGGGGTACAAATCCATTAGTAGCTGAGAAATGGATAAACTCCTTAGAGAAAATATTCCATGCCTTGGGGAGTAGCGAAAGGGAGAAGGTTGTCATACCAGTTTACCGCCTCACTAGAGATGCCGATCTGTGGTGGTCGCTGATTCGAAACACAAAGGAAGATGATGAAGTATCGAATATGGAATAGAGGGAGTTCAAAGAGATTTTCTTAGAAAAATATTTTCCTCATGACCATCGAGCAGATATAGAAAGGAAATTTCTGAGTCTGAGGCAAAAGGAGGATGAGAATGTCGCAAAGTATGAGGCCAACTTTACAAGGTTAGCGAGACATGTTGTAGATTATATACATAACCAAAGAAGTAATATTGATCGTTTCTTTGATGGGTTAAAACCGTTTCTACGTCAATCCTTAGTCTTACAATCTTTCTCGTCGTATGAAGATATTTTCTCATGTGCTATCAAGACAGAAAAGGAATTATTTAAATCTTATGAAAATAAAGTAAAGCAAGAAAAGAATAGAATGGTGGAACAATAGACAGATAAACAGAAGAAGGAAAAGAAGGATTTTCCATTATGCGATAATTGTGGGAAGAATCACCCCGGTACTTGCCCGAAAGGAATGGTAGTTTGTTTCAAATGTGGAGAAAAAGGTCACCAGGCTGGTGATTGCAAGTGAAAGAAAGAGGCTATCAATGTTGAATGCTACAATTTTAGGGAAATGGGGCATTATTCAAATGAATGTCTTAAGAATCAGGGAAACTTACCTCAGAAAAGGCCAAGGGATCAAGGACAATCTTATGCTGTTACTACAGTTGAAGTGGAATAATTAATGTATTGGTGCTTTTGGACTCAAGGATTATATTCTGGTTATAAAAATAATGTGATATATATAAGGATTGTACTGCAATACTTGTTATTATCATTAAGGTTTTAATATGATGAAGGAAATCATATTTTTAGTATGTGACAATAAGAGAAAATTTACTTTGTATAGGGAATCTAATGTTACAATTGATTTTGGAATTTAAGGACCTTTTTGAGAAAGTCTGGACAGAGGTATTTTGGATAACTATAAAGGATGGAATGGATTAAGTTGAACATTGGATAGTATTGTTTAAGGTTAAAACATTTATGAAGATTAATTTTGGAATATTATAATACTATAGTTTTAGGAAAAGGACAACCTACAAGTTGGGGGATAACCCATCGTGTCGGACAAAGCTGTAGGAATTGAACCCACAACCATAGTGCGACTGGCCTTTATTACCTACCACTAGCCTACAGGAAGTCCCTGGTTGTTACAAAATAGTTTTCCTAATCTAAATGGTATGTGTTAATATTTTGAACCTTGTATGATTAGGATAACTATAATATTTTTGAGTTTTATTATCTTTTTGGGTGAAAGACAAGTTTGGGGTAGAAATTAGTTGAAGGTTGAAATTCTACTGGTCAAGTATATATATATATATATATATATATATCTTATTCTTATGAAGAAATTAATTCTTAATCTTTAGGGAAGGGTTATTAAAACAAAAATGTGTCATCCTAATACCTTATGTCTTGTTGAACTGATAATATTTTAAATCAACATAGATTGAAGGTTTTGAGGCCCTCAATTTTACAATTGTTTGTGATTGATGACCTCAATCACTCCCTACAAATATTTACGTTTTTCCTCCAATTATATGTCTCTAATTTTCACCAATGTTCTCCTTATTGGGATCATAATTTGGTGGTGACTTTTTCAGTTCCCTTTCCCTCTTATTAAGGCTAAATTTTATTAACCTTATTTCCAATGTGGGTTTTCCACAAAGATATTTTCTATTTTCAACCTTTTATTTTCAAAGAAAAATTTCAAATTTCGAGGACGCAATTTATTGAAGGAGGGGAGAATGTAACACCCCGAGCTTCCAAAATACGCCTCTGTTTCAATAATGCAATAGCTTGCATTGTACGCAAGTTCGAGTTCTAACACACCGCGACTAATCAAAGTAACCGTTATGAATAGTAATACCCACTTTTTAAAATTATAGAAATTTTATACTTCAAAATGGACATCATTTTTGTATTCGTAACATCGAAATTATCTTAAGTTGAATTTTTTGTAATTTTCTGAGAACTTCCAATTTTTTATAAATAGTGAAAATACGTAAAACAACATTTTTAATCAAAATAATTTATAGTGATAAATTATACTATGTAGTGGATTTAAAGTATAATTAGAATATATTTTTAGCATTTTATTTAATGGTGGTCATTATAATTAATTTCACTTTGAAATTGGACATAAACAATTGTCAATCTTTTGATGTATATTGTTTCTTAAAAACACGCTATTTGTTGTGACAGCGGGAATTAATTATAAAATTAATTAATTCAACTTATATGTTTGGAATTTTTTAAAATAGACATCATTTTTGAATTCGGAATATCAATTATATCTTATGGTGAAATTTTGGCATTGTTCTGAAAAACATCAATTTTTGATGAATAGTGAAACCACTAAGTGGTAGTTAAAAAACTGATTTTTCGTTTAAATGAAACACTACCACTTCTGTGATTTGATTTTCAAAAATCTGACATATATGGTTGTCATTAGGAAGTAAAATGTGGTTCAATGGGATGAACATAATTTTTTGGCGAATAGTAACTTTTAAGTTTAATTAATCGCGATTAAAGGTAATTAGTGAAATTTAAGGTAAAAATAGTATTATAAAAATATGGAATGATCTTTACACTTGTCCTACCACTGTTGTATGTGTCATTTCCGACCCATGAAATACATGGGTGAACTTGGGGACCACATGGAGCCACTTTGGTATGAAAATGACATAAATAACTTTTTATTTAATGTTAAAATAAAAATGTCACAAACAAGAGTTGTTTTACTAAAACAATTATTAAATGGGGTTATACAAGTAATATTTTTGACTATAAATATTCATTAGAAAGATAAAAAATATTTCCTACATCATGATATGTTTTTCTAATTTTTTTACATTAAATAAATTAAATTATTTATGACACCATGATGATGCAACGAATTCCTCATTAATTAACGATATAAATAAAATGAAAAGATAATGTAAAATATTAGACTTAAACTTATCAAAAACCTATTGGATGAGTAGATTTAGAACCCTTATCACCTTATCCTAGAAATATATAAGTGTGGGACCTTTATAATCCTAAAAATCATTTCATAATAAATTAACATTTCAATCTTTCCAAGAGTGCCCCTTCTCTCCTCTTATAAAAGGCCCCCACCACTACAACGTTACTCACACCTTCAAAGCCTTTTGGATCAGCCAACCACTGCCCAAATACTCTCTCAACTTCCCTACCTTACTCTTAGAAGCCTCAATTTGGGCAGAAGTCTTCCCAAGTAAGCCTCTGGCTCAAATCAAAAAGAGTTACCCGATTTTAATGTAACGTCTTCCCTAATGTTGTTTTGTTTTATTTTGCTTCTCCAACCCCATATACTCTTTTTATTATTTTCTTTTGTAACAAAAACAGTATATTAAATATACTAGGATCTTGTTATAATAAGTATTTGAGCTAAACATACACACACCTATATCTAATGGTTAAAGAACATACTATTTCTGTGGATGGTGAATTTCTGCCTCACGAAACGATGATTGTTCAACACACATATAACAACTTCAAAGGTTGCCACTAAGATGTCACTAAATTTATATATGATATATAATATGTTTATGTTTTACTCAAGCATCTTTATTTTTCATTTATGGCATACCTTTATGGTTTCCATTATGGGTAAACATGACATTTTCATTTTAGGAAGTGCGGACTACCGCCCCCTCAAAGTGATTTGAATCGTTAATACCATATGTGGGATGTATAAAGGATTGAGTAAATGGTATTATACATTATATTATACTGGAATTATATTATACATTTATATAATTATGTTTCATTCCATTAAAATATGAAATATAAATGAAAGTAGCGTTCATGCGTACGTACGGCTTACCGTCTCCATGAACGGTGCATTTCATTTCTTACCTCTAAATGTTATGTAATATTATAAATGCATGTATATAATGGATATATATGTTATATATGATATCTACATCATGAATATAATTCTGGATATAATGGATATTTCGCCACATGAATAACTTGTCATAAAAAGAAGTATATTTTTGACTCAAGTACCAAAGATCGAGAAAATGACTGTTATTAAAATAAATAATTACATAATGTTCATAACATGGTAATAAGTGATATAAAAGGAATAATGAACATGAAAAAGGTAATTATGTAAATAGAAATTAACCCTAGTTTATTATTCAGGTGGTTAATGAACGATCGAGTCAAGTCGGACACGAGGTAAGGGAATTTCTTAACCCAATTTCCATTCTTTGGGTTAATCTCCTACTTTCAAATTATGTCATGATATTATTATGTCATATCTTGTATTTGTACTTTCTTTATGTGTAATTATAGTGAATACACATAATAAACCTATTTTATTTTAAAATTGATCTTTTTAAGGACTTCGTCTCAATCTCCTTTCATTGAGGCATATTTGGTTTTATACGGTGTATAAACCCCTTTGACTTTTACGTTTATTCAAAAGGAAATTTTTTTTATATGAAGCGTTTTACTAAACGATAAAAAGGAATGTTTTTCTTGCCATACGTATGCGAAGACAATGACTTCTCCACCGCCGTGACCATTATTTGAGTTTCGACTTCCTCTACAAGCCATAACATTTTTTTAATGAAAAATAAATACAAAGTTTTAATTTTCTTTAATTTTGGTATTGAAAATGGTTTTGAAAGTGTTTTTATTATATCAATGTGTTGTATTGATATCTTGTGATTGAAATGTGGAAATTTTATGTTTCCTTTATGCATGTTTTATGTGATACAATTATGTTATGGCTTATGATATGTTTAAACCTGTTCATATGAGGAATGCATTTGACTTAATAAGTGATGGGTGGAGCCTGCTATAGCTCCTCGATGCATCGGTAGGTCTCATGAGACAAACTAGTGTCTTGGCACGAGGCCTTGACAAAATCTTATTTGTGGTCATGGCACGAGGCCTTGGCTATGTGGTTATGATAGTCTGGCATTATGCATTCCATCATTATGAAAGTGGTTATTAATATTGCATGTGATAATTCGACTAGTAGAATATCCATATGAGTAAGTAAATGGAATTATTTAATTTTATTTTTTCCATATTATGCTGAAGTTAAAGTTTAAAAAGGATTTTGTTTTAGTTATAAATTGCCTTAAATGTTAATTTTTATTTACGAAAGCTTCCGCAATATTTTTATCCTTACTGAGCATCTGAGCTCGCCCCTTTCAATGTTTTAATATTTTCCAGGATGTGAAGAAGTATTTTATGAATGACCTACAGGGATAGTCAGAAGAGGATATGAGTGTGGACTATGGAGACTTTGTTATTGTAGTTTTTCACTTTATTATGTAATGTAACATTTATCAATGTATCTAGTGTTTCCAAGGCTACTAAACTAATCGGTCTTTAGAGACTTGATCTTTTGTGATCATGCCAATGTTACGCAATAATGCACTGACTCTGGGTAACTGGGGTGGGGGCGTTACACTACAATATATCAAATCGAAGCCTGTGAAGAGATCTACGCGCTTGTAACCAATGAGAAGACTCTGTCACATCTTTCAAGGCCAAAAGTCCCAAAATTCATCCAAAACTGAGTTTTTATTTGGGGTAACCCGATTTGTTTAACATTTTGTGGATTTTCAGCCATGTTTAATGGGGTATTATTGGATTTTTTGGTGGTTAATGAATTTATTCCAAGGTATTACAGTCATTTTGATATTTTGTCTTTGAAATTTTATCGATTTTTATAATTCACTACTATTTATAATCAAATATATAACAATATATACATATTTTTTATATATTGACACATAAAAATTAATTATAAATATAAATAATAAAATATATTTACATATAAAATATATTAGCTTTATCTAAATAATCACTAATATTAATTTTATTTAAAATAAAAATATATGAATATTTATATACCTATATATTTATCTAATTATATATATATATTAATCTAGCTATATATATATATATATTAATATAACTACATATATATTAATATTACTATAAATATATATGTTAATATCACAATAAATATATATATTAATATCACTATAAATATATATATTCATAGAACTATATATATATATATATTAATATGAATATATATTACTATACAAATAAATATAACTATATATATATATAAATAGAGATATATATTAATATAACTATATATATGTATATATATATTAATATAACTATATATATATATATATTAATATAAATATATATTACTATACGAATAAATATAACTATATATATATATATTAATATAACAATATATATATTAATATAACTATATATATACTAATATAACTATATATATACTAATATAACTATATATATATATTAATATAATGATATATAAATTAATATTAATATATATTACTAAATGAATAAATATAACTATATATATATAAATAGAGATATCATGAAGTGGTAAAAAATCAAAATTGAGTAGTGGTAAGGGCTTAGGCGTGCATGGGGGACGTCTCGAGTTCAAAACCTGGTGGAGGTAGAGGAACGAGCATGGGGGTGGATTTGGGGGGATAGCGCTGATAAAGGGTGGAGGGGGTGCATGCGGTGTGCTTGAGGAGGTGGAAAGCGCTGTTAAAATGGGGCTCAAGAGCTATAAAAGCCCTCCAGATTCGTAGGATTTTTTAATTTTTTGTAATTTTTTGTAATTTTTTTTAAATTTTTTTAATTTTTCTAACTTTTATCAGTGATTTTTTAAAAGTTCTGATAAAAGGGTCCTTTATCAGCGCTAAAACGAAAGAGCTGATAAAGGAAGCGGTGATAAAGGACCCCTTTATCAGCGCTAAAAAAGCACTGATAAAGGGGTACTTTTATCAGTGATTTTTTAGCGCTGATAAAAGACCCATTTTATCAGTGCTTTTTTTAACCCTGATAAATGGGGTCTTTATCAACACTTTTTTAAGTGCTGATAAAGGGGACCCCCCTTATCTTCACCGGATTTAACAGCGCTTTTCAAGCACTGTTAAAGGCAATTTTTAGTGCTGATAAAAGACGTATTTGTAGTAGTGTACCCCAATTTCCTATAAACGTTCATATATAGAAGTGTCCATAACTCAGATTCCTTCATATAGAGTGTTACTCAAAAAATTAGTTTCAACTTTATATACACCCCCATAAACATATAAAAAAACTCATCTCCAGTCAGTAGTGGACCCCAAGAACCATCTTGTGTGTTATGATCAGATAGTGGTGTGTAATATTGATGAAGAGGAAGCCTAAATTGACATATGGAAAGATTTATCCAAAAACATTCTCCCATCATGTTCTTCCCTCTCACCAATTCTAACTATGAGGTCTCACATGAGATTGAAAATGAGTACATGCCTATCTATGTCATAATATGTGGGTGAATCATTAGTGACTGAAGGATATACATCTCTATTATATAGGGTATGAGTATCACCTTCATATCATCATTACAATATTTTTTTAGATTAATATGGATGATGTGTCCATATCACGTAACTTCAGAATGAAGGATCATAACAATTTCTTACAGAGTGTTAGTCTCCGCAAAGTGACTATCATCCGCTAACTGATTTCTAGTGCATTTCTAGACATGTGTATCCTGGGATGGGTGAAATATGGAGCATTGAACTTCACCATGCCCCCAGAAAAATATAAACCTTCAAATATTATGTCTTTTAATGTAATAGTCTCTAGAAAAATTAATAGTCTAGGTAACAAGAAAGGCATTTGGTCACTACAACAGAATCCCATCCTCCAACAATTCCAAGACATCACGAAAGGAGGAAGAGGATAGGAAACAATTAGTTTAAATGGGACCCACAAAGAAAAAACAACTCATACCAGAAATGGATCAAAAGGTTGAAATCAACCTGATGGTATCTGGTAGAAATTTAATTTTTTCTGGGATTCCATTAAACACACCTCTTACTCGAGCACAGGTGTGCCACATCAAATAGGATGTAGTAGTAGATACCATTATATCCATCCCAAAGAGGACCTAACTCTTTGGGATAGAATAATATATACAACCACCATTTAGATCATGAATTCTTGAGAGGGTCCAAGACATATCATCACCAGCTACAAAAAAACCCTATCCCACTAGGCCATGGGAATTTATATCTCAATCATCATCACTAGGTTCATCATCTCTTTAAGGGGTCCTAGAGAAATCAACAGTTATTACGGATCTACACAATCCCATTAGACAAGGGGAATTTAATTCTAAATTTCTATCCTAGGAGTCATCAAATCCCTTACATTTATCCTCAACAACATGATCAATTGATGGCACTTTCAACCTTGAATAACCCCTAGCCTGCAGGATTGGTATAATTTTCAATATCATCAACAACACCAATAGAATCAATCTTATCTTGGTAGGGAGATTAATATTGATGGTCTTAATATTTTAAAACAAGGCTATATCCATGAAACTATACCCATAGTTTTCCAAAACCCTTTCTATATGTATTTATGCCAAGTCTATGGACATGGTTTTATATAAACCAGTGGCTATGGGGTATATTTTCGAAGTCTGTGGCCATGGATTAGTGTAACCGCAACTATAGAATTTTTTTCAACAGTTATAGCCATGGTTCTATAAAAACATGGCTACATGGTGTTTTTTCTAATGATATATCCATGGTTTGGGTAAAATTCTAGCTATATATTCTTTTTCCCCTGGTTGTAGCCACAATTTTTGTAACACCCCGACTATAGAGTCTTTTTCTAAGGGTTATATCCATTGTTTGTGTAAAAATATGTTAAAAAGATTTTTTTGATGGATATAGACATGTTTTGTGTAAAATATTGTCTATTGAATGTTTTATCGAGTGATATATCCATAGTTACTCAAAAATCTGGCTATATGTCTCCCATCACTGCACGGTAAAAAAATTAACCCATGAAAAAAGAGAAGGAAGGGTTATATCCATATAATACATGATATAGACATGGTTTATAGTAATTTATATAAGAAATTATATATATATATAATGTCATCCATGGAATAGTGGATAGTTTATGGTTCATATAATAGAGTTAAAAAGATCAAATCTGGCTGGGAACATATTTTTCTAGGCTATAGCCCAACTACCATGGTGGGAAACTATGGGAGAAATTGCTACAATGGACAACTATGGAAATATCTCAATGACAATTGGATATATATATTTGAGTTATAATCACTCCAATATGTTCCATGGATATCTGTAACCACTTCTATAGATTATATCATCATTTTGACCCCTACAACCATAGTTTTGGGCCATGGCTATTGCAAAAATTTCTACTTGTGTTAGTATCCCATATTTTCCACACATTACAAGACAAACTGATTCTATTCAGGGACTATTCATAAATCTTAACCAAAAATTCCTCAAGTTCATTACTCACAGGCTAAGATAGTAGTATAATACGATGAAGGAAACCAAACCCTGCTAGGGTCTCAAGCCAGAATGGTCGAATATGAAAAAGGGTTCGAAGAACGACCCTAAAGAATGCATTGAAAAATCATCCTATTTCTTTAAATTTAATTGGAAACTGACATTTTTATAATATGCCTATGTCAATTTCATCAATTTAATTGGAAACCATATCCTATTTCTTTTAACTGGGTAGTTGAGGTTTTGGCTTAGTGGTAAGCACCCCACAATTCTACATGAAAAATGGGGGTTCAAAACCCATGGGGCGCAGGTTACTATAGCCCAATGTAGCGATAATATAGCAGTCGAGATACTATTGCAATGGCGGCACTATAGCGGTGGTAGGGGAACTGTATCGGTGGTAGGGGAACTGTAGCGGCGGCGGATACTGTGTGGTAATGTAGCAGTACTATTCACTAAATAGACCTTAGGCCTAAAATTTGGGCCTACGGGCTATGTATTGGGACAAATTCCCACTAGGCCTATTGGCTATGTAATGGGTCTCCCTCTACCTAGTTAAATAGGTCTTTGATTTGCTTTAATAATAAAAATGAGGCTTCAGCCCCAACCTTTTGAAAAAAATATGGTGGATGAAGATGAAAATGAAGAGGTCCACTACTTGGAAAATATACCACTTTAGTAGGGTGATTTGGATGCACCAACTGAGGATGCATGCACCTAGAACCAAATAAGGCTCCAAAATCTAGCACCTATAAATATCAAGTTTCCACCTCCCAAGATGAGCACTACCAATTATAAACAGAAATGTGTGTAAATACCCAAGTCACCAACCATAATAGCTGAGGTTTCTACCATCGAGGAACAATTCTTACAATATTAGAGTGAGATACAATATCATAGAAAATTCAATGAATAGATACTCTGGGAAAATATTCCTATTGGTTATCATCTTTATGGTAAGGAAGATATTCCCCCTCCCATTATTCTATAAAGTGACAATCTTCTATCAAGAGAGGCATCTGAGCATCAGACTGGCTCCAAATCAAAAAAGTTGGTCTATATAAATGAGGAAGGTGAAAATGATCATGAAATCCCTCTGTTATAGAGATGACCTATCCCTTACCAGCTTGACAATTCATACTTATGATGAATCAAGAGTCAGTATATAAAAGGTATGGGCCACATCATCAACCCCCACCCACTCCATGTAGATAGGAGGCATCTTAGGCAGTAGTACACCAAAATTTGTTTAATTTCATAGAGTATCATGCTACTTGAATTGAATCCATGTAAGGGTGACACACTCATGTACAACCTAATAATAATCCATATCCTAAGAGGGTGGATGATACTATGCACCCACCAATTTTTGGAAATCCAACCATATCTTTGTTTGACATTATAGGAGACCACGAAAAATATATGACACACTTTGTATCCCAATGTGTTATGATTATGGGAATTAGAGATAAACAAGAGGAAAGAAAGTTGTGGTGTTTTGTACTGACTCTAATTGGGCCAACCTTGGTTTGGTACAATAGTCTACCAGTATGATCAATTGAAAGATGGGAAGACATTTTTAATCAATTCCATTATTAGTTAAGATCAATGCTGAAGAAAACTACAATCATTGACCTGAAAAAATCAAATTGGTGAAAATGAGATGGATTCTGACTTCATTTCTAGATATAATGGTTTAAGATATTTTCACAAAATCTCTCTCTCATAAAATCAACTACTGGAACTGTATGATGAAAATCACTGGGATGAGTTACAAATTCATATTGTCCCAATAACGTACTCAAGTGGAATTCGTGAGTTCTCAAAAATTGAACAACATCTAGAGTATGTAACTATGTGAACCTAATATAAATATTTTCTCATCAATATATCATGGGGGAAATCTAGATAATTAAGAAGATACAACTATCACTCTCTATCTAGTAGCAGTGCACATACAACCACCAAGGCCATTCCCAAACCACATTATACCCCTAATTTATCTATGAAAACCATAAAATTATCCTCGTCTAGAAACACAATGAAATAAGTGTCACCTAGTATTTAAGGAATGAATAAATAAATAAAATTCAACTAAAATGAACTAGTCCCAGTTATTTCATAAAATCCATGGACAATAACCTTTTGAAGCTACTACAACCCAGGAATCCTAATAAGGTCAAACTCACCAACCATCCTTACTACTTCCATTTCCATAGAAGGTATGTTTATAATATTCATGACTAGTTCATATTCAAATATGTCCTTTAAGACATGGTCAATTTTGGACAGGTGGTTCTATAAATTTTCTCAGAGTAGGTGGAATGCATAACCGATTCCAAGTCAAAATAAGAGGGTGACTACAAGAAAGTTTCTTCTAGACATGAATAGATGTTAAGCAAATGTATGACCTATAAAATAGGTGATCAAACTCATTCCACCCATAGGGAACAACTATGTAGAACCAAAATAACATCACCAACCAAGAAGAGTACATCATATATTTCAACCAAAAGTGGGAATGACAACCTGAAGGAGGAAGATATAGAATACGAGGAGTTCTATTGTGCTCCAACGCAATCTCTGACTATTACATATTTCTTCCCTAGAGCATCCAAAGAATATGAAATTCCACACCAAATGGAACCCTCATCAGTACAATATTTCATCTTTTGTTTTGTAAATGTGATACACTTGTAAGACCCCATCTTAGATGATGAATATTCCTTCAAGTATGAGTTCCTCACACCTAACAATTAAATATCTGGCCACATGAAAAGTAACTGAGGATTCATGGGACATCATAGGTGTGGTGGTAAAAAATATTTTGGTCACATTACCATATAGAATATATATAAAGGTGAGAAAATTGGGAAATATATCCAAAAATCCCATAAAGGACATGGAGGTGTCCCAGAACCCTCAAGCATTCATCTGAACCCAATTGTCTAACATGAATTCCAATGGAGTGATCAATTATCCAATCATCCCAGAGAACAAGGAATGCCATAATAACATACTCCATTGGAAGAAGATACACCTATTACCTCCTCAAAAAACAATTATCATCCATATAAAATGCCTCAATTCTTGAGCCACATTTGAATGAGTAACCCCATCCTAGGAAGTGCCAAACTCTATTATAATTGAGTGTAATTTTAAAATAGTTGGTAGTTTCCCCAACCAATATCTCAATAATTAATTCACTCCTTCATTCAAAATAAATCAGAGAGTCGCTCACTAAATCCTTGCAAAGACCATAGGGAATAAATATAGAATAAACTATGGTTTATTTTTATTTAATAGAGACCAGTTACCAGAATATCATTTAACCATCTCATTAATAGATCTTGATTAAGAATATTTCATCGAAGGGAGCATCAGAACACTATGTTTTGGTTAGACTTGATAATGTTGACATCTGAAGGTATCTAGTTAAAAATGGCTATGATATCAGCCATATCCCACTTCAAACCCGTTGATGTTTACGATATAGTGAAAGATAAATATCTCCCATAAATCTAACCATTCAAGGCTATGGTCAATGTGAGAAAAGGCCTCTTGAGAAGATAAAACTAAAAGCACATTTTGGGGATCACACATTTGATGATGATTTTATAGTTATACATCATGAAACCTAATTCAATTTCATTCTTGTAAAATCATGGTTCCATAGTCACATAGAAGTAACTTTAACATTTATTCAATCTCTGAAATTCACCACCAATGGAAAATTTGGAATACTGAATAGTGACAGGTCCCCCTTCAAGAGTTATAAATCTATAGATACTGAAGTAGGTTTCTACAAAAGGGGAGGCAAACTATATCATCCATGATCATTATTTCAAAATATTTATTGATTTATTATATAAAAATGCACTTTATACACCCTAAAATATCGATAATTATAGTGTATTTTTTAATTAGGTACAATAAAAAAATTATAGCATTGGATAAGAAAACAATATTGTATACTTCCTTGACATGATCATAATATTCCATCAAACATAAAACATCATGGGATATATTGTGGAAAACATAATCAAGGGGTGTCCTATGAAGAACAGTAAGTGAATAAATAAGGCATAACATGAAGAAGATAATACATGTTAGACAATAAGAATCTCAAGGGAGCATAAAATGAATATGAATAACAAGGAATGATGTAGCATGATAATCATGACATGGGAAATGTGGAAACAACATACAAAATTGTTTCATAAACATAATTCAATTATAAATGAACTAGGATATGAGGGTAGAAAATTTACCATAATTTAATCAGGCACACACATGTCCCAATATGAAGAATAATAATAATAAACATTACCAAATGCATTGGAACACTATCTGGTCACACCCATCATAATCATTTCATTTTCATGATTATGTATGCCACATATTTAATATAACATGGATTCATTAAACACAATAATTTATTCCATGAAAAAGAAATGTGGAATAAAAAAATTAATTCCCCAATCAATAAATATATTTTCATAATGGTGAATACTATTGATAGAAAAATGGGTATGTTATTCACTACACAATTATGTTGGCTTGGAAAATCATGGTGAAATTTTAGTAGCATAACGACGTCATATAAAAATTTATATAAATGTTTTATGAGAGAGAAAGGAGACACTCATAATTTACACATAAAATGGGAAAAAACATGGGGAATTTATGGACATTTAACAACATTTTAAAATAGAAATATAATGTGTATGTTCATAATGAAACTTAAACAAAGAAGGGAAGGTGAGAATCACTCATTGAATTTCATCCTAGTAACGACTTAGGTAAGTGTCCAAATGGTGGAAGATAAAATATACCTCATTAAAATATCATCAAAATGTTTGAAATGGAATGATTATAAATGAATTAAACTATAACAATTTGGAGTTAAAAGAACTAATTTCAAATAAGATTCGTGAATTTTAAAGGAGTAGAGGAAAATCGCTTACTTGAATGTGTGGCTCTAAAGTCTTGGGAGGGGATTCTTGAGAGATCTGGGGTTCCTTTTAAGGACATAGGGAGTGGAGAGAGGAGTATTGATTTGATCCATGGATTTTTAGTGAATTTAAATGATATCTTTTATGGGTTTATATTGGAAAAGAAGGGGGGTTTATTTATTATTTAGGTTTTCGACTCTACATAATAAAATATTCAAAACCAAAAAACACCACATGGTTGTCCCATGGATTCTACCAAATGGTAGTGGATTACATTATTTAATAACTCCTTGTCCCAAATTTATTGGGAAATTACCCTTGTTTATGGAGAGGTGAGTCACACATTTAAATGATATGGTTTTAAAATCTATAAATATATTATATGTCTTGGAAGATTCATAATTCCTTTACAAAATAAATGAAATAATCATAAAATCACATTATATTAAAGTTAAAACCTATATTTGGTATTTTATTCCATTTATATTACTTATCACATCACTTTTGGGTCATTTTGAGGTCACAAAACACAGTGTATATTTATATGGTATTAAAATTTTACTTGAAAATTTGACTATTTTAGAAAATTATAAAAAATTACATGTTGTATAATTTTGAAATCCTGATTACCAAAATAATATTCATTTTATCTATACTTTTTCAAATTTTTTGAATCTTAACATTTAAAATAAAAACCTACATTTATTGAAAATGAGGGCTTTTTTTGACAATAACAGTTTTCTCACCCCAATAAAAATTACATTTGACTTCAACAAATTTATATGGTCCATTATATTTAATAAAGCTTATTTAATTATAATATTTTATTGAAATATTATTTATTTCAAAAAAATTAATTCATAAAAACAAATTTATTTATTTAATTTCAATATTAACCAAAAAAATATTAGTTCTTTAAAAATAGAATACAAAGTAATAATAAAAGAAGAAAATATATTAATTATTTTCTAAAAAAATAATGTACATATTCGTATTTATATTTTCTTGATTCGTATACCTATAATACACCATCATACACCCAAAGTGTAAGGTTCATGATGTTGGGGATTTCATGGATCCATTCAGTGAATAATTTTTTTGTCATAATCTCGATCAGCTTGAACTTCTTCAGTAAACAGATGTGCTCATGATAAATATGTTGAATATTAGCTTGGACATGGTCTAGGGAAAATCCTAGAAATGTTATCTCCCTTAAAAGACCTGATAAATGGGCTTCATAGGGATCAGTCCTAATGGTTGAGGCCATCACTTCATTTGTGTATGTCAAAGGGTTTTGTTAAAACAATATATTTATATAAGTCATGTGATCATTGTTCAAAATCTATTTTATCGATGATGAATATTCATAATGGTCATTAAAATCAAATGGATATGAAAAATTAAGTGTACATGTTTTATATAGTCATAAGAAATTTAATTGAATCAAAAGGGTAATTTTATTCATAACAGTTCAAGACATTACAATCTTCCCTAGTTTATAAATTTCTCCATTGAAGTTATATTTTCCAACACTGAATTTTTTTAGGGTAAGTCTACTTCTTCACCTCTGGTTCCCACGTTGCTTCTTTAAACTCATTATTTATATACATAACATTGATGAAGGGAATTGTATTATTTCAAATAAATTTTTTCTATGATCTAAGATATCCATTGAAAGATCTTCATAGGAAATATCATTCTCAAATCATACCACCTATAGATTGAGTACATATGAGGGGTCAGGTATCTGCTTTCTCAAGAGGTATATATGGAATACATCATGAACTTAAGACATGATATATGTGATTTTTAGTAAATAGGCCACTACTACAATGTGATCAGTGATCTAAAAAGGGATAATGTACATTATATTAGGTATTCCCTTCTTCGAAAATCTCATCACATTCTTCCATGGATTTATGAGGTAGAACACCATGTATCAAACATCAAACTCTAGGTCCTATATATGATTTTCAACATAGTTCTATTGTCGACTCTAAGCATCATTGATGTACTAATGAATAGTATTAAGCTTCCCTACCATTTCCTCATCCATTTCAGAACCTAGATGTATTTGTTCCCCAACATCATCCAAGAATTATGTTGTTCTGCACCTCTCCCCATAAAGGTATTAATATGTATAAATTTGGATGCTTGAGTGGAGGCTATTATTGTATGAGAACATGACCAGGGTGGATGTTGGACCCATCATCCTTTGAAGTATAGAGAACATGCTTATAACATGTCTTATGGTGTCTAAATTTTTATTTTATATTGTCCCTCAGTTTGAGGATGATAGGTTATACTGAAGTTTAGTTAAATGTTTATATCATGTATGATACTTTTCTAGAACATGGAGGTGAATATTGGATCTCAATCAGAAAGTATCGATTTTGGTACTCCATGAAACCATACCACTTCTATGAAGTATATCTGTTCAAGTTAATACAATGATAAATCCTCTCAAATCATATAGAAGTGTGTAGTCTTTATTATATGATCCACCACAATTGAGATTGCATTGTTTCCTTTTTATGTCATTGGAAGTTTTGTGACAGAGTCTATGGTGATGTTTTCCCATTTCCTTGTTGGTATGCATAATGGTGGCATCATCCCCTTAGACTTAATCCATTCATCAATCACTTTTTGGCATACCAAGAACATTGAGGTATATTTAGTGACATCCTTATTCTTTTTTCCCCACCAACAGTACTCTTTGATATCTCGATACATCGTTGTTTTTATTGGGTGAATGGATAAATTTAACTATGTGAATCATCCATTCATTACTTATTTAACTCAAGATTCAATAGAACACATAGTATTGACCAAAATATTACAATTCCTTCTTCATTAAAAATGAAATCTGAGGATTTTCCTTTTCTTATAGATTCCACATTCTTTGATTTTACATTTCACATTTTTGTATCATCCTTTAACCTTTAAAAAAGATAATATTGAGTAATCATTTTTGAAATTATTGATATTGTTTCATTCTATATGATTATCATGTCCATCCTCTTCAAATACAATAAGATCATATCCTTGTAAATTCTCATCAATGATAGAATTATTGGGTCCTTTATACTAAGGGAATATTACGCCTTATTTGATTTAAATGGATTGTAGTAGATTGAGCATTCGTAATCCATGATGATATATAACCATCATCATTGGGGCATATTAATATCTTTCTATATGAATATTTAATTAAGTATCTTGTGATTATTATATATCTCCCACTTCCCACTATAGATATAATACTTCCAAATTTTCAATGAAAAGATCACCAAAACCAACTCTAGATAATGAATGGTATTATTTTTCACGTGAATTTTCAACTACCTTGATGATAAGGCATTGAATTTTTCCTTTTTCACCCACACATAGCCTAATCCCTTCTTTGAGGCATCATTGAATATTATGAAAATATCCCCACTTTTTGGTAGTGTGAGAACAAGGGTAGTGATAAGAATCCTTTTCAAATCCATGAATATTTCTTCACATTCATCATTCCAAGAATAGTTGTCTCATTTTTGAGTTATCTTTGTAAGAGGGTTTTACAATAATGATAAATTTTCTACAATTTGATGATAATATCCAGCTAACCCAATGAAGCTATGGATTTTTGTCATATACTTTGGCCTCGAACATCGGTTAATTACATTTTTATTTGAAGGATATATATATCCCATTTCTTGTTATAATTTTCCCTATTAATGAGACTTCCTTCAACCATAAATCACACCTGTTTTAAATTTTAAAGAGCTTCCCTTTCATAGGGTCTTTATTATAGTGCTCAAATTCTGGTCATGATCCTATTAGGTTTTGGATTATATTATAATATCATCTATATAGACTACCCAAAAGTTTATGAGATAGTCTCTAAAGAATCTATTCATCATTTCCATGAATATTTTTGGAGTATTATTGAGTCTGAATGGTATTACTATGAACTCATAGTGCACATACCTTGTACAAAAAATAGTCTTGGGGGTATACTCCTTATCATGAACATGGTATCCTCCCAACCAGAAATCCACCTTGGAGAAGTATTTTGGTCCTCATAGATGATCTAACATGTCAATAATTCATGTAAAATGAAACTTTTTATTTTTCTTGATCTTTTTGATCTCACAATAGTCAATTCCAAGGCGCATTGACACACCATTCTTCTTGATAATGAGGAATGGTGCATCCAATGGTGAACCAATTAGGCATACAAACCCTTTATCCACATTCTCCTATATCTCTTTTATTATCTCCTTATGTTAAAAAATATATATCCTATATATAGACATTTATATTTGAAATTCCCTAGGTATAATCTTGATTGAAAATTCATCCTATTATCTAGGAGTTAGACCAGGAAATTCCTTATGAACACGTAAATGTTTTCCCTCACAGTAGGAATGTCTTTTAAGATGATACATTCCTTATAATCAATAATTTGAGCTAGACAATCCTACTTTTAGGGTATTAATTTCCATTCTTGGTATTATGTTTCTAAATAAGATACATCATCATCCTTGCACTTGTAC
Source organism: Viscum album (assembly GCA_963277665.1). NCBI lineage: Eukaryota > Viridiplantae > Streptophyta > Magnoliopsida > Santalales > Viscaceae > Viscum > Viscum album. The sequence continues at coordinate 85,155,579 of OY728153.1, forward strand.
AGAATCAGGGACTGATTTTTCATAGAGATATTGATTTCCTTATCGTGGAAATTTATGTTGGCTCTTTATAGGGAAAGATGATCCATGCTAATAATTGCATAAAATTCCACCAAAGTAAGTATTACAAGGTTTCTTTGGATGTTCATCTGATAAATCATAATTCGGGAGGAGTTATATACTTGGGATATAATAATTCCCCATTCTCTATTTTCACTAAAATCTCTACTTTTGTGCTTTGTTGTGGTGTTTGGAAAGTTCTACAAAACTTTAATAATATAAATCAATGTATAACATAAGAATCCAAAAGTAAGTTAACTATTATTGAATTAATAACTAGAGTACCTTACACCACATCATTTTTAGGATTCACTTTGGTAGCAGTGATGGAAAAAATCTCACCCTTATTGCCTTGGAGGTAGCTGGTTTCCTTTGAAAACCCTTAACATAGGGAAATGATTCAAAAAATTCCATGTTTCCTTGTAGTTGAATCAATAAATAATGCACTGAGGGTTTAATGGAGCATCCATTTCCTCTTTCTCAATAGAAAGTTTCTCTTATTGGTAATTGTTAGCTTGGTGTCCTTACCACACTAAATGAATTTCCTTGTTCATTTTATGAAATTTTCAGGGTGGTTCTTCACGGACCCTTGACAAGTGGGATGTTGAAAAGTATTAGAACTATTAGATCTCTCTACTAAACTACTAGAATTATAATCTACATTCTGCTACTAATCCCCATGATACCCTTGAGATTATCCAATCTCTATTTTTACATTGAGGGCACATCGAAAAATTTCTTTATAGTTATCAAATTCATTGTTTGTCAGGGATTTTCATAGACTAGGTTTTATCCCACCAAAGAAGTGGTAAACCTTTTATTCTAGGGTAAAAACAAAACCTAAGGTGTATTGTGAAAGTCATGTAATGTTTTTTTGATAAACCTAATAGATTCGTCATATTTTTTCTTGAGTTCAAGGAAATCCATTTTTCCTTTTAAGATGGAGAGATTTAGGAAAATATTTATCAAAAAATTCCAAATTTCTTCCACTCCATTACATTGATCTCTTCCTCAGGATTAACATTCTTAATGAATGTACAAGAATGATAAACGTATCCCTCCATATAATAAGTAGATAGAATACCCTTCACTTTTTTGAAACATTAATGTATAGTCAAACGCTTTTCAATGGATTTGACACATCGTTCCAAGATTAAGGGATCAGATGATTTATTGAAAGTAGGAGGCCATTGTCACATGAATCTCTCAATTGAGGGTTGTTACCTCTTTAGGGGGGGGGGGGGCTCCACTTGATCTAGGTTTTTATTCAGAACTTGTTGTATCTAAGTGATTGTGAGGAAATATTTTGGGATTCCCACTCCCATAAGGAATCGGGTACACCATTTTCCCAACATGATGTATCATGATACGAAACATTACCCAATTCATTGGAGAACTATTTTGGGGCACCCATTATAATAATTTCATTCTCATGCTTAAGTGTGGACCATAGATAATATAACATGGATTCTATCAACAGGATAATTTATTCAACTATTATGGAATTTGGAATACATAAATATAATTCTAGAATCAATATGTATATTTGTACAAAGGTTAATACCCCTAATAGAAAAATGTGTATTGTATTCACTACATAATTATTTTGGAATAGAAAATCATCATGAAATTTTTCCACCATGATAATGTTATATAAAAAATAATAAATATAATTGATAAAATAGATTGGGGTCTATAATAATTTAAACATAAAATAGGTAGTAATTGAAACATGTAATGACATGTCCCAACATTATTAAATGAAAAAAATATAACACATAAGTTCCTAAAGAAACATAAACCAAGAAGAGATGGTGAGGATCCCTAACAGAATTTTGGCATTGGAACGGCTTTGGTAAGGGTCCAAATTCGGGAGGATAAATGATTAATAGTCCAAATAAAATCAAAATTATAGTAAGTTAATGATTATAAATAAATTTCATTATAACCATTTGGAATTACAATAACTAATTTCAAATACGTTGCATGAATTTGAACGGAAGAGAGGAAAGTCACTTACTTGAATGTGTGACTCCAATGGATTTTGGGAGCCTTCTTGAGAGAATAGGGAACTTTAGGAGGACTCCATAGAGTGGATAAAAGAGTATGGATGTGATCCAAGTATTTATAGGGAAGATAAATGGGAACCACGGTGGTTTTATATAGGAAAAGACAGAGATTTCTTTATTATTTAGGTTTTGGACTCTATATAATAAAATATTCAAAAACCAAAAACCACCAATTTGTTTTTCCAATGGTTTCAAAAAAAATTGGAGTGGTTTAAATTATTTTATATGTCCATGGTCTGAACTTATAAAAATATTACACTTGGTGATGTGGAGGTGAGTCACACTGTTAGTGAAATGATTATAAAAACTTAAAATGTATTATAAGTATTGGAGGATTCAAAATGGATTTAAAAAATAAATCACATAAACATAAAATAAAATTATTTTAAAATTAAAACATATATTTTGTTGTGTATCCCATTTATGTTAGTTATAACATTACTTTCGGGTCATTATTCGGTCATAAAACACACAATATACTTAGGCGATATTTAATTTTTACCTGAAAATTTGATTGCCTTTGAAAATTATAAAAAAATCACCATTGGATAATTTTGAAATATTGATTAAAAAAATAATATTCATTTTAATTAATTTTTTTATAAATATGTGATTTTTTACTTTTTAAATAAAAACCAACATTTTTTGAAAATGATTGGGTTTTGATATTAAATTTTTTTGAACCCTAATAAAAATTACATTTGACTTCATAAAAATTATATGATCATATATATTTAATAGAGATAATTTCATAATAATAATTTATTAAATAAAATTTTATTTACTTATTTAATTAATTCCTAAAAATAAATTTCTTAATTGAATTTTAATATCAAACAAAAAAACTATTTGTGCACTAAAATGTGTTTAAAAAGTAAAAAATAATAGGATGAAAACATAATAATTATTTTATAAAAAGTAATGTAAATATTTCAGTTTCTAGTGTATGGATACACATTCCATTAATACACCATCATATCCTATAAGATTTAGGTTTGAAATGGTGGGGATTTCATGGGGTCATTTGGAAAATATAGTTTGGGTCGTGATCTCGATGAGCATGAACTTATCCCATAAATGATTTATCTCCTACATATGTTGTTAGATATTGGAATGTTACTGGTCTACGACAGAACTTCTAAATTATATATCCCTTTTAATCATTGATAAATTGGCTTCATGGGGTATAATATTAATGGTTTAGGTCATCAAATCATTTATCGATGTCAAATTGATTTGTTAAAATCCTATATTTATAATGGTCACGTGATCACTGATAAAAGGATATATTATCATTGGAAAAGATAACTAACAGTCATTAAAACCCAATTGGATATAACAAAACAAGTGAATGTGTTTTCTATAATTATAAGACTTTTAATTAAATCCAATTGGGGAATTTTATTCATAATAGCTTGGGTCGTTACACAAAAAACCAATGGTGGATGATGATATATAGGTTTCATCCCCCAACAGCTTAGGGAATGCCCCATAAAATTCATTTAGTATCCCCAACAAAAACTATTTACTCCCCATAAATCTATGTGAGGTGAGAGACCCAGTCCTAGTGTCCCAATCCCCTCTCATCCCTACCGATTGTGTAAATGATAATCATTGCCGACATCTTCCTACAACGAAATTAGAAGTATGGGAGGATAATTTCACTTCCCACAGCCTCTATCACATTGATAGTGATATATACAACCCCATATTGTTACCTAATATATTAATTCCTCCATATACTCAGGGATGAAATAATAAGAGGATGACCTTGGGAATTCCCCTTTCTCGTTTGAGGATGGTTTCTCCACCACCATTAAGGATCTTAACAACATAAATATGAGAAAAAAGAAGGCCCGTGGCATAAAATAATTAGAACTGCCATTCTCATTGAATCCAAATATATTTATATTGAATTTATAAAGTAGCAATGATATTTATTTTTTTGGAACTACATTGAAATTCCTAAACCAAATCTTGATGTGGTCACACACCATCGTAACTTATCTGATGAGCATCTAGTCTTCAAGATGGTATCCAAGGGGATGCACACATCTCATGAAAAAATTTGGAGTAGAAGTTTGACAAATTGATCAAATAAATTTTTTTAAAAGAATTGAGATAACCAATATGCCTTTCTAACATTATCCCTATAATGAAAAAGAACAGGAATATTAGGGTCTTCATTGATTTTACAAACCTTAATCTGAATGTCCTAAAGGATGATTTACCATTTTCCATCACATAACTATTATTTGATGAAATAGTTGTCATACAAGACACTTATTTCACAGATTGTTCATCAAGGTATAACAAAATATATATAGACACTGATGATGGGGAATCCACTACCTTTAGACTATATTTGGGTATCTTTATCAACAAGCTGTGAAAATAAAATATGACGATAAATCCACTAAAATTATCCTTTAGAAAATAATTGGGTTGTTCCTTGTATTTTCGTGGTATGCCACTGCATTTTCTAGGTCATCCTAGACAATACTAATGTTTTCTTAGAAATGTCACCCCCAAAAAATCCAAAGATCTGATGGGGATCCAAGGGGACATATCATAAATTTGGTATTTCATAGCAAACATGGCTAGAACATCTCTCCCATCCATCAAGATAATGAAGAATAGAATCGCCCATCAATGGGAAAATTACTATCAAAGATCCTTCAATTGTCTTATTTAGAGCATGCTACACTCACTAGTTTATAATCCTCTAGTTAATGGTAGGTCACTCATCTTATAAGTGGCTACCCTAGAATTCTCAGAGTATCCCTCCTCACAAATGGAAATGACGTGGGGAGATAAAATATTCTTTATTAACTTAGTTGAAAAATTATAGGTACAAAGACCCGATACTTAGATGTCTATAAGAACAACCTTTTTGTCATCTTTATAATGAAAATGTTGAGTCATTACTTGCAGCACCACAAATTACATCTAGTCTCTCATTTTTATCTTCTCAAGTAAATCCTTAGATACCATATGATAAATGGGAATCTATCCTGATGGTCGGTCATTCTACAACAATATGATATCTAATTATCATCACAAAATTTGGGGAATGGGAAATACCCTACTGATTTTCCTATGGAATATCCCTCCACATAGAATTCACCAGTGGAAGTCGTGTTCTGAGAAGAAGGCATATTCTATGACCATGAAACTCCCAATACATGAGAGATTTATTTTGATGGATCCCCCAGAATTCCCATTGAAAAAAGATGGAATACCCAATGATTAAATGGCTTGGTTTAGGGATTTTATTTTTTTCTCAAAATAATCATTTTTCCATAATTTGTCTCACTATCAGTCAGATACATGAATGATGAGTCAGAATACTAAGCCCTTATTGCTATCTTGGAACTATCACTATAGTTATAGAAATCCTACATTAATATAAAAGTGGATTCAGAACTATTGATAAGGTAAAACAATGGTGAATATTACATTAAAAAATTATAGTTGGCCCCTCTCATTGACTACCATAGGGGACTAATGGAATAGTCCCCTTTTGATCCCACAATGCTTCATGATCCCTAATAATAAAATGATCAGGCCAACACATTAACTAATGTAGCCAAATTCTTTGTCAATCCTGATCAGAAGGATGAAATATTTTGTATCAAGCATCGAAGAGTGGTCTCATCAATTTTAATCTATGATATAGAATGAATTTTTTTGTTAAAACCTCTCTAAAGAATGATGAACTTATTTTCACCCCTTTATTATTTGATACAATAACATGTTATCTATAAAATAATGTTCTATTGAAAGACCAATATAAAAGGGAACATATTTTTCACGGTTTAATAAAATTTACCCCATGGGATGTCCAAAAGAAAAATAAATCCCTCTAAAAGCTAGGATTTGACAAAATATTGCTCATATTACTAACAAAAAGGGAGAACCAAGGTGTCATTGAAGGATTTTATCTGGTCTCCATTGATTCTCATCAGTCCAGGACCTAGTTCTCCCACCAAAGAAAGAGGTTGGGATATTAATGGAAGACCATGATAAAATAATTTTATTAATTCACTAGGAATTTCATGAATCTTGTATCCATGAAAACATAATACATTAACCCCTAGAATTTAGTTATATATGTAAATATTCCTTTCCATTTTCCATTAAGGGAATGGATGTTTTGAGGCCATATTCCCCATTCACACATAAAAAATTCAATTACATCCTTACTTCTACTGACTTATTTTACAAATATAATGAGGTAATACCCCTCAAAGATATTGGGATAAAGAATATAATAAACATTATAATGTCTCAGATCATCACTTCGTTATGATTCCCTCACATGATATTGATGAAAAAAAATTCTATAGAGTGGAAGAAACTAGACATGGAGTACAATATCAATTCCTATCACTCATATTGATATCCTGAACAAGAAAATGGAAAGATATTGGACTTCAATATGACTATAAAATATGATATAGAAGTTGGTGAACAATGACTAGATGTCCCGGATAGACAAGATCCTACCATATTTATTGGATTACCATACTGCCACATGTACTGCTTCACAAGAAACGTCGTACTCTTTTTTTAACGGGACCAAGGTAGTATTACCCAAAAAAGTTCAGTTGCCTTCACTCTGAATATCCAATTGGGGAAAACTCTCAGATGAAAATAAATTAAAAGGTTATATGGATTAATTGGAGTAACTTAATAATAATTGGTTGAATACATTACAAAAACATCATGTACATCTGAATCAGATCACATGGGCCCTTAATAAGAAGGTTATCCTATGTTAATATCTTTGAGGAGAACTGGTGTTGGCTATTCGGACCCCAATAGTACAAAGAAAGAATCATCCAAAAATACAACCCAAATGGGAAGGGCCCTATATTATATATAATGTATATCCCAATAGGGATTACTCACTAGACACAGTGGATGTAGAGTCTATCACACCCCCACCAATGCGAAATTTATCAAGAAATACTTTTCATAGCTATAATAAAGATCACATCGTCCTATTAGCAAGATGTTAAATTAAATAGTGTCTCATGTCCTTGAATTAAGACTTTAAACTGCATAATGTGTCATGTCCTAAACATGTGACACTAAACATTACAGAGCACATCATCACTACATGATTTTAAACTGAACAAGAAGCACCTTCCCAATGATCACTCACCATACATGAGATTGATCTGTGTAAAGGAAGGTTGAAATCCCCCCATCATGGTGTGAGAGTTAGCTCCACATATGGAATCTATTTATCAAATAACTTTGATTCAATTTATTTCTTCTATAACGTGATACATAGTCATTCCCAAACCTCTACTCTTGAGACCAACCACAATACTCATTTTCATTCATATTTTTGATCCTTATCCTTACCAGATGACATTAAACTATTTGGAAGATGTGCTTAACACATGATGAAAAACAGAATAGATCCATAGTGCTACATCCCTTTCACATCAGGTGACCAACAACCTCACCACAAAACATTAAACTATATTAATGATTCCTTTCTCATGAAATTAATATAAATGGGTTTTATAGAACTACATATTTATTGATTATAATTTTCAATGAGATACATAGGGACACATCCATCCTATATCTTCATCTAACCACCACATGATACAAAATTACAATGTACTAGAATTAATCTCACTTTCATGGTGAGAGGAAACATTTCCATTCTTTGTTTCTCACACTAATAAAATCTCACATGAACTTTGGAATTTTAGTAATGGATTCCCCACATAAACATATAATACGAGCTCACGATAGGCTTATCATGGTCTTGAATACAAGACCATAAATGGAATACCAGTATTCCTTTCCACATGACATTAAACATTATGGTTCATGTCCCTTTCACAAAATTAATTTTCAAATTTCTATAGACCTCACCCAAGAGGACCACAATTATTGTTTATTAGTCTCCCACCACACCTCTATTCAAGAACTACGTGTAAATTAATTCTTGACATCCCATGATAAGTAGTCACACCTAAATCTCCAAAACTGGGTCCAGTCATAATAAATAAACATAAAAATTACCCCTCCATGTGTATAGGTTAGAATCTCGTTGGAAGCTTCAATATAAGGAACTACATGATGGTTGATTCCTATTATTGATGGATGCATAGCGACGTCAATATATCCATATAAGGGTCTAGCTGTAATAACCCTATTCATATCAGGAAGAAAGCATCATTACCACATTACATTAAACTACTCAGATCCTTAAGAAAAATATCTCTATTTATTCCAGTCATCATAGGATAGTTAGTGATGTCAATATCTCCTATCATGGGACCAATTATGATAATCAACTGAAGCAATTCCCACCTATAGGTAAGGGTCAGACCTATATAGAGCGTTTACCATCCAATAAATACATGTGGCTTGCTTCCTAACATCATAGGATATATATTGACACTTGGATCCCCAATCCTGGTCTCACATACCACAACTGATACCCACATCCTTACCACATGATTATTAAACTTAAAGGAAAATGTCATGGTAGCGTGAAAAGAAAACAAAAAAAAACAAAAACATCCTTTTCAAATGACATTAAACTAAAAGTCAATTTTACTTACTACATGAGGTTAAACTTTATGGAATCATGTAAAACTATGATACACCATGAATAAATATGCATACCATCCTCCATTATTTTCCATAAATAATGAAAACATAGATCCTTACACTGATCATCCACAGTATAGGGTGATTGCACCCTATTTTAAGCACCTCAATCCATAATTCACACTTCATGTCTTGAGCACCTCACGTTGATGAAAAAATTTCATGGACTTTGGAAATAGATATATGGATTCAAGTGACCCTTTGTTTGATTATGAACGAATGTCTATGGATCATATGTATTCACCAATTTCCGTCAACCAAATGTGTCACTCTGCAAAAGATATTTCTGATACTCTTGAGTCTTGACATATCTGTAGAAGAATTCTTCACTACAGTGTGTTCTAGGCCATTATTGGTACGATAGTAAAATAAAAATACTCATGAACTATGATCTTTGACCAATGATTTACAATATTTTCAACCCCCACTTAGATAGATGATGGGGTACTCTTTACCCTGGGTATCCTAGTTAGGATATTTTGTATCACCCCCCATATTAGGTTCATGTGCATCATGACCTTAAACTACCTGCACTTTGGTGAATGTTGTAAAATAATAAAATATTTCATATAACGATCCAAATTGAATGACTGTAAACTTAAATCAACAAAGACATAAGACACTTTGGGTTTGCAACCTGCAATGGCTGGCCTGATCAAAAGTCTAGTCTTCACCCTCTTAAGTCTTCATCTCTAGAGTTTAGTAAAAAAATTAATATGCAGAAAAATAGGTAATAAATATCACAGGACCTAATCAATATCCTTATTAAAATCTATATATATTTTTTAGACCCAATGATTTAAGAAAAAGTTAATGTTATGATATTTATCTTCTCCTCCCAATAAGAATATGTTTTCTTGGTTATGGAACAACTTTTTTGGTAGCATGAATTATTCTCATATATTAGACTTTACACAAAGATCAATTCATGATTTGATCACCTCAGATCATTGTAAACCATAAATATCCCTTGGAAATGGATTCCCAGTTTCCAGAGACCCTTTTCTAGACTTTGTATGTATGCCTATGGATCCTACATATGCACCTATGGTTATCAAAAAAATTAATCACTCTACGTAAAGGTCTGTTCAACCCTTGTGAGCCCAAATATCACCATAGAAAAACTCATCACCATAGTGTGTTCTGGTCCATTACTAATATGATTATCCTATATAACCCTCCTAACCTAAGGACTTTGGACTCATATTTACAATCTCTATACTAAACTATATAAGCACGTTCAAAATCCTCGATGTTATGTCACTATGATTTATACCGTTTCTCAATGAGGGAATGAGATGCATAATTTTCGAACCCTTGATGGCCCACACTTAGTGACTAGAAAACACATAGTTGGAGAATTGAGCTTCACAATTAAGATTTGAGGTACTGTAGGGTGTTAAAACCATTGTGGATATCGTTCCTCCATAAAAAACCTCATCATATGGGCATCGGAGTCTTCAAAAATTTCTTATAGACCTTACAAAGGAGAATATATCTTCCTTACATGATCATTATATTAACACATTATGTCATTGACCAACCAATAAAAGTAATATCATCCTTGTAAGAAAGGATCTTCAACCCTTGTGATCCCTAGAATCCCCATGTCATAATGAAGAATCTCAGGGTGTTATGGATCTTCTTGGTATGTCTTCCCCATCCCATATTAACTAACTAAAGCTTTGGGGTTATGAAATATATCACCCATACATAAAAATTATGGGTGGACCATGATTCCCTAGTGTTTCCCAATCAACCAATACACCCCATAAATACTCCATGATGATTTTAAAATAGTGGAGACACCTCGGTTTCACAATTCTACTGATACATAAGGAATTTGACCTACCAACTAGAAACATCTCTACCCTGCAAGAAAGGACCTCTAATCCTCATGAGCCTCAAAAAAACCATGGAAGAACTCAATACACTAGTGTGTTCTCCATAATTCATAGAATGTATACACCATTTTCCATGATCATTGATCATGTCTTGGAAGTATTCCTTTAAACTACATGGAATCCTAAGGTTCAAGCTAAAAGACCCTAAATTGCATTGATAGAAGGACCCAGCTAAAAGACCATAACTATGACTATAGAAGGTCCAAGATAAAAGAACCTAAACTACATTGATATAATGTCTGACATAAAATAACATAAACTATAGTGATAGAGGGTCTAAGATAAAATAACCTAAACAAAAATGATATAAGGAAAGAGCTAATATACCATAAACTACAACAATAGAAGGTCCAACCTAAAATATACTAAACCACAAAAACAATAGTGATTTATCCTTTAAGAATAGATAATCATGTAAGGCCCACCATTTTCCCTTCATAAGGATCAATATTCTCTCTCCAATCCTATCAACCCTGGAAAAAGATAATGCACTCTACCTCTGGGACATGTATTCTACCCAATTATCATTCTAAAAATTAGGTAATATATAGAAAATTATTGTATATATATCAGCAAGAAATCTCAAGTTTGTTGAAATTGAAGGGAACTTCTCAAGAATAATATAATATGATTTAAATATTCATATCCATGCATTCGGGATTAATTGATATTATCAAAATAATGGGTATTATTTACAATTTATATAATGTCAAATTATTATATAGTTATACACATCATGAATTAATACAAAATTGAGTAGAAACATGAAAATTTTATACAACCCATTAATTAATAGCCTGAAATCAGAGGAATCTACACATTTCAGCATCTCTCAAAGAATATCATAACAAATAGAGTTCATATTGATGGTCAAACTACAATAAAATTTGATCAGTTGAGCTGGCCAAGTAAGATAGAGTTTTTTAGAAGAATAAATTTAATTTTGAAGTTATGCTCATCCCACCTCTTTTTATCCATCCCCGTGATGGAGATTCTAGACTAATGTAGCTAGTTCCTCAACTATTTTTTAATTATTTCACATATAGGATGGTGAAATTGAAATTTTAGACAATAGTAGATCTATGATTTTGATACATATATATATTTTCATGGTCCATGCATCTATATGGTCTTGAAAATTAAAAGTAAATTGGTGAATCTATTCCAGTGCCTCCAATGCTTCTTTTCATTATTTAGAAAGGGGAACTCATCTTTCTGATTATGAAATCCCCTCTCATTGGTTTCTAAATCCTTATATTATAGAATAATTAGTTACAAGATATTATACAATGGTTGTCGATTGAAAACATCTACCCCCAAGTCATCAAATAGCTGAAGATGGCATCCCCCTTAGGCATTAAATGTTTCTAATGAAGTATATGTAATCATGGTGCTAATCTATTGTTAGATCATCCAGAACTATGTCTATGATTATCCAAATAATTTGATGGGTTCAGAAAAATGAAGAATAGCTAACTGAGAAAGAAATAAAATAGTATAGTAGGCTCCATATATCCTAACCTCAATAGAATAATCACTCATTGCTTATTCTGAATGATTTATTTCCTTAATAGATTTAGTCCCACTATTAGGATGGTTATCTCCCCGACAAGGGTACATCCAAATAGTCTCACAAAATTCTAAATCAACTTCACCATTGTCATGGACAGATGGGTTGGGGAAGAAAATTGAATTTCCTAATGATGAACCAGTTTTCTTAGAACACCGCCTGTATAGTATGATACACAATCATAGAAATAATCATTAGTAAGATAGAAAAGAGTCTCAGTAGATGAAAGAATGATCTTAGCATCAGTTACTTCACACAACAACATCATCAAAATTGACGGATAAGACTAGGGTGTAACTCTCATTATACACTGCATGAATGGAGAGAGGAGACCATTTGGGTGTAGAATAGCTGATGAAAAAACTGATAAGGTGTATATGTCTCATAGATGATCAAGTTTTCCATCCAGGCTATAAGAACCATGTACTAAGGGGAGATATTATACGACATTATTTCGAGGGATATTTGACTCCATTATTAGTGATCGGCCCAGTCGATGTCTGATAATGGGTTCAATAAATGCTATTATATTGACTCAACACATCTATCACCTCATAAGAGCATATTTACATAGCCCCAACCACATATATGTTCAGAAACCTTGGACGAGATGAGGCATCAAGGATCCTGGTGGCATTGTAGTATTCGTAGAAATGAAAATTCTCCCCTATACAAACTATTAAAAATATAAAAGGGTCATTGATCCAATAGGGGATATTTCATTATTGATTGTGGCCTAATAATTGGTAAAGGTAGGCAATGTTCGACACTGCCAAAATACGACGTCATCCCTCTACTAGTTACACTACCATTACAAGTGTACTAACCCATATTCTTGAATGCGAGTTCCCGACAATGAAAATCCACTAGTTAAATAACATGTCCATGAATCCCACTAGCCTAAGGATTAGATATATCTCTAGATTCACTTGACATCCTGATGACTAATGATCCCCAACATCCAAAATAACCCAACACGATCCATCACAGTCATGGAAATTCTAGGAAGGGCATCAATAAGGGGTGTATATCAGTTGGACAACCCCCAATATGATAATGGGAAATGTTGATACAATATTTCAAAGAGATAATAAAGAACATAGTCAAATATTTTATTTTATTTTCCTTCAATGTGATGAGAATGTCCCTTGCTAAGGTCAAATTCTGCAAAGGTTCATCCAAAACATTTGTGGTAGGAAGCAACTCAAAGTACATATCTACGAGAGGGGGGGGGGGGTCCTTTCCCAGTTGTTCGATATCCCATAGGCAGATCCCAACCTCACTGTGGGATAGATGAAATGATTTAGTTATAGGACATCAGTGGCTAACTAGTTCATAAAGAATATATTCCTGAAGATAAAAGGTAAATTAGGAAATCTATACTTTTTCATAAATATGGATAATATATAACTGGTTAGAAATATCTAAGAAGATTTTACTAACCCATAATGGCCACACACATTCATTAGGAAAATTAATAATACTATAGAGATCCCATTTTTAGCTCCATCCACCACCTGAGTTGTTTAGATAAGATATTAATATAATCAAGTATCTCTAACCGATAGTGTGATGAGAAAACTCACAGTCATCCAGAACCAATAGAGAGTATTCCAATATAACAGACAACCCCTGGGATTTAGCTGGTACCATTTTGCCATCCATATCAATTTTCATCTCTATATAATCAATAGAATTCAGTACCTCTTATGATGACATATTGAATTCTGAAGGAGGAAACACAACATCATCCAACAAGCTGAATCCATATAGAGGAATATGGTGTGATAAAGTGTAGTTTTTAAGCTCAAAATGGAGAATCCATTTCTGAATGTCATTGTCAAAAATCACACGATATCTTGCTTTTTTCATTACATTTTCTAGAAATCATGGCCCTTTTATTAGCTGAAATATTGAAACTTTGATGAGAGTTGAAATCCAGCTGGACAATAGTAAGTGGCATATATCAGACAGAAAAAACTAAATTTTTTAAAAGGAATGACATAAAATTGTGTTATCTTCATGCACATTTTATAAACTAGAAGGGTATTCCTGATAACATAAAGGAATCATGAATCTTCCATTCGGCCTGAGGTGAGTGTTTTGGGATATGAAAAAATGGTTCAATGAGAATAATCACACATCTCTTATTATAAGAAGATTTTCACGTCAGGTTCACCATTGTTGTTTCAAATCGATTCACGTCATCATACATTAAAGAAGGATTGGATTAACCCTGAGCGGTCTGGGTAGTTTATCCCTTTTTTATTTTGAAAAGGGTTCCATAGTCAAATTCTCCCAGTGGAAAATTTCATGAGGTCACGTACATGTGAAATCAGTCCTCTAAGAATATAACTTCCTCATATGGTCTCGAATGGGTTTATTCATGGATCTATAAACACCCAACGGACCTCGTATCCATGATTCATGGTCTTGATTTATAAAGGTAGGCACTTGTTGGATGATTATTTGGCCAACGACAATTAAGGACACCATTGGTCAAGAGGATGGTATGTTGGACTAATCTCACCCCTTTGGGGGGATTACTGCATATTCTAAGACTCTATTATAGATTTAAGTCATGTTCATATGATCTTCATTCCTTTGTTCATTCCCGAAGAGTGTTTCCACGGGCTACCCCTAGTTTGCAGAATCATCAAAGGCATACATGGATTTCATACTATGGAGGAAATGTGGACTTAATCCATGAAATAAACTGCTCTAGAGTTTATTGTCATCCATGGGGGTGGAAAGTTGTTTGATTTTTTCATTTGACACATAATATTGGATACCTACGTATCCTCAAGAGAGAAATCAGATCCCACATAGTTCGGGAAACCTAGGGATTATGAATGGGAACCTCCCTTTTGAGGGGTCAGGGTTGGGTGGACCCTTTTGGGACGCACCCATTGGAGATCATGCCTTCAAGAAGGCATTCTAAATATCCTGTTTTGGCTCGGAATCAGATTTATCATAGTTTAGAAATGGTCTGGGACTTCATTGTGAGAGTTTCGCATTAGACAGGTCATGATTAGGTGAATCCTTTTTGAAGCGCACCCTTTTGATTTCAGGCCTTTATGTAGGTGTCCAACATATCCTCATTTGTCCAGGAATCAGAGTTCTCATAGTTTAGACTTGGTTTTGGTTGTGTGGAAATTAATATCATCACATGTCTCAAATTCCACATGATCCATGCTCGGTGTGAGAAACACAAGGGTGTGAGAGATCCAACCAACCACACACCTTATCTCCTACTGATGAGAGATGGAAGGCCTACAACACAATAAGACGACCCGACTGGGGGAGTAGTCATAGAGCAACGAACCCTTCAATGTGTGATGAAATTGGGGGTCATGCGGCTGGTCCTTCAAAATATTGGGGACTTACCTCAGGGGGAGTTCCACAAAATACATTCTGGGAAAGGCTAGGAAATTCAACTCTCATTAAAAGGAGGAGTGAACATGATTATGGTGACTGGTCATCATTCCTCAATGAATGGAAAAGAAATTGATCACCTGTAATCTCTAAAATGGGGAGGTTCATGTTAGCATCCTAAGGTTGGAATTTGGGTTACCATGAGAATGTAGACATATAGACATACCTGGATTCTAAACCATTGTAGGGAGAGCCTTTGTGACTCTGATTACCATAGGAATGTAGACTTGAAGGAGTGTGCTGATGCTCCTGATGATCTGACCATACGGGTCTGGTTGCTTTGGAGGAGGATTTATCTTGATTCTAGGAAACTAGTTCATGGAAGGATATGAAGGACTTGATAGTAATGGAGGGGAGAAATTGGAGTTGGAGGGAAGAATACCTGAAGAATCCCCATTCTATGTACTATTTTCTTTTACGGGATGGTGATAGCTCTAAAAACCATAGTGGTATATAGGTAGACGGTTCGTCTGTATACCGAATCACTACGTGGGCTTGGGCATGGTGCACCGTACACCACAGTGGTATGTTGTCCTAAATGTGGTACACAACTCCACTTAGGGTTTCATACATGTACTGATGCAGTACGCTGTGCCAGGTCAAATCCGCATAGTGAAACACTATGGGGAATGCCATATCGAAGGAGGGTCGTGGGGACTATCATTCGCAAGTAGTTAATCTGTGAAGAATATTTGGTTCTAGATTTCACAAACTAGGTTAGTGGTTCACTCATTATTATTGTGTTCCTTCATTTTAGGGTTTATGTCTAGTTATACCTATGGAAAATGTGGTCTGAAATTTGGGCTTCATTGATGTTTCGAGAATGAATCTAGAATAATCTCTGAATTGTTTCTTCCAACCTCTAGGGTCTCCTCTGTGTTTTCTTCATCCATACATTATGAATTACTTATGTTCTAATTTTATATAGAATTTTCACAATCATATCTATTTGAATATTACTCAATTTGTAGAATTCTATGAAGAGATATCTTAATCCACATAATACTCAGTCAACTGTGGTTTGCGGATGCCATGGTTCACAAGTCATGGTTTTTAGAACCTTACCAATTTGATTCATCCACGAACTTTTGAGATTGTGAGAAAATATGAAAATTTCATTCATGTTCTTGATTCATCCATCAATGTGGTTCGCTGGTGCATAGGTTCACTGGCCATCTCTCCATGGGCAAACAACTCACTATTCATTCTGCCTACTGGTGGTTTGCGGTTCATGCGCTCTATGAACCCTTCCAGTGATTGTACACGGGTCACATAAAACTCCATTAGAAATTTAATTCCTTCAATTTTATTCCATTTTTTTCAACTCAATTTTAGTCCATTTTTATTACTAGACTTGTAGGTTTGCTTCCTTCCTTCTAAAAAGTGATTATGGGAGTATTGTCTGCCCTTGAAAAAGTTTCCATGACCCTACAAATTCCCCAATCAGAATGGTGTCCATTCAGAATTAAAAGAAGTCTATTTTGATGTAGAAGTTGTCATGAACTAAACTTTTTCACTACAGAACAGATAGGTCATGTAACAGGGGACCACATTCATATATAGGGTCCCTATTTTATCTATCTTTTACAATTTCTTGCGGTGAAATGTGATCTTGAATCTCCCTCATCTTTCTCTAGATTTACATACCATCTCTTTTGTGAAATCCATATTCTAGAACCGCTTTGTACGTGCCATGAACTAAACTTTTCACCATTGCTTCTACCCGCAAACTGAATTTGGGGTTCTGAAAATTGTATTTTGTAATTTTAAAACTAAAATTCGGACCTCTGTGTAGGAGAACGCAGCACGATTTTTGTATCCCGAACACCAAACATGAATCGGTGAACTAAAATTTAAGATTTAATAATCTGAATATAAAATTTTAAAAAGAAACTTCTAATATGGACTTGGAGAGGCCTTGGTTCATGATAAATGACTTCTTCACACCCTTATTTTTACTGGAAAATGCTCCATGGGCTAGCACCCCACTGGAAATTCTCATACCTTGTTTGTCTGTAGTATAATATTTCTGCATACCGCATCAGAATACAGGGAACATCATTGTGTATCATTTAGCATACAGGGATTTATTTTGCATATCATGCATCATGTTGGATATGGATACCACATTTCATTTTTAGGATCAGTATGCGGAGCCCCATATAGACACTCTTTTAATTCCTTTATCCATTTTGTGGCTTTTTTCCCAACAATTTTTATTTGGACTAACATTTTGTATGATTTTGAAAATTTCTATGCAGGATGTAATGGATCTTTCATAGTCTTCCATTGACATCGTTTCTCATTCTGAGGCTAATTCTACTTCCCCTCATTCTTCTACTGATGAAAGATCAATAGATGTGGAGGATTTGGCTAATGAAAAAATTATTGTTGTTCCATTCCACAAATATTCGGAAATTTTTCTTACAACATGTCATAGGTAATACCCAACCTCTGAAAAGATTCATTTTTATAGTTTTGGTATTTTTTTGATATTGTGACCCCAGTTCAAAATCTAACTGATTAGCCTGCTGGTTGGATAATTAACAACTCTATCCTAAAGGCCTTGATTTCTTTCAAGGGGAGGTACCTTCAGAGAGATATTGCCTATGGGTCCTTGATGAGTTACACAAATTTAACTTTAGAGGAGTTACAACATAATCCAGAAAATATGTCCCACTATTACCCAAGCATTGAATGGATAAATACAGTGAACGAGCAGCATCTCTAGTTATCCAGGTGGGATCTTCACTCTGGAGGCTCATTTGGCTTAGATTGGGGGTTTCATTTTTGGGTTCTCCAGATTTGTGAATAATTTAGAACTGAGCTATAGAACTTGGGACTATATGAGTCTCACTATCCTACTTCCCATATTTCACATCTTTGGAGTTGGTGGAGCCCAGACACCAATACCTTCCATCTTACCCATAAGGAGGTCAAAATCAGTCATTGGGGAATCCAGTTAATCTCGGGAGTCCTTATTGTTGGAGATATGTAGGATTAATTTCTACCTCCCTCTTCTATTAGCAATGAAGAGGAAATAACCCCTCCTTTATCTAAGAAACTCATTGTTTAGGATAATCCACTTTTTAAGTAAATCGATCCTTATCTGGAGTCGGAAATTCATTTTAATGAGCAGTTTGGTGCCATTGTTACGAATATTGGTCTAGATCCTGATCTGTGGAGACCGGAGCATGTCCTACCAAAACAAACCAAAGGAGATCATGTACCTATTGTCCCACCCTTGAATAGGTGATGTTTCATGAGTGGGGATGAGGGATCATTGCTGATGTTAATCGATTATTTCGACTAGCAGCCTTCTTGGACATGTTTTTGATTGGAGGGATCTTACCAATAATGGATTATGGTGGTGTGAGAGCATCAAATTGCATCATGGATGCTCATCTGGCCACTGGTAGATATATAAATGTAGATATCCCAGTGTTGGACATGATTTATCACATACTGGGTCGGAGTAGCGAGGGGGCCCTGCTTACTAGATAACTGGGCCCTTCCAAATTGTTTGGGTTTGGATAGTATCCCTCATAATAAGTTATAAATTTATCAATTCTTTACCAATTATATATTCCACCATCTGACCATATCTTTAGTGTACCTTCAAGGTTTTACCATTACCTTAGGATTCACAGGATAAACGAGAGGAAAAAATCAAAAAGAATAAGAAAGACTTAATGTCTCGTCTCAATGTCTAAGAAAATTTCTTTTATCACCCTTATGATTCCCCTACTAGTACTATTATGAATAATGCATCGGGAGACTTTTTCAACTGAGGTTACTTCATTTATTTGAGAGATAGAATCCTGGTTTCTAGTTACGTAGGGTAGATTATTTGCGATGGATATGAACCATGTAGATTTAGTCGTCAATTTAACTGTGTGTAGAAGATTTTTCCCATCACTATCGATAGTGCCCATAAAGGGAAGCACTTGATGAGATCCCGTCAACTATGGATGATGTTCACCCGATAGGACTCCCAGTTCTAGGATAGACATCTAGATTATAAAGATTCTATACCCTTACTTACCAAATTCTATGTTGAGGCATGGGTTAAATCATATCTTGATGTCCAATTAGCTAATCTGGATCTTAAAATGACAATTTCTATGTCATCTGGGGAAAAAGGGATGGAGAAGCCAAAGGGAGTTGTTGGACACTCTTGTCTAGGAAAAGCCCCCTGGAAGCCTCTGTCCCCCTAGAGGAAAATTATGTAAGACGGGGTTGTGAACTCATGGGCTGTTGAATGAGATGTTGAAGCTATTGTCGGGAGTCCACCATCAATTTCCCCCATGGATTATTTCCCATTGGCCTGGAAGAAATGTGACCTTTTGAAAGGCCATCCATCAACTCATGAGTGGTACCCTGGTGTTTTATGGTATCTCTTTCTAACTAATGAGGTTTCTATTACTAGAATTGCCTATATGTCAGAACCCACTGACATTTCTTTTTATGAGGATCCTGAGAAGGTGTGTCGTTACCTTGGGGACCTAAAGACCTGGATCCGTTCATAAAGTGGATGTTAAAAATATTCACATTGGTTACTCTGTATTCTTGGACAATATAATGATGATGCGGATGATGACGTCATTGCCTCACCTATTGCAGCTACCGCAGAAAAAGATTCTTACTTTCTCAAAAAACCTTGTAAGCGTTCATATTCTCAAGTTTTTGAGTTTTCCGGTAAACCCAGGAAACATTTATAGTTTTTGAAACCCACTCCTCTTCCCTGCACCAGCCTATGAGCACTAGCCATCATAGTTAGGGCTGAATTTCCGAATGCATGGAGGTTCCAGGATGAACTAGGGGTGAACGCTTCTAATAAAGATATTTAGGGGTTTCTTCCAGGAGGATTTTTTTAACTTCTAGGTTTTGGGGGAGCCATTGATCCAACTGGTATTTCAGATGAAGAAGAGCATGATGAGGTGTCTTTCTACTTGAATGAAATGGACAAGTGTCTATACGCCCATACATACATGCATTGCTTGTCAGACCACATGACATTGATGGAAATACTCCCATATTTGATGGGATAGGTTGTTTTATCTTAAAACTCTAAACTCAAATTATTTTTTTATGACATTATAATGTTTACACCTCTCATTTTTATTTTATAGGGGCCTACACAGTCCCTAGAAATGGTTCTTTCCTAAATTTATTCCTGTAAGGACCTAACCCCAGTTGCCCGGAGTCGGTGCTTTATTTGATTATGAGGCAATATATATAAGGAATACGAATCCTGAAGGACCAAGTAGTTTAGTATTATTGGAAACAAGATACATACATAAGTTCAACTTTACATATGGAAAGGAAAAAACAACACTACTTTATTCCACTAGAAACATCACGTATCTTAGATTATGCTTGCAAGTAATTCATAAATTACTTATTAATGACCTGAGAAAATGAAACATAAGAAAGGGGTGAGCTTAAATGCTCCGTAAGTGTAATAAATGCAGTGGAAGATAATATAAAAATTAGACATGGTGAATAATTGAATACACATGACTTTAATAATAAACATGAAACACATTATAGCAGGAATATGAGCTGGGTAAATAATGCCCTAATAAAACATAGTCATGGATATTATACTAGTCGAATAACCACATGAAAATTCAATTAATAGCTTCATAATGAGGGAAGTTCACATGCCGGACATCATAACCATATCGTCCAAGCCTTGTGCTAGGACCATAAAATAATCATTTTGTCAAGGGCTCGTGCCATGACCATCGTTTGTCTCATGAGACCTACTGATGCACCAAGGGGATATAGTGGGCCCCACCCATCACATAATAAGGCAAATGCATTCCTCATATGAGTGGGTATAAACATAAACAACAAATAAATTCATATTTATACTATCATAAAAAATGTAAATATCATTCCCAAATCATTAAACATTAAACACTAACCATTCGGAATAATATGGTGAATGGTTTTAGGATAGATCATCCACAATAGAGTTAGTCATACACCACAAAATAAAATATTTTATATTACTTCATAAATGATTAAACCCAATTATACCATTGAATCAACAAGAGTGTTGAATTAGATGAAAACACCGTTATAAAAATCATTAAGCAATTCTGGAGATAAATAATCTTTTATTTTGAAAAGAAGAGTTATTTTGGAAAAATATTTGTATAAAACCTGAAGTTAAGTAAGATAGTATTTTTATAATGAAATGAGTGATTCTATAAAGATAATGGTTTATAAAAATAGATTATAGAGTGCCCTTGAATAATAGGTAAGAATTTGAGAAATTCCCTTGAATCTTTCTTGAATTTTCGAAACAATTTTAAAAGTTCCTTTTAAAACATTTAACTATCCATAAAATAAGGAAGTATTATGATTTGTAAACATATATATGATACAAAAACAGAACATATTATGAGTATATAATAATACATAATAATTAAATTGAGGTAATTAGACAATGAAAGTATCCCGAATGAAAGTGGAAATTCGGGTGGAAAAACCCTTACCATAACTCCGAATGTGTTCCTATCTTGAACTTAAGCTACTAGAATATGAAATTATACTTGTTAATAACTTATTCCAGAAACTATTAGACATGTATTTAGTTTACCATAATTCTAGTTAGTTCATTTAAGTCTTTTTTTATAAGTTATTGTATTGAATTTCTCATTTTGGAGTGTTCGTTTCCTTTATTTTCATATTCCGTTCACTTGCTTTTAAGTAATGAAGTGGAATGTATGTAAATCTCCAGAATTGAAATTAAATATTATTTATGAACATAAATAATTCTTAAGGTTCATTTCTATCATTTTGTTACATGGAATGAAGATGAATCATTAGATGACCACCACTTCAATTATTCAGCAGTATTTTGAATATTATGAACTAGTTCTGTCATATAACTTAATTATAAGTACATATTATGGTTCTTGAATATTTATTAGGTTATACAACATATATTATAGTCTATTTCAACCATTAATATTATTTCATAACCAGTAATGATGAAGAAATTGAAGAACAAAACTTCATCGTCCATGAAGGTTATAAATCGGAACCTCATGGATGTCGATTTCGTTTATAAAATAAAAGGGAGGGAGTAAGAATATTTATGATGGTTCTTCCATTAACATGATATAAATCCAGTATATAGATTTTAATAGATTTATCATGATCATTTGGATAGAGCATGTGGGTAGAGGATAACAAAATAAGATAAATTGAAATGAAACCAAATGGAAAAGAAGTGTACTTTACCTCTTGAAATAACCTCATTGGGAAACTCTTTAAGGGAAGGGGTTTTGGTCTTTTGGAAAGACCAAAAGCTTCTGGGACATGGTAAGAGACAAGGGAAGGGTAATTGGGCAGAACATTGAGGAAATTCAAGTCTTACAGGAGTGGAGAAAAGAGGGAGTGGTGAGGGGTTTTTATATTGGAGGAGTGGAGTACATTTTGAATATTTAATTCATTATTTTATTATTTCCCTCAAGACAACCAATAGTATTTTTTCATATGACCATAAATAGTAATAATTGCATGTGATTTCTATCCAAGTGGCATTACATCATAGATGATGTCATAATTAGTGTATTTTACTGATAATTTGTATGTACGGTATTTTATCGTATTTCACTATTCATCAAAAATTATAGAATTTCAGAAAAATCCCAAAAATTCACCCCTACAATTTTTCAACGTGTAGAATTAAAAATTGAAATAAAATTGTCAAAAAATATTTTCTAAATATTATTAATTTTAATTTTAAATAAGTTCATTGTTAATTCGAAAAATAACAATCTTGAAGTGCGATTAGTTTTATCTGACATTGAAAAATTAATTAAGGTCTTATTATCATATTGCCTTAAGAAAATAAAATAATAATATTATTTACTATTCAAGGGGAATATTACTATTCATATTACTATTCATAAGGGTGTGTTACTACTCACCAAGAATCAAGTTTGTTCTATCAGAGTCCAAATGACTTATTGAACACAACTCTAGTTGACCATTTTTTGAAATTCAAAACATAGAAGAGGAAAATTTGTGTGTATAAAATTGCATTCTATATTTATTTTCAAAACCTTGGGGTGTTACAATTCCCCTAGAGGCACTGCAGTAGGGGAGTTTCCCCTATAGAGGGTAGGCGTATTGTGGAAGGATCACCTGGAGATGGAGAACACATAGAAGAAGTCATCATAGACCCCTCCAGGTCATTTCCACCTTCATCTCCTCTGGGTGCTCTTATTAAGTATCCATCTTTATGAAAATCATTAAGTGCAGGCAGGCCTCCCAACTATTAAAACACATTAGGAGGGGAATCAAAAATAATCATCTATTCACCTGTCTATTAAACTGAGTATGCTTATCTTGTTGACTCACTCATGTGTGTGTTCATTTTGACATAGGGTCTATCAGTAAACAAATGGTGGCTTCTCATGAATCTACAACCCTCATCCATTTTATAGATAAGGAAGGGTCACTAGCCTTTGCGGTTGACCAAAGTAGGGGATTAGGGACAACTGAAGAGACCAGGGGTACTGCCAACTCTTCAGGTGTGCCTGCTCCCGTTGATACAATCTCTTCCCCAATAGTGGAAGAACTTCTTGTACTTGAGGGATCATTTGACCATTTTGACTTGGAACTCATGGAGAATGATAAGATGGCCTTTATGGTAGGGGTTGAATCTAGTGGATATCCCTAAGCCCTACTAGATTTTCGAGGGTCTTTAAATCTTGAGGAGAAAATTAATCTTGATCAAATGGATTTTATCCTGGTGGATGTAGTCCCTTCAGATATTGATACTCCACCTACTCATGCTGACTCTACATATGTCACAATCACTAGGGAGGTTGATGTCCCAGCCATGGAAAATTTTCTACAGCCTGTTATACCCTTCTTTCTAATTCTGAGAGAAGTTGTGTTTTCTTCCCCCAGGATCTCAAGACCAGTGCCCTTCTTTGTGCTGACTATCCCTTCAAGCCTTATATCAATAAGAAACCTTTTGTGGGATGCCTTGGGGGATACTATTTTGGATGAGTACGACCCTAGGTCCTTAGTGTTCCCAAGTGGCTACGCAGTGCAACTAATGATTGAATATGTGGTGTCACTTGTTATAGGTAGAAATATTGCGGCGGGTGTGGGAGGTAATGAAGTTGTCTCCTCCTTATTTCCAAAATTGCAACCACGATCCATATAATTACTTGTGGATTCCCCTACTCCATCCACCGTTACAACTACCAGAGGCAACGATGTTGCGAGGTCGAGTGGCATTATAGCCACTAGATTTAGTCCCGATCTTATGATATTCATTCCAAACTATATTTCATCATTAGAGAGTGATCTAAGACTGATTGACAAGGCTTATTTGATCTACATCCTATCTGTCAAAAGGCATGGAGGAACATTTGAAGATTAATTTCTCAGACCCCATTAGCCGAGATGCCAGTAGAAGTTTACGAAATTAGAACACCAAATTTTTTCCAGGATTTTGGTGGATTTCACTATCATGGTATTCTTGATATAGTGAGGTAGGTGGTCACATCTTAGGAAGAAACTGGTATGCTTGAGTGTAAACTTTCCATGGAAGAGTCGACAACTCATCTTGCTGCTACACAGAAAATTATCATTAAAAAATCATCCAATCATGTTGGATCAGTTTTGAGGTTGAAAAAAGAACTCATGAAGTATGAGCCCTTGGTAGAACAACTCGACCAAGAATTGGAGCAACATAGCCAAAAAAAAGGAGTGTCTTAAATAAGATTGGGCCCGGGCTACAATCACCGTTGAGGAGGGGCTATGAAAAATGAAAGGAGGATAAAGGACTAGACTAAAAGCAATGAGGGATGATAAGAAATAGTGGGAAAGTGTAGAGGACGATACTATGAATTTATTAAAACTTCTCCAAGCCATTGAAGAGTAACATCAGTTATTGATGCAATTTTGCGACACTATCAAACATATCCTATAACGATCATGTCCCACTCGCAAGGAGAGGCTCCAGGTAGTGGATTCCTAGAAAATTTTGTTATGAAATGGGATAGAAATTTTTTTCCATACAATGCTTCTTATTTTACCTTTCATGTCATTTCAACTAATGAAAATAAATCCTATAAATATCACTTCGATCAGGTGTTAATATTAAACTGTGATTTGTAACCAGTAATGTGAAATAATCGAATTGGGCTCTATTTTTTTCTGAGATGTGGGACTCAACGAGTGTATTTTGACTATTGCTGAGGTTTTATTGAAAATATAATGATATTTTCTATATTTTCCACTATAACCACAATTTGTTTCCTAAGACTACTTGATACGGGCTTAAGAAGTACATCTTCACTTTTTCTTAGGCTTCCCTTTGTGGGTTTTCAACCTAACAATCATTACATATATTTTGATAGCTCGATATATATATATATATATATATATATATATATATATTTCAAAACCATAAATGGTTTCAGTTTAATTTACTGGTACTCTACATTTATCCAGAGGTTCACTTTGCGATTTTTCACACTAGTGAGTATGACATCTTTTTCACTAGAAGTTGACAGTCCTTCTAATAAAACTTATTACTGATGTTTTAGGTCAAACATATTTAACCAAAATTAATGGAAAATAGGCCCTAATTTACAATTCATCATCTGTAAATGTCCTAATATCTTTAATACATGATTGGGGGATTTTTTTAATCCTAAATATTTGTGTTTTGGACATGCATGAGGCTCGAGAGCCATTTTAGGCATATGGAGGTTGGTAGGGACTCTATTGGGGATGAACATGATGTTTATTGATTGTTGATTTTAGGCAACATTTGTAGATATACTGGGGCATGATGTGCCTCCACAAACAATAGTGTTTTCAAGACACTAGCCTTCCATTTTTGATGGCCTTGGAGGATTTACAACACTTCTAATTTGTTTTGATGTTGGGAGCCATAGTGGGTGGCCTGTCTGAGTGGTGATGTATGCAAGTAATAGGGACATTCGTATCGGCATTGAGTGGGAAACTATTCCCACACGATTCATACTTGCGTAAGGGAGATCCGGTGAATGGTTAGTTCAATTAAAAATATTTTTCATGCTTAGTAATTTGAAAAGGGGAGGATATGTAAGACATTTTCCAAAGTGGTTTTCCAAATACAGAGGTGAGACGGGATATGAATGTCATATGAGAATACATAAATTGGAAAGGACTCCCCAGAGGACAAGTTTTCCTTTGATTGACGATCATCTTGTAGTCATCATATGCAGAGCCACCAAGGCATGATGCACATAGTCAAAGGTGTAACTCACACTACCTTCCTGTTTTCATCTTCGTTGATGGTGTAGTTCAAGAATGTGGTGCCACCTCCCCTCCTTGACCCACTTCGGCCGGGGAGGGGAGCTTCTTCTTAATGCTCGCTTCCTCCCCGCTCTCGCTCTTTTTCCTGTTTTACAGAACTATCCCCCCTCCCTCTGTTCCCTTTAATATAAATAATCCCTAAGGTCTAATATCTCTCAAATGGAGTTATCTCAGTTCTGATTCCCCCTTGGAGTTCATAGAAGCTTCAACTATTCTGGATATCACCGTAGTGACCCGATTCGGAAGGAATCACACCTCTGTTGATGTGTTCGACCTATTCATCTTTTCATCCTGGAATTTGTATGATTGAGCGATCGTCGGTCTGTTAGATGCGAGACACATTCATGTACGCTTCTCAAATAAACATGACCTTGTTGCTGTGTGGGCCTTTGCTCCACGCTCTATGGTAGGAGTTTGGTTCTCCCTATTCCGGTAGAGCTTTGATTTTCACCTGAGGCACGACCCTTCGACCACAACACTCTAGACTACCCAACCTGGACATCCTTTTCCGTTCCAGAACCCAGAGATCTTCTGGTTGATAGGTAATTTTCTTGGCAGTTATTTAGGTTCTGACTCCCACACCAGTGTGATTTTCCATCCCGTTGTGCTGAGGATCTGTGTTGAAGCTGATATATCAAAAGGCCCTCTGAAACTTATCACCATTGAGATCAAGGGAGATATATACTAGAACCAGATGGTATGTTATGATTCATTTATATCCTTCTATTATGGTTGTCTTTGTTTAAGCCATGAGGATTTCAAATGTCAACATAGCTTTCATGGTTATTCCCAGACCGATCCTCCTCTTCATATGGAGTTTGGAACGGTCCTAGTTTTCAATGCTATAGTTGTTCATAAATTGGAAAAGGGAGAAGATTATGTTGGTCTATGTTTCAGAGTGGATGCAAGTGATACTATTATGGTGGATAAATAGGGGAAAACTGAGCTGTCACCTTATTTTCTGGGCAAGGCTACTGGGTCAACAGAAAGTCCACCGGTGGATGAGGTGTTTAGTCATTTGAAACATGACCTGGGTATCTTCAATTAATTGAAGGAACAAGATGATAAGGAGGCACAACCAACGGGGTAGCCTGTTGTTTTCAGTCTTGTCCCAGTAAGTGTGCCATCAAGAGAAAAGGGAAAGGCCTTAATCACCCGAGGACCTCTAGCTATGATTCCATTGGGGTTGACACTAGTGGGAAGGCTGAGATATCGGGAAAAAACCTGCACAAGGAGTCAGCTACAGTATCATGGATTGGAAAAGTAAGGATAAATGAGGTGAATTTCTTGGGTCCCTTAGACCCCAACACCCTCTCTCCACAACCTCCAGTCCATGTGAACGCTCTGAGTGTAGGAAATAAGAATGACTTTGATTTTATGGTAGGATTGGTGATGTCTTTGTGTAGGAAGAGCCCCCACAAAGAAGACCTAGTTGTGGTGCTGGGTAACCGCTTTGATGGTTTGGATGTCCAAGACCCAAAACTTGATTCAAACGAGGATGATTCAGGTGTCGACAGTTACAACCAATTCTTAGTGGATAGATTGGAAAGAATTCAAGGGAATGGTCTTCATAGTCCTAGAATAAAGAAATGACATAAAGGAAATAGAGACTCTCAAAAGTGCATTGTGGTCAAGGGAAAAAATCAAATGGATGGAAATAAAATTCCCACTTTCCTAAGGAGATGGAAACTAGGTCAGCTACGAAGGGTGGAAACAAAGAATGAAAAGCCTTACAGAAAGGGGAAAGTGGATAACAAAGTATAAAATCAAGATAAGTTGATGAAGAAGAAGAATGAGAGTTCTTGAAACTCATCCTCCATTCCAAGGAAGAAATTCTTGAAAAATCTGTTCAGGTCAATGCTTCAAAAGAGGATATCGATATAATATATGAAAGAAGGTTGCAAGTTGACTCTAAGGAGTAGAAAGAGGCTTGGTTAGACAAAAAAGACGGTATCCTAGATCGAGGATTCAACCACTACACAATCATCTTGGAGTAATTCATTCATTCAATGGATAGAATGGATACCCACATTTAAGATCTTATCAACAAGGATCTAGACATCCAGGTTAGTACTCTTCCCTTGGAATTATATAGAGTGTCTGATTCTAATAATCTTATTCATGTGTTTAATCAATTTGTGAGTTCTTTCAGTACGTAGTGGTATCAATGTTTTGTGAACTGTGGTTTCCCACTTCTCCTTAAAGTGGATTAATAAAAATTTATATTTGGTGGGGGGAAACAAAGGTGTATTCCAAACACTTGACTTCCATATCCATTGGCTATAAAGGATTATAGAGATTGGGACCATTTTGAACATGGAATATGACCTTTAACTAGGGGTTCACCTGAGCATGAAAAGGTTCGTTTCTTTGAAATTCTATTGGGAAAGTCAAAAATATGTGGGGAATTTTTTTTTCTTATATGAAGATCATATTCATGAATATGGATGGGGTATCTTTATTTTAGAGAAGCCTCAAGAGAGACCATAGGTGAATCAGTCATGCCTGTTCAGATATATCTAGGGTGTGGGTAGGAAGAAGAATGTAAACAATGACTTTGAGGGCCCTTGAATCAAGAGGTTTGTCATGAGGCTTAAAACACAATGGGTATACTTAGATAGGAGAGGACTCTACTGGGTATGAATATCCCTTCAATTGATGGCTATTTTGTAGGTGACATATGCAGAGTCAATGGGACATGATGTGGATAGTCAAACAATGGTGTCCACACAACACTGGCCTTCCATCTCTGATAGACATGGATGATTATGGGGATTCTGGATTACTCATAGCCTAGTGATTGACATATGGAATTAGTGTATCTATATACATTAGATATATTAAGGTTGTGATTCACTCATGTATTCAGGTACCCCTTATGTAGATCTTACTCATACATATGGTGATGCATTCATCCCATCTTTGGGGTACCCTATATTTTAAAGTCGTATGTCCAGGATGTGGGGTTTTTAAGGGGAAGGGAAATGTGACATGCCTTTTAAGGTCATGATGCAAGGACCAAATTCCTGAAATAATTTTCCATTTTATCATGGATGATCTCTCACTGAGATCCCTAAGCTCATGTGAGCAAGGCTTGATGTGAGAAATAAGGGATTACGAGGATTCTGGATCACTACATAGGAATAGAAAAATTAACAACAAGGATCACTTTAGGAATAAACAAATGCAATTCCATTTAACTTCATACAACACAAAAATTATGTTGTTCTATTTAGAGTCATGCATCGAGGACATTATACTATATAGTTTAGAGACATGCAATGTGTAAATTATGCAGTGCAGTTTATAGTCTTGTAGTGAAGACATTATGTTGTGAAGTTTAGTGTCATGTAGTGAGGGAATTATGTTGTGTAGTTTAGAGTCATGCACTGTGGACATCATGTTGTTCATTTTAGAGTCATGCATCAAGGACATTATGTTGTGAAGTTTAGAGTCATGCAATGAGGATATTATGTTGTTTAGTTTAGATTTAGGCAGTAAGGACATTATGTTATGTAGTTTAGTTTCATGCAGTGTGAACATTATACTATTCTATTTAGAGTCATGCAACATGGACATTATGTTTTCATAATGGCCATAAAATAGCTTTGAGTTAATCATAGTCGGGATATTATGGAATTCCATAAACATGAGTGATTATAGGAGTAAACCATATTCCTTGGGAGGGGGACTTGGATAAAGAGTAATGACATAGGGCGGGAACTCCATTGGGCATAATAAGTTTGAAGAGGACTCTCTAGAAGATGAATTTACCTTTTATTGACGGTGGTCTTGTAGGCATCATATGTAGAGCCATCAAGGCATGATGTGCATAGTTAAACAAATTGGTCTACAGGACACTGTCCTTCCATACCCAATTTCAATGAATGTTTATGGGGATCCAAACCATCTCGGTGTATGGAGTTTGACAAATAAAAACGATGTGTGTAGGAATATAAGAAATACCGAGACCGCAATTATATGGGACCTAATGGATCTTCCACGTATATATGACTCATATATACAGGTAAATATGATATTTTGAATCCTTTTGAGTGGGGATAGAGAATATCACAGTTTATTATCATGTGGTTAGGACCTTTCATAGAATACCTGTACAATTATGACCTTTGAATAGAGGAAGGGGTATTTTTTAAATTGTGGTTAGGCCAGGATGCCAGATCTGAGCATCCTTATGTATCCTACAAGGGTGGGAATCAAGCCAAGCTTAGTTATGAACATTCCCTAAAAAGGTTCTATCCATGTGTAGGTACATGAGAGGGAATTTTTCGTAATGGTGGATGGTCCAAGATTAAAAATCTAGGCATCACTATGTATCTCAAATGGAAATGAATCAAGCTGTACATAGTTTTGAATGTTCCATTTACCGATCTGACTCAAACATTGGATTAGGGTCATTTTCTTTTCATCCTCTATGGATTTCGGGTCTACCATATTTTCCTATAGCATTATTATGTATGTTAATCCTTACCACTAATCCTAAGATCACATGTGTTATACTCAATGATAGAAACATGGAGTGATAAGGGTTTCCCTCGTAAATGTGGGGAGATAGAGGATATGATAGAAGAATTTCTTCATGGAGGGGGGCTAGCCCAAAATCTAGGATCAAGGTGCCACTACATATCCCAATAATGAATGGGAATTAAGTTATACATAGTTCTCTTAGAGATCCTACAGTTTATCTTCAGTCGATTAGGATGATTTATGTAATGTGTTTTAACATCATGCAGCTTGGATGATATGCTATGAAATTTTGAGTCATGCAGTGAGGACACTAGCATCCCATTTTAATGTTGTTTTATATGGCCTAGAGTTTGGACCATGAATAGGCATCGATGTTACACAAATTACTTCTTCAAAAACCATGCATTTTTGGTAGCTGTGATGATTTGTCCTTCCATTGATATCAAGATGCATTCTTCATTAGAAAAGATCATATGTATGACATATGGTCCCTACCACTTGGGTTCAAGATTTGGGTGCTTCTTCCCATGTATCATTGGGGTTCTAAAGACCGACACCATATCTCCTTCAAGGAAGGATCGAAAGTGAACATTTTTGTGAAAGGCTTGTGTGATCCAATTTTGGTAGACTTATATATGGTGAAAAGTGTGAAACATTTTCTCATATAGCTACTCTAACTCATCAAACCATCTCTGGGATTTTACATCCTGGAAAGTTGATTGCAAATGGCCACACAGAGTAATGGAACTTTAATTTCGATAGGCAAAACCACCTCTTCCCTATATACTAGTGAGTACAGGGTTGACTGGGTGGTAGTGAGGGTCATGTTCCGGTAAGACCATAAAGCATGAAGGATCTTTTCTATTCATGATTTTTTATCCTTATCTACCATCTTTTGGAGTATTTTATATAGATTGTTGATGAAAGCCTCTATCAGCCTATTGGATGCTAAATGGTAGCAGGATGAATGGTTACCTCTAATTCCAAACTCCTTGTATAAATTTTCTGGCTCAGAAGAGTAGAATTTGGGGTCATTTTCTGTTAGTATTTTTTAAGAGACACCAAATATGGAAATGATGTAGGACTTTAGGAATCATACAATTTTTTTCACACCATCTTCTTTAAGGGATATGGCTTCAGCCTATTTGGAAGATAATTCGGTTGTTATGATAATGAACATGAATTTTAGGGATGTAGCGGGGGGATATGTTCCCACAACTTCCATCACCCTGGTGGAAAATGGCCAGGAGTACTTTGATTATGAAGTAACTTCGGGGGTTAGTGAATAAAATTGGTATAAACATGGCAGGAATGGAACTTCATGGAAAATATGGCACAATCTTAAATCATAGTGGGCCAGTAATAACCAATCCTTAAAATTTGAAGAGAGAGCTTGGTTGCTGATTGGTGTGGTCCACAAGCTCCGACATGCACTTTTTTCATGACAGAAGTAGTCTATTCTCCATCAGTGTTCATGATAAGTTCTTCATTAAAGCCTCATTTTTAAAGAATATTGCCTTTTTTACTCCATTGTATAAAACAAAATTAACTTCTAGTCTCTTGATATGTTCTCTTCCAACCCTATATGGTGGGAGTTCCCCCCTCTGAAAGTAATTTGCAATGAAAGTTATCCTACCAGTGGTGTGACCATATGGCTTAGAAATAGGGACACCCACATCGATCTCCTTTGTATTGTTATGAATAAATTTCATGACCAGCCGGATATGGGCAATGCTAATTACCTTTTCCACCCGTTCTAGATTAGACAGGGCTGTGGATACATTCGCCAATGCATCGTCATGAGCATTTTCCAACCGAGGGACATAGGTCAGTATTGTTTATAATGGGTATTATTCAATCAGTTCTTGAACATGGTTTATCATGGTTCCAAAAATTCTTTCATAATTTCATCGTCACCATTGACATGTTTGATGAATAGATTTGAATCACATTTTATATTCAGGTGTTTGGATCATGCATGATGTTCTATATCTAATCCCACAAAAAGGGCATTTTATTCAGCTTCATTATTTGTACATCCCTCTGAAAGAAGGAAGAACTAAGTCAAGATGGAATTATCAAGGGATACAAGTATAACTCCTAGACCCACTTTTTTGAGCTTAGTGTCCTCCATCCTTTTCCCTGTGAAGATTGTAGAAGCATCATTGAACTATATTTCACATGCATAGATGTCCTCTAGGATAGAGAACACTTCTTCATCATGAATTATGGAATCCAATGAGGTTGTTTCTTATGAGGGGTGATCTACTAGGATATCAGCTAACACCTAACCCTTTATTCTCTTCAGGGAATGTAACATATGTCAAACTATTATAGGAAGATTGCCAATCATGATAGTAATTCCGATAGCATGGGACGGTTGAGAATATATTTTAACAGGTCACAGTTGGAGACCAGGTGGACCTCGTGGTGCTATAGATAATGCCCGAGTTTCTAAACTATAAAGACTAGGTCTAGGAAGTTTTTTCGATTCATGAATATTGAGTCTATGAATCAATCATTGTTTGACTGAGATAATATAGTTTTTTCTCGCTACTTACATCATTCTTCTGCACAAGGATAGAGCCTATTGATTATTCTAAGACGGTTGAGTATAGAATGAGTGGACGTCCCTCAACTAGTGGAATCATCACCAGGGGGCCTAGGATATATCTTTTACGATTGTTGAACTCTTCTGTAAAATCATTATCCCACTCATATGTAACCCCTTTCTTAATTAATCCAATGAAAGGTAATCATTTACTTGTAAGGTTGTATGTGAAGTGTCTAATGTAGGGAAGGTGCCCCTGGAGACCTCTCAACTCGGTGAGGTTGAATGTTGGGGAAATGAAAAGGATGTATTCTTTCTTCTCATGATTGACTTTGATGTTGCGATGGAATATGATGAAGCTACGGAATTTCTTAGAGGTAACTCCAAATGTACACTTTATGGGATTCATATTTAAACTATGATTTTGTAGTTTTTTAAAGATAGTTTCAAGATAAGTCAGGTGTTTTGAGCGCTATTGTGATTTAACAACCAGATCATCGATATAGCACTTGACGAATTTTACCAAGAAGGGTGTGAAAATGTATTTCATGGAACATTGATATATTGTACCGACATTTTTTAGACCAATGGGAATCACCCTATAACAGAAAACACTCTCATGGTAACTTAAAGTTGTGTATTATTCATCTCTTCAGGCCATTCAGATCTCTTTGTATCCAGAATATCCATCCATGAAAGAATGTTCCACATATCTGATGGTCACATTGATTAATAATTCTATGATCAGGACCAGAAAATCATCTTTTGGGCAGTGCTGATTAAGGTCCCTGATGATAATGTATATTCTAATCTATTTGTTATTTTTATTGATAGGGATTGTGTTTTCCAGCCAGATCAGGAATTGGGATTCCTTTATGATGTTGGATTTGATAAGCTTGTCCACTTTATCCTCTATTTTGGCAGCATGCATCAGGAGGTTCCTTCTAACTTCCAGCATAAAACCCTAGCGATCTTCTAGAAAACACAGATGATGAGTAGAGACCTTAGGATAGAGGCCTGAAATTTCATTATAGTTCTAAGAAAACACATCTTGATTATTTTTTAGGAAGGAGTTATATGCCTCTTTCTCCTTAATAGGCATAGCCACAATAATTATAGTGGCTTGTGGGTTGTCTTTGGTGACAAAATTTATCTATATAAGTTCATTGATTGTGGTGGAGACACCTTCTCCGAATGTGGTAGGGGTATCTATGAGGTCTTATTCTTCTTCTTCTACTTCTTCTTATCCATCCTCTTATGATGGAGAGAGGCTTCTTGATATGAACTCTCCAATGATGGAAGATAATTATTCTTATTACTTAGTGAGTATAGCGGGGAGAGTTTGGGGTCCAAAGGATGGGTCAGTGGCATATTTATTTGTGCTTTTCCTAAAATCATAGAAGTTATCTAGCTCTTTTGTGTCCATATAATTGGATGACATAACGGAAATCATGCAAACAATTCAGTATGTATCTGGGCTTGAACTTATGCATTCAACTTGGTTGATGGGTAATACATTCTCTTCCCCAAGTTGTGGGAGGGGGTCAGTGGGAGCCATTTCCAATCCATTATGTGCAGTGATCTAGTTTACGTTGTCAGCCAAATACTACTTCTATTTCAATTCATAGAACCCTACATCGATGTAATTTCACTCACGTGATTTGAATGGAGATTTATCAACACATAATTTCTTATTTTTCCCATTAGCGCAATTTTTGATGCATTGATGGTTTGATGATGGAATTATAGAATTCTAATACTGCTAAGGCCTTTCTAATAGGACATTGAAGGCTATGCTTTGCTGAACTACCAGGAACATGGAATCAGACATGAGGTCTCCAAGCCAAGTTTTAATCTTGATTCATCCAAACAGCTTCTTCTTTCTTTAGTCATATCCCAGTAGAGTTGTGGTGCAGGGTGTTAAAATATCCTCATCATAGCCTAGCCGACAAATCATTCAAAGTGGGAGGATGTTGACTCGAGATCCTTTTTTGATGAAAATCCTCTGAACATCAATGTCATTTATATTTTAAATCACATATAAGGGTTCTGTGGTCCCTTTCATGATGGTGTTCTTATCCCTATCTATGAAGAAAATGAATAAATGACATTCTTCAAGATTTTCCTTCATCTGATAGACTTTTTCTACTGCTACATCAACATCAAATTATTATGTAATTATTAAGGCTTCGATGAGTCCCTCTCTATGGTCTGTGGAAAGACTCAAAGAATCTAGTATTGATATATTTTTCTGTACTGAATCTAGATGATTTAGAATATCATATTTATTCTCTTAAGGTCAATGCTTCCTGTCTCAGGGATACACATTCAAAGAAAATTTAGGGGCTTGAGCTTTAGATGTAGATGGTCTGGCGTCTATGACAAGAGTTGGTGGCATTGCGCTTCTTTCTGGGTTCGACTGAACTGGTTCTCTTATATGCCTTCAGAGATTTGATATTTTATCTTCCCCTAATAGATACTCCAAGATAACTTGGCTCTTATTTCTTCTAGTAGAGGTGGCGGAACATTCTGTTTCTCATTGTGTCTACCGAAAGGTCCTTCCACATGTTTCTGCAATGTTAACGGTTTGAGTTATATTGTGGCCATGAATTTGACTCTTGCCATGATCATGCCTTCCAAGAAACCCTCGTCTACTGTGGCTTCTTCCTTCGGCACTCTGATTGAGAATTGAGAATTTTTCTTCATGGACATAGTCTCTATTTGATAAGGGTTCCACTAAATAAATTAAATTAATAGATTTGAAGATCAGTACTTGATCTGAAAATGTTTCTTTCTAACTCTCTCATTCTGATGATGTCATTTTATAGGGAGATGCCCATTTTACCAAGTCTACTTGTATGAAGTCTGAATGTGTCGTGATTTTCATCGACTTTGGTGGAATCCCTTATTCTTTCTCTTTCTTTCTACCCTTATGGCCCTTAGAGGATTGCGAGGCTGAGGATGATGGTTATGTTGTATCGGGAGATTTTGGGGGCATGGTCAATTGTTTGAACTGTGCCTTGAGGATATCGTGAACTCAGTTGACTTTTTTTGGGTCGTCTAATTGTAAAAATAATTAACCTTTATACTGGTCCCTGTTTTCCATTCCTCTTCCCCTCCTAGGTATGAGGTGGACACATACACCACTTGTTTTGGCAACAGACCCAACTTTACATTCCTAGAATCCACAATATTTTAAGGGGATCCTTGAAGAAGAAAAATTTCTGGATGGTGTGTCCTAGTATCCGGTGATAGGGAAAATAATTTGGATGGTCATTGAGACCCACTTAAACCTTTATATTTGGCTTTGGTAGCCAGAGAAAGTTGCAATTCATGGGGGGTAATGAATTAATAGCGGACTTGGTCATCTTAGAACGAGTAGAATTTATTTTTCCACTCCTCAAACTAATTTCTTTTAGCACCCCTTTGCTCATCTTACCAAGTGGGTGGGGTGGGGGGTGTTGTTGGTGTCCAGGTGGTCTTACATGGTTCGGTGGAGGCCGCACAATTGGATTTGGTGCCCGAGGTGGATTTAGTGTCACAGAAGTCACTTAATCTTTTCCCTCTCTTTTTCCTGTGGCTGAATGGACCACTCAGGACTTGAGATTGGTCCACTCTTAAGAGTATTCTATCCTTTGGGAAATGGTAGAGAAATCTCATAACTCTCTAGTGCACATCACCTGGATGAGTGGTGTTCATAATTCATTATGAAGGTTATCGATGCACATAAAGAGTATTTAATCCTAGGGGAGTGGATGGTTCAAGGAATAAGTAAGGCCTTTCTATCTAGAAATAAAGTCTAAAAATATTTGATTATCTCACATTTTGAAGTTCATGAGTTCACTGACCGTTGTCTTAGGTAATGCAAAATAGAACTGGAAGGGAAATTGCTGCCGAAGGTCCTCCCAGCATGCGATTGAGTAAGCTGGAAAGTTATTATACCATACGAAGGATGATCCCTCGAGGGTTTCCATGAAGCATTTGAGTTTTATTGCTTCTTACTCCTCTAGAGTTCCCATAATTGGGTTACAGTAAGAGTCATAGTGCATTAGATGTTGTTTTGGGTCTCTTGAGCCATTGAACACTAGGAATACATGCTTTTTGAAGACCGACGGTGGCATAATATTGCTCACCCAGTCATTGTAGGGTTTGCACTCTGTTTGTATCACAGTGAACCACTTCTCTATGTCTTCTAGTTGAGGGGTTA
The DNA here is from genome assembly GCA_963277665.1 of Viscum album. Lineage (NCBI taxonomy): Eukaryota > Viridiplantae > Streptophyta > Magnoliopsida > Santalales > Viscaceae > Viscum > Viscum album. The sequence goes on from OY728153.1 coordinate 85,193,854, forward strand.
GTTGCTCGATGGTATTCAAGTTCCCCTGATGCATATCCTGCCAGGCTTGATCTTGGGTGGGAGCAGCAGCAACCAAAGTTGGATGTGCTGGTGCTGCTGAATTTGGGGTGGAAACCCAACCGAGGGAATCCTTTGTGGGTTCACCAGAATATACTCTGACTAATTTCCCACTATGGGGAAGCCTTGTTGTCCTTCAATGGATGGATTTAAGTAGGTTGATGGTACTAGTGCTGGGTTGGATGGGACTCTGAGTTTGACTTCATTCACTAAGATGTGTGCATGTGGAAAGGGAACCTCTTCTGGGAAAACCTGTGGAAATTCTATTGGGGGAACACATCTGGAAAGATAACTCCCTTGAGAAAGCTCGACATTAATTTTCCTAAGCACTATAATTTATTCTTCTTTATTGGTGAATCATTCCATCAGAGTGGGGAAAACATTCTCAGGGGGGAGGAGGTGTTTCTTAGATGACATTGGACTAATTCTTCTCCTTGTTGGGGATTTTCAAGGAAGGTAATGACTGATTAACTAAGGGGTGCCTAAATTTAGGGCCTCCCTCTAGTTCAAGGTATGCACACCATCAGGCTCGGTGTGGGATGACTTTGGGGGTTACATATATCATATTTACTAATGAATACTGCATTGGGGATTGTTTACCCAGTGCTGAATGGTTGGAAGTATTTCTTCATCCTTTTTTGGATTTTCTCCATCTATTCTATGGTAATCTTTAGGTCTCTTGGCAAAGATTGACCTAAAGGGATCCATGATCTGGTCTCATAATGCACCTTTATCTCGTAGGGTATAAACCACAAGAAGGGGTGTAATAGATGGATTCTTTACTCATCAGTCTTCTCATACGGAAGAAGATAAATGTCCGTTGTGCGGGAGCTTAAGGTAAAAATACCCCCAGCCCTACATGATGGGGTTTCTCTCATTCTTCCATTGATGAACTACATTCTGGATTTTTTGGTCTTATATGGGAATTTTGAGTTAAAAATTCCCCACGCTCGGGGGGTTGGGGTTGCTCCTATATTTTGGTGGTAGATACCGTTGTTTCCACCTTTTCAATTTCATGCACTCCTATACGGGTGTGATATGAGTATAGAATTGGACTTGTATGAGATTTATGAGCTTTTAAAGACACGAGAACTACTTGCAGGTTGACTTCCCTTAGAAGAGAAGCCTACTGAATGTTCTCAGTTTCCTGGCTCAGAAGATTTTTGACGGATTGATCTCTTGGGTCCTGATGCTTTTGAGACTTACTCTAGGATGGTTTTTGTTGAGTATTCCATCATTCCTAAGATATATTTTTATTTGATCACTGCCTTTAGGTAATGATTTTTTAAGATTTCATTTCTGTTGAGGTTTTATGGACAAGAAACGAGGTCATTTTTATAGCTCCCTGTTCTCCCCGTCCATAAATATGAACACCAGTCAGGAAAATTCCAATAAGGCAATGTAACTTGTGGAGTGCATGGAGGCAATCTAGTTTATGTTTATTATTTATCCTTTTTGATCATGGATTCCATGTATAATGGAGGGCTTCCAGGTCAATTAGACGACGAATATCAACTAACATGTTGACATGGTCTGCATACCCTTCATAGGGTAATAATTTTTTTTGCTGGCGAAGAGTCGTCCAAATATTAAAGATAATGTCATGCATACATTCCCCATACAACTCCTTTGGTATGTCGAAGTGAGAATTATCCATAGGCCAACACATCACTGGTATATTATCCTCAATTATTTTTCGTCTTACAAGAAACGTATTCTATTGTTGTTCTTACGGGGACTCCTCTACTTGATATGTCCAGCTTGACATCTTCATAAAAAAAAATTTCCTACCGGATAGGCTGGTGGGACCGTCATTGATATTTGAACGGCACGGGGGTGGCTCCGGTGATGATCATGGCCCCAAACCATTTTTGGTTGAGAAATGATATCACTCACCATAGATGGAGTGCATAGTCTGTTTGACTCTAACATTCTGAGTGTATTGGCATAAGAGTGCATTCTCACATTTTTTCAGACAAGGGTAGGGCCTTATTTCTAGTACAAATTTTGATTGTGGGGAGGACATTCGCAATTGGTGCTGCAATGGTGAGGGATATCATTACAACTTGATGACTGACTATGGGAAATTTCTGTACAGTGTATACCTTGGGGAGGACCTTTAGGGCGTGCTATAGTGAGAAGAGGACCTTCTCATTGATCGATGTCACCGAGGGGATGACCTTCTCGATGACTACTATGATGAAGAGGACTACTATCACAACTTGATACCTTGTTACAGGGAGAATTTATATATTGTACATCCTATGGAGGGTCTTTAAGATGTACTGAAATGAGGGGAGGACCTTCTCATTGCATGATGTTACTACAGGGAGGGCCTTTATAAAAACCACCATTGTGGGGAGGGCCTTTGAAATGAATGTCTTCATGGAAAGGAATACCATAATGAATCAATATCTGACTACAGGGAGAATCATATCTACACTGTATACCCAGGGGATGGCCATCATGGAAGACGATAGTAATGGGAGGACCTTCTTTTTGTCTTATATTCATGTCAAGTATAGGGTTAACCTTACTTGTATTAGGAGATAAGATCTTGTGATTAATAATTCCCGACCTATGGAGTAAGCCCCTGTGGGTGCTCTGGGGAGGACCTTCAGATCTTCGGGTAGCGACATTATGGGGATGGCCTTTGCAACTTCTACTTGCACTTACATATTTTGGTAATGGACTGACAACACCTTGATCCTTTATTGATATATGTTCGAGGGCATTAAGAAACCATTGTTCAATTAGAGAAGGTTCATGTATGTGCTTTTAATTTTCTAATTGCCTTTGGAGAATTTCATTTTTGTGCAATCTCATTGTGGGTAATAGGGGCCACCTTCTATCGGTAATGGCCATCATATATTGGTCCTTATATTTTTGGGTCCCTAGATGCTACGGAGGTACATTGGCGGTCATCATGAGTTTTGGAAGGGATATATTCCCACCCTGGAGTGGCCACCACGTTGGACTGTAATCCTCTAGTTGGAATAGGTATTGGCTTCTAATATGGTTTCCTATATATTATGGGATATTTTCATCGACCCTCCATGACTGGATCATGGATGCATAACTATTCTTGAGTGAATGACCCACTTTGCAAGTTAGTCACTCCGTTCGAGGATACTGGGTTGTGGGCCTTGTTTCTCTCCTTTTCCAATGACACAATGATATCTTTACATGTTTGGGTGATATGTTCTAGAATTGACATCTGATCTTCCTTCATTTCCTAGATGTGCTAAGATATGTATTTGGCTGGAATGGTTATGAAGGACCATTTTGATGTTAGAGTAGGAGTTTCTTGCCTACTCTGGTACCCCATGGATTTCCAGTAGATACTGGTGGTTCTCCTATTCTAGGAAATTGGAATGAGTCTGCCTCTGGTTTTCATCTCTAGTTTCCACTATATTTGACTGGTTGGCTTCATATTCCCAAAGGATATTTTCATCTTCTTGTATGACAATGTATTTGTCTCATTGTCTTTGTAAGAATCTGCAATAATTTGACACTACTAATATTTTGTTGCCAACCTATTTGGTTGTCGGTCCAGGTATGCATCATTAGGTATTTATACCTATATATAGATGGATGCCACCCTATTTGGACGACAGGATTGATATGAATTAGTTGGTATTTGTGCTTGTATATAACTTGATGACACCCTATTTGGATGACAGACTTGATATGCATAAGAAGGTATTTGTGTCTACGTATAGCTGGATTCCTCCCTATTTAGATGATAGTATTGGTAAGAATTAGTAGTTATTTGTACATGCATATAGCTGGATACCATACTATTTGGACAACAAGCTTCTTGTGTTTTATCATATATATACATCTTCCAATAGTTTTCTGCTCTATTTTCATGACGGGATCGACGAGCATCGACAAGAATGTGCACGTGCTCGTATTGTTCCTCCCTATTTATATGGAGGGATTGAGTGGAGGTGTAGAGTTTTATGTATTCACAATGAAGTCCTCCATGTTTTTATGGTGTAATTGATCCTCAGGAACCAGGGTGATATCTTATTTCTAATTATATATCTATCACCCTTCGTAGGAAGCCTGAGGGGCCTGTGTCTTCTGGACTTCAGTAGGTTCCCTCAGCATAAGGTCCAGTTTAGCATGAGGAGACTTGGTCACCTGGTGTTGGACACAACTAGAAAAAATAACTATTTCCACGGTTCAACCTATGTAAATATGCACCAAAAACATTCCCATATCCTACAACCACGGTTTTGGCCAACTGAGGCCGCTATCATCGTGGTAGTAGGTCCCAGCCTACTGCCATGGTTTTAACTGTGGAAATAGCTACCTATTTCCACAGTTTTAAAAAGTGTGGAAATAGGCCTAAAAATGGCCACTATGGAGGTTGACCTATATTCACAGTTTAAACCTTGGTTATAGCCTCAGTAAACCGTGGCAATTGCCTAAATACAAAATGTCACCAACGAGATTCGTTCCATATACCTCCACTTTAGAAACCAACATAATCACCACTAAATCACATGACTATTCAGGTATATATATATGATATATATATATATATATATATTAATATAAACAGTGGGAATAGCCTCAAAACTGTGGTGGTAAATATTCCTGCCAATTTTTTTGTAGGAATTGTTTTTCCTATGGAAGTGTGGGAACCTTATTTCCACGATTTTGGAAAACTGTGGCTATAGGAAATGAAAAAATGGTCCTATAGACATGGTTTTAAAACCATGGATATAAGATACAGAACCATGGCTATATCCATGAATTATATCCATGGTTTTCAAAACCATTTTATAACCATGGCTATAGGCCACAGAACCGTGGATATATCCATTTATAGCCACAGTTTTAAAACCATGGAAATAGGTCTGTGGTAGTAGCCACATTTTCTAGAAGTGGCTGAGACGCTCTCAGACACAAGCCTGTGAGTAGGACCCCTGTGCAGTTGAGATGAAGTTTTCCGCATTGACATCATCTACCTCCCTAAGATAAGGAGGTACTCATTATCACATTGAAGGGAAAGGATCCCAAAAAGGATTGAGGCATCCATTGGGGCGACCTTCTATTGGGGTGCCGATTGTGACTAAGGAGGAGGCTGGAAAGCCTTCACATACTAGAGGGCTTATCTCGTAGCCTCCACTGTGTGGAGAGTACCATTTTGGTCATACACATTTGATCAGAGTGTTGGATACCCAGCGTTGAAGACATTGGGAGATAAAGGGGTCCTACTCTTCTTCAGGGCCCCATCCACCTACGGGATCGCTAAGGAACATGTCTACATTGGTCATCGGGTTGTCATTTGGATTTAAGGTTGCTCTGTGGGAACTTACAATATACATATATGAAATATACAGACCACAAAAACCCGTAAAAGTATCATTCTCTTAAACATATGCATATTTGATAATTCATCTTGGCCTCCTCCCCCATTTTTTGTTGTGAGACGAAGGGGATTGAGTGGGGTAAGACCACCACCTTGGTTAAAGAATCACTTCGGGTTCACCATTTTTTGACCTAAGGTGAGTGTTTTGGGAGAATACAAAATGGTTTGATGAGAATCATCACCCATATCTTATTGTAGAGAGAGATTCATGACAGGTTCACCATTTTTGTTTCATCCTGATTCAGGTCTTTATCCTTTAAAGTAGGATTGGATTGACCTCACAGGGACTAGGTATTTTATTCATTCGGTATTAAGAAGTTGGTTCCATAGTCAAATGGTCCCAGCGGGCGATTTCATGGGGTCAATTACTTTTTAAATCAGCCATCATAGGATATAACATCCATTTATAGTCTCCAAAAAGTTTATTACTGGAGATAGAAACACCCAATGGTCTTGGTATCCCTGATTTAGGGTCCTTCTTTCCAAAGGCAGGTGCTCGTTGGATGATTATTTGGCCTATGACACTTAAAGACTCTATTGGTCAAGAGGATGGGAGGTTAGGCTCACCACACCCCTTGGGGGGATTATTTTCCATTACGAGACTCTCTTATATATTTAATTCATGATCATATGTTCGTGAATCATATGTTCATTTCCAATGTGTGTGTCCACAGTCTACCCCTGGTTTGTAGGATCATCGTAGGCATACATGGATTTGATGATATGGAGGCAATACTGACTTAAGCCATGAAATAATGTGCTCTAGAGTTTATTGTCATCTAGGGTGTAAAAGTTGATTTCATGTTGGGGTTGAACCAGTATGATGGGATTCCAACATATCCCCAGGAGATGAATCATAGCCCAAAAAATTCAAGATACTTGTGGCTTGTGCATGGGAGCTTCCCATTTGAGGGGACATGGTTCGGTGGACCCTTTCAAGAGGGAACCCTTCTGAGCTAGAGTCATTAGGAAGGCTTCCAATGTATCCTGGTTTGGCCAGGAATCAGAGTTCTCATAGTTCAAACTTGGTTGGAGATTACATGTAAGAGCTACACATTTGAGACATCGTAATTGGGTGAACCCTTTTGGAATGTCACCCTTTTGAACTTGGGCCTTAAATCATGAATTCTACGTATCCTGGTTTCGCCAGAAATCAGAGTTATCATAGTTTAGACTTGGTTTTGGTTGTGTCGGCGTTGGGATAATCATAAGTCTTTAATCCCATGTGATCCATGTTTGGTGTGAGAAACAAGAGGGTTTGAGAGATCCAACCAACCACACACCTCCTCTATTGCTGATGGGAGAGGGCGAGACTATGGTGGATGAATCTAAGGTCACTGGGGAAGCGGGTGCGTAACAATGAACCCTTCAATGTGGGATGGAATTAGAGGTCATGCGGCTCTCCCCTCAGAATATTGGGGACTTACCTCTATGGGAGTTCCCCAGAACACGTTTTGGGAAGTGGGAGGAATGTCGAGTGTCATCAAAAGGAGGAGCGAACAAGACTCCTTTGACTGGTCATCATTCCTCATTGAATGGAAAATCAAGTGATCCCCCTTAATCCGTAGAATGGGGAGGTTCACGTCAGCGTCCTAACTTTTGACTCTGGGTTGCCATGGAAATGTATACTTATAAACATCCCTAGAGTCTAATCCATTTTGGGGAAAGCCTTCATGACTCCGCTTACCATGGGTATGTAGACTCGAAGGGGCGTTCTAATGCACACAAAGATCTGATGATATGGGTCTCGTGGCTTGGGAGGAGGCTTTGGCCTGATGCCGGGGGACTGGTTTGCGGAGGGGCTATGGAGGACTATACTGTAACAGAGGGATGAGATTAGAGATAGAGGAAAGAATACCCAAAGACTGCCCATTCCACATATTGTTTTCTTATATTGGATAAGGGGAGCTCCTCCTACCATAGTGGTATGCAAGTAGAGGGGTCATCTGCGTACCGAAGCAGTATGCGAGCTTGGGCATGGACAACCGCACACTACAGTGGTATGTTATTCTAAATGCAGTCCTCCATGCCACTCTGGGTTCTATCTGTGTACTAATACAGTACACAACTCTGGGTTAAATCTGAATAGCGACATACTATCCAGAACACCATATCGAAGGAGGGTCCTGGGGACAACCATTCACGGGGATGTCATCTGCAAGAAATATGTGGTTTTCAATTTCACCAATTAGGTTTGTGGTTCTCCCATGATTATTAAGTTCTATCATTTTGTGGTTCACAGCTGGTTATACCTGCAGAAAATGTGGTTTGTAATTTGGTATTTTCTGATGATTCGAGACTGAAGCTGGAATTCTCTCTGAATTCTTTCTTCCAACCTCAAGAGTCTCCTCCATGCTTATTTCATCTGCCATCTCTCAATTCCTTTTATGATCCTTTTATAGAGCATTAGGGAAATCATATCTATGGGCATACAACACCATTTGAGGAAGCCAATGAATAGATATCTTGATCCGTGGAAGACTCGGTCAACATGCACTATGGGAAAAATCATTATTTGTGACGGGAATAAATATCATCACAAATAGTCCACCGAAGATGTTATTTGCGACGGGTTGACCAACCTGTCGAAAATAAACAACTATTTGGGATGGGAATAAGCGCCATGTCGCAAAAAATTACACGCACATTGGCGTGGTTTGCGTGCCAAACCACGCGAAAGGGCATTTGCGACTGGAAGGCACTGCCCGTCGCAAATGCCCGGAGGCGGTAAGACCTAGTTGCGATGGAGGATCCCTTGTCGCAATTAGTTCGACCCCCGGAGGGCATTTGCGACTGGACCCGTCACAAATAACCGTCGAAGGTAAAAACCTATTTGCAATGGGATGTATTCCAGTCGCAAATAGTGTGTCTGCAGGTTACTTATTGTGATGGGCCCCGTCGCAAATAACCTTTTAACCGCCGACTGTAATTAATGAAGCCGAAGGTATTTGCAACGGGTCCCGTCGCAATAAGTACTATTAGTGGAGGGAATCTCGTCGCTAATACTCCCTGTCGCAACAAATCTAACCTATATATACCCCTCCGTTTTTTCTTCCCTCATCCTGAATTTCTGCTTCCTATGCTTATGTTAACTCTAATTTTAGAGTGAAATTTTTTGAGAGTTTGTTTTTTTACGAATAAGTTATGAAGCAGCCTACAATTATAAGAGATCAAGTTTAAAGGTCTTTATGTTTTATTAAATTTAGTATTTATTTCATTTCTTTATATTAATTATAATTATTGTTGATTAGTTGTAATTAAGTTAGATTTAAACTGTTTTGTCATCAGTATTTCTTTGTAATAATAAAATTAAATTAGTAGTACTAATTATTAGTAATTAGTAATAATTAATAATTATTAAAGATAATTAGTAATGTATATAAGTAATTAGCAGTAATTAGTAATCAGTGGGTGTATTTTGCAGTAATTAATAGTAATTAACACTAATTAGTAATAATTGGAAATAAATAGTAATAATTAGAAAAAATATTAACAATTAGTAATTAATTGTATTAATTAGTAATAATTAGTAATATATACTAATAAATAGTAATAAATAGTAATAAATAGTAATAAATTCTAATATATACTAATAAATAGTAATAAATACTAATAAATACTAATAATTAGAAATAAATATTACTAATTAGTAATAAATACTAATAATTAGTAATAAATAATAATTAATAGTAATAAATACTAATAAATAGAAATAAATACTAATAAATACAAATAAATATTAATAAAAACTAATAAAAACTAATAAATAGTATTAATTGGTAATAAATAGTAATAATTTTTAATAATTACTAATAAATAGTAATAAATACTAAAAAATAGTAAAAATAGTAATAAATACTAGTAAATAAAAATAAATAGTTATAAATAGTAATAAATACTAATAAATATAATTAAATACTAATAAATAGAAATAAATACTAATAAATAGAAATAAATACTAATAAATACTAATAAATAGTAATAAATACTAATAAATACTACTAAATACTAATAGATAATAATAAATACTAATATATACTAATAAATAGTAATAATTAGTAATAATTAGTAATAAATAGTAATAAATAGTAATATTTAGTAATAATTAGTAAGAATTAGTAATAATTAGTAATAATTAGTAGTAATTAGTAATAATTAGTAATAATTTGTTGTAATTAGTTATAATTAGTTATAATTTGTAATAATTAGTAACAATTAGTAATAATTAGAAAAAAATAGTAATAATTAGTAAAAATTGTAATAAATAGTAATAAATACTAATAAATACTTATAAATAGTAAAAAATACTAATAAATAGTAATAAATAGTAATAAATAAAAGTAAATACTACTAAATAGTAATAAATACTAATAAATATTAATGATTAGAAATAATTAGTAATAAATACTAAATAATTAGTAGTAAATATTAAGAAATAGTAATAAATAGTAATGATTATTAATAATTAGTAATAAATATTAATAAATATTAATAATAATTAATAAACAGTTTTAATTAGTAATAATTATTAATAATTAATAATAAATAGTAATAATTAGTAAGAAATAGTAATAATTTGTAACAAATACTACTAATTAGAAATAAATATTAATAATTAGAAATAATTAGTAATAATTAGTAATAATTAGTAATAATTAGTTTTAACTAGTGATAATTAGTAATAAATAGTATTAAATAGTAATAAATAGTAATAATTAGTAATAAATAGTAACAAATACAAATAAATACTAATAAATAGTAATAAATAGTAATAAATAGTAATAAATAGTAATAATTAGTAATAAATAGTCATAACTAGTAATAATTACTAATAAATAGTAATAAATAGTGTTAATTACTAATAAATACTAATAAATAGTAGTAATTACTAATAAATACTAATAAATACTAATAATTAGTAATAATTAGTAATAATTAGTAATAATTACTAATAATTAGTAATAATTAGTCATAATTAGTCATAATTAGTGATAATTAGTAATAATTTGTAATAATTAGTAATAAGTGCTAATAATTAGTAATAAATAGTAATAATTACTAATAAATAGTAATAATTGGTAATAAATGTAATAAATACAAATAAATACTAATAATTAGTAATAATTATTAATAAATAAAAATAAATACTAATAAATAGAAATAAAAAGCAATAAATAACAATAAATAGCAATAAATAGAAATAATTAGTAATAATTAGCAATAATTAGCAATAAATAGCAATAATTAGCAATAATTTGCAATAATTAGCAATAAATGGCTATAAATAGAAAAAAATTAAAATAACAAGCAATAATTAGCAATAATTAGAAATAAATAGAAATAAATAGCAATAAACAGCTATAATTAGCAACAAATAGCAACAAATAGCATGAAATAGCAATAAATAGCAATAAATATAAATAAATAGTAATAACTAGGTATTAAATACTAATAAATAGTAATAAATAGTATTAAATAGTAATAAATAGTATTAACTAGTAAGAAATACTAAAAACTAGCAATAAATATTATAATTTGTAATAACTAGAAATAAATGCAAATAAATAGAAATAAATAGAAATAAATAGCAATAAATAGAAATAAACAGCAATAAATAGAAATAAATAGCAATAAATAGAAATAAATATCAATAAATAACAATAAATAGCAATAAATAGCAATAAATAGCAATAAATAGCAATAATTAGAAATAATTAGCAATAATTATAAATAAATAGCAATAAACAGCAATAATTAGCAATAATCACAAGTAAATAGAAGTTAATAGTAATAAATGGCAATAAATATCAATAAATTGCATTAAATAGCAATAAATTGTATTAAATAGGAATAAATAGTAATAAATATAAATAAATAGTAATAAATATAAATAAATAGAAATAAATAGTAATAAGTAGTAATAAATAGAAATAAATACTAATAAATACTAATAATTGGTAATAAATACTAATAATTCATAATAAAGAGTAATAAATAGAAATAAATAGAAATAAATAGAAATAAATAGCAATAAATAGCAATAATTAGCAATAAATAAAAATAAATAGCAATAAGTAGAAATTAATAGCAGCATATTGCAATAAATAGCAATAATTAGCAATAATAATAAATAAATATCAATAAATCGCAATAATTAGCAATAATTAGCAATAATTTAAAATAATTAGAAAAAATAGAAATAAATATCAATAAATAGAAATAAATAGAAATAAATAGCATTAAATAGAAATAAATTTTAACACTCTAACATTTCATAGTATGTTATCTTTTCAATGTAATTCAATAACTTGAGCTACACACAACATTGAGTTCGAGCGCACCACGACTTACCAAAATAACCTTTAAAAAACGTAATTATGAATATTAACTATATTTTAAATTTTATATATTCCCAATAATTTTAACAACCATATTATGTTTTTTACACATAATAAAAGAAAAAAATGAATATTTAGATAAAATAAGTATTTTTCAAAAAATGTAATTTTATCGCCTTTTGATGGCGAACCCTTTTTAAATAAAATTTCTGAAACTTTTTTATATTTAATTTGATGAAATACACTTCTTATTTAGAATAAGGTCATACTAGTTTGGATACAATTTTGGTGTTTTTCTAATAACATTCATATTTGGATGAAACGTGAAATATACTAAATTTTAATTAGAAACAACTTTTTTAAATAAAATAATTAAGAGTGTTAAATTATAGATTTGAATGGATTTTCAGAATCATTAGATTATATTTTTATTATTTAATATAATTTAGGTCATTGGATGTAATTACATGTTTAAACTGGACATAAACAAGTGTCAATCTTCTGATAGCTATCATTTCTTAAAAAACACGCTTTTTGTTTTAATAAGGGAATTACTTTTAAATTAATTTATTCCTCTTATATGTTTTGAATTTGGAAAAATGGATTATATATTTGGAATTAGGAGGTCCATATTTTGTAAATAGATAAATTTTAGTTTTAGACATTATTAATATTTACTTCAATAAATATTTTATTTACCACGGTTAAAGGGTAAATATGGTAAATAAGGGTAAAAAAATATTAATATAATAACATTAAATTACCCCAATATGTGTCCCCTTCCTATTGTTTGATACATATCTGACCATGGGAATCCTTGGGTCAATTTTGGGACCCCATGGAGCCACTTGAGTGTGATAATAAAACTTTATATTAATTAATTTAAAGTAAAGACAAAAATAACATAAACATATATCTTTTAATAAAATACTTTTTACAAGGGGTTATATAATATTACTTTTCAAATATAAATATTCATTTGAAAGATAAAAATATTTCCAACATCATGATATTTTTTTATAATTTTTAGACATAAACTAAATAAAATTATTTATGATACAATAATGATGTAGTGTTTACCTCATTAAAGAATGATTTAAATAAATGAGATTATAAAAATTAATAAAAGATCCAAAACATATAAAATTATTATTTTATTATTTTATTTCGAAGATGAGTTATCATATATTCTAATTTAATGAGTTTTGGACATTTTGAAACCTAAAATCATTATATAATTAAATAATATTTTCAAACATTCCTAAAGAGCCTCTCCTCCCCCTTATAAAAAGCCCTCAACTCTAACCCATTTATCACACCTCTCAAGCCACATGGCTCATCGAAACTCTACCCAATTAAGCTCCCAACATACATCTATTATTATTAGAAGCCTTACCTTAGGTAGAAGGTACTTCAAAAAATCCTTTTGGTTCAAACCCAAGGGAGTAACCCAATTTAAAGGTAACATCTCTTCTTCAGTTCTTTTATTTTATTTTACTTCTCCAACCCCCTAAAATATATTTATTCCTTTATTTTATAACAACACCAGTATCCTTAATATACTAGTTTGTTGTTATGAGATTTATTTTAACTACACTTACACACACCTTCATCTAATTGGTATAGAACATAATGTTTCTATGGATAGTAAACTACTGCCTCAGGAAACGACGATTGTTCAATATTCTACTACCACCTCTTATGTTGGTCATTATGATGTAACTATAGTTATATATGATATTTATGACATTTATATTATCTATAATCTTATGTGATTATATTTTATAGCATACCCTTATTCTTTTCATGTTGTATATATACGATAATTTCATTTGAGGAAGTGCAGAATACCGCCCCTCAAAGTGATATGACTCGTTCATACCATACATGGAACGTATAAAGGATAGTGTTAATGAACATATGTACCATATATAAAATATTATTTTATACTATAATAAAAATATATTTATGTATTATTTGGTTTTATTTCCTTTAAAAAATGGATGTAGCGTTCGTCCGTACGTTCAGATTACCGTCTCCCCGAACGCAATGAGATTCATTCCCAATCATAAAAATTCAAGAATAATTTTTCTTCGATTATTAAAAATAACTTTTGATAACATAATATATTTCTAGTTATGAATAAAATACATCCTCTACATAACAAACATGAAGTACTTGACAAAACATATAAATGAAAATGAATCAATTAACACCCGAAACAATAATACTACTAAAATCTTATTAACAATGAAATATTAGAAAACCATATATGATATCATATTTATGTATTTATATTTTTTTTTAATATAATAAAAATTATTTAACTTTTTTAATGGATGTTAACATACTCTCGACGAAGGAAAAGTACAAGTTAAGGGTTAATTTCACAATCTCATTATTATTTGAGGTTGTTTTTACGTAAGTATCTATTGGGGTATCTTTATCATCCACATCCATGTTTCTTAAAAATGTATTTCAAAATTTTTTACTATTTACTATTCTATAGTTTAATTTCATTTATACCCTTGTTTGAATTTTTATAAAATGGTTTGAAAGTAATTTTTCCATGGTTTTCCAAACATGGTACTTTATGACCATTCCAAAAAATTAATGTAAGAATATTTTTCTTAACTTATAAGATGGGAGTGGTTATTCTCCATTGTTATATAACCTTTGAAACAACCCTTACAATTTTATAAGAATATTTTCAAAATAAATGATTTTTTTATAATTATGTGACTATTAAATGATTTCAAAATATAAAGAGATATTTCACTCAAATAGTTTTGATTTCAACTATGTCAAAATCCATTTATAAAATTTACACTTTTCTGAAGTTGATTTATTATGATACAAATCATCCATTTTGTATTTATGGTTTTGTGATATGTTTTACTATGGATGTATTATTTTTATACCATTCATGTTTTATGGTAAATGTATTGAAATTTAGTATTCTATTTTTAATACGAATGTTATTTTTATGTTTCAACCTTTTCATATGAGGAATGTATTGGACATAGTAAATTATGGGTGGAGCCCACTATAGTTCCTCATTGCATCCGTAGGTATCATGAGACAATTAGATGTGGAATTGGCTGAGGCATTTCCCAATATGATATATGGTTTTGGCCGAGACCTTAATCATTTTTAGACGTCTTAGTCAAGGCCTTGACAAAATGTTTTAGAATGTATGGCATTATACATTACCTCATTATGAAAATAATATTAATGGTTCATGTGGTTATCCGACTAGTATAATATCCATAACTATGTTTTATTATGGAATTATTTACTCAATTCAAATTCTTTCCATAATGTGTACATGTTTATTATTTGTAAAGGAATGTGTTTTCAATTATTCAACATGCCTAACGTTTATGTTATCTTCCTCCATATTTCTTAATCCTACTGAGCATTTAAGACCACCCATTTCTTATGTTTCATTTTCCTAGGATTTGAAGAAGTTAGTTATGAGTGAATTGAAGACCTAATCTAGGAGGTTTGGATGTTTCTATTGAAATACATTAGTGTCGTATTTATTTTCATGTTGTAATATTGGACTTTGGTATTTATATTATTCTCAATTATAATAAACTAATCGGTATTTCAGGAGATTATTCCTTGTATTAGAACAATATTATGTAATAATGCACCGACTCTAGGTAATTGGGGATGGGGTATTACAGTTGGTATCATAAGAAGTTTAGAATAAACCATGGAAACTAGATTTAGATAGACTCTAATTATAACACATTAACCTAAGACAGACTTTGGGGATACGAATAGGAGAACTTCCTAGAATTTTTTTAATGTAGAGACTTTGTGAGTCTTTCAAGAAGAACTTCCTTGTCTAGATACGAGAAGGTAGAGGTGGCCTTTTCACAGATGTAACTAAGAGTGAAAACTCCGACATGGATTTATGGGCTTGTCCTGGGGTATCCTGGTACACTACAATGCGCATTGCTGCACTCTTGGTTATTACACTCTCAAGGGATATTCTTAGGATAATTAAAATTTTCCTTACACACCATTATGAAGGATTTTGTTAGTACACACTTCCTCAATGAAAACATTTTTTATTAATATGGATTATATCCATAAACTGTTCAATTTATGTTAAGTGTTTTACATGTTTGGATTTATGTATTGCGATTCAAAAACTATTCTACTGTATGCCATTGTTTAAAATTGGAACATATCGTAAGGAATATAAATTGTATACATGCATGTAATCCATGTAGGGACTTACCTCCTACTGAAGATAATTATAGTGGAGTTGGTGATGAAACTGGTGCTGATATACTTATCACCATACTGGGACAACTCACTCAAGTTATGAATAATAACCTTACTCGTATGAAGAACCCCGATCCACAACAAGGAGGATCAATGTTATATCTATTCATGTAGAAACAACCACCAATATTCAATGGGACTAAAAATATAGTTGTAGTTGGGCAATGGATAAGTTTCATAGAAAAAAAATATTTCAGGCTTTAGGGAGTAAAGAAAGTGAAAAAGTCATCATGGAAGTTTATCACCTCATGGGAGATGCAGATCAATGGTGGTCAATAATTCAAAACACAATGGAGGATAAAGAATTAGCATTTATGGAATTAAGAGAGATTAAAGAGCTTTTCTTATAAAAATACTTTCCTCATGACCATTGAGCGGATATGGGAACACAATTTCTGAGTTTGAGGAAAAAAGAGGGTGAGAATGTAACAAAGTATGAAGCTAACATTACATGGTTAGAAAGGCATGCTGCAGATTATATACATAACCCAAAAAGTAAGATTGATCATTTATTTTTATTTGTTAAAACCGTTTCTCCCTTGAGCTTTAGTCTCGTAATCCTTCTCCTTGTACGAAGATATTCTCTCTAGTGCTATCAAGATAGAAAAGGAATTCTCTAAGTCCCATAACTTTAAAGAAAAGAAAGAGAAGAAGAGATTTTCTGACCACTATGGGAACTGAAATAAGGAAACATGTAAGAAGGGAAGAGTTAAGTTTCTACCTTGTGATAATTGTGGAAGGAAGCACCCTGGTGCCAGTTTCAAAGAAATAGGAGAATCTTAAAAATATGGAGAAAATGGTCACCACGCTCGTGATTACATGGGAAAGAAAGAGGCTGTCAATATTGAATGATACAATTGTATATAAATGAGTCATTATGAAAATGAATGTCCTAATCACCAAGTAAAATTATTTCAGAAAAGGCCAAGGGCGCAAGGACAAGAATATGTAGTTACTACATTTGAAGTGGAATAAATAAAATATATGTGTTTTTGGATTAAATATTTATTTTCTGGTTATAAGAAGAATATGATATATATAAGGATTTTACTATAGTAACTTTTTTTTCATTAATGTTTTAATATGATTAATTTAATCATATTTTTAGTATGTGATAATAAGATTATCTTTACATTATTTGGGGGATCTGATGTTACAATATATTTTGTAATTTAGAGACCATTTAAAGAGGATTTGAGTAGAAATATTTTGGATAGCTATAAATGTTTGAATGGATAAAATTGAACTTTAGATAGTATTAATTACGATTATTTTTGGAATATTATAATACTCTAGTTTTAGAATATGGACAACCTACAGGTCGGGTGATAACCTATCCGGTCGGACAAAACTGCAAGAATCGAACCCACAATGAATGTACGACAAGGATTTTTTTCCTACCATTGGCCTACATGAAGTCCCTAGTTTTTAGAAGTTAATTTTCTTCATGGTATATGACTGTAACCTTATACGATTAGGATATACATAATATTGTTGAGTTCTATTATCTTTTGGAGTGAAAGTTGAGTTTGTGGTAGAAATTAGTTAAAGGATGGAAATAAACTTGTCATGTATATATATATATATATTCTATTATTCTATGAAGAAATTATTTATCAAACTATAGGTAAGGGATAATAAAACAAAAAATGTGTTATCCTAATACCTTAGGATTTGTTGAACTGTTGATATTTTAAATCATTTTAGATTGATGGCTTTGAGGCCTTCAATTTTACACTTTTTTGTGATTGATGACCTCATTCACTCCCTATAAATAGTTATGTTTTTTCCTCTTATAATGTGTCTGTAATTTCCACCAATGTTTTCCAATTTTAAACCCTAAGTTGTTGGTGACATTTTCATTTCCCTTTCCCTCTTATCAAGACTAAATTTTATTAACACTATTTCTGATGTGGGTTCTCCACAAAGGTATTTTATATTTTAAACCTCTTATTATAGAAGAATATTTTCAAATTTAAAGGTTTCAATTTATTGGAGGTGGATTGAATGTAACACCCAAAGATTTCATAGTATGTTATCTCTTCAGAGTAATTCAATAACTTGAGTTACACACAACACCGAGTTCGAGTGCACCATGAATTAGAAAAATATCCATTAAAAAAAAGCGGTAATGAAGAGTATTAAATTTATTTTGAATTTTATATACTCCATATAATTTTAACAACCATATTATGTCATTAGACATAATATAAGAACAAATTCAATTTTTTTAGATAAAAGAATTATTTTTCAAAAAATGAAATTTTTCCTCCTTTGACTGGAGAACCCATTTTAAATAAAAAATTTGACACTTTTTTAAATTCAATTTAACAAAATAAACTTTGTATTTATAATTAGGACATAAAAATTTAGTTTGGATTAAATTTTGTGGTTTTTATGATAAATTTCATATTTTGATGAATAGTGATAAATAAAAAATTTTAATTGAAAAGAAATTTTTTAATTAAAATAATTTATAGTGTTAAATTATAAATTTGAATGGTTTTTAAGTATAATTAGATTATATTTTTATCATTTAATATAATTCAGGTCATTGGATGTAATTTCACATTTAAATTGGACATAATCAAGTGTCAATCTTTTGATAGTTATTATTTCTTAAAAACACACTTTTTATTTTGACAATAGGAATTAATTTTAAACTAATTTCTGCCACTTCATTGTTTTGAATTGGGAAAAATGGATTCCATATTTGAAATCATGAGGTCCAAATTGTGGAAATATAGAACTTTTATTTTTATACATTATGAATATTTACATCAGTAAATATTTTATTTACCATTGTTAAAGGGTAAATCTGGTAAATAAGGGTAAATAAACATTATTATAATAATATTAAATTACCCTAACAGATGTCCTATTTGTAACACCCTAATATTCCACGGTATACTTCTCTTTGAATAATACAATAGCGTGTGTTGTACGAAACACTGAGTTTATGTACACCACGACTTACCAAACTAGCCGTTCAAAAGAGGTTATGAATAGTATTAACTAAATTTTAAATATTATATTATCCTTATAATTTTAATCCATATTATTAGTTTCTAAGACATGATTTATAAACAAATTCATTTTTTTCAGATAAAAGAAGTATTTTTCAAAAAATGAAATTTTACCGCCTTTTAATTGTGAAGCCTTTTTAAAACCAATATTTGAAACTTTTATATATTCAATTTGACAAAATGAAATTCTTATTTAGAATCAGGACATAATAATTTAGTATCAATAATGTTTTGGTGTCTTTCTGATAACTTTCATATTTGGGTGAATAGTGAAAAATACTATATTTTAACTAAAAAAAACTTTTTAATCAAAATAATTTATATTGTTAAATTATACATTTTAAAGGTTTGGAAGTATAAATAGATTATATTTTTACTATTTAATCCAATGATGGTCATTTTATGTAATTTCACCTTGAAATTGGACATAAACAAGTGTCAAGATTTTGATAGTTATTATTTCTTAAAAATACGCCTTTTGGTTTCGAAAGCGGGAATAAATTTTAAATTAATAAATGAAAATTTTATGTGTTGAATTTGGTAAAATAGACTTCATTTTTTGATTCGGAATAATGAAATTAGCCTAGGGTGAAATTTTGGTACTTTTCGGATAACTTTTATATTTTGATGAATAGTAAAAATTACTAAATTTTAATTAAAAACAACTTTTTTAATCAAAATAATTAATAGTGATAAATTATGAATATGAGTGGTTTTAAATTATATTTAAAATATATTTTTATCATGTAATACAATGTGGGTCATTGAACATAATTTCACATTTAAACCAGACATAAACAAGTGCCAATCTTTTGATAGTTATTATCTCTTAAAAACACGCTTTTTGTTTTAACAACGGGAATTAATTTTAAATTAATTTCTGCCACTTCTGTGTTTTGAATTTAGAAAAATGGATTCCTTATTTGGAATCAGGATTTTCATATTGTGTGAAAAGGTAACTTTTATTTTTAGACATTTTGAATAATTACTGCGGTAAATATTTTATTTACCGTGGTTATGGGTAAATCCAGTAAATAAGGGTTAACAAATACTATTATAATAATAATAAATTACCCTAAAACGTGTCCTAGCCATATTGGTTGATACATTTTCGACCATAGACATCTTTGGGTCGATTTTGGGACCCAATGGATCCACTTGTAGGTGATAGAGACACTTTATTTTAATTAAGTTAAAATGATTACAAAATTGACACAAGCATATATCTTTTAGAAAAACAATTTTTACATATGGTTATATATGTTGGATTTTAGACTATAAATATTCATTAGAAATATAAAAAGATTCCTACATAATTATATTTTATTTATAATTTTTAGACATTAAATAAGTTAATTTATTTATGACACAATGGCAATGCAGTAATTACCATACTAGTGAAAAATTAGAATAATTGATATTATAAATACCCAAATAAATATAATTTGAGACTTTAATTGAATTAAACTAATTTTATAGGTTAATATGACATATTAGGATTGATTTAATTAACATTTTTCTAAGTAATAATTCTGTTATGTGTTTCACAAAAATCAACTATTGAATAGTGTCAAAATTGACATAAAAGAGTTTTTAAAACAAATATTATTTTATTATTTGATATTAAATTCTTAAAAATCTAATGTTCATCCAAGAGACTTATATCATGATAGTTGTATCATTAATGGACCACTTGGGGTTCGCTTGGATGTATATGGTATGTTTAGTAACCATATAATATAAAAATACAAAGAGACATCGTAAAAGTGAAACTAATTAACTAAGAGTTAATACTTAAAGATAAGGTTAATATAATGACCCAAATCTATCTAAATTATATTTGTTGAGTGGTTTTCAACCCATCCGCACCTTAAAATTTAAATAATAAACTTTGGAGCTATTATAAACCGAATATGAATTTATTATAAATTAATATTTCTTTCTTTTCCAAAGGTGCCCCTCACCCCTCTTATGAAAGCACACTCCTCCTTCTCATTTCGTCACACCTTTTAATGCTTTTTTGTTCGGCCAAACCCTGCCCAAATGCTCTCTCAACTTACCTCACTACAACCTAGAGACCTTAGTTTGATCAGAAAGCCATCTTAAAGAGCCCTTTTGATCAAATCAAAAAGAAGAACCCGAAGAAGAGGTAATGTTTTCACCACCCCTTTTCAAGTTCCTTTCTTCTTCCACTTCTTCTTTCTTTGTTATTACCATTCTAAAATAATAACTCCAGTATCATATATATGCTGTGATGTCATTATAAATATGGTACAACCATATTCAGTATTCTATCCACCCTTTGAATAACATGTCACCACACGTGCGTACGTACGGCTTACCGTCTCCACGTCGTGTTGTAATTGTTATTCAATATATTATTATTTGGATGGGTATAATAATGATGTGTAACTCATTTAAATAATAAATATAACATGATAATGATTCTTTATATATGATATAACATCCAATTATATATTATTTTAATATCAAAAGAATGATATTATCGCTCGTGCGTACGTACGGACTACCATCTCCACGAACACGATGAGATTCATTTTCCATCGTATCCATTCAAGTATAATTCTCATTTGATGATTAAAAATAATATTTAAGGACTTGATATCATTCTTGATATGAATAATATACATCCCATTAATAAAAAACATGGATCACATAATAAAGAATATAAAGTAAAATGAACCCGTTAACACCCGAAATGACGATAATTCTAAGATATTATTAACAAATCAATTTTAAAAGATCATATATGATATCATATTAATGCATATTATTCTTGTATAAATAAATAATATTTATTTCACCATTATACAGGAGGTTAACCTACCGTCGACCAAGGAAAAAGTACAAAGTAAGGGGTTTCTTATCTCACTTTTAATTCCGTGAGAATTCCATTGTTCACCACTTATTTATTACATGTGGTGTGTATACTACCCATGTCTGTATTCATTATTTAATATACTTTAATTCATGTATATTTACATCATTATTGTATTATCCTTCTTTCATGGGTGTATGTTTCGTATGTTACCTAATCGATAAGGGAATTTGAAATTCCAATTTCCACTCATTCGGCTATACGCATACTTCATTGATTATTTTAGTCCAAGATTATGCGTGGAATAATTATTTATTTGATTCAGTCATAATTTACACTCCCCTTTCTGTGGATATACTTTTTATACACATAATCACTCCATTGATAAATTCTCAAGTCATCATTATGAACTTGATAAAAGTAATTTTTACTCAATCTCGTTTTGTTGAGATAAACATCCAATTCATTGGTGTCGTTTTTACAAGAATATGTGTGAATGTCCTTTGATTGTTTTACACTGAATATCCACTCATATTTAGTGTTTTTATATTTTTCACACATAACTATGTCATTTATTTATCCTTCATTTAAGGATATGGCCTTTATGAGAGATTTCATGTCAATTTACATTCCATTGAGACTTCTTCGTTGTTATACACCAAATCACTTTTATGTGGTGTATATAACGTACTTTGACATAGTATATCATGAATTCCTTTATTCTCATGATATTACAATGTTTTGATTACCTCAATTATTTGTATACAAGTGTCTCTATTTTGGTTAGAATCTCTAACTAATATACCATTTTTAAATGTTTTAAAGACTTATTCATCTAAATCTTGCTCATTAATGTCCATGTTTTAAAAATGGTATTAAGGATTTATTTTTATGGACATTAAAGTTTTAAAATTAAAACTCTTTTTAAAAAGTTTCAAAGTGGTATGGGACACTTTGATTCAAAAATCTATTTTTAAATGGCTTCTTGACAAATAGTGTTACTTTTAAATGATTTCAAGAAAAAGGGGGATATTTCTCACAAATAGTTTTGATGATTATTTTCATCTATGTCAACATCCTTCATTATTGTTGATTGAGGTTAATGTGATACAATACAATCTTCCATATTTTATCAAATGAGTTATGTTTGACTTTTGATGTGCTATTTTTATACCATTCATTGTTTGTAGTTAATGTATTGACATTTCGTATGCTAGTTTTAATACGAATGTTTATGTTATGTTTAAACCTGTTCATATGAAGAATGAATTGGACTTAATAAGTGACGGGTGGAGCCCGCTATAGCTCCTAGATGCATCGGATGGTCCCATGAGACAAACTAGTGTCTTGTCACAAGGCCTTGGCAAAATATTATTTGTAGTCTTGGCACGAGGCCTTGGCTATGTGGTTATGATAGTCTGGAATTATGCATTCAATCATTATGAAAGTGGTTATTAATATTTCATGTGATCATTCGACTAGTAGAATATCCATGTGAGTAAGTAAATGGAATTATTTTATTTTATCTTTTCCATTTTATGCTGATGTTCAAGTTTAAAAGGCTTTCGTTTTAGTTATAAACTGCCTTAAGTGTTTATGCTTATCTATGAAAGCTTCTGCTATAATGTTATCCTTACTGAGCATCTGAGCTCACCCCTTTCAATGTTTTATTTTTCCCAGGATTATGAAGAACTAATTTATGAATGACCTATAGGAATCGTATGAGGGGATATGAATACAAGATGTTGTTGTAGTTTTTTTACCTTATGCTGTAATGTAAGACTTATGAATATATCTAGTGTTTCCAAGACTACTAAACTAATCGGTCTTTCGAGACTTGATCCTTTGTGATCATGCCAATGTTATGTAATAATGCATCGAATCTGGGTATCTAGGGTTTGGGCGTTACAGTTGGTATCAAAGGAAGTTTAGTACAAACCTTGGAAGCTAGATTTAGATAAACTCTCATCAGATCACGTAGACCTAAGATGAACTTTGAGGATTAGTATAGAAGAAATTCCTAGAATTTTGGTATTGTAGAGATTTTGTGATTTTTCTGAGCAATACATCCCTCTCTGGATACGTACAGGTAGAGCCAGCTCTGGCACAGACGTACCTAGGTTAAAACCTGAAAACACCGCTTTGAGCTAGACTCGAACAGGAACTGGTGCACGACAACGAGCCTTGCTGCACTCTTGGTTACGACACTCCTGGGGGATATGCTTAGGATAATTTACATTTTATTTACAAACCAATTTGAAGTATTATATATATAAGATGAGAGTAAATGACCTTGGTTAATCCTAATATGTTTTAAATTGAGAATATGGTGACAAGATAATCTCTAAATGATTTTACGACTACTGTTTCTCACACAATGCTTTCTGGTTTTAGTCAATGGCTGGATTCCAAGGAAGTCATGGTGACTTTGAGAATGATGTACAAGGTGGGAACAGTGGTGGAAATGATCAAAAAATGGAATTTTTATAGGCGTAAAAGATATCATCTTTATGCCAAATCAGTTTTCCAAAAATATGATCAACAACATATATATTAACCAACTCCCAGACGAAACAAGGAAGAGAAAGGTGATGAATGATAAGAGCTCCAGCAATGGAGACCATGGAGAAAAGAACCCTCAATTTCCATCATGCAAGAAATATGGTAGGAGACACCTGGGAAAGTGTCTCAATGGGACCAAGAAATGCTTTATGTGTGGGAAGGAAGGACATAAAGTGAAGAATTGCCGAAGAAAAATGAAGAGTACTATGGCAGAAGACAAAAATGGTCCCAATAGTCCATTTACAGTCATTTTCCATAAATGTAGGGGACCAGGTCATTACCCGAGTGAATGCCCTATTATATAGGATATTTTCTTGGTCAAAGAAGAAGCTATGTGGAAATAAATGGTTGGAGAAATGTTTAAAAAGTTTTAGTGCTCCTTGTTGATGGGTTTACTTTGGAATAATTTTCTCTTGTATTTGTAACCCTACAGTTTGACATGTGAGAATGATATTTGGGGAAGAATTACCTCTTCTCTTGTGGATGTAGTTATAAATAACCATTTCGTTTTATATGATCATCGGGTTTGAGACAATTATATGTTATTATAATTTGGGATGAAAATGCAAGGTATGAGATAAGATTTGTGGTTAAATTATGTTATGGTTATTTTGAGGAATTTATCTCATTTTGGTAATGTAATAAAGCATAGTTTTTGAGAAGGACAACACATAGACCGCGTGAAAACCTATCGCATCTAACAAAGTTGTGGGAATTAAACCCACAACCAAAGTGCGATTGGGATTTATCGCCTACCGCTGGATTGCATGAAGTCCCTGGTTAGTGTGACTATTTTTTTTAGTTAAATGATTTTATTGATCAATAATAATTTGATTTGGGATCTTATGTCTTATCAAATGATTACCCTTAGTATTGGAAAATGATTTGGTGATTAAGTGATAGATGTTATTTCAGAAGTTGTTCGCTTTGTTGTGAACACTATATGCCCAAGGAAAATAGAATAGTATGTGATTTCATTTGAGGAGTAATGGTGGATTGTTATCTATGTTTTTATTATGGATTTATAGTGATTTGTGTTGTTTATGGAAATGATTAGGTTAATTACTTTTAAGTATGTGACTTTAAGAGTATTTCATATCATTTGGAGATACAATTTATCATGGAAGACTACATTCTTATATGTTTTGAGTTTAAATATTAGTTTGGATTATATTGAAGGATTTTAAGGAAAATTGATTATTGAATGGTATTTATTTAACTTTGGGGTATTGTTGGTTTAATTTTGGAAATTAAGATTAGTGTTTATTTCTCTCAAGGAATATCCTTTTGGGGGATCATTAGATCTTTTACTAACCATTTTGGTTTTGATTAATCTCTAAAGACAATGTAAATATATAGTTCATCCTGCATGGATCATGTGATTATATAGAAGTTTATTCTAGCTCTTCCAGTGTGAACAAGTCTTCTTGAATACTCATCATTTAAAAAAATGAGTTAGTGGTGGAAATTTATTAAAGGATGAAACTCTACTTAAAATGTAAGTATATATCTTTATATTCTTAGTCAATATCATAAATGAATTCCTCATCCTTATGCAATGTAACTTAAAACAAAAAAAATGTTGTCCGTTTACTTTCCTGCTAGGAGTCTAATGGTCATTTGTCCTAACACAAGTGTGTGGTTTTCTTATTGTTAACTTTCTCCTGATCATGATTTCTATCCCTCTCTATCAGAAATTGACACATAGTTTATCATCTATATCCATGTTTTCCTACATGGAATCTGAGTATGGGTTATCATGGTTGACCTTTATACCTCTCTTTATATCATTTAAAGTTATAATTTTTTAGACTCTTTTTCCGATGTGGGACTTTCCATTCTCAGGCCGAATTTTTAAAATTGAGAGGACACAATTTATTGAAGGAGGGGTGAATGTAACACCCCAATCTTCCACGGTATACTTCTCTTTGAATAATACAATAGCGTGTGTTGTACGAAACACTGAGTTTAAGTACACCACTACTTACCAAACTAGCCGTTCAAAAGAGGTTATGAATAGTATTAACTAAATTTTAAATATTATATTATCCTTATAATTTTAATCCATATTATGAGTTTCTAAGACATGATTTATAAACAAATTCATTTTTTTCAGATAAAAGATGTATTTTTCAAAAAATGAAATTTTACCGTCTTTTAATAGCGAAGCCTTTTTAAATACAATATTTGAAACTATTATATATTCAATTTTACAAAATTAAATTCTTCATTAGAATCGGGACATAATAATTTAGTATCAATAATGTTTTGGTGTCTTTCTGATAACTTTCATATTTGGGTGAATAGTGAAAAATACAATATTTTAACTGAAAACAACTTTTTAATCAAAATAATTTATATTGTTAAATTATAAATTTTAATGGTTTGAAAGTATAAATAGATTATATTTTTACTATTTAATCCAATGATGGTCATTTTAAGTAATTTCACCTTGAAATTGGAAATAAACAAGTGTCAAACTTTTGATAGTTATTATTTCTTAAATATACGCCTTTTGGTTTCGAAAGCGGGAATCAATTTTAAATTAAAAAATGAAACTTTTATGTTTTGAATTTGGTAAAATACACTTCATTTTTTGATTCGGAATAACGAAATTATCCTAGGGTGAAATTTTGGTACTTTTCGGATAACTCTTATATTTTGATGAATAGGGAAAATTACTAAATTTTAATTAAAAACAACTTTTTTAATCGAAATAATTAATAATTATAAATTAGGAATTTGAGTTGTTTTAAATTATATTTAAAATATATTTTTACCATGTAATACAATGTGGGTCATTGAACATAATTTCACATTTAAACCAGACATAAACAAGTGCCAATCTTTTGATAGTTATTATCTCTTAAAAACACGCTTTTTGTTTTAACAACGGGAATTAATTTTAAATTAATTTCTGCCACTTCTGTGTTTTGAATTTAGAAAAATGGATTCCGTATTTGGAATCAGGATTTTCATATTGTGTGAAAAGGTAACTTTTATTTTTAGACATTTTGAATAATTACTGCGGTAAATATTTTATTTACCGTGGTTATGGGTAAATCCAGTAAATAAGGGTTAACAAATACTATTATAATAATAATAAATTACCCTAAAACGTGTCCTAGCCATATTGGTTGATACATTTTCGACCATAGACATCTTTGGGTCGATTTTGGGACCCAATGGAGCCACTTGTAGGTGATAGAGACACTTTATTTTAATTAAGTTAAAATGATTACAAAAATGACACAAGCATATATCTTTTAGAAAAACAATTTTTACATATGGTTATATATGTTGGATTTTAGACTATAAATATTCATTAGAAATATAAAAAGATTCCTACATAATTATATTTTATTTATAATTTTTAGACATTAAATAAGTTAATTTATTTATGACACAATGGCAATGCAGTAATTACCATACTAGTGAAAAATTAGAATAATTGATATTATAAATACCCAAATAAATATAATTTGAGACTTTAATTGAATTAAACTAATTTTATAGGTTAATATGACATATTAGGATTGATTTAATTCACATTTTTCTAAGTAATAATTCTGTTATGTGTTTCACAAAAATCAACTATTGAATAGTGTCAAAATTGACATAAAAGAGTTTTTAAAACAAATATTATTTTATTATTTGATATTAAATTCTTAAAAATCTAATGTTCATCCAAGAGACTTATATCATGATAGTTGTATCATTAATGGACCACTTGGGGTTCGCTTGGATGTATATGGTATGTTTAGTAACCATATAATATAAAAATACAAAGAGACATCGTAAAAGTGAAACTAATTAACTAAGAGTTAATACTTAAAGATAAGGTTAATATAATGACCCAAATCTATCTAAATTATATTTGTTGAGTGGTTTTCAACCCATCCGCACCTTAAAATTTAAATAATAAACTTTGGAGCTATTATAAACCGAATATGAATTTATTATAAATTAATATTTCTTTCTTTTCCAAAGGTGCCCCTCACCCCTCTTATGAAAGCACACTCCTCCTTCTCATTTCGTCACACCTTTTAATGCTTTTTTGTTCGGCCAAACCCTGCCCAAATGCTCTCTCAACTTACCTCACTACAACCTAGAGACCTTAGTTTGATCAGAAAGCCATCTTAAAGAGCCCTTTTGATCAAATCAAAAAGAAGAACCCGAAGAAGAGGTAATGTTTTCACCACCCCTTTTCAAGTTCCTTTCTTCTTCCACTTCTTCTTTCTTTGTTATTACCATTCTAAAATAATAACTCCAGTATCATATATATGCTGTGATGTCATTATAAATATGGTACAACCATATTCAGTATTCTATCCACCCTTTGAATAACATGTCACCACACGTGCGTACGTACGGCTTACCGTCTCCACGTCGTGTTGTAATTGTTATTCAATATATTATTATTTGGATGGGTATAATAATGATGTGTAACTCATTTAAATAATAAATATAACATGATAATGATTCTTTATATATGATATAACATCCAATTATATATTATTTTAATATCAAAAGAATGATATTATCGCTCGTGCGTACGTACGGACTACCATCTCCACGAACACGATGAGATTCATTTTCCATCGTATCCATTCAAGTATAATTCTCATTTGATGATTAAAAATAATATTTAAGGACTTGATATCATTCTTGATATGAATAATATACATCCCATTAATAAAAAACATGGATCACATAATAAAGAATATAAAGTAAAATGAACCCGTTAACACCCGAAATGACGATAATTCTAAGATATTATTAACAAATCAATTTTAAAAGATCATATATGATATCATATTAATGAATATTATTCTTGTATAAATAAATAATATTTATTTCACCATTATACAGGAGGTTAACCTACCGTCGACCAAGGAAAAAGTACAAAGTAAGGGGTTTCTTATCTCACTTTTAATTCCGTGAGAATTCCATTGTTCACCACTTATTTATTACATGTGGTGTGTATACTACCCATGTCTGTATTCATTATTTAATATACTTTAATTCATGTATATTTACATCATTATTGTATTATCCTTCTTTCATGGGTGTATGTTTCGTATGTTACCTAATCGATAAGGGAATTTGAAATTCCAATTTCCACTCATTCGGCTATACGCATACTTCATTGATTATTTTAGTCCAAGATTATGCGTGGAATAATTATTTATTTGATTCAGTCATAATTTACACTCCCCTTTCTGTGGATATACTTTTTATACACATAATAACTCCATTGATAAATTCTCAAGTCATCATTATGAACTTGATAAAAGTAATTTTTACTCAATCTCGTTTTGTTGAGATAAACATCCAATTCATTGGTGTCGTTTTTACAAGAATATGTGTGAATGTCCTTTGATTGTTTTACACTGAATATCCACTCATATTTAGTGTTTTTATATTTTTCACACATAACTATGTCATTTATTTATCCTTCATTTAAGGATATGGCCTTTATGAGAGATTTCATGTCAATTTACATTCCATTGAGACTTCTTCGTTGTTATACACCAAATCACTTTTATGTGGTGTATATAACGTACTTTGACATAGTATATCATGAATTCCTTTATTCTCATGATATTACAATGTTTTGATTACCTCAATTATTTGTATACAAGTGTCTCTATTTTGGTTAGAATCTCTAACTAATATACCATTTTTAAATGTTTTAAAGACTTATTCATCTAAATCTTGCTCATTAATGTCCATGTTTTAAAAATGGTATTAAGGATTTATTTTTATGGACATTAATGTTTTAAAATTAAAACTCCTTTTAAAAAGTTTCAAAGTGGTATGGGACACTTTGATTAAAAAATCTATTTTTAAATGGCTTCTTGACAAATAGTGTGACTTTTAAATGATTTCAAGAAAAAGGGGGATATTTCTCTCAAATAGTTTTGATGATTATTTTCATCTATGTCAACATCCTTCATTATTCTTGATTGAGGTTAATGTGATACAATACAATCTTCCATATTGTATCAAATGATTTATGTTTGACTGTGGATGTGCTATTTGTATACAATTCATGGTTTGTAGTTAAAGTATTGACATTTCGTATGCTAGTTTTAATACGAATGTTTTTTTATGTTTAAACCTGTTCATATGAGGAATGCATTGGACTTAATAAGTGACGGGTGGAGCCCGCTATAGATCCTCGATGTGTTGGTAGGTCTCATGAGATAAACTAGTTTCTTCTCACAAGGCCTTGGCAAAATCATATTTGTAGTCTTGGCATGAGGCCTTGGCTATGTGGTTATGACAGTTTGGAATTATGCATTCCATCATTATGAAAGTGGTTATTGATATTGCATGTGATCATTCGACTAGTAGAATATCCCTGTGAGTAAGTAAATGGCATTATTTTATTTTATCTTTGCCATTTTATGCTGAAGTTAAACTTTAAAAGGCTTTCGTTTTAGTTATAAATTGCCTTAAGTGTTTATGCATATCTATGAAATCTTCTGATATAATGTTATCCTTACTGAGCATCTGATCTCACCCCTTTCAATGTTTTATTTTTTCCAGGATTATGAAGAAGTAATTTATGAATGACCTACAGGAATAGTATGAGGGGATATGAAGACAAGATGTTGTTGTAGTTTTTTTACCTTATGATGTAATGTAAGACTTATGAATATATCTAGTGTTTCCAAGACTACTAAACTAATCGGTCTTTCGAGACTTGATCCTTTGTGATCATACCAATGTTATGTAATAATGCACTGACTCTGGGTATCTATGGTTGGGGCGTTACAGTTGGTATCAAAGGAAGTTTAGTACAAACCTTGGAAGATAGATTTAGATAAACTCTGATTAGATCACATAGACCTAAGATGAACTTTGAGGATTAGTATAGAAGAACTTCCTAGAATATTGGTATTGTAGAGATTTTGTGAGTTTTCTGAGCAATACATCCCTGTCTCGATACGAGCAGGTAGAGGCGGCTCTGGCATAGACGTACCTAGGGTTAAAACCCAAAAACACCGCTTTGAGCTAGACTCGAACGGGAGCTCGTGCACGACAACGAGCCTTGCTGCACTCTTGGTTACGACACTCCTGGGGGATATGCTTGGGATAATTTACATTTTCTTTACAATCCAATTTGAAGTATTATATATATAAGATGAGACTAAATGACCCTGGTTAATCCTAATATGTTTTTAATTGAGAATATGGTGACATGTTAATCTATAAATGATTTTACGACTACTGTTTCTCACACAATGCTTTCTGGTTTTAGTCAATGACTGGATTCCAAGGAAGTCATGGTGACTTTGAGAATGATGTACAAGGTGGGAACAATGGTGGAAATGAGCAAAAAAATGAAATTTTGATAGGCATAAAAGATATCATCTTTATGCCAAATCAGTTTTCCAAAAATATGATCAAAAACATATATATTAACCAACTCACAGACTCAACAAGGAAGAGAAAGGTGATGAATGATAAGAGCTCCAGCAATGGAGACCATGGAGAAAAGAACCCTCAATTTCCATCATGCAAGAAATATGGTAGGAGACACCTGGGAAAGTGTCTTAATGGGACCAAGAAATGCTTTATGTGTGGGAAGGAAGGACATAAAGTGAAGAATTGCCGAAGAAAAATGAAGAGTACTATGGCAGAAGATAAAAATAGTCCCAATAGTCCATTTACAGTCATTTGCCATAAATGTAGGGGACATGGCCATTACCCAAGTGAATTCCCTATTATATAGGATATTTTCTTGGTCAAATAAGAATCTATGTGGAAATAAATGGTTGGAGAAATGTTTAAAAAGTTTTAGTGCTCCTTGTTGATGGGTTTACTTTGGAATAATTTTCTCTTGTATTTGTAACCCTACAGTTTGACATGTGAGAATGATATTTGGGTAAGAATTACCTCTTCTCTTGTGGATATAGTTATAAATAACCATTTGGTTTTATATGATCATTGGGTTTGAGAGAATTATATGTTATTATAATTTGGGATGAAAATGCAAGGTATGAGATAAGAATTGTGGTTAAATTATGTTATGGTTATTTTGAGGAATTTATCTCATTTTGTTAATGTTATAAAGCATAGTTTTTGAAAAGGACAACATGTAGACCGCGTGAAATCCTATCGTGTCGGACAAAGTTGTGGGAATTGAACCCACAACCAAAGTGCGATTGGGATTTATTGCCTACCACTGGACTACGTGAAGTCCCTGGTTAGTGTGACTATTATTTTTAGTTAAATGATTTTATTAATCAATTATAATTTGATTTGGGATCTTATGTCTTATCAAATGATTACACTTAGTATAGGAAAATGATTTGGTGATTAAGTGATAGATGTTATTTCAGAAGTTGTTCGCTTTGTTGTGAACACTATATGCCCAAGGAAAATAGAATAGTATGTCATTTCATTTGAGGAGTAATGGTGGATTGTTATCTATGTTTATATTATGGATTTATAGTGATTTGTGTTGTTTATGGAAATGATTAGGTTAATTACTTTTAAGTATGTGACTTTAAGAGTATTTCATATCATTTGGAGATACAATTTAACGTGGAATACTACATTATTATAAGTTTTGAGTTTCAATATTAGTTTGGATTTTATTCAAGGATTTTAAGGAAAATTGATTATTGAATGGTATTTATTTAACTTTGGGGTATTGTTGGTTTAATTTTGGAAATTAAGATTAGTGTTTATTTCTCTCAAGGAATATCCTTTTGGGGGATCATTATATCTTTTACTAACCATTTTGGTTTTGATTAATCTCTAAAGACAATGTAAATATATAGTTCATCCTGCATGGATCATGTGATTCTATAGAAGTTTATTCTAGCTCTTCCAGTGTGAACAAGTCTTCTTGAATACTCATCGTTTTAAAAAATGAGTTAGTGGTGGAAATTTATTAAAGGATGAAACTCTACTTAAAATGTACGTATATATCTTTATATTCTTAGTCAATATCATAAATGAATTCCTCATCCTTATGTAATGTAACTTAAAACAAAAAAAATGTTGTCCGTTTACTTTCCTGCTAGGAGAATAATGGTCGTTTGTCCCAACACAAGTGTGTGGTTTTATTATTGTTAACTTTCTCCTGATCATGATTTCTATCCCTCTCTATCAGAACTTGACACATAGTTTATCATCTATATCCATGTTTTCCTACAAGGAATCCGAGTATGGGTTATCATAGTTGACATGTATACCTCTCTTTATTTCATTTAAAGTGATAATTTTATTGACTCTTTTTCCGATGTGGGACTTTCCATTCTCAGGCCGAATTTTTAAAATTGAGAGGACACAATTTATTGAAGGAGGGTTGAATGTAACACCCCAATCTTCCATGGTATACTTCTCTTTGAATAATACAATAGCGTGTGTTGTACGAAACACTAAGTTTAAGTAAACCACGACTTACCAAACTAGCCGTTCAAAAGAGGTTATGAATAGTATTAAATAAATTTTAAATATTATATTATCCTTATAATTTTAATCCGTATTATGAGTTTCTAAGACATGATTTGTAAACAAATTCATTTTTTTCAGATAAAAGAAGTATTTTTCAAAAAATGAAATTTTACCGCCTTTTAATAGCGAAGCCTTTTTAAAAACAATATTTGAAACTTTTATATAGTCAATTTGACAAAATTAAATTCTTCTTTAGAATCGGGACATAATAATTTAGTTTCAATAATGTTTTGGTGTCTTTCTGATAACTTTCATATTTGGGTGAATAGTGAAAAATACTATATTTTAACTGAAAACAACTTTTTAATCAAAATAATTTATATTGTTAAATTATAAATTTTAATGGTTATGAAGTGTAAATAGATTATATTTTTACTATTTAATCCAATGATGGTCATTTTAAGTAATTTCACTTTGAAATTGGAAATAAAAAAGTGTCAAACTTTTGATAGTTATTATTTTTTTAAAAATACGCCTTTTGGTTTCGAAAGCAGGAATCAATTTTAAATTAACAAATGAAACTTTTATGTTTTGAATTTGGTAAAATAGACTTCATTTTTTGACTTGGAATAACGAAATTAACCTAGGGTGAAATTTTGGTACTTTTCGGATAACTTTTATATTTTGATGAATAGGGAAAATTACTAAATTTTAATTAAAAACAACTTTTTTAATCGAAATAATTAATAATGATAAATTATGAATTTTAGTGGTTTTAAATTATATTTAAAATATATTTTTACCATGTAATACAATGTGGGTCATTGAACATAATTTCACATTTAAACCAGACATAAACAAGTGCCAATCTTTTGATAGTTATTATCTCTTAAACACACGCTTTTTGTTTTAACAACGGGAATTAATTTTAAATTAATTTCTTCCACTTATATGTTTTGAATTTGGGAAAATGGATTCCATATTTGGAATCAGGAATTTCATATTGTGTGAATAGGTAAATTTTATTTTTAGACATTTTGAATAATTACTGCGGTAAATATTTTATTTACCTTGGTTAAAGGTAAATCCGGTAAATAAAGGTTAAAAAATAATATTATAATAATAATAAATTACCTTAAAACGTGTCCTAGCCCTATTGGTTGATACATGTTTTCCTATAGGAATCTTTGGGTCGATTTTGGGACCCCATGGAGCCACTTTTAGGTGATAGGGACACTTTATTTTAATTAAGTTAAAATGATTACAAAAATGACACAAGCATATATCTTTTAAAAAAACAATTTTTACATATGGTTATATATGTTGGATTTTAAAATATAAATATTCATTATAAAGGTAAAATGATTTCCTACATAATGATATTTTATTTATAATTTTTATACATTTAATAAGTTAATTTATTTATGACACAATGGTGATGCAGTAATTACCATAATAGTGAAAAATTAGAATAATTGATATTATAAATACCAAAATAAATATAATTTTATACTATTATTTAATTACACTAATTTTATAGGTTAATATGACATATTAGGATTGATTTAATTAACTCTTTTAGAAGTAATCATTCTGTTATGTGTTTCACAAAAATCAACTATTGAATAGTGTCAAAATTGAAATAAAAGAGTTTTCAAAACAAATATTATATTATTAATTGATATTAAATTCCTAAAAATCTAATGTTCGGCCAAGAGACTTATATAATGATAGGTGTATCATTAATGGACAACTTGGGGGTCTCCTGGATGTATATGTTAAGTTTATTAACCATATAATATAAAAATACAAAGAGACATTGTAAAAGTGAAACTAATTAACTAAGAGTTAATACTTAAAGATATGGTTAATATAATAACCCAAACCTGTTTAAATTCTATTGGTTGAGTGGTTTTCGACCCATACCCACCTTAAACTTTAAATAATAAACTTTTTAGCTATTAGGAACCGAATATGAATTTATTATAAATTAATATTTCTACCTTTTCCAATCGTGCCCCTCACCCCTTTTATAAAAGGGCACTCCTCCTTCTCATTTCTTCACACCTTCAAAGACTTTTGGTTCGGCCAACCTCTTCCCAAATACTCTCTCAACGTACCTCAATACAACCTAGAGACCTTAGTTTGATCAGAAAGACATCCTAAGGAGTCCTTTTGATCAAATCAAAAGGAAGAACCTGAAGAAGAGGTAATGTTTTCACCACCCCTTTTCAAGTTCCATTCTTCTTCCACTTCTTCTTTATTTGTTATTACCATTCTAAAATAATAAATCCAGTATCATATATATGCTGTGATGTTATTATAAATATGTCACAACCATATTAAGTATTCTATCCTCCCTTTGAATAACATGTCACCACACGTGCGTACGTACGACTTACCGTCCCCACGTCGTGGTGTAATTGTTATTCAATATATTATTATTTGGATGGGTATAATAATGATGTTAAATCATGTAAATAATAAATATAACAATATAATGATTCTGTATATATGATATACCATCCAATTATATATTATTTTAATATCTAAAGAATGATATTGTCGCTCGTGCATACGTACGGACTACCGTCTCCACGAACGCGATGAGATTCATTTTCCATCGTATCCATTCAAGTATAATTATAATTTGATGATTAAAAATACTATTTAAGGACTTGATATAATTCTGTATATGAATAATATACATCCCATTAATAACAAATATGGCTCACATAATAAAGAATATAAAGTAAAATGAACCCGTTAACACCCGAAATGACGATAATTCTAAGATATTATTAACAAATCAATGTTAAAAGATCATATATGATATCATATTAATGTATATGATTATTTGATAATTAAATAAAAATTATTTCACCATTATACAGGAGGTTAACCTACCGTCGACCAAGGAAAAAGTACAAAGTAAGGGGTTTCTTATCTCACTTTTAATTCCGTGAGAATTCCATTGTTCACTACTTATTTATTACATGTGGTGTGTGTACTACCCATATTTGTATTCATTATGTAATATACTTTAATTCATGTATATTTACATCATCATTGTATGATCCTTCTTTCATGGGTGTATGTTTTGTATGTTACCTAATCGATAAGGGAATTTGAAATTCCAATTTCCACTCATTCGGCTTTACGCATACTTCCTTGAATATTTTACTCCAAGATTATGCGTGGAATAATTATTCATTTGATTATGTAATAATTTCCACTACCCTTTCTATGGATATAATTTTTATACACATAATCACTCCATTGATAAATTCTCAAGTCATCGTTATGAACTTGATAAGAGTAATTTTTACTCAATCTCGTTTTGTTGAGATAAACATCCAATTCATTGGTGTTGTTTTTACAAGAATATGTGTGAATGTCCTTTGATTGTTTTACACTGAATATCCACTCATATTTAGTGTGTTTAAATTTTTCACACATAACTATGTCATTTATTTATCCTTCATCTAAGGATATGGCCTTTATGAGAGATTTCATCTCAATTTACATTCCATTGAGACTTCTTTGTTGTTATACACCAAATCAATTTTATGTGGTGTATATAACGTACTTTGACATAGTATATCATGAATTACTTTATTCTCATGATATTACAAAGTTTTGATTACCTCAATTATTTTTATATAAGTGTCTCTCTTTTGGTTAGAATCTCTAACTAAAATATGATTTCTAAATGTTTTAAAGACTTATTCATCTAAATATTTCTCATTAATGTCCATGTTTTAAAAATGGGTTTAAGGATTTATTTATATGGACATTAAAGTTTTAAAATTACAACTCCTTTTAAAAAGTTTCAAAGTGGTATGGGACACTTTGATTCAAAAATCTATTTTTAAATGGCTTCTTGACAAATAGTGTGACTTTTAAATGATTTCAAGAAAAGGGGGATATTTCTCTCAAATAGTTTTGATGATTATTTTCATCTATGTCAACATCCTTCATTATTCTTGATTGAGGTTAATGTGATACAATACAATCTTCCATATTGTATCAAATCAGTTATGTTTGACTGTGGATGTGCTATTTTTATACCATTCATGGTTTGTAGTTAAAGTATTGACATTTCATATGCTAGTTTTAATACGAATGTTTATGTTATGTTTAAACCTGTTCCTATGAGGAATGAATTGGACTTAATAAGTGACGGGTGGAGCCCGCTATAGATCCTCGATGCATCGGTAGGTCTCATGAGACAAACTAGTTTCTTTTCACAAGGCCTTGGAAAAATCATATTTGTAGTCTTGGCAAGAGGCCTTGGCTATGTGGTTATGATAGTTTGGCATTATGCATTCCATCATTATGAAAGTGGTTATTGATATTGCATGTGATCTTTCGACTAGTAGAATGCCCATGTGAGTAAGTAAATGGCATTATTTTATTTTATCTTTGCCATTTTATGCTGAAGTTCTAGTTTAAAAGTCTTTCGTTTTAGTTATAAATTTCCTTAAGTGTTTATGCATATCTATGAAAGCTTCTGCTATAATGTTATCCTTACTGAGCATCTGATCTCACCCCTTTCAATGTTTTATTTTTCCCAGGATTATGAAGAAGTAATTTATGAATGACCTACAGGAATAGTATGAGGGGATATGAAGACAAGATGTTGTTGTAGTTTTTTTACCTTATGATGTAATGTAAGACTTATGAATATATCTAGTGTTTCCAAGAATACTAAACTAATCGGTCTTTCGAGACTTGATCCTTTGTGATCATGCCAATGTTATGTTATAATTCACTGACTCTGGGTATCTAGGGTTGGGGAATTACACTATTTCTATTGCTTGATACATATCCGACCATGGGAATACTTGGGAAAATTTTGGGACCTCATGGAGCCACTTGAGTGTGATAATGACACTTTATATTAATTAATATAAAGTAAAGGAAAAAATGACATGAACATGTATCTTTTAGTAAAATAATTTTTAGAAGGGGTTATATAAGTTATCCTTTCGACTATAAATATTAATTTGAAATCTAATAATATTTCCTACATCATGGTATTTTGTTTATAATTTTTAGACATCAAATAAATAAAATTATGTATGATAAAATAATGATGCAATGTTTACCTCGTTAAAGAATGATTTAAATAAATGACATTATAAATATTAAAACAATATCCAAAATCTGTCAATTTTTTTTGAAAGATTTTATTTCGAATATGAGTCATATTATATTAGTCTTTAATGAGTTTTTGACCTTTATAAACCGAAAATATTTATATAATAAAATAATATTTTCAAATATTCCTAAAGAGACCCTCCCCCCCCCTTATAAAAATCCCTCAACTCTAACCCATTTATCACACATCTCAAGCCTCTTGAATCGTCCAAACTCCTCATATTTAATCTCTTTACATCCCTATATTACTATGAGAATACAAAACTTAGGTATAAGTCACATAAAGGAATCATTTTGGATCGAATTAGAGGGTGTTACCAGATTTAAAGTCAATATCTCCTCTTAAGTTATTTTTTTATTTTACTTCTCCAACCCCCGAAACTCACTTTATTTCTTTATTTTATAATAAAACCAACAACCTCAATATACTAGGTTGTTTTTATTATAATTATTTGAACTAAAATTATACACACCTCTATCAAATTTGTATAGAACATAATGTTTTTGTGGACGGTGAACTACTGACTCACAAAACGATGATTGTTCAATCTTCTACAAACACCTCTTATGGTGGCCATTATGATGGAACTATAATTATATATTATATTTACGATATTTATATTATCTATAATATTATTTAATTATCTTTTATAGAATAACCTTATTCTTTTCATGTTGTATATATACGATAATTTCATTTGAGGAAGTGGGGACTATCGCCCCTCAAATTGATATGACTCATTCATACCATACATAGAACGTATAAAGGAAGGTTTTAATGAACATACATAAGATATATAAAATATAATATTATACTGGAATAATAATATACCTATGTATCTTTTGGTTTTCTTTCCTTATTAAAATGGAAGTAGCATTCGTGCGTACGTACGGATAACCTTCTCCACGAACGAGATGAGATTAATTCCCAATCATTACAATTCAAGAATAATTTTCAATTGATTATTAAAAATAATATTTAATAACATAATATATTTCTGGATATGAATCAAATAAATCCTAAACATAACAAAAATTACCAACTTGATAAAACATATAAATGAAAACAAATCAATTAACACCCAAAACAATGAAACTACTAAAATATTATTAATAAAGCAATATTAGAAGACCACATATGATATATTATTTATGTATACAGTTTTTGTATAATTTAATAATAGTTATTTAACTATTATAAAGGATGTTAATGTACCCTCGACCAAGTAAAAGTACAAGGTAAGGGTTAATTTCACAATCTCTTTATTATTTGAGGTTGTTTTAATGTAAGTATATACTGGGACCTCTTTATCATTCACATAATTGCTTCTTAAAAATGTATTTCAATTTTTTTTACTATTAACTATACTATGCTTTAATGTCATCTATACCCTTTTTTGAAATTTTATAAAATGGATTGAAAGGAATCTTTTGTTGTTTTCCAAACAAGGTACTTTATGACCTTTTCGATAAATTATGGTAAAAATGTTTTTTAACTTATATGGTGGGTGTGGTTATTCTCTGCCATTGTATTATCTTTGAAGATTCCCTTACAATATTATAAGAATATTTTCAAAATAAATTATTCCTTTTATAATTATGTGGCTCTTAAATGATTTCATAATAGAAAGAGGTATTCATCTCAAATAGTAGTTATTTCATCTGTGTCAACATCCTTTGATAAATTTTACACTTTTATGAAGTAGATTTATTATGATACAGATCGTCCATATTGTATTAAATATTTTTGGATATGTTTGACTATGGAGGTTTTATTTAAATACCATTCACGGTTTATGGTTAAAGTATTTACATTTTGTATGCTAGTGTTAATAGGAATTTTTATGTATTGTTTCAACCTTTTAATATGAGGAATGTATTGGACTTAGTAAGTGACGGGTGGAGCCCGCTATAGCTCCTCGGTGCATCGATAGGTCTCATGAGACAATTAGATGTGGAATTGGGTGAGGCCTTTCCCAATTTTATATATGGTTTTGGTTGAGGCCTTAATTATTTTTAGATGTCTTGGTCGAGGCCTTGAAAAAATGTTTCAGAATGTCTGGCATTATAAATTCCCTCATTACAAAAATAATATTGATGGTTCATGTGGTTATTCAACTAAAGAATACAAGTGACTATGTTTTATTATATAATTAATTACTTTACTCATATTCTTTCAATAAAGTGTACATGTTTATTATTTGTAAAGCCATGTGTTTTCAATTATTCACCATGCCTAATGTTTATGTTATCTTATTCTATATTTCTTACTCTTACTAAGAATTTGAGCTCACCCATTTCTTATGTTTCATTTTCCCAGAATATAATGAAGTTAGTTATGAGAGACTTGTAGGAAAAATCAAGGAGGCTTGGATGTTTCTAATGGAATAAATTATAGTTTTACTTCTTTTCAAGTGGTAATGTTGAACTTATATATATATCTTGTTTCCAATAATACAAAACTGATTGGTCTTTCAGAACATGATTCCTTTTATCATGCCAATTTTATGTAATAATTCATTGACTCTGGGTAATTGGGGTCGGGGCATTACATAAATAGAAGTAATTAACAATAAATATAAATAAAGAGAAATAAATATCAATAAGTAGTTGAAATTATTTATATTATTTTTTTGGATATTGTTTTCTAATTTCAAATTTTTCAAAAATAGTAATGATTTTATATTTTGTAGAAAAATTTGGAACAAGGAAGTCTACAACAGTCATTATTAGCAGATCAGGCTTGGAT
Organism: Viscum album; assembly: GCA_963277665.1. Taxonomy (NCBI): domain Eukaryota; kingdom Viridiplantae; phylum Streptophyta; class Magnoliopsida; order Santalales; family Viscaceae; genus Viscum; species Viscum album. The sequence goes on from OY728153.1 coordinate 85,235,693, forward strand.
AAATCAGTGCAGAAATCCAAATAGTTATAGTTTAAATCCTATATATATTGAGGGTGTTGAATATTTATTATCATTCACATAATTAAAACAAGAATTTTTTATAAGGCACAATTAAGTGTCCTTTTAATAAATGTGCTTTGAGAACATTTGACATATTTGACAAGGATTGGGGATATCTCTTGGGGTTCGGTTATAAACTAGATTATGTTTTCTAGTATCAAAACAGTGAATGAAGATCCAAAGAAGATACTAATAACATGATTTTGGATCCATCACAATTTTAAAATTTAGTACATGATGTTGCAAGTCCATCTATTCGACAAACTGAAAATCAGGATTTTATTGATTTAACTCCTGAGTTGTCACCATCCAAATTTTATGAGATGTTGAGGTCTAATGAGGATGAATTACATCCTGGTTTCACAACAAGAAAATTAGAAGAGGTTTCAAAATATGTGGCTATTAAATCAGATAATTAAATGTCAAAAAACTATTTTGATCATATATTTTCTTTGGATAAAACACTCTTACCTGAAGGAGATGTGTTGCCAGAAAATTACTATGAGAGAAAGAGGCTGGTTCATAATATGGTCCTTAGATATTGGAAGATTCATGCATGTAAAAATGATTACATCTTATATTCTTGTGAAAATGAGTCATTGGATTTTTGTCCCACATGTGGAAAATTGAGGTATAAATAAGCTCAACCGGGGAGGTCTGTATTGATTCCTGTAAAACAGTGGAGATATTTATCCCTTACACCCAGGTTACAAAGTTTGTTTATGTCTCAGAACATAACATCAATGATGTCTCAAACAAATCCAATATTTCAACCAATAAAAGATTTAATCATCCATATGATGGTGATTCGATGAAACATTTTGACCGACTACATCCATCTTTTTCTTTAGAATCCTGAAACTTGCGATTTGTTCTTTCTACTGATGGTTTTTGTTCGTTTGGTTCTTATGGTAGTTAGTATTCATGTTGGCCTATCATTATAACTCCATACAATTTACCTCCATGGATGCTGATGAAGGATCCCTATATCTTTTTGACTTTATTAATCACAAGACATCTGAAAAAGAATATTGATGTTTATTTGAAACCATTGATTGATGAGTTAAATTCATTATGGAGTAATAGAGTTAGTACATATGATGTTGCTGTGAAAAAAATCTATATTAAAAGCTACATTGATGTGGACGATTAGTGACTTCCCGACATATGACATGTTATCTGGCTAGAGCACACATGGTTTGAAATCATGCCCTTACTATATAAAAGACAACAAAGCCTTTATGCTCATCAATGAAAAAAACCTTGCTAAATAGACTATCATTGTTGATTTTTTCCAACCGATCATCCTTTTCAGAGGAACAAATCTCATTTCAGAAAAGGAACAATTGAAAGGGATGAACCTGCAAAAATGATCTTAGGTATAGAGTTAAAATCAATTGTATTTTCATTTCCTCCCATCACATTTGGGTCAACAGTAAACCAACAGATAATTCATGGCTTTAGGAAAGAGCATAATTGGATAAAATGAATCATTTGTTTGGGATATTCCATATTGGTCAGATTTTTTGGTTTTCCATGTGTTTGATGTCATGATTATTGAAAATAACTATTTTGATAATTTATTTCATACAGTTTTGGATAAACTAGGTAAGACCAAAGATAATTTAAAGACACAATTATATCATGCCCAAATTCACAGACGACCAGAACATAAACTATTTCAAAATGTCAGATCATAGAGGTTAATGAAGCCAAAAGCAGCTTATACACTATCCAAAGAGTGTGTCTTATTATTTTGTCAGTGGATTGTAAATTTGAGACTTAAAAATATCTATGCTTCCAATTTGGTTAGATGTGTTAAGAATGATCATATTAGCATATTAAAAAGTCATGATTGTCATGTTATAACAGAAAGACATATGCCAATTGGATTTAAAGGTTTTTCAAATTCTATGATTTTTGATTTGATAATAGATCTATCATTTTTTTTGAAACATTTGTGTGGTGACAATAGACTATGATGCACTAAGTACTCTAGGGGAAGATGTTGTTGTCATTATATGTGAACTGGAAAAAATATTCCCGTGGGCTTTCATTGACATAATGGAACATCTGATATTACATATTCCACATGAAGCTAAATGTAAAGGTCTGATATAGTTTCAATGGATGTAACCATTTGAGAGATGCATGCATAAATTGATGAAAAAAGTACATAACAAATCATTAGTTAAAGGCCCAATTGATGAATATTATTTTCAAGAGGAAATTGATTTTTTATAATCTCATTATTTTGAATCTGAATATCCCTAAAAAAACTGCATGAGATGGAATGAGGGAACTGACTTTGATAAAATGGAAAATCAATTATCAATTTTTAATCATCCAGAGCATGGCTTCAATAGAGTTCATGAACGATGGACTTCAGATGATGAACATCACAGAGCTCATACATATGTTCTGCTCAACTGTGAAGAAATTCCATCATTACTAATATGAGTGCTTCTATAACATATTATATAATTTATGTTACAATACTTAAACTTATTTTATTTGTAGGTTATATGATAATCATATCAAGAAACAGCTTCCACAAATTACAACAACTACTATTGAAGAACACTGATACAAAAAATATTCTTAATGGTTTCAAAAATTGGTAACATAAATTATTTATGGTTTAACATATCAATTCAGTTTATAATTTATTATATCGATAATTGTTTTAAAAAATTTCAGGTGTCTCAACATGCAGATAAAATTGGTAAGCGACTGTGTATATTGCGTAACCCACTATCCAAAATTGTGAAATCTAACAATGCATTTTTCATGAATTGTTTTCAATTTCATACACGTGAATATGAGGAATCAAAAAAACAATTAACATTTGAGTTTTCTTGAAAGGATCTCATCATAGAGAAACCGAAGTTGACATTTATGACATGCTAGATGAAATTATTGAACTATGTTATCTAGGGAAAAATTACATAACAATGTTTAAATTTCAGTGCTTAGATACTGAGAGAGTCATGTGTGTTCATCTTATTCATGGAATCATCGATATTAAATATAAAAGTATTTTTGTAGTAAATGAGTCATTTTTACTGGCTCAACAGGCACATAATATATATTATGCAATGTATTATGATACATCAAGAGACCTGAATGGTTGGTGGAGCATAATAAAAACTCAATATCAGTAAAATCAGTTTACACAAATTGAATGTGGTTCCGATGAAGTACAAGGAATTGGAATTTTTCAAGAGACTACTCAAAATCCATCTTTTTCACAAAAAGCCATGAATATTGAAAATGACACCCCACAATTAATGGTCGATGGTGACGATGTTGTTAATGATGTTACAAATGAATTTGAAATGGAAAGAGATGAGGAAACTGAAACACATATGGATATTGATGACGTTGATAATGAATATGAAGACATTGAAATCATCAGATATGAATATGATGATGAAGTTGAACATTGACACAATTAAATGCTGGTTATAATCATAACTAATATATCTCTATATGTAATATTTATTTTCAACTATCTTCTAAAAATAATCATTTTTTGTTTCAGATAGAACCAGATATATTTCATGAGTTGGAGGAGTCTGAGATACCTTTGGATGATGAGGATTTGGGATCATCTGACTCTCAGGATACTGGATGATCAAGGGGTACATGGAGGGGGTGCGTTCTTTCATGACTGAGGATTCCTGACCCAATCCTCGAGCGACATCCACATATTGGTTTTGATCCATGCACACTGAGGTATGATAACCTTTTTATTTTAGTTATCTATAATTAATTTATTTATATACTAATTTTTTTATTATTTGTTCTTTTTTTCATAGTTTTTCGCATTTAGTTGTTGGATAGGGGAGCGCTATCTTGCACAATTATTTTTATCAACCATAGATCACATGGGAATATATTCGCGTTGATGTGCAGCTTTGAATGTTCAACTATTGGTTGGTACGTAAATAAATAATATTTATTTAGAAATTTATTTCATTAATAACTAGATATCATAAATTATATTTAAGGTTTATGGTATCCCATCGATGATAGCATGCATGGTGCTATCCACGACGCATGATAGGTGTCTATTCGTGAGTATTTCCATCTATTTTTTCACAATTTGAGAAGGAAAACCATTAAGAAAGGAGTAGCGATAGTATTTGATGAGTCATATAGTGCCCACCGACCAGTGTAATTTTCATCTCACATTTAGAATGGAATATGTTCACACTGTTTGAGTGGTATATTTTAGAGGAGATCTTCATTGGGCAGACAGAACCGAGGGAGACAAGAGTTGACACATAGAGCTTGTAGCTATACATTCAGTACACATAGAGAGAATCCCGTAAGTATATATTTTTTAAAATATATTATATAACATTACATTTTAAAATGTTATTTTATATTCATATAGTCAGTCGAGAATCCCGATATTATGGAGTACGACATTTATCAGAGGATTTATAGTGATCTATCCACTGGAGAGATTAGAGATGATTGCTAGCATAAGATTACGGTCAGTATTATTTCTTTTTTAGTTTGAAAAATAATAGCATGAAATATTTTCACTAGTTTAATTTCAAATTGAAATCTAAGGAGTCATATGAGTTTGTGACCTCTCAGACATAGGATGAGAGTCTGGCTAAGACGGCTGATCAGACTAGTGCCCACCATTTCGATGAGGCGGCTTGGATGCAGGTGACCTAGTACGCCTTTGAGAAGGGATGAGTAGTTGTTATCATATCTCATTTGACTCATGGGACTTATTATGTTACTTTTTTGATGTCGACGTCCAACTCAAGAGGAGATCGTGGAGAGGCCTCATCTTCTGGATCACAGTATCAGGGACAGTTGCGAGCTCAAACTAAGCTTATAGAGAGTTTGTAGAAGCAACATGAAGAGATGCGTCAGCAGCAGCAGCAACAACACGAGGAGTACATGCATCGATGGCAGCAGTAGCAGTAGCAGTAACCCAAGGAGGACATGTGTCAATGGCAGCAACAACAACACAAAAATATGGAGTACATGTGCCGTCTGACTCATAGTTTAGTGAAGGAGTTTCATCCACCATCTCCTGCAGCTCTTCCATCTTCTCTAGAAGACTACCCCCAGTGATTTTTTTATTCTGTTAAAAACATTTGAATTGAACATTTGTTGTAATATGAGCTATTTAAAGATTATTTCTTTTATATTGGATCAAATATTGCAAAAAAAATCTTGTTTTTAATATTTTATTATTTTATTATTTATTATAAGTATTATATTTTTTAATGATTGTATATTTTACTACTAATAATAATTATAATAATATTTTATGATTTTTTATATTTTTTTATGAATATTATGGATTTTAATATTTTTTTATATTTTAATAATATTAATATTATTCTTTTCATTAGTCATAATTTTATTTATTTTTTATTTTATTAAGTATTTCAAATATTTAGAATTCTATAATTTTTTATTATTTTAATAATATTAATATTATTTTTTCATTAATCATAATTATATTTTTTTATTAATTATTTTCGACGAGGCCTTTTGCAACTGGGGCCCCGTCAGAAATATGTTATATATTTATATATTTTTTAAATTTTTTGTGATAGGTTGCTTTACCGTCACCATAACTTTGTTGCGACGGGCCGGTGGAAACATGTTTATATCATATAAGCTATTTGCGACGGGCTGACGTCCCATCCCAAATAATTTTTGCGATAGGCCTATCACAAAAGTTTCGTGTACATATAATGTATTTAATAAGACATCTATTTGCGACAGGCCCGTCACAAAAAAATACAAGTTGCGACACCATTTTTTGTAATGATCTATTTGCGATGGGACCCCGTCATAAAATGGTTTTTGTGATGGGCTCCCATAGAAAATAACACATCACAAAACAGTGAAATTCCAATAATGCTAGGTTTTTGTAGGATGTGGTTTTCGATTCAGGGTTCTTATAACCTTGAAATTTTTTTTCATCTGCAAACTTCTATGATCACGAGATGGTATGTGGATTTCCATCATGTGCTTGATTCAGCCAACAATTTAGTTCACATGCGCTTGGATTCACTGTCCATCGTTCTGTGAGCCAGCATCTTGTGGGTCATTCTACATACCGGTGGTTTACTGTTCATGAGGTCTGCGAACCCTCCCAGTGATGGTATATGGGTCACATAACACATCTTCAGAAATTTAATTCCATCATGTTTCTTCTAATGTTTTCAAATAAATTTTAGTCTATTCTCTTTACTAGACTTGTAGGAATGATTGCTTCCTTCTGAAAAGTAACTGTGCGAGTATTTTCTTCCCTTGGTGAAATTTTCAGGACCCTACAATCACTTAACTCATGAAGATATATATTAACATTAAAAACCACAAGGAATCACATAACTGAATAACCCCATAGAATAATCAATATCAAATGTTCTTGGAATGCTCACACAAGACACATAATAGTCAAAATATCATGTGATTATACAAGCAGATCTTGAAAAAACCCTCAATGTGATCGCACACCCATTACGCAAGATTAAACAATTACAGAAGGTATATTCATAGATTAATTCAAGTGGGAACCTTGGAAATGGTTTTCATATAAATTGGTTCTCTCAAAATGGGATTACAATGAGGTATTATGATAGGTTCTTTTGGGAAGGTCTTGCGATAAGGTCATGTGATATAATCAGGGAGTTAGAGCTCTGGAGAATCAACTAATTAGTGAATGAACCACTCTCTACTACCCTATTTATATTTATTCCATAGAATCAAAAACATCTCTCGTCATACCAGTCTTCTCCCAAGACATAGATTAGAGACATCATAAAATCTTCATGGGGGTATCTACTTTTATTTGAACCATGCTCTTGTCCCTACAGACATCACATATAGGGGGGAATTTGTTGAAACACAAATAAATGAGAATAAAAAATTCATAAAGTAAGATATAACTGAATATGGGAATAATATTAACCACAATATAAAGATAGATTAAAGGTGGGAGCCTCTTATGTTCATAAATATCTTGGGATGAGACACCACAAAAGCCCTAATTACATGTCCTCTTAGTCAAATAAGAGCCCATTTCCATGGAATCCCCATAATGTTAACTGATCCAGAAATGTTTAGGAAGACTGAGGATCCCCTTTTATATCCAAAGATAAGTATAAGGGTTTATCCGTGAATTTATTTCACATCACCACAATACATTTTTTGGTCATGTGGTAAATCACACATGTTGAGAGTTGTTTCTTCGGCACCACTTGTAAAAATTTACAAGATCCCTAAGCCTTTGAAAAATAAAAAAATGATATTAAAAGGGAAAATGTGAGAGCCTATTGTGTTCTTAAAACTCATGAGATTCCCCAAAATGATATTCTAAGACCCCATAACAAACCAGTTCGATCTTGAAAAGGCCCCTTGGTAATTCATCCATGTCTTGTAGAATATCCCATAAATGGAATCAAATATCATAAAAAGGACTTTCACCAGGAATCATGATTTAACAAAATCACAAAGAAATTTAATTATGCAAATATAAAAATCTCACAGAATTTTATCATGATTCGGAAATACCAGTTTAATTGGCCATAATCCAAAAAATGAGGTGTTTATTGGATGATCTCACAGTAATTGCAAATCATTTGACACCCTTGGAATAAACTATGATAAGGCATCATAAAGATTCATGACACCAAAAACCTCCACAGACTCTGGCTTGGATTTTCACAATACGAGCTGTGGAAAGATGTGAATAATTAGGGTGGAGACTCCTATAAATTTTCCACCCCAGCATGAAAACAAAATCATTACACATATGGATAAACTCTTGGAACATGACATCAAAATTCCCATTTATCAGAGTAGATTTCAGGAAGAATCTTATCTTGTGACCAGGAATGCTTTAAATTAGTTAAGATATGTGAAACAACCCAAGAGTTAATGAAGAATGTATATATATTTTATGTGATCAATCATCGATCATGGTGAGGACATATACATGGTTATGCGAAGAAAATGACACATATTTTCTATAACAAATGAGACTTAAAACAAGCTAAAAATAAAAAAATATAACGAATATTCAATAAAACAGAAGAAAAAATACTAAAAGATAGTTTAATTATGCGAAGAACATATACGGTGATCCTTATGAGCTTCACATGAATCACTGGGGTCATGAATAAATAGTAGGACATGTCACCTATGGAATGTGACACTCCTTTCGAGTACTATTTAGATCATATGAATTCCCCCTGACATGTCATAAGAAGTGGAATCTATCCCCCCAAGAATGCCACACAAGTCTCATAAAACATTCTAGTCCCACCATAAAATCCATGAAATGTACCCAAGACATGTCACCTAGATCATATGGAGGTATCAGAACATGTCAGCTAAGTATTGTGATTGTACTAGGGAATGTCAACTAGATCTCACTATATTCTCCAGATAAGTTAGCTAGACCTTGCGACACACTTCAGGTGTGTCAGTTGGATCATACGACATCCCCCAAACAGGTCAACCGGATTTTTTGATGAAATTCAGAGTCATTGAGGACATATGGTACCCTATGAGATAATTCACCCTAACTCTTATGATGCCCTGCCATGATGTCATTCAGATTTCATGATGACACTAGGGAAAGTTTTCTAGATCATGAGACACCCTCTAAAAATGTCAGTTGGGATCATGTAATGGATTCCTGGACAATACATTTAGGTATTTCTTTGATCCTCAGAAAATTCAACCATGATCATCCGACAACCATTAGATATTCCATCATGGTCATGAGACATCCCTCAAATAATACAATTGGATCATGTGATTTTCTAAGGACAAGTCAGGTCGACATCCTTTGACATGTGAAGAATAGAATCAAGGAACTTCAGGTGGATAATCAATGAATGATAGGAAGACAAGATGGAGAGATCAATTGGGCATCGTAAGACGTGGTCACCTTGTCCATCTGTACTGCATAAGTCCCGATGTGAAGGTAAACATCAGTATAAGGGTAACCATAGTGTGTAATCCCCAATCAACAATCAACAATATAATCCACATGAAAATTCATTGTTAGTATTAGGGTAACCATAGTGTGTAATCCCCAATCAACAATATAATAAAATATGTCTCGCATATAATGGAATTGTTAGTGTGTAATCCTTGACTAGTTGAAAAAAAGGACTCAGATTCCTTCCATAATCAAGATACATATGAATCCTTCCAAAGGCATTATCCTAAAATCAAATGGTCATCCAATTCAGTTTTAGTCCTACCATGTCTCAAACATTTCAACCATTAATATACAATAGTTCCAAAGAATTTATCATCTTTCTCCATCCACCTACAGATTGAGAACTCATTTAACTATGAGGGAACATATTCCTTCCATAACCAGGATACATACGATTCCTTCCTAGGATCCGAGACAAAAATAAATGGTAAGAAATTTTAGTATAAGACCCTACATGTTTGTGAAATTTTTAATCATTGATGCCCAATCATTCCTATGGTCTGATCATATTTCCTCATCCATCATTAGATTGAGAAATAATTGAACACTAGGGAATTTAATTCCTTCCATGACCACGATACGTAGGAAAACATCCTAGGAACGAAACCTAAACTCAAATGTGCACCCACATCAGTATATGTTCCCCACATGACTCTAAAATTTTAACAAACAAGACCCAATCATTCCCATACACTTATAATTATACCTCATCCATCAGGGGACTGAGAGTCCAACAGAACTACAATGAATCTTATTACTGTTATGAGAAAGACATGTAGGACTCCATTCTAATGCCTGAGATCTATCTAAAAATACAAAGGGATGTATCAGTTCATAAATATCACATCAATATATATTGAGACCGATTACTTGTTATCCCTTTTTTATCACACAGATCATAGATAAAATGGTCGTAGGTAGTTTCAATGGTCATTTCATTTGCAAGATGAATCTACAGCATCTAGGGAAATCATTGTATATAATTTCCAATGAGTGGTATGATATAAAATTCCCTCTATAAAGGATTCTACCTTGGGTCCAGTCCTAAGGGATTTAATGAACCATGCTAACCTTAATTCCTACTAAAAATAGGATACATATGACATCTTCTTAACACTTGTGCTCAAATATTCAGTTCCCATATTCCCACACATATGTATTTTCCACATGATGTTAAAAAAAATTGTGTTAATGAACTACATATATTTTTATTCCTATAATTAATATGTTATATAGGACTCCTCATATTGTCTCAATCCATTATTGGATTGTTAACCACCTCCCTACATTACATAAAGCTATGTAGTACCTGGGTTTTCAACTTCATCATATAAAAATTTATTCATTATTGGGAAATGGATGAGGAACCTCAGATACATACTGAGGGGTTCAATAATGAGATATCCTTATTATTATATATATATAATGGATTAAAATATATATATTTTTGGGTAACCTATCAAAAAAATTATTTTTAATAGATTCTTGAACATATCTTAAATCTATAAGATTTTTTCCAAGTTGGAAACAATTCCCCCCAAAACAGTGTGGTGATCCAAACTGCCTATCCTCTTGACAAATGTGAGTTCCTAATTTCATTAGATATCAAACCCCAACTGACCAAATGACTTTGGAATGAAGGTATTTACCCAATTATAGATGATATAACCATTGGGTGTTTAATTTAATAATAAAAATGGTAACTGTATGAAATTATTTTGTAATAAATTTAACCCCACTCACTCACAATCAACTATTGGGCCAAACCCAACGCACTAAGGGGTTTTATCTTCTCCATCAAAATAAAATAATGATGTATTAATTTCTTTGACATTATATTTATGATATAATTATTCTTATAGAATTATTATATCTCAAATACCTTAATTATTTCCATTTTGGGTATTTGATAACGTTGATCATGTGTATAGCAGACTAACACCTCACAAAGTGATATGATTCGTTAATGAAATACATGAAATGTATTGTAAATGGGTTTAATAGAAAATGTGATATATATGAAATAAAACATAATCTATAATAATAATATATTTAATTTCTATTTCTATCTTTTGATCTGACAAGAATGTGGAAACAACACTCATGTATATGTATGGCCTACCATCTCCATGAACTATTGATTTAATTTTCTATCACTGAATTTTATGAGTTACTCTAAATAAATATATACAGAATATTTTTTATATTTAAATCAAGCTTGAAATTAAGGAGATGATGAAAACATGATAAATTTAAGATGACCAAAAATAATGAGTTAAAACATACATAGAAGACAAATCAATCATAGCTTGAAAAGTGACATTAACAATGATTTTTTAATAAAAAGGTAATAAAAGGTCATAATAAAATCATGTATTGTGTGATATATATGAATATGGTTATGTAATAGATTTATAATAATATTATATATTTATATTGGATGTTTTAATGTGTATGATGGATGTCAAGAATTAGGGTAAGGGATTCTTATCTAACTTTATACTTTTAAGAGACACATTCCATATTCACCACCTATTTATTTTAAGTGGTTTATATACTTCCCATTAATGAATTTTATGATGATTCTCCTAAAAATTATTTTTATTTACATATCCATTTTTATCTATATTTCATGTGGGTTATGGTTCAAATGTTTCCAATTCAGTCAGAGATTTTTGTCTGAATTTACCTAAGTTGGGATGTATATTATGTTATACACTTTTATTCATTCATGAAGAATAAATAAATCATCCATTACATGTAATATAATGTATTTATTTGTCTTAATAGTACTTTATGTTCCATTTTATGTTATTCCATCATCGGGTTTATGTTTCAATGTTACTATAGTGGTAAATATTTTAGCTTATAGTCTCATAGTTTATTTGGATTTTTTTATTTTGTTTTCGATGATAAAATATTATGACCCATATCTCAAGAAACTCATGAATTTTTTTCTCCTGTTGTAATTCTTGATATTAATAGTACAATTTTCCCACTCGTTGGTACTTAAAATAATTGAGTGAGTTTTTCTCTTAAAATTCAACATTATCTCTCTCTTTGGTCAGAAAAATATTTTATTTCCAAACTATGTTTTGTAAAAATGTTTTAAAAAGGTTTTTATATTATTATTTTATTTTTAAAATCCATTTTTACCCATCTTTTATTTTTTAATTTTTTTTCAAAAATTATTCTTCATTGCATTTTCTAAACATCTCACATTTAGATTTTACCAAAAATGTAAAATGAATTTATATTTTTTATATGCATGGCATGAAGATTATTTCCCACTATCATGACTGCTCAATGATCTCAAACACCCATTAAAATAATCAATAGTTCTTTTCAAGAAAATATTTTCCATAATACTTTGGAACTTTTTTTCTATTTGAAATAAATTAATTCAAACTATAATGAATACTGAGAATATTATAAAAAGTGTTTTCAATGTAGAAAAAATATTTTATAAAGAAATGATTTAAAATCATTTTAAATATTAATTTATGGGTTTCAATGTATATTTCCAAATAAATGTTTTTTAAAAAAAATTTATGAAATATTAATTTTTTAAAAGTGATTTTCAAAAAAATTTATCTTCCTTAAGAAATGTACCCAGTGATTTATCATTTAACATAATTTTCTATGTAAGATAAAATAATTTTATGTAAATTATGATTTGATGGGAATATGAACAATGGATACCATTATATTAATTTTTCTAAATGGTTTATTTTGATGGTGAATATATTTTTATGAAACCTATTTATCTTCTAAGTGTTGTACAAGGATAATATATATATATATAACTTGCTTCTGTTCATGGGTTATGGTATGATGAATTTTTGAAATGGTTGTGAAACATATCACTTTTCCAAATGTTATGATTTGATGAGACGTAAATGAAAACCATTTCATATCATGGGTTATGATATGGTGAATTTTTTAGGATCTTATGGAACACATATGTATTATTTTCATTACATGATGGTGGATACATTATAACCAAATATGGTTGTTACTTTATAACAAACGATGGTGGTTATGTTATGACCAAATAAAGGGGGGGAAGTATATCTCCCTCCAACACATTTGGTAAATATTTCAATCTTATTTGATTGATATGAAATGAATTGGGAGTGAACTTAGTTCAGTAATGGAATTTTTACACCATGGTGGTCTTAGGAGTAAACCTTGACCACCATGATGATTTGGGGGGTGAACCCATTCTACTCCGAGGAAAGGTCTACCACTAGAGATGGTGGTGTGTCATACATAAGAAGTGTATACACCCATGTAATTTGATAATAATTTTTTGTAAATGATACTTGACTACTTTAGAAATTATTTTCTATGATTCACTGTTTATAAAAAAATTATATCTTGTTCCCATATTATGCTCTAATGGATCATGTTATTAGATTATTTTATGATTCATGTTTTAAGAAGATACAATCACCATTCCATGACTCAATATCATGTTCTTTGATACCAATTTTATGGTTTTCATATGTTATTATCTGGTTCTAAAATCCTTATGTTTATGTTATGAGTATATATCTCCCTTGATTACCCATATTGAGCATCTGATCTCAAAATTTCTTTTGTTTTCTTTCCCCATGTTATTAATAAAGGTATTAGTATGGTATGTTTGTGAGGATTAATAAAGGGGGAGGAAAATTGTGGGTCACATTGAAGATATTTACCCAAATTAAAAATATTGTGTTCTAATTATCCAAAGGCACTAAAATATCATGGTCCTCAGGTGTGTGTTTGTGTAATGTATTGAATAATAATTAAAAAATATGTACCATGCATGTATTAATAACATAGGATTATATAGAGTGAATTCCATTATTCAATCACATTTCTCATATTTTTCACTACTCTTTAACATTATGGATCTTTATATTATTATGTCCCATAGTATAATCATTTTATTTTACATTTATAGAAATTCATTTGATGCTTCTTCCACAATTTTTGTCATGTGGATTGTTAGAAATTCTTTCCACATTTTTCATTAGATCCATGAACTTGAAATTATTTTAATATCATATAATATAAATTTATAAGGCTCCATTTTCCAAACTCCATCTTTAATTTGATAGGACATGGGAATACTTCTTCATAAATCCTAGAGTCTTTATTCTTTAGATCAATTTTGAGGCATGGTTTTAAACCTCTATAGAATCTATAAAATTTTCTCTCATTTTTTATAATATTTTCAAGGTTTATCTTCCAAGGACGTGGAATATTCATTACATGTCATGATATATTCCCCCTCCTTTTTTGTAATTTCTATACATCATCACTCATTTTTTGTAGTTAGAGTTCAAATGAAATACTTATTAATAAATAACTTCTCAATGTATTCCCAACCCAATTATATCATTTCCTCCTTCTTTATAGAATTATTTACCAAAAACCAAAATTGATAGACCACTATATTTAAATGATATGCATACAATACAATATACCCCTTATCAAAATAGTGAAAAATAGAAAATTTATTCTTTATTGAGTTAACCCACTATTACTAAACAAGTGTATGAAAATATATTCTTAACATTAGTGGTTATTTCGACATAAAGGACACAATGGTAAAATTTTCCTTTCTATATAAAGGCATAAATTCTAGATAGTACATGTTATTATTTACATCATGATATGTTTTTGTAAGAATCAATTATAAATTTTTAAATCCACCTCCTATTTTATTGGGAATTTTTTTTGTAAAATCATTTTATTTTCCCTAGTATGGATTTTTCATTATTTTCTCCTAGATCCCCCCATTTTATAATTTAATAAATGTTCCATTAAATAATGGGTAAATAATTTATACTTATATGAAAACTAACTATAAAGTATTATCTTGTGAGAACCTATGTTTACCCTTTTTCTCAAATTACACTTATAGGATAACATGATTTATTCATTATCTATCCTAAAGAGTAATAATTACTTTAGTTATGTATCCCGAAAATTTATTTTTTTATCCATGTGATTAATCAAAGAATATACCCCAAGAGTGTTGAAATAAGTGTGCAACAATGACTCTTTATCATGCACCATGTAATGATTGAATAAAAAACCAATCCAACCATTTCTAGGTTACTACACATAGGTATATCAATTAAAGATCCATATCCAATTATAGTTTGTAGAGGGTGATTTTATTTCATAGAAACCAAACACTCTTATACAATACCTAAACTTTAGGATGGTTCAATTAAAACTCAATATTATCCCTAATGTTTTCACTATTTATTTCTAGTTGTGGCCCTAAAAATAAATAGAAGGTAACTATGATACCAACTATAGCAACAAATTTTTTTTACTTGACAATTATATTTTTTAGAAAACTTAATAGAAATACGTTCAAGGATTTAAATGTTCATTATAATAGGAAAATTAATCTCACACATTAATTATACATAAATAAATATATTATTTAAATCCATATTTATTATACTCCAAAACTATATCTCATTATCCATAGTACATTTAATAACATAGGGATATAAATCAATGAAATCGGTGAGCTAAATTCTCTATAAGAATAAGAATTTAAAGGGAGGAATAAGGGATATTAATAAATATCACATGGGTGAGCATAATCAAAATCATCATATCATAAAAATAGAATCATAATCATGATGAAGGCATTTGAAAAATGCATTTAATCATTCATATGAATAATAATGAAGTATCATATCTTAGTGGTGCAATTAAACACATGGTTGTGAACAATGTTATTATCATGTTCACTCATAACATATGTTCATCAATCATAAAATGTTTATTATGAATATATCTAGAATCATGTTAACACATAATACACATAATCCCATAATATATATCACGTTAACCAATTAATTGGAGAGAAATATAATTTTTTCCCCAACCATAACATCATAAAAATATCATAAAAATACATTTCATAAGAAAATAGAACATGCAATAATCATGGTCACTAAAAAATCCATAGAAATTAAGGGGTTTCCTAAGGGTGTCATAAATCATAATTTGTGGAATAACAATTAAGGTTCCAAACATAGTAAGGTATGTCTTAATTTTTCAAAAAATATCATTTTTATTTGAAGAATAAAAAACACAATATGATTCAAATAGATGTTTTCAAAAATAAATCCTTTTTTAAAAAATTCATTTTATTGGGTATTGAATTACTTTAGATAAGGATGAAACATGTATATAGCAGAAAAAAGGTAAATAATTGTGAAATTTTACCTTGATGGAAATACAAAAGTATCTGTTTGGATAATAATGTGAAAGACCACATAACAAAAAAAATAAGGAATTAGGTTTGAGAATCCAAATACCTAAAATTCCACATAATTTTTTCACTTTTCTACCACCTAAATAATTAACATAGGTTTATTTATACATTAAACCAAATGTGAAATATTTATATTTTTTCTCACTTTATCAATTATAAACATTTTATTCTAACCCTCCATTACCTATTCTAATGGAGAAGAATTTTGATATCATAATTTTCATAAAATATCCAGCCTTTCTTCGATTATATGATTTTGGTTTATTTATATTAATAAATTATTAAAATAATATCCATAATATTTGAAATAAATATATTTATAAAATTTTAGATTATATATAGTCTAGTATAAATAGACATAACGATTGTGATTGGAAAAGAATTTGAAATGTATTTGCTGGAAGTTAACCAAATGTTAACGAGACATTATTGAAAGAAGAAGAAAGAGAAGTATAAAAGATAAATACATCCTAAATATTGTCATTATATGATTATTAAATAGTTAATATAATTTCAACATACTACTTAATTAATATTATCATATTTGGTTTTATAACGAATAAATAAAAAGTTGAAGATAAGAGTAAAATGAAAAGTAAAGTAGATGAAAAATTACCCTATTCTTGATGTTTCTTATTTTTTATTGAAATAAATCCTTGAGTTCATAGTGTTTAGAGGATCTAAAAGTCTATAAGGTTTATAAGGAGCTTAAGAGATGGTATTTTGGTAGATTTTTTCCTTTGGTAAGTGGATAGGAAGTGGTTTTACATGGGAGAGTTTGAGGGTTATTTATACATGAGGAGAGGATGATTTTAAGGATAAAATGTTGAATAAATTATTACTTCCATGGTAACCCATTAAAGAGTAAGATTTTTTAATTATGAAATATACTTTAATAAAATAACATTATTTGAGGAATTTCAATCTATTTATAATTCTAATTTTATAGTTCAATCAAATGGAAATTGTGAGAATGGAAAATAATTATTTAAAGGGACACATTAGACTTTTAATATTTGGGAAATACTTATTATGTTTGTAAATTAATTTAATTATTAGATATTGAAACATTTGACTTATTAATTATTTTTTGGTAAAAAATGTTCAATTTAAATTTCATTACTCATTTATAAATCATTAATATAAAATAAAATGTGTTGTATTTGATTTTTTTAAAAAATATTCATATAATGTTGTTAGTTTCCCAAAAATTATTTAAAAATAACCCTTAGGAAACTTTAAAATAATAACTATAAAAAATGAATTCATTTTTTCAAACTAATTTTCAATAATATCTATATTTAATTTTTAACATAAAAAATAGGATTTTTACAAATGAAATTAAAATAATGTTTAATGAAAAGTTTGTACAATTTCACTAAGAATTTAAATATTCTTATTTATTTTATGTATTATAATAGTTATATTCTCTTAAATTACTCATTTTAAATATTATATATATTACATTGTATTATTTGGTGCTCAAATTAACAATTCAATGATTAGGATACCATTCTTAATGGTGATGTTACTCTTCATAACCACCAGGTTACTATAACAATGGTCACTTTACTATTCTATAGGTCAAATTTTTATTGCAATTATTCTATTACCTATTATAAATACCTTGTTATTACTTCATACATTATTCAATAAAATTCCTCTTTAGGTTCTATATATTACTTATATAAAATGTCACTTTATTTTCTAATTTTTTTTTCATTTCTATAGTGTTGTTTTTGGGGTGTCTATTCTTATAGATTAGAATGATCCATGATATAACATTCTACATTTACTATATAATATTTTTTTCAACTATAATATATGGTATTTCTAATCATTTAGTTATTATATAATTTAATGATATCCATTAAAAATAAGGACTTTTTATTTTCTCTATGTCAAGTATGATTATAGTACTCTGTAATATAACAAACATATATTCAGAAAATAAATATAATTTATCATATATTGGAAATTATTATATTTAATGTCACCAACCATGTATTAATAATATATTGGTAATGGAATACTGACTAAACAGTATTATCCAAAACATGGAGGTCCCACATGAAGTCATCCTGGATATAAAGCCTCCCCAATAGTATGCTCAATGATAGGTGGTGTAGAAGCACGTAGAACATGTTTCCATCCCCAATAATTCATGGAGCCATTTTTGTGAAGATATTAAAATATAACTCCCTTGTGTTATAGAGGTGTATTATGATGTTTATTGTGGCCTCTACCTTGCACTATAGTCTCCACGTAGAACTCTTAAAAACCACCGCCAACACCAATGGCATCCCTCCATGATCCCTTAGCAACCTACTTAAGACAACCATTAGTATGTCTCAACACCATCCACCAAAAAAAGATCAGATAACAGATAAATCTAGTGAAAAAACTACAATAATAAAGGTAAAAAAAATATCCTCACATAGATGGAATAATTCATCTAGTTCACTCTAGAGGTAGATGGAAATTAGGAATATATTATTGTTAGATCTTAGAAAACCAACTAATATACTCTAACTACATGAAGAAAATAATGTTGATATATCCAAACATAAAATATTTGAAAAACACATATCATATCCCCTTAAACATGAATAAAATATACATATGTCAATAAAAATAATAGGATTGACGTGGTATTATATCCCCAATATCATCATATAATATACCCACATTCCCATTCCCATCAATAATGACTATTAGACTATCCTGGAATTTATTAAAGGGAAGGATAATATCCTATATCATGTATTTTAATACAATCAACATTTACTAGAAGCAGTAGTGAAAGGCCACCACCATTATATCCTGATGTTCTATCGAGGATAAGAAGATATTTTCTCCCTCACAACCATTGTAACACATTTGTATGCTTCACAAGATACTTAGGAGAACACACATATTCATGATTCCATTTAAGATGATCATCAACGCATTTTGGAAAACAATAAATAAGAGGAGCAATATCACATTATATATATGAATAGAGATAAAAAAATTCATTAAATTATTTGGGGAATGATAATATTTTTTACATCATTATAATAAATCATCATCATATTAAGATCATTGCTCAAGAGAAGAAATAAACATCTACTTCACATTACTGTCTGGAAGGCCATAATCATATCATTATCCAATCAAACAGGTGGGACCACATTCCCCCACAATCTTAAGGTAAGAATTGACATATTATATTGTCATCAAGGGATTAACTTTGGGGGGATAACATATTTAAAGGTCATTGTTCATAACGTGTGATCTCAGATGTCCAACCAAGATTATCTAAAAGATTGTATCACCAGGAGAATCCCAAAGATCTACTGTAGTCCTATATTCCTACTCTTTTCAACATTGGTTTTCTAGAGGTCATAATTTATATTTTTTATTTCCCTTAGAATTCTTTTACTCGTAATGGGATGACGAAACCATTTGTTTTGTAGAGTTCATCCCTATGATATTGCTACTATTTTTTCAAAGGTCCTCCCCAGGATATTCTCTATGAATTCCCTCTCAGAAAAAATATCATGATGGACCTTGATATAAAATCCCATGGTGATATATGAAAAAATCCTCATCATGGAAAGAATGTAAAATGGTAATATGGTCCTTCCCATGTCCACATATAAAGAATTTTCCAGCATGAATATTCTCCCCATGTCAAATTTTTTAGGGATCCTCTCTACAGGTAGAAATTGATCAATAATGGATGTACTCCCCATAATATATCTCATTTTAATGGTCCTTCATGAAATGACTTCACATTTTGAAATAAAGGTTGTCTCCTGGTTTAAACAACTCTAATAATTTTCTTATACCAAGAGTCACTTGACTATTGAAGTCCAAATACTCTAAGAACCTCCTCTATGGTGGGAGATGTTCCATACCATATAGAAGATATATTTATGAAATGGCCATCATCTGTACCACATTTAAATCACACATCCTTCAATATTATGTGAAATGATTCTGATTAATCTTGATCCCCACAACAAGAAAGTCATGATATGGCCTATCTAGTTTGATAAAGTTAATTAATTTCCGCATAATGATGGAGAGAACATGATGATCATGATAAATGAAAAATCCATATAAATTATTCTAGACATGTTGCGGCCTAGAGACACAACTAACTATGACATTTTGGGAATGTTGGATGAAGAATACATATTCTACCTTCATGTAAATATTTGGAAAACTAATTATCTATTAATGGTGAAATGTTTGTCTTACATGGAATATGAAAAACAGTTTAAAGAAATTACAGTTTCTTTTATATTGATTGACTTGAAATACATATCATTTGTAGGAAATTGAATGTTATAATTATAGAATGGTGTTCCCCAATAATCATGAAAAATTTGTTTAAAGACTCTAAAAAGGTTGATTTTTGAGTATCTAACTGACTTAAATAACTACGTATTGGGTGAATATATATATTTTTACAAAACATAACTACCATTCAAACATTTTATTTTTAAAACGACTTCTTGAAACATCATCACCTCATGTTGGGTCTAATACTCGAGTATTGAAAATACTATTCATGATTTCTAGTAGGGTCCATTAATCTCAAAATCATTAAAATAGTATTATAGATAAGAGAGATACCATGATAGAATCACATATCATACTTATAGAATTATTAAATGGGATTCTACCATGAGAAAATCAATACCTCATGTGGAGAACTACCCCAAATTATTTGTAGCACATAGTCAGAGAAAAGACTGTATCCAGCTCTTGGTTAGATGAAATCCCTCAAAATCAAAAACATAATAGTGGAATCCAAAATATAAGAAATATCTAGAAAACCATAGCCTATAGGGATCATATCATTTTTTCTATCACTACCACCCCTAGAATCCTCAAATCCCTTGTGGGTCAAAGATTTCATAGTGGAAAACCCATGTCATCCCCATCCTGTAATGTTAGGGGAATTTATATAACAGCCTTCCCCTCTTCCATGGAATCCAGTCATCCTTATATTGTGAAATAATTACAATGTCAAGTCATCACAGATCCTCATACTATGTGGCCCAACAATTTCATTTTGGATAATCTAAATATTAGTTTTTAGAGACTCCCTCATAATCACCAATCATGAATTGGTTCTATAGGCGCACTGAACGAGAAAGAAAAGCCTCAGTGGATATATAAGAAAAAAATTGTCTACTTAGAAATTAATGGACAAAAATAATTTTATTTTCTTAATGAATGATAAAAAGAAAGTTTTTGTTACTATTATAAAAAAATGGTACAAATATCATAATATTGAATCATGATTTTCATTCGATATAACTCTTTAGATGATTCAATATACGATAGAAGTTCAGAATAGAAGGATGAGGAATTATCTATCCAAAATACAATCTGAACTGAAACTATAGAAGAACATGTGTGTAACCAACATTAGATAAAAGATTAATTTTTTTTATTTACCATGATTTCTCACTTAACATTGCTTCTATAATCCTATACTATAGAAAATGGAAAGGCTGTAGATATAACTCACCAATCACAAGAATACGTTCAAATTACTAATGTAAAATAATTATTTTCCCTATATTAAGTGAAGATAAAAGGTTCAAAATTAATTAATAGTGAACTAATCAATTTATATATTCCAACTGAGTATAACATCCATGAAGAGACTCACATTTATTCATAAGTAAATCCTTCTAAACATAGAGAATCTACATTACCAATGATAGATGAATGTTCCCATTAGAAAAAAATAGGATCTAAAAAAACAATTTATCTAGATCTAGTGGCTATGAAATTTCTTTAGCTTTTTATCATAGTGAAACATCCGAAACTATATTAGTAATTATAATGTAGGCCAAATCACAATAATGACTATAAAAAACATAAGAAAGATAATCATAGGATGATCTACCCTTATCTCTCATAATGTTTATGGATATCCACGTATTCTACCAAAACATATTGGCTCAATTGTTTCTCTAAAATATTTTATAGAGGATATGAAAAGATTTTAAGAAAATTACAAATGGGATTAGAAACTTTTTCTAATCTTTGTAGACATGACTCCTCTACTGTTGAACATTTGGAATACAAGTATATATTTTTTTAACATAAATTGATACATGAAGAAACATCATACAAATTTTGAATCTTTATTTGGTTCCATGATGGGATCACATGAGTGGAAAGTGGTATCCTTGATAATTTTTTTCTGAAAAAAACATAGGACTAATGACTATCTATTATTATAGTAGACAAATAGGTCCACCACTAATTGGGAAGACATCTATTGGTAGATTATTTACCTATTACATTATTTAATGAGAAATAAAGTGGTATTGGGAATATCCAATTTCATTAAATTAAATAATTAGTTGTAGGCATAGGATAATCTAATGGAAATATAAATTTATAAATTTTTAATGAGTTTTATATGTAATTATTCTTAATAAAATACCCTGTGGGATTTTGATATTTTTTCTTTATTGTACAGTGATTAAAATAATCCATTTGGAATTCCAAATACAAGTATTTTCTAACACTAAAAACCCAAGGTGGTATCACTATCAAATCATAAAAATTAGTTGTTATAATTAATCAATATCTGACACCATCTATTATGAAAAAACCCTTGAAACATTACATGGTACATACTTCTACATGGAATTGTAAATAACCAAAGTTTCATTAGGAATGGAAAAAAGAGTATAGGCACCCCCTTACAAAAAATTAATGAATATTTTTTGATATATATGAAATTATAAGGTTCACAGGTACTTGATCACAAATCTAGATAATAACATACTAAATGTGATTAGGATTAAGAATATCAATAAGGTTGGTCATAGAATTTTTTTTGTCACTATTGGTTCCACAAAATTATTAGGAAACCCATACATATATTTTTATTCAATGATATCCTCAAAAAGATTTCATATACAAGGAAGGACTAGTTAAGAAACCCACCGGCACAAGTGGGTTTTGTCTCTCCCATCCCACTAGTAGAGGATTAAGAATGGAAGGTTGTCTTCAACATGGGATCCTGAATGTTTTATAATTGGATTACCAGAATTATTTTCAACAAAGATCATGATAAACTTTAGGTGTAAATGAATCAAAAATTTGTAACCCTGACTACCATTATAACAACTATTCTGACCCCCTGATAACCACGTTCCTCTAATATTTGGCCTCCTAAAACTAGTATAACTTGCATAAAATATGTTTGGTGTAATAATGGGAACATATGTTAAAGACTAATATAGTTAAAAATACTCAATATTTCATGTCTTCATTAGTGTGAGTATGATCATTAACCAGTCAAACAATCCAATGAGAACTATCCCATAAAAAATATTCATCTTATGATAAATATTCCTTATAAAACTCCATAATGCAAATTCACTTGGAATATCCCATATCTATCAATGAATATGTATAAGAACATGATTTCCCATCCTATAAATAGGGAGAAGTCAGAAGAGTATGTTGAAGATGATACGTTAAAGTATAATGAGGTTATAAATGATATCGATATGCCTTCCAACCCCTATATAAAACACTATAACCTCAATATAAATGGAGACCGACACATCATCAGGATGAGTAAGAATATCAAACATTTCATGAATAATTCCAGTATCATTTAATACAAATAATAATTATAGACTAATTGAAAAATAAAAATCAAACCTGTCCTATGTAATAATGTTGGATGTTCTGTTGAACTAACCCAAAAAATGACACAAATTCCCCAAAAATTCAATCATTGATGGATTCCACTAGTGAATATGACTCAAGATACCCTGCCTTAGACCAATGAGTAGACTTATATAGGGAAGTTTTGGTAACTTTTTAAAAATTAGGATATCATGAATGAGAGTGAAATTTACCCATGAAATCTTTCATTTTATCATACTCCTTATTTTTTAAAAAATATCTCTGGGTTTTAGTTATTGGGGGCCTCCTAAGACCTTTGGAATGTGATGTCATGGTCCTACCCATGAATATGGAACAAAAAACATAGACCATCACTAATTAAATATGGTCATATTATTTATAAAGAAATATATTTTTACTATTATACATGGAACTATTAATCCTTTAAAAATATAATTCATGATTCCTAACATTGATATTCATTGAGCCATTATTATTAACTATTTTTTAATCAATAACTATTTTTCTTGGGTCCTCCAAATATTTGGTTATAATGAATACAATTTCTATCCTTATAGCCTAAAAATTCATGGACATGAAAAGAGTGACAAATTACTCTATTAATGATTAATATTGATTACTAAGTGGTATAAATTATCTCTAATTCAAAGTGAATGGTTATTAAATATGATAGATATTTTAATTATTTATTAAAAATATTAACGAAAAATTATTATATTATCATGACTTCATCATAAAAAAATGTCTCAATACTACGAAAAATCACATTTAAAAGTGCTACACATTGTTATTTAATTATATAATTTCAATTAAAATCATTACATTTATATAAGATTCTATTGGAGGGGGTGAAAAAATAAAGTTATAGGAGATGTTATTTGATCCACTAGATCTAGTGGTCTAGAAAATGATTTTTTCTACCCATTAGATGAACTTCGTGATGATGATCTATTTCCTATAAGTTGAATTGATGGATTCCGCCTATTTTCTGGATTCATTTGTTGATATTATCCCTATCTATGTGGAAGAATAATTTTATCCCTTTTTTTCATATGATGATCAGGATAATGTCACCCAAAAAAACACATTCAATAGAGCGAAATTATGATACACCATCCATGAAAATCAATCTCATTCCCTAGTTTTTTATGAAAATAATGGCATGACATATATCAATCCATAGTAAACCCAACTATGAATTATATTTTGAGGTGATATGAATTTTATGGGAAGAAGGAAGGATAATATTTTGGACATGTTTTCATTTATAATCAAGATATTATCCATTTCCAAAAATCCAATTCTGTGGAGAAAGGATGTGTTCCCAATCATAATGACAATTCCATGGATGATATTAATTCCTAATTTCCTCTATGATTTTTGGAGATCCTCCCACAACTGTCTATATTGGAATAGTCCTCTACATAATAGAAAAAAATAAAAAATTACACTTGATCATATGATAAATATGAGGAATTTTATGATAATATTCTTGATGATATAAGTAAATATGGAGATAATGCCTATTATTCTAGGAAGATAAAAATACACTTTCATTATCATCCATTCTTGATAATTTTTCTTTATCAGCCACATCCAAGAGAATTAATTAGTTCTATATTTTCTTTAGAGAGAGATATAAATAAATATCCTTCCTAAAGAAACATTTAGTTATCATCACCTATAAGTATAAAAAAATATACACTTAATTAAAGCATGCCAAACAATTTTTTAGTCATTAATAATGATCAAAATGTCTTCAATAATGTTACTAGGAGAATGAATATTACTAATAAATATAAGGTGGAAGAAATACATAAAAATATCATCATTGTAGACCACATTCAATGGTTTTAATAGCTGAAATGGATATTCATGACCATTCCTATCATGAAAAATAATGGGACTATTAGAATTTTCTACTACATTAGGGATTTTTCTCAGTAGTTCCTAAAGGATGACTTATTAGATCGGATCATGGAATTTTTTTTATCAATTTAACTATTGGTTTCATGACCACCTCCATAATGGATGGATATTCTATATAAAAATAGTTCTATATATCCCCCATATATGAGTATATATATCCTGAACCAACCCATAGGGGTCCAAAAATTCCTATTAATATGATGATTGTTTCACCATACACCTGACTCATATAGGCTTGGGGATAGATAATAATGCCATGTATTTATATCTCACAAATAGGTCACATTAGTCTACTGAACATGTATAGACACACTCATCAAAGTAAATCACAACCCTACATGATAAAAGATTTTACTAAACTAGGATGATACAAATGCACATAGTAACCTATAAGACATCCTGCGTGTAATAATAAAAAAATATAAACAAGAGGTGAAAGTGGATAAATACTTCCCAAATAGAAATAAAAGGAGTCCTAGCCTATCATGTGAGGAAGAAGAATGTCATTCTCATGATATCCAATGAAAACCACTAACCTATGACCACTATCACTATGTACTTCTATGTTCCAACTACACCAATTCTACTCAAGTCATATTCTAACTGGTAGTCATATAAATAATACATTTCATGTGTCAGAATATCTCATATAGGGGTGAGTATATACATACCAAGTAGCATTCCATAAAAAACAAATAGAATGAAACAGAACAAAATATTAAACTCAAACACCATGATAAATAGAGTAAATGAATCCCAATGACAAATATGCTCATGATAGAGATACCTGAATCGAAGAGAGAAATATTGATCATAACATCCTAGATAAAAATTATGAGTCTTAATATAGTTTATTAGATCCCATATATAAGGAATGTAAACACATGAAACCTCATGGTAATTATAATAGTAGATCAACACTACACTGATGGGCACTATAGTAAATAGAGTGTGGACTCAAATAGAGGATCCACCCCCACCAGTGTTTGGTTTTGGGGGAGTACCAACTCTGAAGAAAAAATAACCATAGTCCAGTAATGTGGTAGAGTTCTAAATATTACATTGAATACAATATGGGAAACCTTCACCCTAGAAAACGCCTCCATTGGGTGAGTACTAACTCCAACATCTCTTTGGTGATCACACCATAGCCTTATTATCGGCTAATCATTAGTATAAGAAGAATCCCACTCACATAACATCACATCATATCGTAGTTTTCAAAACAATGGTAAAAATAGAATCCTATAAAAGAATATACATATAATAAAATACTCATTAGTCTGATTCTAAGACAATAAGATAGAGATAAAATAGGTAAAGCCTTATAAGAGAAGTGGAAATCATATACCTTGGAGTACACATAGTGTACTCCAATGTCAATTAATTATCATGTCCTGTTGATAAAATAAACATGTGGAGGTTAATTTATAGAATTTGTTATCAATGGAAAATAATATTTGGGACAACACAAGGGCACAAGAGTTTACTATGGAAGCACATATCCTCTAGCAAGGTTGGTTCGTATGGTGTTTGGGCCTACCATATGGTTGTATGATATTTATATTGACCTGAAATGATAGAAACTAGAGAACATAGACTAAATGTAGAGTTATACTATATAATTCATGGGTTACAGTAGGATTTTTCATAAAACTATATTCTCCCTCTTAAATATTTTTCCCTCAATCGATCTACAATGAACCTCACGGAATATGCCTCCAGATGCATCAACCACAGATATAATTCCATTAAAATTTGATTTCCACACTTTTTATCACTAAAACATAAATAATTATTATATAAATTTGAACCCTGAAAATTTATGATGGGAAAACCAAGAAAAATCAATATTTATATCTCATTTATACCAATTCTTCATATATTTCTAATCACTATGATCATACCGTTCATTTTTACATACATAAATATGAATTCAAGAGTTCTATTTTCATTCATGTAAGAGTAAAAATAGTTGAAAAACAACCCTAAATGTAGATGATAATGAAGGATTTTAACATCCATGTGATAAACCGAAAGAAACATCAATACGAATATAATCACGGGCCTCTATATATCTATCTAATGATCATTATAATTGACACCAAAAAATAAAAAACAACTCATAATTAATAAAAAACCAACACAACTTATAAATTGACAAGGATATATTATTATGGGGTGTAAATGAATTCATAGTATATAAATTAATAAATTCTAGAAATTAAAAAATATCAGGTGAACAATATTTACATATAAATGTTCAACCAAGTGATTGGATCTATAAGACATGAAAAAATGTCACAATGATTGAAAATATTTTGGAACTCTATTATCGATGGTGAATACCACATAAATTATGTTATAGATCATTATTCCTGGTTCTTTAAGTCACTGATGGTCCTTCATAGTGATTCTTCATCAATCTTTCAATGACCTAGTGTTATAAAAATAACTATAGAGATTTCCTGTAATATAATTTAGGTAGATTATTATCCAATGATATATATTAAATAAATTAAATAATCTAGTTATTTAATGTATATAATTTATCCTCCAATAATATAATATCATCCAAAAAACTGATGCATATAAAAAATATATCATAGATAGGTTAAACCCTATATTTCAGATACAACATCAGCTAGAGATGTCCAATTAGAGCCTCCAATATATCAGAAAGACATTATTTCCATATATATATGTGGTTGTGTAGTTTAATATATTTAATATATTTAATTTGGAATACTATGACACCCATTAAACTAAACCAAAGCCAAAGTAAAACTCAATTAAATATATATAGAAATATCCTATGACTTCACAAACAAAAATAGGATTTGTCACATTCTTCTCAAATTAAATTCATTTTCCATGAAAAGTAAGAAAGTACCCAAAACATTTATTTTACAAATCATGAATCTTGATCTAATTGTCCTATAAGATATCTTTATGATTATATGATTCCAAATAACTCGCACAAGTGGGATGAAATTCCCATAAAAGATCCACTCTGGATAATCATTGGTTTCCGATAGATACTCGATGAATTTGGATCTTCCCACAATGTCCATCATTCCCTATTCAATAATGTATGATTATTCAATGATGTATGTCCACAACTATGACACATGGAATGTTACCTACACGAAGTCTAATTAAAATGGTATGGCTAGGTGATAAGCAACCATCCCAACCCTATGCAGGACCTTGAATTGCCTAATGAACCATGGGGGAAACTTTCTACCTTGTAAAACCACTATAAACATCATAATATAGAGACCTTCAGAAAAAAATGTCTCCCAAAATAAACTGCATGTGTGTATGAAATCCATAAACATAATATTTCTACTAACTATGATTGGTATTCATTTAGTCAAAAATAAATTAAATATTATATGTCATTTCCTACAATAGAGGATACTAAAATCTATGTTGAACAGATGGGTGACATGTATAATCTACTATATACAGATTTTAGTGGTACCATTCAACATTGGAGTGATCAATATTAAAAAAAATAAGTTGTATTAATAAAATGTAAGCCTACCAACTCAGACCAATGTTTGATATACTGGCTCTCAATAAATCCCCGAAATCATGGATTTTTGTTTTCTTTTTTCATATATCTAGGTATTGGATTCTATTTTGAACCATAAATATCTCCTAACAACCTCCTCAAGACCACAAAAAAACCACAATCTGAACTAATAATCATAGTTAGAGACAATATTCGAGTTTACCCTATAATGTTTGATAATATCACACATGTATAAACTCCCAAAAATTGATAAAATAACTCTAATAATTTATGGAATAATAATCAGACCACATAGTCAGAAAATAAAATATCACCCAGACAGGGTCATGGACTTTAACATCCCATAGATGCCCTAAAAAACCATCTATATACTATCCCTATTAAATAAAAGGATCTATATGAGTTGAGTAATACCTACTAGAACATATTTCTATCCATTATTTCATGTAAATTTATACATTTTTTAAACAATTTTGGAAATGTTATATCTCTAACCTTCCCAGAAAAAACATTTAAAGGTACCAGAATAGTTTTATCACCACATAATGAACCACCATGTGGGAGGTATAAAAATACCATAATACCTTCACTTAAAATGAGATCAGAAAAATTTTTCCTCCAAGGAAAAGGATTCTATGCTCCCCACAATTGTAAAATTTTTCTGGTATATCTTTTGATGACATATGATTATGTATAATATTACAATATATGTCTCCTAACTAATCCTCTCACACACATTGAAGAATCGGTGGTGCCACTACCATTAACTAAATATATAAATTCTGTATTTCTTCCAAAAGGTTTAATTTTAAAATCAAAAAACTGATCTAATTCTTCCTCCATCATAAGATATAGGGATTTCATATTGATGTTTGTTGAAAATATTTTTCTATTTATAGTAGTATAGAATATCTCAATTTAATTGTCTCATTGGAACTCCATCCAATGTCTCTACATAAGGATGACATTCCTTTATGAAAAGATATACATGGGACTCTAGAGGTGTATGTAAACCATAAAAGACTATCCAAGAGGATAATTCCTATACATATTCAGGGAGTAAATAACTATTTCCATCTCCAAGTAATGGTTTCTGTAGTTCTACTCTTGGGGTTACAACTAACAAGTCTTTTAACTTATCACCACCTTCCTCTACACTAACATTAACTATAGCCAAGATCCTGAGGCATTGTAGAACACCACATAATTAACACTTTACCCTGGTGTAAGAACCAAGATCGTCATTTCAGGTATGTTTTCCTTTTCTGGTTATTTTTATGGAAAAGGAGAAAATATGGAAATTTTCAGAGTACACGCCGTGTACTTTATGAGTACACACCATGTACTTTTCTCCCACACAAGGCCCTATGCTGGACGTGTCCGGGCCACACACACGACCATGTAGGGTGACGTAGAGGCCTCTTAAAGCTGTGTACAAAAAACTAAGATACACGCTGTGTACTCTAAAAGAAAACGTCATGTACTTTCCTTTTTTATTTCATTAATCAGACCGGGGTTGCGACTTAACCCTATTTTCGTCTTATTCTCGGCCTAATTCTGCCCAGAGCATCCGAGGAGGCCGAATATTCTCTAATCCACCAATCTGTCACTGAATATTTGAATAGAACACTGTCGGTTGTAATAGAAATGCTGCGGTGAGTTATTGGTTATGCTTTATCCTTGTTTCATGATTCCTCCACATTTTCAAGTTATCATGGGTTGAGTGATTTGGATGTTTTCTCAAATCCTAAAATTTTTAAGGATAATTAATCATCATGGTTTACTTAGATTGATCTCTGAGGATCGAGGTAGGTCGTTTGTCACCCTACATGGAATGGCTTTTAGTTTTGGTTGCAAAAGTGCCGGATACCCATGTATCGGGTATCCTGGGTTTGGGATTTTGATCCTATTGTTTAATTTCCTTAGATTGATTGTTAGATTATAATTAATTGATATTAATTTATGCTTGGTTTTATTTTTGAGGATCACCGCATGGGTGTTTTCCCTTGTTTGGGTGTTTATCGCCATTTGGCACCGTTTTCCTGTGAGGAAAACCCTATTACAATTGCTAGTTTACTTGTTATAACTGATTGTATGTGTTGCCTACTTTTTAAATGTTCTTGATGCATTGTAGCTATTAGCCATGTAGTTTTTGAACTTACATAGGGCTGATGACAGTCGATTATGCTCGACTAGACTGCTTAGGGCTGTGAGAACCAGGTGCGGGAGATCAAAGAGGGAATAAACAATTAAGTACTTCCCTAGAGGTTCTGTTTGTTTTAGTTTCATACACAGGACCTATAGGAATATGACATTGTGATTCCCAAGAGTGTTCTTAGTTTACACACATATCGAGACCACAAGAGGAATTAGACGTAAGTGCTTCCTTAGAGAGTCTGTAGCTATTATTGCAAGACCACAGGGGAATTGACATAAGATCTTCCCAGAGTGTTTATGCCTTCATTGATTACTGGACTATAGCGGTCAGATAGTTTAATCCACCCAGAGAGTCAGTGTGAATTTTGTTTGGTTAGTTGTGACGAGTCCACAAAGCCAAAGAACCAGCTTGGGTTTGAATTACTTGTGGGTTAGGTAGTCATTTAGGTAATTGCTGTGTTACTTACTTTACCTCGGAATAGAGAGATTTTCTAGATTCCCTGGTTGTTTTATTAAATTAATGTTAATGATGATTTGTAATATTTCTACTGGTGTACTCGTAGTTCATTACTGTATTTATTTCCTTTACTTTTTCTCTATTGTGCACTAACTGTAGGGTACACATCTTATGGTGGTTGCCTACTGGGATTAGTCTCACACCCTGTTTGGGTCCTATTTTTTTCCCAAACAGATTATATGGTTGCAGGTGTGGATAGGGATTGTGGAACTTCTACCTCAGGTACTTGATTGCTGGTTGGAGCTGGAGAGCATGAGACCGAGCTTTGGCTCGTGATTCTGCTGGATTTTATCTTTACTTTTAGTATTTGGTTTCAGTTTTATTTCAGCATGTTGTTTTGTGTATTGTTTTCCATAGACACATGTACCATATTTCATTATTTTTATATCAGACATTGCTTCTACATTTAGTTTCAGTTGTTGTATATTGTTCCTATTTCCTCTATTGTGTATGTTTTTTCTTCCGATGTATACTTTACCCAATGAGGGCATAGTTTCCCCCCCCGACTCACCAAGGCCCTCGCTGCTAGTCGGTAGCCTTTGGCATTTGGGGAAATGTGCTTGAGGTCATTTGGAGAATCGAGTATGGGGCACCAGTTATGAGGCCCCAGATTTGGGTCATTACAATGTGGTATTAAAGGAGGTTTCCTTATTTTCTATTGCCTTACTGTTTTGTGACAATAGAAAAGGATAGGAATGAATGGGTAGTTAGTACATAACAGTGCCTGGGAGTAATTAACCAGTATACAGGGAAAATCTATATTACCCCGTAATTGCAATTTTCAGTTTTCGCAAGTGTTATAGTTTATTAAATTTCATCATTGGTTGATGCACATATTTTGTGCTATTATAGTTCATATTATTGTGGTTCTATTTTGTTGCAACCCGATGAGATGAGGGCTTTCCATATCAGGCATTATATAGGCACTAGTTAGAAAATCACATGTCATGCCTTTTTCCATGTCATCTATGGTGCATTAGAGATTGCATATTGTTGTGATATATGTTGTGATAGATTATCCATGATGTTGTGATAGTTGCTGTGATAGCGATACTGCTATATTGATAGGGTGTTGTTTTTTTGTTAATTTATCATGGACGCCAAAATTTAGTATTAGAGGTGTTATGGTCCCTCGAGGATCATAATTTGGTAGATCATTGGATTTTTATACTGTTTACTTGGTGTATGCATTATTATGATTCCAAACATTGATTTGTGTGGAGTATGGGCCCCCACGGATCGGAATTTAGAACATAGATGTTTGTTTTTCAGTGTTTCTGGCATTCACTACAGTTTCTGAGCTACTGCCCGGAAAAACCCAGAATACATTGCATGTAATTTATTAATACATGATGTGTAGTTTTTAAACTGTGTTACTGACTGTGTGAACAGAGACACGAGGTTGTAGAAAGTCTTCGAGGACACACTATGTACGATAAATACACACTATGTAGTAGTCGATGGTGTAGCCGACCATGTCATTAACAACACGGTTCAGGTACACTCATATAGTACACACCGTGTTTTTAAGAACAGGCCATGTATCCTTGTTCTAGTTACCTGGCCGTGTCATGAACAACCCGGGACGATGTTATCTTCTCTTATACACGTTGTGTTTGTTCAGAACACGCCGTGTATGTGTCAGCGGTGTAGCTGGCCATGTAACCAGCTACACGGGTCGCCGAACCTGTCCAGTACACGTCGTGTCCTTAGTGAACATGCCTTGTAATTTATGATTATGAGGACCATGTAGGTTAGCCGTGTAAAGAGACTCAGGCAGGGGAGTGGAGTTCAAGTACACGCCATGTGTTGGAACAACACGCTGTGTAGTCTGGGGTGTTACACGACCGGTAGTGGTAGAAGTACATGCCCATGTGAATGGATGTATCAAACATGCCGTGTAGTTTGTGTAGTCGTGTTTTAGAAAACATAAGTGTTTCTCTCTCCTATTCCTATTTTGTGCCCTTGTGTTTCTGTCCTTGTTAGTCCCAATTCTGAGGTGTGATTTTGACCTTTTAGGGCTATGGCACCAAGATGACCTCCCGTTGCACGTTCGGAACCAGGCAGTGACCGTATTCCCGATACGGTAGACCAAGGACTACCAGTAGTCCCGCCTATCATTCTGGACAATGAACCTGAAGTGATTCTAGAAACTGGTGCCGATGCTCAGTTCTGAGAGGGTTTCCTGAGATTCATGCAGACCTTCCAGGGAGCTCAGCATCCTACCCCGTCTATGGAAGAGCTAACACGGGTTTTTCAGCAGCAGCATCCTGTCACATTTACTTGGGATAGAGGACCTCAGGATGAAGAGTCATGGCTAGAAACCATGCTTTCCATCTTCGAGCATCTGGAGACACCCCCAGATAGAAGGGTGAATCTCGTGACTTACATACTGCGAGATTCTTCAATGATATGGTGGGATGTAGTTTCACAGGTAGGGCGCCAACAGACTATGGATTGGGACGAGTAACAACATACGTTTTACGACTAATTCTATCTGGCGACACTGAGGGTCGACAGAGCCTGAGAGTTCATGAACCTACAGTAGGGTACTCTTTCAGTTATGGAGTATTCCTCCGGTTTCATAGAGTTATAGTGCTTCACTCCCGTTCTGGGAAATGATGAGCTGTTTCTGGCAAGGAAGTTTGAGGAAGGCCTCAAGCCAGAGACATATCGTAGGTGAACGTCTTCTAGTTGACTTCTATTACTCTGATAGTCAACCAGGCGCTGATCAACAAAAAAAATTTGAGGGAGACTGGAGCTTTTTATCAGGGAAGTTCATCCCCCAAGGCTGATTCATTCCATACTAACTGCAGGAAGAACCACCAAGACTCTACTCGAGG
The DNA here is from genome assembly GCA_963277665.1 of Viscum album. NCBI lineage: Eukaryota > Viridiplantae > Streptophyta > Magnoliopsida > Santalales > Viscaceae > Viscum > Viscum album. The sequence goes on from OY728153.1 coordinate 85,270,721, forward strand.
TGACTCGAGGAAGTGAGGTATTTATTCTGGTATATGGGATCTCCCTTCAGGCAACTAGGTGGTAGGCTATCAGTGTGGAAAGAGTAGGCATAAGAAGCCTCAGTGCCCGATGGACCTAGTACAGTGCCGATCTTGCTGCAAGATGGGTCATCTGCTGCGTTTTTGCAGGGTTCTTCTTCCAACGGCTAGTGAAGGAGGATTTGTTTCTACTCCTCATACAGGAGAAGGATTACCAGTTCTGCAGCAGACTGGGGGCTGGAGTTCTTCAGGTCATTCAGGACAGGGTATAGGTTGATGAAATAGTGGTCAGGCTTAGGGAGGATCATCCCAGGGATATCTGGCTGCTACACAGGGCCATGGTACTGGCCAGACGTTTGTAGTAGAGCAGATTCATGAGGGGCGAGATCCTGGGCCTTCCATAGTTCAAGGTACAATCTTAGTAGCCTCAGTCTTATCCTATGCATTTTTTAATACTGGAGCTTCACATAGCTTTGTTTCTATGCACACTGTGGAGATCCTTAGACTTACTATCATTACTTCTGAGGATATGATGACACTAGACACTCCCTTGGGACATAGAACTGCTAGTGTGCGTTAGTGCAAGGAGCGCCCCCTTGAGGTTGGTGGGTGCCACTTCTTGTGAGATCTTTATGTCTTGGAGATGATGGGTTATGACGTCATTCTCAGGATGGACTGGTTAGTTTCCTTATAGGCCTTTGTTGACTTCTATCAATGAAGGGTGAGTTTCACATCACCGGACGACAGTTCTTTTCTTCACAAGGGTGAATGGGATGTCCAGTCGAGCAGAGCTAGACTAGAGAATCATGGGTTGGGTGGTGTTACAGCCCAGATTTCTTGTTTATATCTAGATGACCAGGAGAATTCTCAGATGAATTTTCCTCCGATATGTTATCTTTTTCTGGATGTCTTTCTAGAAGACTTTCCAGGGTTGCCTCTAGAGCAAGAGGTATACTTCTCTATTGAGCTTGTTCCAGGAGTAGCACTAGTATCCATAACTCCTTATAGGATGGCGACGCTAGAGTTACAAGAGCTCAAGAAACAGTTGAAGGATTTGTAGGAAAAGCGTTTTATCTAACCCAGTATGTCCCCTTTGGTTTCGCCGGTGTTGTTTGTGAAGAAGGCGAATGGTACCTTAAGGCTATGTGTGGACTATTAGAAGCTGAACCAGTTGACGGTCAAGAACCGATATCCTTTTTTTATGATTGATGATATTTTTTATCAGCTTCGGGGAGACAGTGTAGAGACCCAAATCTTAAATTACATTGACATTAAATTACTTTTGCGGAATACTTAGTAAATAACAAAAACACACACACAAGGACCGTAATAGTTTAATGTCATTGGAAACTCGAAATATAATCATCCAATCGTGGTGAAAGATCTTCAACATCTCCCATAAAGATCTTCTTTTTTTAAACCTAATTCCTTTCTTTATGTCCTAGGGAAAAGAAAACATTAAAGGGTGAGCTCAAATGCTCAGTAAGGGTAAACAAAATAAATATCAATCACGTCATATTCATAAGAATATATCTTTTGGAAATCTTAACCTCAAAAAGAGATCATAATTTCATAACATGGGATAAATCATATTAGTGAAATGTAATCCCAATAATCATAACATATAACATGAAACTTTGTGGCATACACACATAATCATAAAGAATAATTTCTTATTAGTCAAGACTCATTGCCAAGACTATCTTAGTGGACAAAGTCCATTTCTGAACCGAGTTACCCTCATTTCAGTCCTGCTTCACTGAACCGGTATAACCTACCGTTCCAGCCATGTCTATCTCATGAGATATAAAATCTTTACCCAATGCATTGGAGGGAGATATAGGTCCCACCAATCTCTAAATGATACCATTCTTATGTGTGCCACAAAATCATAAACAATACATCATAGCATAACCCATGTAATAAAAATGGGAATCTTAAACATCGTGACATCATAAAACAATTCATATAAGGTAAAGGAATTCATAAAAATATTTCCATCACAACATAATCAAATCCATGTAGAAATAGGGATAGAAACATAACACTTTATTATCTTAGATGGAAAATAATTTTGATAAAACACTTGAACTCCATTCTTGAGGAAAATATCCTTTCTACTTTAAAAACACTTTTCCTTTCTTAACATGTCTTACAATTGTAAATAAAAGAAGTTGATTAAAAATAAACTTGAATACTTGTAAGGGAAGCTTCTTGGAAATAATTTTTTAAAAATCCATTCATTCTGTATAAGTTAAAAGAAAACATTCCTCTCGTACTTTTGTTGGAAAAGTCAAAAAAGTACCTCGTATGAAAAACGACAAAAGATTCCTTTCATAACTTTTACTAAAAACTCACCGAAGGGTAAAATTGGATTTAAATTTTTTTTAGGTGGATGGAAATAATATTAAATATTGAGGAAACATGGATGTGGATGATAAAATACACCCCAGTAAATACCAAAGTATAAACAATCTTTGATAAAAATGAGATTGTGATATTTTCCCTTACCTTAGGTCCTATTTGCTTCGTAATTGTCCGAACCTCCTTTATAATGATTTAAATAATGTCATTGACTTATTCCATAATCATACTCATTGTTATGATATGATATATGGTTCACTTATGACTTTATATTACCCGTTCTTTTGTAAATTCCATGTTATAGAGCGTTTTGGTTAAAATTGTTTCATTTGTCATCTGTGTTTTGATTTGTAATTATTCATATGATTATGTAGATCATGATTAAATAATTACAGAATATAAAACATGATTTATATATAATATATATTCATAATATACATATATATAATAAATCAGTAAATAGAAACAAATACAACGTTCATGGAGACGGTAGGCCGTACGTACACATGAACGCTATTTTCGTTTCCTTATTGAGTTGAATGGAATTAAGTAGATGACATAAATATATATACACATAAATCCAGTATCATTATTATGTCATATATTTCATGATTACTTATTATATATACTTTATAATCACTCATGAATGGTTAAAGTGGAGAATGAATCTCATCGTGTCGTGGAGACGGTATTCCGTACGTACGCACGCGCAGTGATTTCGTTTTCCGTAGGATGGATAGATGGTGAAATAGGTTTGTTTCATACTTATAATAACATATCAGTATATTAGGGATACTGATGTTATTACTTCATAATGAAACAACCTAAGAAGAAGAAGTGGAAGAAGAAATAAAGTTGAAAGAATCGGTAACAGACATTACCTCTTCTTTGAAGCGCCTCTTTGAGATCTCATTTTAGGGCACTAAAATTGGCCTTTGAGGAAGACCAGAACCTCTAGGATGTTTCTAGGGAAGTGGATAAGAGAATTGTTCAGGTTTTGACCGAGCATGAAGTCTCAAATTGGTGTTAGGAAGAGAGGGAGGAGGTGCCCTTTTATAAGGGAGGAGAGGGGCACCTTTGGAATAACAAAAAAATATTATTTTATTATAAATTCAAGTTCGGTTTTAAATAGCTCCAATTTGATTTATTTCGAAGATATGGTGGGGATGGGTCGAAATAATCTCATACAATAGAATTTAGACAAGTTTAGGTTCCTATTTTAACCTTATCATTTAGATTTAACATTAAGTTAAATAATTTTACTTTTACTGTGTCTTCTTGTGTTCTTATACTATAAGATTAATAAACTTACTATAAAAGGCCAAACGAACCCCAAGTTTTTTATTATTAATATATATAACCTTATATAAGTCATTTTGTTGATCCTTATATTTTTAGGAATAAAATAACAATTAATAATATAAAATTTGTTTTAAAAACTATTTTATGTCAATTTTGACACTATTTAGTAATTGATTTGTTTGAAAATCATAACAGAATGATTAGTTCTAAAAACGTTAATTAAATCAATAATAACATGTCATATTAACCTATAAAATTATTTTAACTCATAAAAAGTCTTAAATTATATTTATTTTGGTATTTATAACATCAATTATGTCAATATTTCATTAATAAGATAATTACTGCATCATCTTTGTGTCATAGTAAATGATAATTATTTAATCCCTAAAAATTCTAAATAAATTCCTATGATGTAGATAATTGTATTATATTTCTGGATACTATTCATTTTTTAAGTTTCATGAAGTTTATCACTAAATTAAAATTATTATACTTATAAGATTTAAGAAAGTGACATGTTGTCACATTCTTTGGTTTTAATAATAATTAAATTATTTTCATGCAAAAAAGTACATTAAATGAATCTAATCCGACCCTTAGGTGATATGGGTCTACTTTTAGTCATCCAATAGGATTTTGACATGTGTTTGGGTAATTGTATAATATTATATTTACCCTTAATTCCCCGATTTACCTTTAACTATGGCAAATAAAATTTACCGTAGTTACTATTAATAATTCCCAAAAATAAAAAGTAGCTTATTAACATAATTTGGATCCACTGATTCCAAATATGGAATCCATTTTTCCAAATTCAATACCAAAAAGTTGCATAAATTAAATTAAAATTAATCACGTTGTCAAAAGAAAACGGGGTTTTCTTTAAAACATTGCAAAAGATTGAATTGATTTATCCTACGAATTCAAGGTAGAATTAATGACATACATTATATTAAATGGTAAAAATATATTATATTTATAATTTGAAACCATTAAATATTATAATTTTACCCTATAAATTATTACGATGAAAAAAGTTGTTTTAATTAAAATATAGCGTGTTTTTACTATTCATCAAAATATGAATGTTACCAGAATAATATGAAAATTTTATCCAAAGTAAATTTTCATTTCATGATTTCAAATAAGAATTTTATTTTGTCATATTGAACTTATAAACTTGTCAAAACTAGATTTAAAGTGGGTGTGCCATCAAAAGCTGGCAAAACTGCATTTTTTTAAAAATACTTATTTTACCCGAAAATTTTATTTTGTTCTTATACCATGTTCTAAAAAATGTGTCGGATGAATAATAATGTTATAAAATTCAAAATTTAGTTAATACTATTAATAACGGTGAGTTCATAATAATATTATAATAATATATCGTTGTTTAGTAAAACCCGGTATTGCTTACAACACACACTATCGAGGAAGGTCGTGATTGCGTGTAATGCAAGCCAAGTAAGGGTTGCATACTATGCATGAATCCTTCATTGTTTCGTATAACATAATACAACCATATTTCATTTATACATTGAATATATATATATATATACACACACTCAATGTTGCGTTGAATAACTTTTATCAAAATTGTGTGTTACACGATCCCAGAATAGTTTTGCGTATACTGCAAGCTAATACGGTGTTGCATATAGCGCAAGGTAATCTTGGTGTAGCATAAAACGCAAGACATTAATGAAATTAAAAGAATATTTTTCATAAAATCTCGGGGTGTTACATTCTACCCCCCTTAAAATGAATTTCACCCTCGAAATTCGTCGGGGTTATAAATGGTTTACTACTCGAAAGTTTGTTTAATAGAAACCCACATCGTAAAAAGGAATACCAAAAAATGGATTTAAAAACTAAAGTATGAAATATAACAGTTACCCAAATTAACTCCTCACTGGGTTTCCATATAGGATAACATTGGTGAAAATATGGATATGGAAGAGAAATCTAACCATCATGTTCTGATGGAGAGTGGTAGAGAACGTGGCTATGGAAAAGCCAGAAATCACAAAGCCGTAAATTATTGACGATCTAAGGTACCATCTGATTCATCAGATATAAGAGCACTAGGACATCATTTTTGGTTTTCAAGATCATTTCCCTAAAGTTGATGAAATTGGAATTAGAAGAAATATTTTTGTGATTTTGGTATAGTCTCACCATTTTTCGTTCTTTGGACAATTTCCACTTCATCTCTTAAGTAAATGAAGTTGAATTTTTCATTCGTGATGTGTTAGCAGATCATGTGATAGAATGATGGGTCATTCCATCTGTCTCAAACAAAAGGTTAGAAAAGTTATCAAAAAATACATAAGTCCATCAATAGTGAGATTAATCATATATGGTTCCTAAAATGGACTTATACTTCATATATCATACTGTTTAATATAATAAAACTAGTTTCTACTAAATAGGGACTTCCTGTAGGCCAGTGGTAGGCAATAAAGTCCAGTCACACTTCGGTTGTGGGTTCAATTCCCACAGCCTTGTCCGACGCGATGGGCTGTCGCCCGTCCTGCCGGTTGTCATTTTTCTGAATCTATATTACTATAACATCCCATCAACAATATCAAAAAAGTTTTATCCTGAAACAATACTAACTTATGTCCAACATAATCCATTCCAATCTTTAGGCTTATCTAAAATACTTCTATCCAAGCTCATAGTATAAAGAAAACGATTACTTGAAAAGTCATCAACCAAGCATGTGAATACCATCATTTATCCCCCATATATCTTGTTGGTCACATTCCAATTATGTGAATACCTTAATCATGTATTCTCTTGAAAAATTAATACCCATTAAACCTTTGTGAAAACATGAATGCAGTAAAAATTTAACACTTTCCACATACCAAAATCCTCAAAATTCTATATACTCAAACCATGATATCACTTAGTCCTTATATCAATCATGAGCTCATGAATACTATCAAACATATTAGATTCTCTTTATCCCTTCATTTTGTGCATATCATCTGCTTTCCAAAAAAATTTCAATCACTTTTCATGGTTACCGATGCCATAAAATTATTGAAAACCACAATAGACCAAAACATAAATATTCCAATATTCCACGATAATATATACAACATTATTCTGGAATCCCATTAGATAAACACTTAATCATTCCACCACATCGTTGTCATATTCAACATTGCCAATGGTGATCGTATGTGACTTCCCTTTTTTCCTTTGCCTTAAGTGGTTGCTCATGTCGATCATCACTAACCCTTGGATTAGGGCATTTATTAGCATAATTCCCCATTTCCTTACACTTGAAGCATTGAAGTGTAGTAGTTTCATTCTCTGCATCCCTCCCTTTGTTTGCATCATTAGGCATCTTCTTCCCATCATTGCGGCATTCAAATGCCCGATGACCTTCCTTTCCACATTTGAAACATTTACTTGTCCCTTTAAGACAATCACCACCATGCTTCTTTCCACACTTTGAAGATAAGGAAACATTCATCTTCTTTTCACCATTATTCTGAGATTTCTCCTTGAACTCCATCTTTCGTTTCTTGTCAAAACTATGAGATGGATAAGTAACACCAACTTCCATTTCTACCTTGATAGCACAATGAACAATTTCTTCATAGCTACTGATGTCTCTTATTGCTAATTCCCTTCGAAGATTTGGTTTTAAGCCACTGAAGAATCGATAAAATTTTCTTTTTAGGTTGGATGATAAATCCAGATGCATACCATGCAAGCCTTGTAAAATTCTCTTCGTATATACCAACAGATTCATCATCCTTTTGCTTTAGTTCAAGAAACTCTTTCTCCATATTTGTTCAAATAATACGAGTGAAGTACTTATTGAAAAATAAGTTCTTGAACTCGTCCCATTCCATGGACTCAATTTAATATCTTTGCCTCATATTCTAGATAAGATTCCAACATTGATCAGCTTCACCTTCCAAACGATATATTGCTAAGATGACTTTATCACGTTCAGAACATTGGAGAACTGAAAATATCTTTTCAGTGGTACTGATCCATTGTTCAACAACAAGTGGATCAGAAGACCCACTAAAAGAAGGTGGACGTTGCCTCATGAAGGACTCAATAGAATGTTGTTCCCTTCTCTGCTCATTTGGAAGTCCAGAATGATTCATATCTTGTGTAAGTATAGAAATAAGATTTTGCACTCCATCTCGCATAACATTTGTTTGTTCAGGAGGATAATCATTGCATTGTCCATTACATTGATCAATACGGTTCCTTTGGGTTCCATCCATCATCTAAAACCCAAAAAGAATAGTGTGAAAGGCAAAAATCATGCTAGGGAAAACAACATAATAAAGGGAGAGTATCCTCAATATTTAACATCTTAGGTTAAATTCTATGATTGTTACCGTAGTTCTAGGACTGTATCCTATACGTATACTTATCCTTAGGGACATCCCTAGTTATACCTTAGAAATATCTCTAGGGATCTCACTAATGTTTTCGAATCCTAGTTTCGAAAGGTTGACTAAACCTTTAATCTGATACCAACTATAGAGACCCGAAGCTTAACGTACATTGACATTACATTACTTTTTCAGAATACTTAGTACATAACAAAAACACACACACAAGGACCATAATAGTTTAGTGTCTTTGGAAACACGAAATATAATCTTCTAATCATGGTGAAAGATCTTCAACATCTCCCATTAAGATCTTCTTTTTTTAAACCTAAATCCTTTCTTTATTTCCTGGGGAAAAGAAAACATAAAAGGGTGAGCTCAAATTCTCAGTAAGGGTAAACAAAATAAATATCAATCACGTCATATTCATAAGAACATATCTTTTGGAAATCTTAACCTGCAAAAGAGATCATAATTTCATAACATGGGATAAATCATAACAGTGAAATGTAATCCCAATAATCATAACTTAAAACATGAAACTTTGTGTCATACACACATAATCATAGAGAATCATTTCTTATTAGTCAAGACTCATTGCCAAGACTATCTTAGTGGACAAAGTCCATTTCTGAACCGAGTTACCCTCGTTTCAGTCCTGCTTCACTGAACCGGTATAACCTACCGTTCCAGCCATGTCTATCTCATGAGATATAAAATCTTTACCCAATGCATTGGAGAGAGATATAGGTCCCAACCATCTCATAATGATACCATTCTTATATGTGCCACAAAATCATAAACCATACATCATAGCATAAACCATGTAATAAAAATGGGAATCTTAAACATCGTGACATCATAAAACATTTCATATAAGGTAAAGGAATTCATAAAAATATTTCCATCACAACATAATCAAATCCATGTAATAATAGGGATAGAAACATAACACTTTATTATCTTAGATGGAAAATAATTTTGATAAAACACTTGAACTCCATTCTTGAGGAAAATATCCTTTCTACTTTAAAAACAGTTTTCCTTTCATTAAATCTCATACAATTCTAACTAAAAGAAGATGATTAAAAATAAACTTGAAAACTTGTAAGGGAAGCTTCTTGGAAATAATGTTTTAAAAATCCATTTATTCCGTATAATTTAAAAGAAAACATTCTTCTCATACTTTTGTCGGAAAAGTCAAAAAAGTACCTCGTATGAAAAACGACAAAAGATTCCTTTCATATCTTTTACTAAAAACTCACTGAAGGGTAAATTGGATTTAAAAAAAATTGTAGTTGGATGGAAATAATATTACATATTGAGTAAACATGGATTTGGATGATAAAATACACCCCAGTAAATACCAAAGTATAAACAATCTCGGATAAAAATGAGATTGTGATTTTTTCCCTTACCTTAGTTCCAATTTGCTTCATAATTGTCTGAAACTCCTATATAATGATTTAAATAATGTCATTGACTTATTCCAGAATCATACTCATTGTTATGATATCATATATGGTTCACTTATGACTTTATATTACCCGTTCTTTTGTAAATTACATGTTAAAGAGCGTTTTGGGTAAAATTGTTTCATTTGTCGTCCGTATTTTGACTTGTAATTATTCATATGATTACATAGATCATGATTAAATAATTCTAGAATATATGACATGATTTATATATAATATATATTCAGAATATACATATATATAATAAATCAGTAAATGGAAAGAAATACACCGTTCATGGAGACGGTAGGTCGTACGTACGCATGAACGCTGTTTTCGTTTCCTTATTGAGTTGAATGGAATTAATTAGATGACATAAATATATATACACATAAATCCAGTATCATTATTATGTAATATATTTCATGATTACTTATTATATATACTTTATAATCATTCATGAATGGTTAAAGTGGAGAATGAATCTCATCGCGTCATGGAGACGGTATTCTGTACGTACGCACGCGCGGTGATTTCGTTTTCTGTAGGATGGATAGATGGTGAAATAGGGTTGTTTCATACTTATAATAAAATATCAGTATATGAGGGATACTTATATTATTACTTCATAATGAAACAACCTAATAAGAAGAAGTGGAAGAAGAAATAATGTTGAAAGAATCGGTAACAGACATTACCTCTTCTTTGAAGCGCCTCTTTGAGATCTCCTTTTAGGGTACTAAAATTGGCCATTGAGGAAGACCAGAACCTCTAGGATGTTTCTAGGGAAGTTGATAAGAGAATTTATAAGGGGATGACCGAGCTTGAAGGCTCAAATTGGTGTGAGGAAAAGAGGGAGGAGGTGCCCTTTTATAAGGGAGGAGAGGGGCACCTTTGGAATAACTAAAAAATATTATTTTATTATAAAGTCAAGTTCGGTTTTAAATAGCTCCAAATTGATTTATTTCTAAGCTAAGGTGGGGATGGGTCTAAATCCTCTCATCCAATATAATTTAGAAAACTTTAGGTTCTTATTTTAACCTTATCATTTAGATTTAACATTAAGTTATATAATTTTACTTTTACTCTGTCTTCTTGTGTTCTTATACTATAAGGTTAATAAACTTACTATAGGAAGCCAAACAAACCCCAAGATGTTTATTATTAATATATATGACCTTATATAAGTCATTTGGCCGGTCCTTAGATTTTTAGGAATACAATAACAATTAATAATATAATATTCGTTTTAAAAACTATTTTATGTCAATTTTGACACTATTTAGTAATTGATTTTTGTGAAACTCATAACAGAATGATTAGTTCGGAAAAAGTTAATTAAATCAATAATAACATGTCATATTAACCTATAAAATTAGTTGAACTCATAAAAAGTCTTAAATTATATTTAATTGTGTATTTATAACATCAATTATGTCAATATTTCATTAATAAGATAATTACTACATCATCTTTGTGTCATAATAAATGATAATTATTTAATCCCTAAAAATTCTAAATAAATTCATATGATGTATATAATTGTATTAGATTTCTGGAGACTATTCATGTTTGACGTTTCATGAAGTTTATCACTAAATTAAAATTATTATACTTATAAGATTTAAGAAAGTGACATGTTTTCACATTCTTTGGTTTTAATAATAATTAAATTATTTTCATGGACAAAAGTCCATTAAATGAATCTACTCCGACCCTTAGGTGATATGAGTCTACTTTTAGTCATTCAAAAGGATTTTGACATGCGTTAGGGTAATTTTATAATAATATATTTACCCTTAATTACCAGATTTACCTTTAACTATGGTAAATAAAATTTACCGTAGTTACTATTCATAATTCCCAAAAATAAAAAGTAGCTTATTAACATAATTTGGATCCACTGATTCCAAATTTGGAATCCATTTTTCAAAATTCAATACAAAAAAGTTGTAGAAATTAAATTAAAATAAATCCCTTTGTCGAAAGAAAACTGGTTTTTCTTTAAAACATTGCAAAAGATTGAATTGATTTATCCTATGAATTCAAGGTAGAATTAATGACATAAATTATATTAAATGGTAAAAATATATTCTATTTATAATTTAAAACCATTCAATATTATAATTTAACCCTATAAATTATTGCGATGAAAAAAGTTGTTTTTAATTAAAATATAGCGTGTTTTTACTATTTATCAAAATATTAAAGTTACCAGAATAATATGAAAATTTTATCCAAAGTAAAATTTCATTTCATGATTTCAAGTAAGAATTTTATTTTGTCAAATTGAACTTATAAACAGGTCAAAAAATAGATTTAAAGTGGGTGTGCCATCAAAAGGCGGCAAAACTGCATATTTTGAAAAATACTTATTTTACCCGAAAAAATTATTTTATTCTTATACCATGTTCTAGAAAATGTTTAGGATGAATAATAATGTTATAAAATTAAAATTTTTGTTAATTATATTAATAACGGCTAGTTCATAATAATATTATAGTAATATATCGTTGTTTAGTAAAACCCGGTATTGTGTACAACACACGCTATCGAGGGAGGTTGTGATTGCGTGTAATGCAAGCCAAGTTAGGGTTGCATGCTGTGCAAGAATCCTTTGTTGTTTTCTATAAGATAATCCAACCATATTTCATTTATACATTGAATATATATATATATATATACTCAATGTTGCGTAGAATAACTATTATCAAAATTGTGTGTAACAGGATCCAAGAATAGTTTTGCGTATACTGCAAGCTAATACGGTGTTGCATATAGCGCAAGGTAATCTTGGTGTAGCATACAACACAAGACATTAATGAAATTAAAAGAATATTTTTCATAAAATCATGGGGTGTTACAGACAATGTGTTCTCAAAGATCCACTTGAGATCTGTCTATCATCAGTTGCTCATCAGACCATCTGATATACCTCTTACAGCCTTCGGGAGTAGATATGATCTATACGAGTACTTGGTTATGCCGTTCAGTCTCACAAAGGCACCAACAACCTTCATGGCACTGATGAAAAAAAATTTCCATCCTTATTTGGATTATTTCATGGTGGTTTTTGTGGATGATATCTTGGTGTACGCTCACACTCGACACGACCATGCTACCCATCTTGATATCATATTGAGTACTCTGAGAGAGCATTAGTTATATGCTAAGCTCTCAAAGTGCAACTTCTGGATGGATGATATTCACTTCCTGGGTCATGTCATCTCAGAGACAAAAGTATTAATAGACCCAAAAAAGGCGAGGGTGGTGGTTACATGGAAGCAGTCGAAGAATGTCTTAGAGGTATGGAGTTTCTTGGGGCTGGCTGGTTACTAAAGGCAGTTTATACAGGACTTTTCATGCCTAGAAGAAGCGCTGATAGATCTGACCAAGAAGGGGGTGAAGTTTTTATGGTCAGATTCTTGTGAGTCAGCTTTTCAGGAGATGATGGGAAGGTTGTCGTCAGCACCGATACTGGTCTTGCCAGAACCGGGAAAGGGATATACTATTTATTGTGATGCTTCAGGTATCGGGCTGGGAGTTGTGCTTATCCAGGGAAGTGGGGTCATTGCTTACGGGTCTCAACAGTTGAGGCCACACGAGAGGAACTACCCTACACATGACCTGGAGTTGGCTGCTATTGTTCATGACTTGCATTTTTGGAGACACTATTTACTGGGAGAGTATCTTGTTGTATATACTAACCATAAGAGCCTCAAGTATATCTTCACACATCGTGAATTATATTTAAGACAGTAGAGGTGGGTCAAGTACCTTCAGTCTTTCGACTTTGAGCTTGCCTATACACCTGGGAATGGCAATGCTGTGGCAGACGCACTGAGTAGGAGGACTCAGTTACAGGCAGTTCATGAGGCCAGCAGTGAGTGGATTCTTATGGACCTATTCTCCAAGACGCACTTGGAGGTGCACGACAGATAGGGAAAGAAATTTCTCTCTTATTTGGCTATTACCTCTACTTTACTTGATCTGGTGTGGATGAGGTAGCTATCAGATTCAGAGGGCTTAGTCTTACGGGATAGTGTGTTAAGAGAGGACCCTCTTCCTGGATGGACAGTGGGAGAGGATGAGATCTGGCATTTCCAGGGGCACGTATGGGTGCCAAAAGACATACACGAGGAGATGATGCAGGATTTTCATTGCTCAGTTTGGGCAGTACATCCTGGAATCACCAAGATGTATCGTGATCTACATCGCCAGTACTGGTGGCCAGGTATGAAAAGAGACATTTCTGGTTTTGTCATGAGATACTCGATTTGTCAGGAGGTGAAATTAGTGCATCAGTGACTAGCAGGGATTTTACAGCAGTTACCCATTCCTGAGTGGAAGTGGAAAGATGTCGTGATGGACTTCGTGACCGGTTTGCTGAGGTCGCCTTGAGGGAACAATGCAGTTTGGGTTGTTGTCGACAGGATTATAAAGGTTGATCACTTCTTACCGATCAAGGAGACCCTTAGTGCTGATGATCTGGGATGAATTTACATCCGAGAGATTGTACGTCTGCATGGAGTTCCACACTCCATTGTTTCAGATTGGAATGCACGCTTTACTTCTCGGTTCTGGCTGGGGATTTTGAGGGCTCTGGGTACACATGTACTTTTGAGCAAAGCATACCATCCCCAGACTAATGGCCAGTCAGAGCGCATGATCCAGGTGCTTGAGGATATGATCTGAGATTGTATTTTGGACTTTGGTGGTTCTCGGGAGAAGCATATCCCTCTTGTGGAGTTTGACTACAACAACAGTTTTCATGTGACTATTTAGATGGAACCTTATGAGGCCTTGAATGGTAGGCCATGCTGATCACCTTTATGCCGGCTGGAGGCAGGAGAGTCAACTTTTCTGGGACCTCATCTTGTTCAGGAGACCTTAGAGTAGATAGAGTTAATTCTAATGAGGATGGATACAACACAGTCTCAGCAAAAGTCTTATGCTGATCAGCGAAGACGACCTCTGGAGTTAGAGGTCAGGGATCAAGTTTTCCTGCGTGTCGCACCGAGGTTGGGACACAAGAGGATCCATAGACATGGTAGGATTTCACCACGGTACGTCAGGCCATTTGAGGTGTTAGAGAGAGTTGGGCCGGTTTCCTCTCGGTTGCAGTTACCTCAGAGGTACTGGGCTATGCACAACATCTTCCACATTTCCCAGCTTCGACGTTACGTTTCAGACTCATCTCATGTCTTTCAACCTGAGGAGGTTGATCTTGAAGTGGATGCATCGTTTTAAGATCATCCTATCCAGATTGTTGATCACATTATTAAAGTTCTTCATGGCTGGTCTGTTCCTCTAGTATGGGTGTTATGGCAGCACAGGTGAGTGCAGGATGAGACTTGGGAGCGTGAGGCTGATGTACAATCGCAGTGGCCGGAGCTGTTCAGGGTTTCTTCTTCTACGCCTCGGTAGGGAAATTTGGGGAAGAATTTCATTAAGGGGGGAAGTTTTTAAGAACATGAATCATCGTTTCAGGTATTTTTTCTTTTTTTGATCGTTTTTAAGGAAAAAGGAAAAATTCTGGAAATTCTTAGAGTACATGTCATGTACTTTATGACTACACACCTTGTACTTTTCTCCTGCACGAGGCCGTGTGCTAGCAGTGTCCGAGCCACACACACGGCCATGTGGGGTGATGTGGAGGCCGCTTAAAGCATAATATGGGAAACCAAGATACACGTCATGTACTCTAAAAGTACATGCAGTGTACTTTTCTTTTTATATAATTAGTCAGACTGGGGTCACAACTTAACCTTGTTTTCATTTTCTTCTCCACCTAATTCCACCCATAGCTTCCGAGGAGGCTGAATCTCCTCCGAGCCACCGATCCATCCCTGGATATCTGAATCAAACACCGTCGGTTTTAATAGAATCACAGTGGTGAGTTCTTGGTTATGCTTTACCCTTGTTTCATGATTCCTCCTGGTTTTCAATTTATCATGGGTTGAGTGTTTTGGACGTTTTCTCAGATCTTAAATGTTCTAAGGAGGATCAATCGTAGTGGTTCACTTATATCGATATTTGAATATTAAGGTAGGGGGTTTGTCTCCCTACGTTGAATGTCTTTGAGTTTTGGTTGCAAAAATGTTGGATACCCATGTATCGGGTATCCCAGGATTGGGATTTTGATCCTATTGTTTAATTTCCTTAGATTTCTTGTTAGATTATAGTTATTTGATACTAGTGTATGCTTGGTTGCATGTTTGAGGATTACCCCCTGGGTTTTGTCCCCTGTTTGGATGTTTATCGTCGTTTGGCATCATTTACCTATGAGGCAAACCCTATTGCAATTTCTAATTTACTAGTTATAACTACTTGCAGGTTTTTCCTACTTTTTAAATGTTCATGATGCATTTTATGTATTATACAAGTAGTTTTTGAGCTTTATTAGGGCTACTGACAGTCAATTACGCTCGACTGGACTACTCAGGGCAGTGAGAACCTGGTGCGGGAGATCAAAGAGGGAATAAACGATTAAGTGCTTACCTAGAGGGTCTATTGGTTTTAGTTTTGTATGTAGGACCAATGAGAATAAGACTGTGTGCTTACCAAGAGTTTTCTTAGTTTACACATGTATCGAGTCCATAGGAGGAATTAGACGTAAGTGCTTCCTCAGAGAGTCTATAGCTATCATTGCAAGACCATAGGGGAATTAACGTAAGAGCTTCCTAGAGTGTCTGTGCCTTGTTTTATTACTAGACTATAGGGTTCTGCTAGCTTCTGCCACCAGGAGAGTCAGTGTGAATTTTGTTTGGTTAGTTGTGTCGAGTCCACCAAGCCAAAGAACAAACTTGTGTTTGAACTGCTTGTGGGTTAGGTAGTCTTTTAGTTACCTGCTTTGTTACTTGATTTACCTCGGAATAGAGAGCTTTTCTAGATTTCCTCTTTTTTTAATTAAATTAATGTGAATGGTGATTGGTAGGATTTCTATTTGTGTACTCCTAGTTCAATACTATATTTATTTCCTTTACATTTTCTGTATTTCTCATTGATAGTAGGGCACAAATCTTGTGGTGGTTGCCCACTAGGATTAGTCTCACACCCTATTTGGGTCCTGATTTTCAGCCCAAATAGATTATATGATTGTGGGTGTGGATAGGGATTGTGGCCCTTCCACCTCAGGTAGTTGATTGCTGTTTGGAGCTGGAGAGAATGTGATTGGGCTTTGGATTGTAAAGCTGCTGGAGTTGTTGTTTACTGTTAGTATTTGGTTTTAGTTGTATTTCATCACATTGTTTTGTTTACTATTTTCCATAGACACATGTACCAGACTGCATCATTGTTACATCAGACATTGCTTCTACTTTTACTTTCAGTTGTCATATGTTGTTCATGTTTCCGCTATTTTGTATGTTTGTTCTTGCACTATATACATTACCCATTGAGGGCATAGTTTCACCACCGACTCACCAAGGCCCTCGCTGGTAGTCAGCAGCCTCTAGCATTTGGGGAAATGTTCTTGAGGTCATGTGGTGAACCGGGTATGGGGAACCAGTTATGAGGCCTTATATTTGGGTCATTACACCTGGTAATCTCATAATTATGTCATTTTGAGCTTTTTCCTCAACTCCTTGAAGGATTTCTGGAATTTTACAATCCAACTAAATGGATTCCATTTTCATTTAAATGAATTCATGTGTTCTGAAATCGTAGAAACCTCATCCATAAACCTATGATAGTATCCTTAAAACCTAGTGAAACTATAATATTTAATACACCTTTGGGTGGTTCACATGATAGAACCTCCTTCATCTCCACTAGGTTTGTATCCACATCATGATCTAAAATGTCCTATTTAAGAAAGTGAAATAGTCAAGACTATAACTCAAATTTATAGAGAACACCATATAATGGGTGCTCAAACAGTAAGTAAATGATAGTAAACAAATTCCCCATGATCTTCATTTCAATAACATTTTAAATGAATTTTCTTTAAAATAGAAATGGAATATTGATCCAAGAATGTATGGAAGATCAAATTTATAAATTCCATAATGACAGTGGGAGAATTCATCACTCCAAATGGAATCGACATGAACTCATAATTCATATAAAGAACTCATAATTCCATAATTTTAATATCCTTCATGTAAATCCATAACTATTGGTAGGTACACCTTTTCTTAATCATTGATAAAAATTACACTCATTTAATCTAGTTGAAGAGGAAAATGATCCTTCAAAAATGGTACTTGTTTTTTATTTTCACCTAATTATTAAATAATTAATCAACGTAAAACCTCATTTTCATTTTTTCATTCTTATCAAACAACACCATGCCTTACTAGCGGTACATATTTGGTCTTATGAAACCCTTTTGTTGATGGTCCTCCAGCACCACCCTCAACTACATGAACTCAAAAGGGGAAATATGATATACTGGAAAAGATATTAGTCTATTACTATGGTGAATGTTAATATATAATTTGACCTTTTTCGGTGAATTTCACCGTAAATCATCTAAATGAAATGACCATATATTAC
The DNA here is from genome assembly GCA_963277665.1 of Viscum album. NCBI lineage: Eukaryota > Viridiplantae > Streptophyta > Magnoliopsida > Santalales > Viscaceae > Viscum > Viscum album. The sequence continues at coordinate 85,288,737 of OY728153.1, forward strand.
ACCACTACCACGAGAAGCTGTATTTCTAAAGAGCTCAATACACCAAGGGATAAACCTTCATATTTATGGGATATTCATTTCACATTTCTACTCATGAGTTCCACTCAATCTACAAATAGGTCCATCATTACACTGAATGAGTATCATAGCCCATCATTCTACCTACATAAAACTCATCAGTGGTGGATACATACATGGGCATGTACAATGGATGGTCATTTCATTCCCATCATGAAATTATATAGTTTAATTGAAACTAATAAAAGGTTTGACATAAAGTACCTTCCACGAACTATCATGTTTCATTACTCAAAATAGAAATAAAAAGTAGAGTCGTGACTCAAAGTAATCTACAACCAATACTAATTGGTTAAAGGAACCAAAATATTCTTCATCTTCAAAATAATGGATTAGGAGATGAAATAATGACTCAAGAATTTTTCTAATAGTATAATTCAAAATTTAGAGAAGGAAAAAACCATCCCTTGAATCATTTTAGGCCTTACCTTATTTTGTCCCTTTATAGACTACAACTGAAAATTCCATAAGTCACCATCCATCAAAGCATAATGTGGTCAACATAGTATTGGTGAAAGTATGTCATCACATCTTTCTCTAACCATATCTTCTCATCATGGGGATCTTAATCCCATCTATAAATAATGTAACCCTGGGATCCACCATGAATGATCATAAAAGATTCTGAATCATAAGATTTCATCTATGGAAAAAATAAACCTACTCACTATGGACCCTCTATAACATGTCAGTTTGGGAAATCACATGCCATTTAACCCCAACCATCACATGAATAACACTATCCGTCTAAAAGTTGATTGGATACCCTCTATGATCCATAAACCATATACCCCTATATCTATATTCACGCAACAATATACCTATAGTGTTGAAATCCTAAATTATAATACTTGAAGAAAATATGATACAACACTACAATAATATGCACACTGATTGTTCTAGCCACCTGACTAACCCTTTCCAAGAAACTCACTTTCAACAAGTCCTATTTGATCACCCTAGAGAAATTTGGAATTCAAAGGAAGATTATGCTAGCTTAGATGTTCTTACAGTGGCACTGATCAATCTTCTACACTTGGAATAATCCATCTCATTCCATGTCAAGAGAAAAGTATGTGAGGTTGGATAACCTCCACTAAAAATACTCTATAGTAATATCACACTATTTTAACTCTAGAATCTCTTAAATCCACAGAGATCATAATGTCTGTAGATTTTACATATTGTGGAACAAGTGCTGAAAGTCCTCTAATGAGAGTGCTATATCTTCTTGGGTCAAGGTGACCTAACCCCACCAGTTCCCTAGTACATTTTATATACGAATTTTTGAATGTAAAACCATAAAATCATTTGGGGTTATCATAATCTTGAAAAATCAATCCACTAACTCATTACAATCCTCTAATACTTGATAGTCTAGATAACTAAAAAACCTGAGTGGTCTCTATCATTGAATCTTTTACAATGAAATAGAGTGAAAATATCATAATCTATCCTATTAGAACAATATTTTACTCAAATTATAGATAAAAATAACCCTAAACAGTTGGAGGTAGTTTTATGTTCACCTCATTTGGTGAAATCACTTCCATCTATTGATTAGGAGGGAACATATTGGGGATAGTTCCTCGTGTTAAAGCCTCATCACCCAACTAGTTTTTATGATGAACATTTCTTAGTATCATAGGTAGTAATAATCTTGGATGCATCTGAGTGTTAACAAGGAATAACGTATTTATATTAAAATATTTGTGGTGATAACTAAAGAAGGACATGGAAGTCAAAGAACTATTCATATATGTTTCATGTATTATATGTTTCTCTGTAATTGGTTTTGTAACATTCCATGTTGAAAAGAAGGTTATAAGAGTCCTAATTTGGGGATACATTGGCTACCACACTATCACTAGGTCACCTGACATTAGATTTTAACTCAAACACCTTAACACTATTTTCATGAGATCCAAAAGTAGTCTTCTACACACATTTATCTCAAGCACTATTCCTAAGATAAGACCCCCTTTTATATCACTCTATAATATCAATACCTGACCCCTCAGTTTAAAAGGTTGTCATGGGTGACACATCATTCCTACCTCTAGTAGGATAGGGGATGGAAACTTTATCCATGAAGAATATCATAAAAATGGGAATCATTATCCCAATGAACCTATACACACACACACACACAGACACCTCCATGTACATAAAAACCATACCGAATAAAATATTGTACTAAACCAATATAAATCAAATTCTTGTGATAACATCAAAAATATATAGGCTGAAACCATATAATTATAATTGTGGTTTTCAAGGGAAAAATACATGCCCCATAATAAGTAAATATAATTCAATCATAACAAAGCATTCAGATCAAGGCGCTTCTCATTCTCTCTAATACTGACCAGAATCTAACATCCATGGTCACCTATTATTATAAAACTCCAAATACACTCGAATCACTAAATTCATCATATAAACTCCTTTAATATGTATAAAACATGACATGCGCTTTAAGATCCAATGAAAGGGTGAGTATATACACAACCAATATGAATACTTGAGATCCTAATTGGAAGAAATAAAGTGAAATAGTCAACTCAAATCATAACACATGTACAAGAAAGGAAACCCAACAAAACATATGCTCATAATGAAACACCAATCATAGTGTGAGGAATATTGATATTTGATATATAGGTAAGAATGATGAGTCTACATTCATCAATACAAATACCATCTCCAAAACAAAACACCACATTAAGCTTATAAATAATTATAATGGAGTTAACACACCTCACTGATGGGTACCAAAGCTATGGGAGTATCGAATCTAGTGGAGTACTTGCTCTCCTCAAGAGCTCAATAGTAGGGGTGTGCTGGCTATAAAGATAGAGGACCCACAACCTAGTAATACGGGGAAGTATTAACTCTACCAATGCATATGACATGGTAGACCTATTACCTGGAAAACATAATCAATATGTGAGTATTGATCCAAACATAAATATGCGGATCATACATAATAACTATAGTTGTCCAACCATTAATGAAAGAATAATCACACTCACCTAAACATATTACTTATCATAAAAGTCAAATAAAGGCCATCATTATATCCAACATGGAATTTATCCCAAAATTTACTACCAATGGATTTGATTATGAGATCTAGATAAGGATTATCTAGTAGTAAATAAATCTAATATAAGTAAAAGATGTATGAATTTTTGTACATGGGTGAACTATAATGTCCAAGCATATTAATTTTATGTTTCTTTAATCAGTGTGTTGAAGTAAAATAAAATTGTGTGTGACATAAAGAACACTATATGTGGGACCAAAAGGGGTACTAGGAGTGTACACCCAATACACAACATGACTGGAAAGGTAGGGTAGCATGGAAAGGGAAAACACCACATGGTTCTGTGATATTTAACTCAACTAGATACTATATCCATTATTGAAGGTGGATTACAAGACATGACTTCATCTAGAACACATGATATGTATTCTAGTTTTTTATGGAAAGGAATATCTTCCTCCTTAAGATTCATAATTTCACCAATCAACTGAGAATCTCATTTAATATTCATCAATATGTCACTATCCAAGATCTACTACCACTAGAATTCAATTTAAGACCTTCACATCAAAAGAATGAAAATCAATATTGACGATCATCATTCCATTACACCCATCATTGGAAAAAAACCCCAATCATTCTATATGTCCCATTTTATCCATTTTTTCATTAATATCCAAACACTATGATTAACATTCCCATTAACCAATATATAAAAAGTTTAGTGTATTCATCTAAATTTAAAAAAGATTCAAAAAGATTTATCCACCACAAATATTGAAGATGATAGTGAAGGATAAAAACAATAGTAAAAAAAATCCAAAGAAACGTCACATTAAATATAAAAAATGGTCAATTTGGATCCTAAATTTTTTTGTAGTAGAAACTGTTGAATATAAATTAATTTAACATCAAAAAAATCCCTCAAAAAATGAATATTCCTTGAGAATACTTGTAGATAATATGATATATAATAGATAAATTAATCTATGCTTGAAATCAATAATGATTTGGAAGGAAAGTCATTCAATAACAATGTCCTGCATGGAGAGTATATATACCCCTGATGAAAAACTATTATTCAATTTCAACATTATCTAGTTCCCAGAATCTTATTGTCAATAATTAGACCCATATAAATATTTTGAATTTATTATTTGACATTGAAAAGAACTACTTTTTTTAATCTTTATAGTTAAGAGTCTAAAAAATTACCTCCAATATCATGAGATAAAAATCATATATTTTATTGAAACACTCAAATAAATCATTAGAAATCTAATTTTTACTAGAAATATGGCATGGTGGGTGGTTATCCTAGATTATTTTAATATCCATTTCATACTAAAAATGTAGTAAAAAGTAAATCATTGAAAAACATTCATAGGACACATCAAAATTCAAAAAATACACTAGTCGATATAGAAATGCATGATAAAGAGATATTACCTATTTGTAACAATACCTATACATGGGACATGTATTTATATTATGCTTACAAAATCCCAACATGGAGATTGATGGAATGTGACATACATGACCAGGTTCTCCCATATGTAACCAAATCCAGTTGGACACAAGGCTACAAGTTCACCTCCACATATACCAGAGGATTATAACTACTAGTGATTGTATAATGTGTTGTAGTGGGGATAATATACCCTCATAATAACATTCATACAATGGTGTAATTAATAGATAACTGAAAAATAGAATCATAATGACAGTTAATAGAGATGACATTTTAAGTAAACATCTAGATGATAATAACAAACTATCCATCAATTTTAATATCCAATACCATGTGTAATATTATGTAATTCCATTTCTATAATCCAAAATTAAACATGAAGTCATGGAAGCAAGAACACATACATACAAGTGTTCCAAAAGAACAAAAAGAAAATGGTTTATCTCTAGATAATTCCATGAGCCATAGCTTTGAAATATACTTCCATTATCCCATGTAACAACAAATCAAGAATCACTAATGGAGTGATTTCCCTTGTCTCTACATGCATCCATGTTGTCTATCCAGGTACTAACAGATGGTCTAAAAAGGCAATGATATATACTCTATAGGTCACCAACAACGATGTCTATTAAAAATCCATCATGTGAATATATACCAAAACACTGTGTAAGTAAAACATGTGAAATATATAGTAAATAGAAAATATAACATATCCATGAGCACAAAATTTGATAAGAATATTCTATAACAAGTGAGCATAAACATATATGATATGTTTCAATATCGGGTAAAAACTATCTCAGCATACAACACATGAGAAAAGAGTATCATAACTTAGTAGTAATGGTCCAAAGGTGTATAACTTGTTCAACCTATATTGGAAGATTTAAATGTGTAGGTATGTCATGGGATCCAAACTTTGAACTTCCAAATATGTGAAATATTGTCGTATATAATGTCTAGGGGGAATAGGTACATACCTTGATCCCTTAATCAGTGACACTATATATGTAATAATAATACCTATGCTTCACAGGTTCCATACAGTAATCCCCTAGTCAGTTCCAAAATGTCGTGAAATGGGTTCCATAACTGCATAAGAAGTCATTATCGTACTGATATGTAAAAAATCCTGAAATTGTATAAAGATTCATGGGATATGATATTATTCATACAAAATTTCAAATACCAATATAAAGAGGCATGATCCAAGAGATTGTTCATCTTATTTCACAATTTCATTTTAAACTGTATAACCACTTACTTCCATTTAATAATATTGAAAATAAAGAATGATCCCCTCTTACTAAATAATTTAGTTTATTGTGGATCCTATAATAAGGGGTGGTGAGATCACACACCCAATGCAGAGGGGTAACACATGGAAGACAAATTAATACACCACGTGGGTGGTCTGAGTAGATGTTGAAAACCACCAGTCCTGATTACGTGTTATAAGGTTAACCCAACTTAGATGAATTAATTTATATAGAGATTATACTTTAATTTAAGAGGTAAAATAAAAAGGTATGGTGTGTTGAAAAAAAGTAATATTCAATTAGAAAATATAACCTTAGGGAAGACATATAAACCCACTACTATATGGGAGTGGAGGAGTACCCTTCTATTATCAGTCATTGGTTCGGTCCAGATTAGAATAAATCATCAAATCAGAAAAACAACCTAAAACTATGGGATATTATCTCTCACTAAAATAACTCCATGTACATGAATAATAATAATAGAAAAAGGATATAGTTGAATAAATAGAATAACACAGGGTAACCAACGTGATAGGCAGATCATGAATCATTGTTCAGTGGAACAGATGGGATATAATCGAAGGGATATATTTTGGAGAAGATCCAATGATGGATCCCTACTAGAGAATGAGGAGGGATTGTGTTAAAATAAGAGACAATGTAATCCTTTATGAAAAATAAATACAAGGAATTTACAAATAAAGTAAACTTTATACTCCGTGAAAACCACATGTTTTTTTTCTTCTAGGAAAAAACTAGTACACATCATGAAAATTGTGTATCCAGTGAAAAAATCTAATTCTATTTAATACATTATGTGTATTTAAATACACATCATTGATTTGGACAGAATATAGGCTATAACCCCCCCCGAAACCTTCCTTCCAAAAATGACCCGCCCTAAGGTTCCATTCTAGTTTTTAAGAAAAAATGAACCTCAAAAAATGTTTAGAAATATTTAAAAGATTCATACGTCACATGAAGAGTATGTATTTTACATCCTCAACTACATAAAGAAACTCATACCTAAGTATCACATCCAAGGGTGATAATTCATTTTATGAGAATAAAATCAGCCACTAAGAATGAACATAGACTTCATATTCTGAAGTCTTATCCTGAACATAAACATGCTAGCATTACACCTGTACTGAAGGGACTAATATTCCTCGAAGAACCTTCGTGCCCCTGTGAAAAATACAAAGAGGTGGAGATGTAGTCACTCACATCCTAATCAACTAAACCTTATATAAAATATCCTCAATAAGACTATTTCAAAGTAGTTTTATCTCAACTTCCTCTAACCAACACAAAGAAGAATGTCATTTTCTACCATATAAGGCCTCATGTGGATCAATCTGTATCATTTCATAAAATATTTTTTTGTAGGAAAAATTGAAAAGAGGTGCATGTTTCACCCAAAAACCTCCAAAAATAAGGATGCATGCTCATAAAAGGTCCTCTAATAATTATATCATCCATTATAATTTAACATTGGTCTATGTTTTAAAGGTTGTTCTCAAAAGAATCTATGTAACCAATTATCTCTACAACCCCTACAAGTACCTTGATTTTAAATGAGTGTCCCTATCTGAAATGATAGCACAAGGGTCCCTATATATGTGTATAATTCCATGGACAAAAAATATACTAATATCATCTACTAAGAATGTATCTGTAACAGGTAATAAGTGAGAGACCTTTAGGATCATATTGATGATAAAAATTACTACATCACTATCTTGAGGGGATATGGGTAATTCAGTCACAAATCCATAGTGACATCATCCAATTTTTAATCCGGAATGGGGAATGGTTATACAAACCCTTCTGGTCACTGGTGTTATTCCTTCAAATATTATTAGGTGGAAGACTGAGTAACAAAACATGTTATCTAACCTTTCATACCTGGCCACCTATATTGGTGATGTAATTCATTATATGTCATGGTAATGCTGGGTTGTACAACCCAAATAGAAGCATGAGACTCTCAAATTTATTCCTCCCAAATATCTATAGAAACTCATATTCATATATGTATGCACAAGACCTTATCCTCCTCAATGATCTAGGCTTGTGGAATATCCTCTCTTAATGGAGTCTCCCATAGGACTAATACATTGGAATATGATAGTTGTGTCTTATTCACTCTCTCAACAATGGAAGAGTTCATTGATAATGATTCAAGTGTAGTTTTCCATGATAGTACAGAACCTCCATGTAAATATAAGCAAACATATCCATAAGATTCCATTCCCAAATGGCCTATAAAACAACTTGGGTTTGATTCATCCAACATAATGAATCTAATAAAAATTTTCTTTTCTTAGGTTTTCAGGAAATATCAATGTCAAAAGACAATAGTTATTCAACCCACCTACTCTTCCTGAAATTCATGTCACACTACATGAAAATATACCCAAGTATACATTGGTCAGTAAACACAAAAAAAATGATCTCAAAGAAAATAATTTCTCCAGCAACACAATGTGTGAAACACAAATTCTAACTTGAGATCATGTATCTGATAATTCTTCTCTTGAGGTGTAAACTGATGAGATTTATAAGCCAAGACTTGATCTTTATACAAAAAAAATTCTCCTAACTTAATACCTAATGCATCCCTATGTGAAATATAGCTTCTATCGAGATTTAAAATAATTATGATCAGAGGTAAATTTTGTCTCGCTTTCAGTTCCTGAAAGGATATCTCACAAGATTCTGACCATATAAATCTCACACTCTACTTAGTCAATCCCACAATAGGTACTGCAATTAATGAATATTCCAAAATAATGAATCTGTATAATTATACTACCTCAAGAAACTAATTGTTTCAAAAATATTCTTATGCCACTCCTAGGTAACTACTCCTCTCACATTTTCTCAGTAAACTATTACACCAGCCTCTAAACCAATGTGATTGGGGAAGTGAAATTTATCGATACAAAGGTGGAATTTAGTTTGATTAGCATATATCTAGTTTTTCAATAGAGTATTCAAAATTATATCAAGACCTTTTTCATGGAAATGTCATGTAAAACAATACACCAAGATTTATCACATAAAAAAATTCCACGAACGAATCCAAAAATAGGTGGAAAACTTGATTTATCGTTTCCCTAAATATAGATAGAGAATTCATAAGACCAAATGACATTACCAGATACTCATAAAGACTGTACATTATTTAGAGAACTATACAATATATTTCCAATAATATGACATGTATCTAGTGATAGAATGACAACAAATGAATCTTTAATAAAACATTATCTCCATAGATCTAATCAATGAGGTCATCTATACTGGGAAAATGATACCATTTTTTTATAGTAAGAAAATTCAATTTTCAATAACACATACTATGTATGTGGGTTTGGTCTATCATATCAAAGAAAATGACAAGTTAACCCCATGGAGATATACTAGGACATATAAAATGATTAACTTCGATATCCTCTTAGAGTATCTTGATCTCTTATAACTCAGCTGTGTCTATCATGTAATGAGGATTGGACACTAGTAAATCTCCCAGAACTGGTTTACATGATAACCCCACCCATTGATCTGGAGGTAAACCATAAAATTCATATAAAACAAAACCCATAAAAATCTACTAATGGAGGGAATGTATCACCCCATGATTTTATTGTATGTTATTCTCTTTAAAGAAATTCCATAGCATGCCCTACACACAACACCAAGTTCAAGCACACCATGACTTACCAAACTAGCCGTTCAAAAAACAGTTATGAATAATATTAACTAAATTTTTAAATTTATATACTACATATAATTTTCACATCCATATAATGTGTTTCTTAGACATAATATAAGAACAAATACAGTATTTTAGATAAAAGAAGTATTTTTAAAAAAATGCAATTTTATTGCCATTTAATGGAAAACCATTTTTAAATCCAATATATGAAACTTTTATATATTTAATTTGACAAAATAAAAAAATCTTTATAATAGGAAATAAAAATTTAGTTTGGATAAATTTTTGTGCTTTTTTGATAACTTTTACATTTTTATGAATAGTTAAAATACTAAATTTTAATTAAAAACAACTTTTTAATAAAAATATTTTATAGTGTTAAATTATATATTTTAATGGTTTTGACTTATAATTAGACTATATTTTACTATTTAATCCAATTTTGTTCATTTAAAGTAATTTTACATTTAAATTGGACATAAACACATATCAATCTTTCGATAGTTTTTACATTTCAAAAACCTAATTTCTGGTTCTGAAAAGGGAAATATTTTTGAAATTAATTAATAAAAATTATTTTTTTAATTCGGAGAAATAGAGATTATTTTTGAATTTAAAATATCAAAATTATCTTAGATTTAATTTTTGGTATTTTTTTGAAAACTATTGATTTTTGATGAATATTGAAAACCCTGCGTTATTATTTAAAACCGAATTATTATTTAAATAATTATTTATTTTATTTAAATTAATTTGTATTTAAAATAGATACATAATACCTATATAAATTCAATTTAATTAATTGGATTCATTTTATGACAAGATTATATTTCTAAAATTTAATTGAACTTTTTACCGTCTATTACCCATCTTCTAGCCACATTTGCAAATTTGAAAAAAAATATAATTTTACAGCTTTTGTGGATTGAATTTCAAAAATCTGAGAGTCATGGTAGAAATAATTATGTAAAATGTGGTCTAATAATATGATAATAATTTTTGATGAATAGTAACTTTTGAATTTTATTTACCACGGTTAAAAGTAAATATGTTAATTAAAGGTAAAAATGATATTATAATTACCCAAAAACATGTCCTAATTCTACTAGATAAGTGTTTTTCAACAAATTAAACCTTATCAAAAAAATATGATCCTCATTGGTCAACTTGGATTAGATTAAGGAACTTATTATTATTTTATTGAAAGAAGAGATAAAAGTGTTAAATCCAAATTTTCAAAACTAAAACATTTTTAATATATGGTTATAAATAAGATAAATTCGACTATAAATATTCATTAGAAATCTAAAACTATTTCCTAAATCATGGTATTTTATTTACAATTTTTAGACATTAAATAGTTATATTAATTTATGACACAATGATGATGAAGTAATTACATTATTAATGAATAATTTAAATAATTGATATTATAAATATCAAAATACAAGAAAATTAATACTTTTGATGCCTTCCAAGAATTTTATAGGTTAATATTACATGTTAGTGTTGACTTAATGATTTTTTTTGAAGTACGAAAGTTGATATGACGTTAACAAAAAACAAATACTAAATAGTGTTAAAATTGACATAATTGTGTTTTTAAAACAAAAAATATTTTATTAAATTATATAATTGTACAAAAAATCTATGGTTCATTCAAATGACTTATATAATGATAGATATGTTATTAATGAACCACTTGGGGTTCTCTTGTCAGTTTATTGTATGTTTATTAACCATATAATATAAAAATACAAGGAGTCATAGCAAATGTCAAATTATTTAACTAAGAGTTTAATCTATACGTTATGGCTAATATGGTGACCTAAAACTATATAAGACCTATTGGTTGAAAATTTTTCTCCCTATAACTAACTTTTCCTCGAAATAAATCTATTTGGAGACATTAGAATATGAAAATTAATTGATAATAAAATAATATTTGATGATTTTCCTAAAGTGACTCTCACCTCTCTTATAAAGGGGAACTTCACCTTCTCTTAGTTTCACACCTCCAAAGGCATTTTTATTGGAAAAAACCTAACCAAATATACTTACAACCACTCTAAATACATCATAGTGTCCTTCATTTGATCAAAAAGTCAACTTAAAGATCCCTTTTTATCAACTCAAAAGGAAGCACCCAAAGAACAGGTAATAATTTCATCACCACTTTCAATATTATCTTCTTCTTCCACTACATCTTTCGTTGTTTTTTCCTTACCAATATAATAAATCGAGTAAATTCTACATAATTTTATGTTATTATAAATATATTAAAACCATATTCATTATTGTACCCATCCAATGAATGATAATGTCACCATATGTGCGTACGCATGACTTACTGTCTCCACGTCGTGGTGTAGTTGTTATTCAACTCTTAATTATTTGGATGGGTTTAATAACTATTTATAATTGATATAAATAATAAATAGAACATGTTAATTATTATTTATATATGATATAACATCCAATTATAAATGGTTTCACCTTTAATTGAACGATATTGTCACTCATGCATACGTACGGATTACCGTCTCCATGAATGCAAAGAGATTCATTCCCCATTGTAACCATTCAAGAATAATTTTCATTTTATGATTAAAAATAATGTTTAATAACTTAATATAATTCTTTATATGAATAAAATACATCATATACATAACAAACATGACTTATGTAACAACATATATAAAAGAAAACAAATCAGTTAGGACCCGAAACATTGATGCTACTAAAATATTATTAACAAAGAAAAATTTGAAAATTGTATATGATATAATATTTTTTAATTTGTTTCTTGTATAATTTAATAACAATGATTTAACTATTATTAAGTAGGTTAAAGTACCCTCAATTAAGGAAAAGTAAAAGGTAAGGGGTTTCTAATCTCACTTTTTATTCCGTGAGATTTCCAATGTTTGCCACTTATTTACTGCATGTGGTGTATTGTTTACGGCCATTTGATATATATAATAATGATTATATTTATATTAATGTTATTTTGTGATTAATTTTTTTTATTAACTTTTGGTCATACAACTTGAATGATTACAACATGGTAAGGGTTTTTCATCTCACTTCTTATTCTCGCGAGATTCATGATATATTGCCACTATTTCCTTTTGTGTGGTGTATATACTGCCCATGACTGTATTCCTTGTAAAATATACTTTAATTTATGGGTATTTAAAACTTCATTGTATGATCCTTCTTTCATGGGGTGTATGTTTGTATGTTTCTAAATCGGTATAGGAATTTCAAATTTTGATTTCCACTCATTGGGTTTCACGCAAAATTCATTGATTATTTTACTCCAAGATTGTGTGTGAAATCAATATTTATTTATTTATGTAGTAATTTAAAATATCATTTGTGTGGATATAATTTTTATACACATAATCACTCTGTTGATAAATTCTCAAGTCATTGATATGAACTTGATAAGAGTAATCTTAACTCAATTTTCATTCATTGAGTTAAACATCCAAGTCATTAGTGTTGTTGTTACTAGATTATGTGTGAATGTACGCTGATTGATTTACACTGAATATCCAATCATATTGAGTGTATGTATATTTTTCACACATAATTATGTCATTTATTTATCCTTAACCTAAGGATATGGTCTTTATAAGGTATTTCATCTCAATTTATATTATATTGAGACTTCATTGATGTTATGAACCAATTCACTTTTATATGGTGTATATAATGTACGTTGACATATTATATCATAAATACCTTAATTGTAATGATATTATAATGATTATATAACCTCGATTATTTGTATTAAACCATCATTCATTTTGTTTGGAACTCTAACAAAAATATCATTTTAATTTTTTTAATGATTTTTTCTTCTAAATATTTATCATTAATGTCCATGTTTTAAAAATTAATTTATGAATTTATCTATATAGACATGATTTTTTTTAAATTAAAATTATTTTCAAAAGTTTCAAATTGGTATGAGACATTGTGATTCAAAAATTTATTTTAAACGACTTCATTGAAAAATAGTACGACTTTTAAATGTTTTCAATAAATATGGGATATTTTTTTAAAATAGTATTACTGATTATATTCATCAATGTTAAAATACTTTATTGTATTTTATTCTTGGTTGAGGTTGATTTAATATAACACAATCATCCATATTGTATTGAATAAGTATTGTTTGACTGTGGACTTTTTATTGTTATACCATTCATGGTTAACGGTTAAAGTATTAAAATTTCATATGCTAGTTTTAATACGAATGTTTATGTTATGCTTCAATATTTTCATATGAGGAATGAATTGGACTTAGTAAGTGATGGGTGGATCCTGCTATAGCTTCTCGATGCATTGGTAGGTCTCATGATACACACTAGTGTCTTGGCACAGGGCCTTGATAAAATTTTATTAGAAGTCTTGACACGAGGCCTTGACTATGTGGCTATGATGTCCGATGTTATGCATTCCATCATTATGAAATTAGCAATTGATATTACATGATATTATTAAACAAGTATAATATCCATGTGAATAAGTTAATATAATTATTTGATTTATATTTTCCATATTATGCTGAAATTTATGTTTAAAAGGATTGTGTTTTAGTCTTACACAGTGCCTTAATTTTTTATTCTTATTTTTGAATGTTCCCGCTATATTGTTATCCTTACTAAGAATCTAAGCTCACCCCTTTATATGTTTTATTTTTCACTGGATGTGAAAAAGTATATCATGATTAACCTATAGGAATAGGCTAATTGATATGAGTGTGTTCAGAGGGGACACAATGTTTTTTTTGTTTATTTCATGATGTAATGTAAAACTTATGTATGTATAAAGTACTTCCAAGGATACTAAACTAATCAGTCTTTCAGGATATAATCTCTTGTAATCATGCCAATGGTATGTAATAATGCACCGACTCTGGGTAACTAGGGTCGGGGTGTTACAGTTTGTATTAGAGAAATTTTAGTACTAACCTTGGAAACTAGATTTAGAAAATCTAAGATTAGAAAACATTACCCTAAGATAGAATTTGGGGGTTAGTATAGAAGAACATCCCAAAATTTTTTAATGTAAATATTATGTGGGTTCTCTATGCCATACATCCCTATCTAGAAACAAGTAGGTAGAGGCGGCTCTAGCATAGATATACCTAGGGCTAAAAACCGAAACACACCGCTTTTAGCTAGACTCGAATGGGAACTGGTGCACGAAAATGGGCCTTGCTATACTTTTGGTTACGACACTCCCATGGGATATGTATAGGATAATTCACATTTTCTTTACAACCCGATTTGAAGGATTTTAATATAAGATGGGAATAAATAACCTCGGTTAATCCTTAGGTGTTTCAGATTAAAAATAAGGTGTCCTGATATTTTCTAAATGATTTTATGACTATTGTTACTCACACAATGCTTTATGGTTTTAGTTTATTGATGGATTCCAAGGAAGCCATAGTAACATTGACCATGATGTAAAAGGTGGGAAAGATGGTGGAAATGAACAAAAAAATGGAATGTTGATAGGTGTAAAAGATATTGTGTTCATGGAGAATCACTTTTCCAAAAATATGATCAAAAAAATATATATTAACCAACTCCCAGACTCAACAAATAAAGGAATGATGGTGAATGATAAGAGCTCCAGAAGTGGAGACCATGAAGAAAATAAATCTCAATTTAAATCATGTTGGAAATGTTAAAGGAGACAACTAGGAAAGTGTCTCAATAGAACAAATAAATTCTTTATGTGTGGGAAATATGAGAATAATGTAAAGAATTGTCGATGAAAAATGAAGAGTAATATAGAAGAAAATAAAAATGATCCCAAGAATTCATTTACAGTCATTTTCCGTAAATGTAGGGGACCTTGGCATTACCTGAGTGAATGCCCTATTCTATAGGATATCCTCTTTGTCAAGTAAGAACCTAAGTGGGAATTAATGGATGGAAAAATGTTTAAAGGTATTAATGATCTTTTTTTATTGGATTAATTTGGATGACTATTCTCTTGTATGTGTAACCATGCAGTTTGTTGTGTGAAAGTTCTATTTGGGGAAGAATTATCTTCTCTTTTGTGGATATAGTTGCAATGAACAATATGGGTTTATATGTTCCAGGAATTTGATGCAATTATTGGTTATTAATTTTTGGGAGGAAAATGTGAGGTATGAGATATCATTTGTGGTTAAATTATGTTATGGTAATTTTGAGGAAATTATCTCATTTTGGGAATGTTATAAAATATAGTTTTTGAAGAAGGACAACACGCAGACCACGGGGAAACCCGTCATGTCGGACAAAGCTGTAAGAATCAAACCCACAACCAATGTGCGATTGGGATTTATCACTTACCACTAGACTACATGAAGTCCCTGGTTTGTGTGACTAATTATTTTTTAGTTAAATGATTTTATTGATAAATAATATGATTATTTGGGATCTTCTGTCTTATCAAATAGATATCCTTAATATATGAAATTGATTGGGTGATTAAGTGTTAAATGTTATTTTGAAAGACGTATGCTCTGTTGGGAACAATATATGCCTAATGAAAATAGAATACTATGGAATTTCATTTTTCAAGTAATGAGGGTTTTTTTTTGTTTTGGAATAATCTATTTTTTTAATGAGATTCATGTTCTTAATAGAAATGATTAGCCTATTATAGAGAATAGGCTATTTGGTTAGTTACACTTCTATATGGGACATTAAGAGTAGTCGGTGTTATTTGAAGGTAAATATTAAGATATACTATGAAATAATCTGTGATTAAATTCTTCTATGTTTTGGGTTTTAATCTTAATTTGGGTTATATTGAAGTATTTTAAGGACAATTGTTTATTGAATTGTCTTTATTGAACTTTGGGTATTATTAGTAAAATTTTGAAAATTAAGATTAGTATTTATTTCTATAAAGTATTATCCATTTTGGGGATCATATCATCCTTTACTAACCATTTGGTTTTAGTTAAGCTCTGATGTCAAGTGAAATATATAGTTCATCCCTTTTGGATTATGTGATTCTCTAAAAGTTGATTCTAGCACTTCAGGTGTGACCAAGTCATCTTGAATACTCATCATTTGGAGAAAAGATGAGTTAGTGTGAGAAATTTATTAATGGTTGAAACTCTACTTAAGAAGTATGTATATATATTTATTTTCATATTCAATCTAATAAATGAATTTCACAACTTTATGAAATGGAACATAAAACAAAAAACGTTGTCTGTTTACTTTTCATACTGAGAAACTAATCACCATTTAACCCATCATAAGTTTGTATTTTTCTTGTTTTTTAATTTCTCATGATAATTTTTTCTATCACTCTACCTCAGAACTTGAAAATTAGTTTATCATTCATATCCATGTTTTTATACATGGAATCCTAGTATGGGTTATCTCGGGCGACCTTTGTACTTCTCTATATTTCTTTTAATATGATAGTTTTACTGACTATTTTTCCAATGTGGGACATTCAATGAAGATCCCAGTCCCAGTTATAAAATTGTGAGGAAGAAATTTCTAAAAGACTGGGATGAATTTAACACCCCAATATTTCATAGTAATTTATTTTCTATAAAGTAATTTAATAGCTTGCTCTATACAAAAAACCGAGTTTGAGCACAGCACGACTTACCAAAATAGCCGTTCAAAAAATAGTTATGAATAGTATTAACTAAATTTTAAATTTTATAGACTCCATATAATATTAACATCCATATCATGTGTTTTTAGGCATAATATAAGAATGAATTTTATTTTTTAGATAAAAGAAGAATTTTTCAAAAAATGAAATTTTACTGCCTTTAAATGGAGAACCATTTTTGAATCAAATATTTGAAACATTTATATATTTAATTTGATGAAATAAACTTCTTCTTTAAAATAAGGAAATAAAAATTTAGTTTTGATAAATTTTCGGTGCTTTTCTAATAACTTTCATATTTTGATGAATAGTTAAAAATACTAAATTTTAATTAAATTTTTTTTAATAATTTTAATTTATAGTGTTAAATTATATATTTGAATGGTTTTGAGGTATAATTAGACTTTATTTTTTATCATTTAATCCAAATTTTCTTATTGTAAGTAATTTTATATTTAAATTGGAAATAAACACATATCAATCTTTTGATAGTTTTTACTTCTCAAAAACCCGTTTTCTAGTTTTGACAATAGGAATATTTTTAGATTAATTAATAAAAATTCTATTTTTCTAATTCGGTTAAATCTGAATCATTTTTGAATTTGAAATATAAAAATTATCTTAGAGTGAAATCTTGGTATTTTTTTGGAAACTTTAGATTTTTGATGAATAGTGAAAAACACTGTGTTGTTGTTTAAAACCAACATTTTATTTAAATAATTATATGTTTTATTTAAATTTATTTTAAGTCAAAATAGATAAATAATACATATATAAATTCAATTCAACCCATTGGAGTCATTTTATAATAAGATTAGATGTAGAAAAGTTTTTTGAACTTTTTACCGTCTTTTACCCACCTTCTAAGCACATGTAAATTTGCATAAATCGTAATTTTACTACTTCTGTGGATTGAATTTCAAAAAACTGATAGTAATGGTTGAAATAAATATTTAAAATGTGGTTCAATGACATGAAAATAATTTTTGGTGAATAGTAACTTTTGACTTTTATTTACCATAGTTAAAAGTAAATAGGGTAATTAAAGGTAAAAATGATATTATAATCACCCTAACACATATCCTAATTCAATTGGATAAGTGGTTTTCGACCAAAATAAACCTTAGGAATAAAATATTATCCTCTTTTTTCCACTTGGATTAAATTAGGAAGTTTATTATTATTTTATTTAAAGAATAGTTAAAAGTGTTAATTTTAAATTTTTATATCTAAAACATTTTTAATATAGGGTTATACATTAGATAAATTAGACTACAAAAAATAATTAGAAATCTAAAACTATTTCTTACATCATGGTATTTTATTTAGTGTTTTTAGACATTAAACAATTAAATTTTCTTATGACACAATGATGATGTAGTAATTACCTTATCAATGAAAGATTAAAATAACTAATATTATAAATATCAAAATAAATGTAAATTGATACTTATTGATGTATTCAAAGAATTTTATAGGTTAATATGACATGTTAGGTTTTATTTAATGAATTTTTTTCAACGAAATAGTGTTGATATGACTTTAACAAAAATCAAATACTAAATAATGTCAAAATTGACAAAATTGAGTTTTCAAAACAAATAATATTATATTAAATTCTATAATTGACCTAAAAATCTATGGTTCAGAAAAAGGATATATATGATTATATATATGTTATTAATGAACTCCTTGGGGCTCTCTTGGTAGTTTATAGTTAGTTTATTAACCATATAATATAAAAACACAAGGAGATATGGTGAATGTAAAAATATTTTACTAAGAGTTAATTATAAAAGTTACAGATAATACAGTGACATAAACCTGTATATGACCTTTTGGTCGACAGTTTTTCTTCCCATACCTACCTTATCCTAGAAATAAATCCATTTGGAGCCATAAAACACCTGATATGAATTTATAATAAAATAACATTTCAAGATTTTCCTAATGTGACCCTCATATCTCTTATAAAAGGTCACTTCCCCTTATCTTAATTTCACACAACCAAATCCATTTGGCTCATCCAAACCCAAACCAAATATCCTTCCAAATACAATCACTACATCCTAGAGGATTTTCTTTGACCAGAAAGCCAACATAAGGCTCCCTTTTAGTCAAATCAAAATAAATCACCCGAAGAAGAGTTAGTAATTTCATCAGATCTTTCAAAGTTATATTCTTCTTCAACTTATTCTATCATTTTTTTCCATACCAAAATAATAAATCTAGTAACTTATACATAATGTAATGTTATTAAAAATATTGTACAACCATATTTGTCACAAACCAGTCCGAGTCGACCCTGAACCGATCACCCATGCCAGCCAACGACAAATCTTAAGAGGCATTCCCGATCCTCCCGGGACGGCAACATGCACCATGGGCATAAATAGAGTACAAAAGGGAGTTATTTATCCCATATATGAACAATAAAACAAACAACGGAAAGAAATGGACCACACAAAATACATTTATATAATAAATTGAACTAAACATTATTTTTACAAGAAACTGAAAGTACAACTAAGACAACAACCCAACTGACCAAACCCAATAACCAACTAAATCCATGTGACCCCACTGGTCACACTCCAAAAAAATGATCACACATCGCCCAAGCTGATCGAACTCATGCTGAAACCTGCACAAGGGATAAGAATAGAAGAAGACTATAGGTGTGAGTATTAAAAATCAGTAGGTTAGCCCAATATTCTATTACCAATGAACTTCCTTTAAAATAAAAGAAGAATCAATTTCAACTTTTAAATATAAATATAAAGTTATGTCTTCCAAATGAGGTCCCATTCTATAAATAAATTCCCAGACAAAAACATGCATGTTTTATAAATAAGAATGCAAGTAAAAAATTTCAAAGCGGTGCAACTTTAAAATGAAAATAGTTTTCAAGAGGGATGCTTTAAAGAATTTTAACTTTTAAATAAATCACACACAATACTAAATTTACCGACCAAACACACCATATACCGACGGCGAGTACAAAAGATCCAATGAGCATAGGTAACGGGAACACCCCTAGGCACTAGTAAGTTTTGAGCCCCAGGTACCTCGTATCTCGGTGAAAGTAACCATAATAAATATCGGTTCTCATGCACACGAGCCACCAGTATGGAGAATACCCATAACCTAGTGGTCCCCCACCATCATCATCATCATAGTTTAGCAAGTGTTTTCATTGTCAAACTTGCTACGTGAAACAAGGGGCCAAACCCCATAGGATCACTAGAATACTAGTACATGTCCGCCCACCAAGATACACAGGATTCCCTTTAGTGCTCAATCAAGTTACACATATTATCAAATACTCATTTCACAAAAAATATCCATCCCCAAACCATAAACACACAAACATCCCACAAACTTTCTTCACATTTCGTTCACAAATCAACAAACCGCTAAATATTTTCGTAAAAAATTTCAAGGAGTGTATTGAGGCTTTGGACATAAAACTCAATCAAAAAAACTCTTTCAATTATAAATATACATCCAAAACATACCAAACCATAATTGTCAGAACTAAAAACATTTAATAAATTCATTTCATGGACCATAAAACAATCCCAATTTCACAACTTTGTATATACAAGTAAAACACTCATTCTTCATTTTTAGGAAACGCCAAATCGTCCTTTAAACATTTTCTCAAAACTAAAATTTGACAAAGTTATGCAATTAGATTTTATTAAGGAGGTGTTTAAACAAAATTTATAGAATAAAACCACATTCATAAATCCCTTAAAACACTTAGGTGACATATTCAAAATACAACCATTTTTATAAGTTTGTGAAACATGCCATTTTCTGGAAACTCAGGCCAAAACATGTTGTAACAAAAAAAACTTGTTTATAAAACAAAATCCAAATTTGAAATCCATAAAAATATCCCAAAATATTTTTCTTACATGCTTCCAATATATTTAAAAATCCAGAAAAATAATTTTAAATTTCCCTAGACAAATAAAAGCCAACCGTGCAATTTACCAAACACATGGCATGAACTCTTAAAAAAACAACTTTTGTTAAGCACCTAAAAAGGTATAAAACAACATTTTCATGCCATAAATTGATTCAATATACTTATACATATTCAAAATACCATAAAACAACTACAAAATCTCATGGAATAATTTATCAAGTATGAAGAGTGCACATTTGTACCAAAATGACAATATTTTTAACAAAATTAGTCATAAAACATAATCTGCAAAAAAACCTATAGAAACAAAGTTTCATAGTAGAAAATATAATATAAATAAGGTTATAACATAATTAAAATTTTGAAACTTAAATGTTAAATGTTTTTGCAAGGGATATCCAACATCAAATCCATGGCGTAATGGAAACACACACACGAAATCACCCGCCGTAGGTTTATAAACCATTAAAATATGAAGAACAGACATAAATGAATATAAAATCCATAAAAAACCATGGTATAACATAACCCTAGGTTGATAATGACTAGGGGAGATTATAAAACCCTGAAATAATGAAAGGAGGAAGAATATGGAAGATAAAAGAGATGGAATCTCACCTTATCCACTAGAAAACACTTCGTATTCCATTAGATATGAACACCTAGAAAAAATAAAATGGGATGAATATTCTTGGAGAGTACCCTAAGGTCTGGATGGACTAGGGAAAGAAGATTTGTTTGAAAAAGAGAACGAATTGAATGAGTTATTTATAAAACAATTTTCATTTTCAATTCTGGGCGATTTGAGGTAACCTGAGAAATTTCTCCCTAATCTTCGACCCATATGAGAACCAAAGAGTGTAAATAGATATTGGGGATGAGGTTAGGGGTATTGGATTCTATGGGGAGGTGGAATCACCAAAAAATATTAAAAATTGAATTAGATATAAAAGAAAAAAAGTTTTTTTTTAAAACAGGAAATGGGCCCATGGGCTGGCCCAATACCTAAATTAGTAACCCCAATTCATCATGATTATGAATTTTCATGGGGTCCAAAAAGGATAAGTAAGTTTTAATATGTTATTATAAGACATGTGGACAGTGGAATGTGGGATAATGATGAAAAAAAGGTGTTATAAAAGAAACAAATTCAATTTTTTTAACAGGAAATGAGCTCACGGTTGGCCCGAATAATGAAGTAGCCACCTTTTCTTCAAAAAATCCTACACAAGTAACGGGGAACCAAAATTAGGGTGATTATACATATATGAATTTTCAAAACTCAAGATTAACCTCACTAAATACCCATGAAAATTATTGGGATTTCCAATGGACCGGATCAAAACAAAGACAAAAAAACCCGGTGTGACAATTCTCCCCACCATTAAAACTTTCCGCCCCCGGAAAGCCATAACACTTTCCGGATGAAAAATAAACACCCAAGGATTACCTATCAACATGATCAAGAATATCAAGAAAATGAAATATCATCAATTATCAATGGATGTAAATCCACCTGCTCAAAGTAAAACACACAACTCGCAACAACTTACAGAAAATCTTTGGAAATATCAAGTCACCACCTCTACAACCAAGCCAATAACCCGATTGTTGGGCCTTCTCCCAATGAACCCATCCATCATCCAAACCAAAGAGAACTCACTAAAACCAAATATTTTATGGGAGTCCAGAATTTACTCCCCCCCACTATGAAACCACTAGCACTAGAAACATTTTTAGGATGAAAATACATTAGACCCATGGTGGGTCTCCCCACTATTTGAGACCAACTTGCAATGAACAGACAAGAATATAACATGATCTAGAATTGGGCCTCACACACACAATCCCAACAAAACTATCCTAATAAAACCTAAAATACGTTGTTAATAGGGTTACAACATGAACATATAAACCATCCACTCCCGAACGGAGGGGACGAGAACTGGGCCAACACTTTCAGAACGGATCTAGACCCCCACCACTCGGGGATGGGAGGGAAGGGAATCCAATAATTTGTCCACTGGAACCAAAAAATAAACAAAGGAACTAACCAAAACTATCCACCTATGAATAAGTAACACCATGACCACACCTGAATTTCACAGGCGGTCTACATAGGGATATTGATTGAAAATCCACATCTATGACGACATAACCATAGACACTGTGTGAGGGGTAAGTCCACCATGCTTGCTGTGACAAAGGAAAATTCAATGAAAGGAGGAAATAAAACATTGACATAGATACTAACTTACCAAAACAAAGAAACAGGATCCTAATTGAGCACTCTACACCTTTGGTGATTTCTTGACTATGTGAAAAGCTTTACTCTGAGGCCTATGGCTGGAGCCCTGATTCTTGAACCATCTACTGCAACACAGTCAGGTGATAAGGATCACACCACTCAAAAAAACTCACTTCCTCACAAAAAAAACCTTCATGTAAATAGGAACTCATAGATACATATCAAAATTCTGTCTCACTCCGAACGAGGGGTAGAATAGACAAGGAATACATTGAGGCACATCAATATCACCGAACACAACTGCTATGTGCAAAAGAATTATCACGACCTAAAAGCACTTTTAATCAATCGCAAATAGCTCTCTATTTCGACAAATATGTTAAGGAATCATCCAAATAGGTTGATTTAACATTTGAAATTAGTCCATAGGTTGATCAGTAGGAAATATTTCCAATGGAGAACTATCTATCTCCACATCACAACATCAAACACATCATTAGGAACCAAATGATCATTACTCAAAAACCGAGCCACAAACAAGATCTCATCTCAAGATACAACAAGAGTATGACATATAGATCACAATGAAGATTACTGAATAAAAAAACTCTTCTAAGACATATAATAAACCATCCACATAACCGTCGGTTCAAAACAAACACCATAATTTTTCAGCACAATACACTTCTGAAAAAAACTAACTTGGTGGATTTTCACATTAAGCAATGGTGTTTCATCAAGTCTCACTCACATGAAAATTTATATACCACACTAGGCACTCAAAAACCATTCCATATAGGCCATCCTACCAGATATCAATAAACCCAAGAATGTGAGAACCCCTAAAAATAGAAAAGGCTAAAAAAAAACAACATCATTCCAAAAATCATGTACTGTCAAAAGGAACACCAACCACCAAGTCAAAAACGCTTTTCATATTCCAAAAAACAAAACACACTTCATCAAGAAACATTTCATTAAAAAATCCATTTCATTTAATATAACGTACAAAAACAACCATTCTATTCCAAATAGCCATTCCCCATTTTTTTAAAAAAAATCAGCAAGGTCTCTTTTCATAATCTGACAACAACACAAGCCAAAACCAATTTCCAGAAAAACACCAACCGCAAAAAACCAAATTTCCAAAACCTATTCATCAAATTCAAACACTTTTCAACAGCCCAAAACACCCCATTTAAAAGGAAGATTCAGAATTACTTTAAAATTATTCACACTTTCAAAAAAAATTATTTCAACAAACCACATGTTTAGATTATGGAAAATCCAATCCCATTAAATCATTTACACTTCCTCCCCAAAATTTGTTTTAAAAAACACAACCTTACCAAAACCATTCTTATATTTAATTTAGGAAAACCCCTTTTCTAATTTTCCAAATCCATTCCTTCCTTTAAAACCCATTTTCATAATTCTCACCCAAGGATTTTCAAAACAAAAATACAGAATTCATGAAACATTCAAGAGACCCAAAAAAAGGGAACTAGTGTCGGTGGGTGACTTGACCATATGTTTGGAGGCCATATGTCAAACATAACACAAACACAGAGAGACTTATTAGGACCATTCCCCAGCTCCACATGGCTCTCCAGGCCCTGCAAGCTCATGGAGGCCATTAGTTAGACTCTCCTTGTCATATCCCAACACCAAACAATCGGCAAGAACAAAGGACACTAATAAAACCAGACATCCCATGGAAACCTGAGGATCAGAACGAGATAGAGTTCACGACGCTCTTCTTGAACATACCCCTCATGTACCAACAATCCTACTCCTTCTACCTTGACATCCCCAAATTAAAAGGGAGCTCTAAATGAATGGTATGCTAATATCAGACCTCCTTTGATACCATTTTGTCACGAACCAGTTCGAGTCAACCCTGAACCGATCACCCAGTCCAGCTAGTGACAAATCCCTAGAGGTGTTCCCGATCCTCCCGGGATGGAAAAAAGCACCAATTTCATCAATAGAGTACACAAGGGAACGATTTATCCCATATATGAACAACAAAACAAACAACGGAAGAAATGGACAACCCAAAATACATTTATATAAAAAATTGAACTGAACATTATTTGTACAAGAAACTGAATAAACAACTAAGACAACAACCCAAATGACCAAACTCGATAACAAACTAACTCCATGTGACCATGCTGGTCACTCTCCACCAAAAATATCACACATCGCCCAAGGGGATCGATCTCAAGCTGAAACCTACCCAAGGGCTAAAAACAGAAGAAGACAATAGGCGTGAGTATTAAAATCAATAGGTTTGCCCAATATTCTATTCCCAATGCACATCATTTAAAATAAAAGAAGCAAAATTTTCAAGTTTTAAATATAAATATAAAGTTATTTCTTCCATATGAAGTCCCATTCAATAAAAAAAATTACCAGACAAAAACATGCATGTTTTATAAACAAAAATGCAAGTAACAACTTTCAAAGTAGTGCAAATTTAAAATTAAAATAGTTTTCAAGATGGATGCTTTAAAGAATTTTAACTTTTAAATAAATCACACGCACTAGTGAATTTAACAACCAAATAAACCATATGCCAATGGTGAGTACAAAAGATCCAATAAGCACAAGTCACAGGAATACCCCTAGGCACTAGTCATTTGATAGCCATAGGTACCTCGTATCTCGGTGAAAGTAACCATAATAAATATCCGTTCTAGTGCACACGATCCACTAGTATGGAGAATACCCATAACCTAGTGGTACCCCAACATCATCATCATTATAGTTTAGTTAGTGTTGTCATCATCAAACTTTCTATGTGAAACAGAGGCCAAACCCCACAGGATCACTAGCATACTAGTACACGTCCGCCCACCTAGAAACCCGAGATTTCATTTAGTGCTCAATAAAGTTACACATATTATCATATACTCATTTCACATAAAAAGTCCACCCCCAAACCATAAACACACAAACATACCACAAAATTTCTTCACATTTTTTTCACAAGTCATAAAACCCCTAAATATTTTCTTTAAACAAATTCACGGATTGTATTGAGGATTTTCACAAAAAACTCATTCAAAAACACTCTTTCAATTAAAAAAACACATCAAAACCACACCAAAACATAATTGCAAGACTTAAAAAAATTTCATAAAATCATTTCATGGACCATAAAACAATCCCTACAGCACAACTTGGTATATGCAAGTAAAACACTCATTCTTCATTTTTAGGAAAGGCCAAATGGTTCTTTAAACATTTTCTCAAAACTAACATTTGACAAAGTTATGAATTTCAATTTTATTAAGGAGGTGTGTACACACAATTTATAAAATAAAACCACATTCATAAATCCCTTAAAAAACTCAGGTGACATATTTAAATTACAACCATTTTTTAAGAATGTGAAACATGCCATTTTTCGGAAACTCGGGCCAAAACATGTTGTAACCAAATAAAATTTTGTTTATAAAACAAAATCCAAATTATAAAGGCATAAAAATAACCCAAAATAATTTTATTACTTTCTTCCAATATATTTATAAATCAAAACAAATTATATTTAATTGCACTAGACACATTAAAGCCAACCAGGCAATTTACCGAACACATGACATGCACAATTAAAAAAAACACATTATGATAAGCACCTAAAAAGGAATAAAATACCATTTTAAAGCCATAATGTTATTAAATATACTAAGATATACTCAATATAATATAAACCTACTGAGAAATCTCATGGAATAATTTATCAAGTAAGAGGAGTGCACATTTGTACCAAAACAACTATATTTTTAACAAAATAAGTCATCAAACCTAATTTGCACAGAAAACCTTTAGAAACAAAGTTTCACAGTATAAAATATTCTAAAAATAAGGTTATAATGTATTTAAAATGATGAAACTTAAATGATAATGTTTTTTCAAAGGGATATCCGACCTCAAATCTATGGGGTAATTGAAACGCACTCCCTAAATCACCCGCTGTGGGTTTATAAACCCTAAAACTATGAAGACCAGACATAAATGAATATAAAATCCATCAAAAAACATGGAATAATATAACTGTAGGTCTATCATTACTAGGGGATATTATAAAACCATGAAATAATGAAAGGGGGAAGAATAGGGAGGATAATGGAGTTGGAATCTCACCTTCTCGACTAGAAAACTCTTGGTATTCTATTAGATATTCACCCCTAGAGAAAATGAAATGGGATGAAGCTTCTTGGAGAGTCCCCTATGGTCTGGAAGAATGAGGGAAGGAATTTTTTTTTTTAAAAAAGATAACTAATTAAATGATTTATGTATTAAACAATTTACTTTATCAATTATGGGAGATTTGAGGTAACATGATAAAGTTTTCCTTAATCTGCGACCCATATGAGCTCCAAAAAGGGTATAACGATATTGGGGATGAGGTTTGGGGTATTGGATTCTATGGGGAGGTGGAATAAATGTAAAATTTTAAAAATTTAATTATATATAAAAGAAACAATTATTTTTTAAAACAGGAAATGGGCCCATGGGCTGGCCCAATACCTATATTAGTAACCCCAATTCACCATGCTTATGAATTTCAATGTGGTCCAAAAAGGATGAGTAAGTTTTAATATGTTAGTATAGGACAAGTGGATAGTAGAATGGGGGAAAAATTATGAAAGGAAAAGGAGTTATAAAGGAAACAAATTTGGTTTTTTAAAACTGGAAATTGTCTCACAGTTGGCCCAAATCATGAAGTAACCACCCTTTATTCAAAAACTCCTAAACAAGAAATAGGGAACCCAAATTATGATGATTATAAAAATATTAATCTTTAAAACTCAAGATTCACCTCACCAAATACACATGATAAGGATCCAGATGTCCAATGGACCAGATCAATCAAAGGCAAAAAAATCGGGTGTGACAATTCTCCCCACCATTAAAGCTTTCTGCCCCCGGAAAGCCATAACACTTTCCGGCAGAAAAATAAACACCT
Organism: Viscum album; assembly: GCA_963277665.1. Classification (NCBI taxonomy): domain Eukaryota; kingdom Viridiplantae; phylum Streptophyta; class Magnoliopsida; order Santalales; family Viscaceae; genus Viscum; species Viscum album. The sequence continues at coordinate 85,317,146 of OY728153.1, forward strand.
AAGGATTACCTATAAAAATGATCAATAATATAAAGAAAATGGAATATCATCAACCATCATTGGATTTTAATCCTATTGATAAAAAATACTCACAACCACTTCCGGAAAATCATTGGAAATATCATGTCACCACCTACACAACCAAGCCAATAACCCGAGTGTTGGGCCTTCTCCCAATGAACCCAAACATCACCAAAACTAAAGATAACTCACAGAAACCAAATATTTTATGGGATTTCAGAATTTAATCCCCACCATAAAGAAACAACTAGCACTAGAAATGTTTTTAGGATGAAAATCCATGAGACCCATGGTGGGTCTCGCCACTATTAAAGACCATCTAGCAACGAATAGACAAGAATATAACATGATCTAGAATTGGGTCTCACTCACACAAGCCCAAAAAAACTCACCTAATAAAACCTAAAATAACATGTTAATTGGGTTACAACATGAACATATAAACCACCCACTCTCGAACGAAGGGGACAAGAACTGGGCCAACACTTTCAGCACAGATCTGGACCCCCACCACTCGGGGATGGGAGGGAAGGGGACACTATAATTTGGACACTGAAACCAAAAAAGAAACAAATTAACTACCAAAAACTATCCACCTATGAATAGGTAACACCATGACTACACCTGATTATCACAGGCGGTCCACACAGGGACATTGATTGAAAACCCACATCCATGAAGGCATAATCATGGACACTGTGTGAGGGGTAAGCCCACCACGCTTTTTGCGACAAAGGTAAATTCAAAGAAAGGATGAACCAAAACATTGAAATTGAAATTAAATTACCAAAAAAAGGAGGAAGGATCCTAATCGTGCACTCCACACCTTTGGTGATTTGCTGACTGCGTGAAATGCTTCACTCCGAGGCCTTTGGCTGGAGCCCTGATTCATAAAGCATATGCTGCAACGCAGTTAGGTGATAAGGATCACACCACTCAAAAAAATTCACTTGCTCACAAAAAACATAATGTGAATAGGAACTAATATATACATATCGAAATTTTGTTTCACTCTAAATGAGGGGTAGAATAGACAAGGAATACGACGAGACACATCAACATCACCGAACACAACTACTATGTGCAAAAGAATTATCACGACCTAGAAGAACTTTTAATCAATCACAAAAAACTCTCTATTGCATAAAATATGTTGAGGCATAATACCAAGAGGCAGATTTAACATTTTAAATTAGCCCTTAGGTTGATCAGCATGAAATATTTGCAACAGAGAACTATCCATGGCCACATCACAACATCAAACACATCTTTAAGAACACAATGAACATTACTCCAAAACCAAACCAACAACAAGATCTCATCTCAAGATACAACAAGAGTATGACATAAGGATCACAGGGAATATTACTGAATAAAAACACTCTTCTATGAGAAAGAATAAACCATCCACATAACCGTCAGTTAAAAACAAACACCACATTTTTTCAGCTAAAAACACTTGAAAAAAAACTAACTTGGTGGATTTTCACATTCACCAATGGTGTTTCATCAACTCTCACTCACATGAAAACTTACGTGCCACCCAAGGCACTCAACAACCATTGCATATAGGCCATCCATACAAATATCAATAAAACCAACCTTGTGAGATCCCATGAAAATAGCAATGGCAAAAACAAAACTATATGATTTCAAAAATCATGTAATGTCAAAAGGAAAACCAAAAACCAAGACAAAAACACTTTTCATATTCCACAAAACAAAAAAATCTTCATCAAGAACCACTTGATTAAAAAAATCCATTTCATTTAATAGAACTTACAAAAACAACCATTCTATTGCAAATAGCCCTTCCCCATTTTTTTTTGAAAAAATTAACAAGGTCACTTTTCATAATCTAATAACAACAAAAGCCAAAATCCCTCTCCAGAAAAACACCAGCCGCACAAAACTGAATTTCCAAAACCTATTCATCAGATTCAAACATTTTTCAATAGCCCAAAACACCTTTTATAAAATGATGTTTTAGAATTACTTTAAAATGATTCACACTTTCAAAACATTTTATTTCAATAAACCACAAGTTTAGATTAGGGAAAATCCAACCCCATTAAATCAGTTCCAATTCCTCCCCAATTTTTTTTTAAAAAAACACAACCTTACCAAAACCATTCTTATATTTAATATTTGAAAACCCCTTTTCTACTTTTCCAAATCCATTCCTTCCTTTAAAACCCATTTTCATAATTGTCACACAAGGATTTTCAAAACAAAAATTCAGAATTCCTGAAAGGTTCAAGAGACCCAAAAAAGCGAACTACTGTTGGTGGTTGACTTGACCATATGGTTGGAGGCCATATGTCAAACCCAACACCAACATAGAGTGACTTATTAGGACCATTCCCTAGCTCCACATGGCTTTCCAGGCCTTGCGAGCTCACGTAGGCCATTAGTCAGACTCTCCTTGTCATATCCTAACACCAAACAATCGACAAGAACAAAGGACACTAATAAAACCATACTTCCCATGGAAACCTGAGGATCAGAACGAGCTGGAGTTCGCGAACCTCTTCCCAAACAAACTCCTCAGGTCCCAACAATCCCACTCTATCTACCTTGACATCACCAAATAACAAGGGTTCTCTAAACGAATGGTCTTCTAAGATCTGACCTACTTTGATACTATTTTGTCACAAACCAGTCCGAGTCGACCCTAAAACGGTCACCCTAGAAAGCCAGCGAAAAATCCGGAGAGGCATCCCCGATCCTCCCAGGATGGAGACAAGCACCAAGGGTATCAATAGAGTATACAATGGAACGATTTTTCCAATATATGAACAATAAAACAAACAGTGTAAAGAATTGAACAACCCAAAATATATTTATATAAAAAATTGAACTGAACATTATTTGTACAAGAAACTGAAACTACAACTATGACAACAACCCAACTGACCAAAACTGATATCCAACTAACTCCATGTGACCCCGATGGTAACTCTCCAACAAAATTATCACACATTTCCCAAGGTGATCGAACACAAGCTAAAACCTGCACAAGGGCTATAAACAGAAGAAGACTATAGGCGTGAGTATTAAAACATAGTAGGTTTCCCCAATATTATATTCCCAATGCACATCCTTTAAAATAAAAAAGCATAAATTTCAAGTTTTAAATATAAATATAATGTTATGTCTTCCAAATGAGGTACCATGTAAAAAAATAATTACCACACAAAAACATTCATGTTTTATAAACAAGAATGAAAGTAACAACTTTCAAAGTGGTGAAACTTTAAAATGAAAATAGTTTTCACGAGGGCTGATTTAATGAAATTTATCTTTTAAATAAATCAAACACACTGATGAATTTACAAACCAAACACACCATATGTCGATGGTGAGTAAAAAATATCCAATGAGAACAAGTCACGAGAACACCCCTAGGAACTAGTCAGTTGTGATCCCCAGGTACCTCATATCTCGCTGAAAGTAACCATAATAATTATCTGTTATCCTACACACGAGCCACTAGTATGGAGAATACCCATAACCTAGTGGTCCCCCAAAATCATCATAATCATTGTTTATTTAGTTTTGTCATCTTCAAACATGCTACGTGAAACAGGGGCCAAACCCCATAGGATCACTAGCATACTAGTACACGTCCACCCACCTAGATACCCGAGATTCCATTTAGTGCCTAATAAAGTTACAAATATTATAAAATACTCATTTCACATAAAAAGTCCATCCTCAAACCATAAACACACAAAAATACCACAAATTTTCTTCATATTTCGTTCACAAATCAACAAACTGCTAAATATTTTCGTAAATCAATTTCAAGGAGTGTATTGAGGCTTTGCACATAAAACTAATTCAAAAACACTCTTTCAATTATAGAAACACATATAAACCATACCAAAACGTATTTGGAAGCCCTTAAACATTTAATATAATCATTTCATGGACCATAAAACAATACCAATTGCACAACTTGGTATATACAAGTAAAACACTCATTCTTCATTTTTAGGAAAGGCCAAACAGTCCTTTAAACTTTTTCTCAAAAATAACATTTGAAAAAGTTATGAAATTAAATTTTATTAAGGATGTGTGTACACACCATTTATAGAATAAAACCACATTCATAAATCCCTTAAAACACTCAGGGGACATATTCAAAATACAACCATTTTTATAAGAATGTGAAACATTCCGTTTTCTGGAAACTCGGGAAAAAACATGTTGTAACCATAAAAAATTCGGTTATATTTTTTTTGAAAGTCATAAAAAGATCCCAAAATAATTTTCTTAAATTCTTCCAATATATTTATAAATCCAAACAAATTATTTTAAATTTCACTAGACACATAAAAGCCAACCGGGCAATTTAACGAACACATGACATGCACTCATTAACAAAAACAACTAATGTTAAGCACCTAAAAAGTGATAAAACCCCATTTTCATGCCATAATGTTATTAAATATACTGATACATATTTTAAATACCACAAACCAACTATGAAATTTCATGGAATAATTTATCAAGTAAGAGGAGTGCACATTTGTACCAAAACAACTATATTTTTAACAAAATAAGACATAAAACATAATTTGCACACAAAAGCTTTAGAAAAAAAGTTTCACAGAAGAAACAATCCTATAAATAATGTTATAAAATAATTAAAATGTTGAAACATAAATGATAAAGGTTTGTGAAAGGGATATCCTACCTCAAATCCATGGTGTAATCGAAACGCACACCCGAAATAACCCGCCGCGGGATTATAAACCCTACAACTATGAAGACCAGACATAAATGAATATAAAATCCATAAAAACCCATGATATAACATAACCCTAGGTCTATAATGACTAGGGGAGATTATAAATCCATGAAATAATGAATGGAGGAAGAATAGGAAGGATAATGGAGATGGAATGTCACCTTCTCCAATAGAAAACTCTTCGTATTCCATTAGATCTTCACCCCTAGAGACAATGGAAGGGGATGAAACTTATTGTAGAGTCTCCTAAGGTCTGTAAGAACCATGTAAAGAATATTTTTTTGAAAAATAGAACTAATTGAATGAGTTATGTATAAAAAAATTTACCTTATCAATTTTGGGCGATTTGAGGTAACCTGATAAATTTCACCCTAATCTGTGACCCATATGAGCTCTAAATAGGGTAAATAGATATTGGGGATGTGGTTAGTGTAATAGGATTTTATGGGGAGGTTGAATCATCAGAAAATATTAAAAATTTAATTATATATAAAAGAAACAAATATTTTTTTAAAACAGGAAATGGGACCATAGCTGGTCTAATACCTAAATGAGTAACCCCAATTCTCCATGCTTATGCATTTCTATGGGTTCCAAAAAGGATAATTAATCTTTATTATGTTATTATAGGAAACATGGGAAGTAAAATGGTGGAAAAATAATGAAAAACAAAGGAGTTATAAAAGAAACAAATTTGGTTTTTTTTAAACTGGAAATCGGCTCACGGTTTGCCCAAATAATGAAGTAACCACCCTTTCTTCAAAAACTCATAAACAAGAAATGAAGAACCCAAATTAGGGTGATTAGACATATATGAATCTCCAAAACTAAATATTGACCTCACCAAAAAACCATTAAAAGGATCGGGATTTCCAATTGACCGGATAAATTCAAAGACAAAAAACCAAGTGTGACAGTATTCAATATTCTATCCATCCTATAAATGAAAATGTCACCATACATTCGTACGTATAGCTTACCGTCTCCATGTCTTAGTGTAGTTGTTATTCAAAACATCATTATTTGGATGCGTATAATAATGATTTATAATTTATTCAAATAAAAAACATGACATGTTAATAATTCTGCATAAATGATATAATATCCAATTATATTTGATTTCACCTTCAATTGAATGATATTGTCATGCGTGCATACCTACGGATTAACCTCTCCAAGAAAGTGATGAGATTCATTCTCCATAATAACCATTAAAGAATAATTTTTAATTTATGATTAAAAATAATATTTAAAAACTCAATATAATTCTGGATATTAATCAAATACATCCTATCCATAAAAAACATGACTTACTTAACAAAACAGATAAAGGAAAACGAATCAGTTAACACCCAAAAAATGATACTACTAAAACATCACTAAAAAAGCAATATTATAAGATCATATATGAAATCATATTTATTTATGTGGTTCTTATATAATTTAATAAAAATTATATAAATATTATAAAGGAGGTTAAAATGCCCCCAACTAAGGAAAAGTACAAGGTAAGGGGTTTCTTATCTCACTTTTAATTTTGTGATATTTCCATTGTTCGCCACTTATTTCATGTATATGGTGTATTTTATAATTCAATTTGATATATATTATCATTGTTCTCTTTATATTAATGGTTATATATGATTAATTTGGTGGTTATTAACTTTTGGTCATATGACTCGATTGATTAAAACGTGGTCAGGGGTTTTCATCTCAGTTCTTATTCCCGCGAGATTCATGCTATATTGCCACTATTTACATTTGTGTGGTGTATATACTGCCCATGATTGTATTCATTGTGTAATATACTTTGATTTATGGGTATTTACAACTTCAATGTATGATCCTTCTTTCATGGGGTGTACATTTCGTATGTTACCAAATCGGTAGGGGAATTTCTAATTTTGATTTCCACTCATTGGTCTTCATGCAAACTTCATTGATTATTTTAGACCAAGATTATGTGTGAAATCAAAATTTATTTATTTAAATATTAATTTCCACTCCCATTTGTATGGATAAACTTTTTATACACATAATCACTCTATTTATAAATTCTCAATTCATTGATATAAACTTGATACGAGTAATCTTAACTCAATTTCCATTCACTGAGTTAAACGTCTAAGTCATTGGTGTTTTTTACATAAATATGTGCGAAAGTCCTCTAATTTATTTACACTAAATATCCTATAATATTGAGTGTATTTATATTTTTCACACATAATTATGTCATTGATTTATCTTTAACCAAAGACACAGTCTTTATAAGGGGTTCCATCTCTATTTACATTCTATTGAGACATTATTGTTGTAATGCTCAAATACACATTTATGTGGTGTTTATAATATACTTTGACATATTATATCATGAATATATTTATTCTCAAGATACTATAAATTATTTATTACCTCAATTATTTGTATTCAAGCATCTCTCATTTGGTTAGTAACTCTAACTAATATATATTTTTAAATGTTTTAAATATTTCTTCTTCTAAATATTTCTCATTAATGTCCAAATTTTAAAAATGATTTTAAGAATTTATTTATATGGACAAGGATGTTTTGAAATTAAAATTCCTTTCAGTATTTCTAAATTTGTTTGGGACACATTGATTCAAAAATCTATTTGAAACAACTTTTTTGAAAAATAGTATGAATTTTAAATGTTTTCAAGAAAAAGGGGATATTTATTTATAATAGTTTTACTGATTATTTTCATCAATGTCAATATCCTTCATTGTATTTTATTCTCTATTTAGGTAGATCTTTTATAATAAAATCATCCCTATTGTATTTAATATGTTATGTTTGACTGTGGATGTGCTATTTTTATACCATTCATGGTTTATGGTTAAAGTATTAATATTTCATATGCTAGTTTTAATATGAATTTTTATGTTAGGTTAGAACATTTTCATATGAGTAATTCATTGGAATTAGTAAGTGATGGGTGGATCCTGCTATATCTCCTCGACACATAGGTAGTTCTCATGAGGCAAATTAGTATATTGGCAGAAGGTCTTGAAAAAATCTTATTAGTAGTCATGGAACGTGTCCTTGACTATGTGGTTATGATGTCCGACATTATGCATTCCATCATTATGAAATTATCTATTGATATTACATGCGATTATTAAACAAGTAGAATATCCATGTGAATAAGTAAATGGAATTATTTGATTTATATTTTACATACTATGTAGAAATTTAAATTAAAAAAGACTTGTATTTTAGTCTTATAAATTTCCTTAAATGTTTATGATTATTTATGAACGTTTCTATTATATTGTTACCCTTACTGATCATCTGAGCTCACCCATTTCTATTTTTTTATTTTTCCTAGGACATGAAGAAGTATATCAGGATTGACCTATAGGAATAGGATAATGGATTTGAGTGTGTTCATAGGGGAAATAATTTTGTTTTTCTTTATTTCGTAATGTAATGTAAAACTTTTGTATGTATCTAGTAAATCCAAGGATACTAAACTAATCGATCATTCGGGACTTTATCTACAATGATCATTCCAATGATATGTAATAATGCACCGACTCTGGGTAACTAGGGTCAGGGCATTACAGAGAATTCATCCGGGCCTATTCCTAGATCATCTATATAATTTCATGAAATCTATGCGGTCAATCCACCAATCCCACAATGCTCTTGTCCAACTCTACCATCCTAGATATCCCACTCACCATTGGAAATATACTTACATCCCATGGTGATGTATATAACAACCTCCAGTGATATGAATCCACATATCCTTGATAAGAATATAACTAATCGATCGTGATAATAATTTCAAAACTAGAAAAATCTAGATGAATAAGTCCCATAAAAAATGGATAGATGCCTAACTCAAGGGTGTACTCCTTACACAGGCATACACTCTCATAAGATGTACCCCAAGGGGTATCAAGGGTCATTACCCTATATAATTACTAAAATTTGATCATAAATCCTACCATGAAATCCATAATGATAAAATTATTTGAACCCCTATGTCTGAGACTCTGATCCCCCATCACATGCTTCACTGAATAAACATGGTATATTATGTGGCCCTAAGATACAACATGAATGATTTGAGTAGGTATTCTCTATTAACGCTACATATCAGGTGTTTGTCATTATCATCCATGACCATCTCCTCAGACTAACCAGACTATATAACTCTATCTCACTACCTGATGATGAACTATTGGTTTCATCATCATCATCATCATTGTATATTTTATTTTTTTAAAGAAACAAACAAAGTCCAAGAAAGGGCGGCTGGTATCTAAGGAGTTCTAAAGTAATGAAGGCTGAGGGCATCCCCTATAATTAGGTTCACCCCCTTAGTTTTAAAACAAGAGATCTTATAGAGACATGTGACCTCAAACGTTTTTCCTACCCGAGAAGCAAGATAGTCTCCTACTTTGTTCTCCTCTTTCCAGGTATGGGTTACATTAATATTGTTTTATATGAGCGTCTTGCACCACCTAATGATGTATGCTATGGACCAAGGTGTGGGTCCTCCTCCAAGAAAACCATTGTGAATGATCATTGATTCAGTCTCCACCTGAGCGAGGCGAACCTGCTTTTGCATGCAAAGAGTGAGTCCGGTTAAGACTGCATTGGCTTCTGCTTATAAAGAATTTTTCCACCCGTAGTGTGCCATGAAAGCCAGTATTGTACTTCCTGTGTAGTCCCTCACTACACCGCCTCCTCGTATGATACTCAAGGAGAAGGAGCCATCAATATTCAACATGAGCCCATCCATTGGGGGTATCCAGAGTACCAAATAGCCCTGCTGTGTGGGGTGAGGGGCAGGCGAAACACTGTGCATGAGCCGGAGTGAGGGTGCATCTCTCAAGCAACTGATGTGGGTTACCGAATCGGCTATCAGGTTCCTTGTGCACACAATGATTGATCTCCCAGTAGACCTAGACCCCTCGTATCTTGCACGGTTCCTGGACTGACATAAACTCTAGAATCCTACATTGAGAATGATGGTTCTCGCCGTTCATTCCGGCCCCGCACTGTCCGTCCCACTATACTAGCACTCAACAAAGGAGTCATCAGGATGGTCCCAATCCTGGTACACAGTGAAACCACCAAAAAATCTCCACAGTTCGTGATCCCATCCACCAATAAATAATAGATGCTGTGTGGTTTCCTCATGGTTGTTGCTGCTGCAATGGCATCTTGAGGCCATCTTCATCCCCAATTTTTTAATGATATAATCCAATGGGATGGATTGGTTTCTGATCTTCCATATTAGGAATCCATATTTCATTGGCATTTTCATACACCATACGATCTCATGCCACCTATCTACTTGGGGCTGGGGGGAGGACAGCCATCTGAAATCCTTTATGGTGAAGAGGCTCGAAGATGAAGGGGTTAACACGCACCTGTCCGCCTCCGAGTTGAGGATGATCATATCATAGGCCTCTTGTTGTTCTTTATCTAGAACCAGCCTGATAAACTAAGGGTGTAGGCTTGCCTCCTTGAAGATGATGTTGGTAGCGGGGCAGCCGGGGAAGCCTATCACGTCGCCGACCCAATTGTCATGCAAAAACCGGATGTTCCCCTCTCCAACGATCCATTGGATGTTCTAGAAAAGGGTCGGGATGAGGCTTCTGACTGGGTACCAGAGGGGGGAATTGTGAAGGGGGGGGGGTGTGTTGTTCGTGCTCCTTCCAAGACTGCTCAACATGGTCCTTGCCAACAGCGTGCGCTCCTCGATCACGTCCCACTCCAGTTTTGCATGCATGCTATGGATGGTAACTACCAAACTCTTCACTCCAATATGTCCGTCCTGGATAGGGGTTGGCATCAACTCCCAAGAGACCCAGCATCTCTTACGTTCTGAAGTGGCATCCCAGATGAGTTTAGATAGCATTTTATCAATAGTATTAATGTCCCCTTTTGGTACACTAAAGGCCACAAGAGCATGGACAGGTATCGCCGATAGGACACTGTTGGTGAGCGCAATCTGGCCTCCGAAGGAAAGGAAATAGTTTTTCCACTTTCCATAATCCTGCTTACCACCTGGTTAAAGTCTCGAATCAGCATCCTACCAGAGGATATTGGTGTTCTAAGGTAATCCATGGGAAATATGCCCCACTTCATGCCAAGCCCGCTACTCAGATGTGCAACCCTTATGTTGTTACAGCTACATGAATTATAGAAGTGGATTGTATCCTTATTAATCATTTATCCACTACAGTGGATGTATGCCTCTAGGATCTGGGTGATCCCCCATATCGACTTTTTTCTAGAATTCATGAAGATGAATGTGTCGTTGGAGAACATCAGAAGGGAAACCGAGGGAAGATTCCCTTTCCTTCGATAAGGTTGGATGGCACCATTGGAGATCTCTCTATTGATCATCCTACTGAGAATATCCTGAGCGATGATGAAAATGCTAGGTGAGATGGTGTAACCTTGATGCAAGACATGTGTTGCCTTGAAAAGCCCCAGCTTCTCCGTATGAATGTGCCAGCCAGCCAGGAGGAGCTATAACACCTGAATAAGAGGTCGCATGCCCAAGACGAGAATCCCAGTCTTTCCAATACCCTGTTTCTGTACCCCCATTTCATATGGTCATAAGCATTATTCATATCCACCTTGATAGCTATGTTTAAGCCATGAGTTATGATATTCAGATCCCTCAGCATTTATTGTGATAGGGATATGGATTCTTGGATCAAGCGCCCCTTAACGAAGCCATGTTGGTCAGCTGCGATCCACCGTGGGAGAATTAGAGATAGCCACGCATTGAGGATGCTGGCCAGAATCTTGTATGAGAAATTGCACATGCTTACTGATCGATAGTGGAGGAGGGAGGAGGGATCCTTGGTCTTCGGGATGAGTACAAGGGGCATAGAACAAGCCACGTGAGGAAGGCCACCACCTTAGAAGATGTCTTGTATTGTAGCAGAAATACCATCTTTAACGACCTCACAAAAGCCCCTATAGAATGTACCTGGGAAGTGGTCAGGGCTGGGTGCAATCTCGGTGTTGATCCTCAACATGGCCCCACATATCTCTTCCTCCCCAGGGACCCTCTCGATAGATGCACTCTCATGGCTGGAGATGAGGCTAGGAACCACACCCCAAAACTCCTCACCCCCTTCTAGATATCCATTAGGCATTGTGGAATTGGGGCCTGCCAAGAGGATTCTGAAATAACTATGAGCCATGTCCCCTACCATGTTGTTTTCATCAGTGTACGTGACATCATCTAGAAGTAATTTGGGATTGATTGGCTTTCGTCTCTCCTTGATGCGGGCATCAAATAAACCCATGTTTTTTTCACCCTCACAGAGCTATTTAATCTTCGAGTCCTCCCTTGCCCGATGTTACTGGGCAAGAACCAGATCAACCAGATGGTTTTTTTTCATGAAGCTCATCAAACACCACATCAACCCAATCCTCTTCCAGTTCGGTCTCCAAGAGTTCCACATACCTCCTGATCTCTTCTATATTCTGATCGACAGGAGGAAGATCCCTAGCCTACTCTTGCAGCCTCTGCTTTAGCTTCCTCAACATGTTGTTGATGGTCATCCATGAGTGACCCTGATTTGGTTCTCTCCACACTTCCCTAACCACTTTTTCGTAGCCCGGGTTCTCGTTCCACCGACTACTGAATTTGAAACAATCTTTCGTGGCCTGTTCTGGGTATAGATAAATAAGAAGAGGTGAGTGATCGGATATACCGTGAAAAAGGTGGCTGACCTTGGACTTTGGAAATATGGACAGAGCATGTATGTTAGCAAGGCAACAATCTAGCCTGGTCTAGTAGCGGCTATTCCCGCGTTGGTTGTTACACCTGGTGAAAGGGTCACACACATACCCCATATCCATTAATCCATTTCTAGACATGAACTGGACGAAGTCCATGCTCACCTTTCTGGGAAAGCCTCCTACCCCTTTCCTCTCAACTAGTTCTATTACCATGTTGAAGTCTCCACCGATGATCCAAGGCAGGTCCCCTGGGTCAAAACTGCTGAGTTCTTGCCACAGGCTCTCCCTCCTTTGCGCATCACAGCTGCCATAAATGAAGGTCAACATGATAGTCTCCGTGCCATGGGTTACACTGGTTGTAATATGTGCAAGGCTTCCAATATTGGAGTCACACCCCTATAGAGGCTCTTAAATCCATGTCTTCATGGTAGGAAAGATCATAAAGAAAACAATATACACTTCATACTTCCCACTACTATGTTTAGGTCTAGTTTAGGGTATTTGTCTCACAATAAGGTTCCCAATATATGGTCTTTAAATTGAATGATATATAGGAAAACACTCCTTAATTTTCAATTGTAATTCTCATTTAATGGTAATCAAATTAGATTTTAATATTTATCAATTCTTTCATTTACATAATAGACTAGTTAAATCAAGTACCATTAACATGTTATATAAGTATGCTATTTATAAATTGGAATGATAGTTCATTTAATTATATTTTGACCATTAAATTCAAAATCCAAATGTATCAGGTAGGATATGATTATATTAATAAATTAATTTTCATTATTAATCTATAATGGTAGGCGAAATCTTTCGATTACAAATGAAATTAATTTCCTCTAGATCAAATAATGTTTAGTCTATGTAACCTCAGTAACATAACACAAACATATGATAATTTATTATCCAAGGTTCCACCATCTACCTATATGAGAAAAAATCATATAAGATGATTCAAAAACATTAACTACTGATTATATAATCCTATTTTTCTTTCCAAAATGTTAATTTCATAAAATAAATATCACTCAAGGAACATAAAAATGTATCATGAACGCAATTAGTGCAACCTAGATGACATGGAAGAATTCATGACATATTAATCCCATAGATTCCTAAAATGAACCATAATCAACGATACCTTGGAATACCTATCCAGGGGAAAATATTATTCCAACATCATTATAATAATAACATCAAATAACACGTGTCTTGCCCAATGGTGTAATAAAATCCACTAAAACAAGAATAAAACAGAACCTCAATTCCCTTACGAGGTAATTTGGATTTTCCTAAGACATGGGTCAGCTACTCCCATGAGTATGCTAATTACCAAATTTTGACACGTCATAATCTCCTTTATACTATTCCATAAAAGTAAGGAGAAGAAAATAAAATGCTCTGATACTAATTTTTAATATCTTTGAACTAGTTCCGTCATAAGTTGAAAAACCTGGTTAGCCACAATGCCTCATGTGTGCCTCCCTATACACCAAGGGCTTACAATTAGAATACTTGGTATAAGGAGGTACAATGAGGATCGTATACCCCCCATAATTAGAATCATAATGTGGTGTAATAAGTAAATAATAAAAAAACATAATCATAATAATAAATAACAACAAGAAAAGCATAATTAAACATCCAAATGATAATAATAAACAATCCATCAATATAAATATGTAATAAAATGTACAATATTATGTAATACCATGTATCTAAACCAAAAAAATATTTAGTATTTCCTAAATGTAATCACAAATAGATGTATGTATACCAAAATAACTAAAAACACCAAAATAGAACTATCTTTATATGGCATTAATATTCATAGCTTGGTCATGTGCTTTCCTACTCTCATGCTACAACCAATCACGTATCAGTAACTGGGCACTTTACCCTATCCCTACTAACATCAAAGATGCCTATATGGGTACAAATTGGCAACCTGAATAGGGTTGGAGATATACTCAGTAGACCATCACCGATAGTGTCTATAACAAATCCTACTTATGCATATAAACCATAATATTGTGAAAGTTTAATAGGTATAATTTAAAGTGAATATCAGATTTTAAAAGTCCCTAAGAACAAAATATTATAAGAATAGGATATAATAGGTGAGAATCCACATATATGATAACTGTGAATAGTAGGTAAAAATCAGCTCAATATAAGCCATATGATAAAAGTATTATACCTACAAGGGATGGGTCCTGAGGCATAATACTCGGGTGAGAAATATCCAAATATGTAAATGTATACACAAGTCAAATTTTCCATACCTCCAATATCCTCATTTGTTTCATTCCATATTATATCATATCTAGGCATTTCATGAACCATAGCATAATTTCCAAATCAATACCATAATGTAATAATAATACCAAGGGGTTACAAGTGTTATACCTCGATCCCCTTTTCGGTGCCATATCATAATGTAATGTGTTTTATAAATTCAGAAGATTTTGTTTTCATACTGATATATATGACATCAAGAAGTATATATATCATTAAGGGATATGTTAGTTTTTATATCTGATTTCAAATACCAATATAAAGAGTAACATTCCAAGAGAGTGACCATATCTTTTTAAATTTTTAGTTAAAACCATTTAACCACATAATAGTTTTTATTAACATTGAAAATGATTTTTCAACATCTCCAACTAACTCATTTTCTTATAGGGGGTCACACGATATGGTTTGGAGAGATCACACACCCAAAGGGATGGCATAATATAGGGAAAATAATGAAACACATCACATGTGTAGTACCAGTTCAGGTTTACAGCCTCATAAATTGATTATGCACTATAGGGGATATCCAAATTATGTAAAAGAATTTACTTATGTTTTATCATTTAATTTATGATAAATAACATGAATATTTGTAATGTGGCACAATGGTGACAATCTAAGAGAAAACCTATCCTTATGGAAGAAGAATATACCTCCTCCCTAATGGAGGTAGAGGAGTACTCATATATTATCGGCTATTGGTTTGGTCCATATCATAAAAAAATTAAAAAAATAGTAAAATTCCATGAAAATATATCACATTAGCCTAGACCAAAATAAATCCATTTAATAGAAGAAGAATGGCTAATGGATCCAAAGTAATGATAATATTACTGAAGGACGACCAACGTGGAATACATATCTAAACTCAAATATGGGACAGAGAGTTGTGTTCAATGTCTGGTGTTAGGGATTTGAGATACTCCTATGATGGATCCCTACTAGAGAATGATGATGGATTATATCAAAATAAGTGTTCTTTAATCCTTTAAAAACAAATCCATGGAATTTAAATTGTGTGTAATCTATACAAGATGTGTAATAATAGGGTTTTCACCATATAATGAAGAACCAGAACACATTTTAAAAAGGTTTTGGATAGACCAATACATTATTTGTATTTAATAAATTTCATATATTTAAATACACATAGTGAATTTGTCCTACAACCAGGCCCTAGCCCCCCTGTAACCATCCATCTAAAAAAACTGCATTCCGTATGGTTTTGTTTTTTTGTTGAATACAAAAGATATCTTCAACATATTTTTAACCAAAATTTAAACGATTTTTACCTCACGTGAATAATTGGGATCTTATAAGGAAAATACAATTGATTAATTTCCGTAATCATCCTCATCTCTCTACCAAAAGAAAAATTTTCTATATTCCTTCTTGTATTTATAATGATTCACTAATATTTAAAAAATATCATTCCCTAATAACTGGATTAGAATTTTTACTACATTTACCAATGGGATGATATAATATCATTGATGATTTAATGTTTGTAGTCATGCAGATTAGTAGTGAGTATGCCATCATGACATAGGATCTAATTTCCCTACATAATTATGAATGAGGGTTGATGGTTAAATTTACTAATGGGAAAAATCCATCTCAGATCCTACATTCAATGAATAATTATGAAATTGAATTGGATAATGTTGAAATATCCTTAGTTGATCAAGACCAAGGTGATATAATTTCTTTATCACACATTGAAAGGTGGCCTCAACATTCATTTGTAGTATCATGGTGAATATCAATCAGATTAACACCACTCCAATAAAATGTGATCTAATGTACTGTCCAACTGATTCCATAATTGGATAGAAGACTCCCATACTGGACTACTTCAAATGTGGAATTCCACCATCAAAATGAAAAATGAATGAAGATATTTAATGGTGGGTGGTCAAAATTGTTCTTTAAAATGACCTGAATTTGTAGGAATCCCTCTATAGAAGGTACATTATGGGATTCTTTTTTATATGTATTGATGGTGAAGAGACCATCACTGTTATAGAATAATTACATGTGCGTTAAAATAATGATCAACAATCAAGAACCAAACTCTTCAACTATATCAATATACTTTAATATTTTTTCCCATCAGTGACACAAGATAATTGAGAGTCCACAAAAAAAAATCATCCCTTTCTAATACATTAATCATTATTTATCAATTCCAAAAACTGTTTAATTCCACTAAATGATATATTTCATTTATAGAACATATGTCATACAGACATATCCTCTGACAAAAACCATATTATTTATGTATATCATACATATTATTAACTTCTTTCATAAGTGGATGGGTCTATATCCCATCAGGATGTTGGGACAAATGAGTTCATTAACATTATGATGTTAAATATCCTTACACGATGTGATGACCATCACACCACATTAACAAAAAATAGAACCTAATTATTTTCTTATCTATTGGAAATACTATTTCCTTAGTATGGTATTCTTTAAATAATTCATACCATGACCAAGAATGTGAAAATAGATAGGTAAAGTCTTTAAAAAATACATTTTCGAGTGTAATCTTGAATATATTGGACAACGATTAGATGTTTCGGCCTGATTTTTTTAATATTTGTGGGTTATCAGCCAAAAACCCATACTGTAATATAAAAAACCCATATAGACATGTATATAGTATATAGATTTAAATTCACATAAATTTATAGTTAATGTCACAAATCATCATTAGCTGTAATCATATTTATAATGGTGACCATTCATAGAAGAAACCTGATGTGTTGGAATGAAATTATGACAAGACATTTAACACATTCCACAATTATAAAGTCAATAAAAACTAGATTTAATGATTTTTAAATAATAAATCATTCCAATTTTTATTTCTCAAAAAGAGATTCTATTGATTATAAAAACACTAATGATTCAAGAGATTGTTTCTCAAAATCTTGAACTGTTGTGAGAAGGATCTTTTGACATAAATACAGTGTGGTCTAATAGATAATATTATATGGTCACAATGGATTGTTTTAATATGTAACCACCACCAATGAATTATTTTTCAGTAAATACATTTCACAATTATACATCAGTTCACTCATTCTCACTGAAATACATTAAACAGGATAATGAATTCCCCTACTCATTGTCATTAATATTCATAGTACAGGTCTGGACTATATGGCCATAAACAAGATAAATTATCATCAAGATATGTAAGGATTTTTTGATAAATATTTACATTGTTATATATAAAATAATTACATCTTAAGGTGTATAACCTTATTGTACAAAAAATTTAATTGAATCATAATTGTTCATTGAGAAATTGGTAAGACCCAAGACATATTTGAGGTCATATATTGATGTTAGATGTGCATGAATGGTGAAAATATGGATTGGATTGATGGTAAAATATTATCTCCCATGGGCATTGAAATCCTCCACTCTTGTGGTTTCCCCCTTTGCAAGGATTGAAATAGCATTCCTTTTGGAAGTAAGTAACACCAAATATAAAATCATTTTGGGGTCATGAACTAATATTGTTTTAATGTGAGTGATTCCTAATGTTATTGGGAATATCCTTAATTTTTATTCTATTTTAACCATATTTATTTTAACAATCATTATGAATATTAAAGATCAATCACTCATAAGAAATTGACACTCCCATTTATGGATCTCCCTAGAACATTACCACATAGTATTGACACTATTTTAATGAGGGTTAGCATGGATACTTTCAACCTTTCACGATATTTACATGTTTTCACCCTCAGATATGTTATTTATAGAAATAAAGGCACTAAATTTTCATAGGTTGATGATGAACATCAATATACACCTTCTATAGTGTCCCACTCTATACTCTAGAAAATGGTAGTGATGATATGTGTATTTAGATCCTTTATATGTCTCATACACCTTAGAATCTCTCAGGTAACCACAAATGATAGATCATTTTATGATAGAATATAATTTTAATTATTTTTTTATCTAGACCCCTCTTGAAGGTGAAACGTGGACCCGACTCCACACAAATCAACTCAGTAGTAACCAGTCACTGGAATTGTTTATGATTCAGGTGACATGATAGGTTTTAACTTGTTCTCTTATAGAGGATGTGTGTCTCCAAGTTATTTTAATGAATCTAGCTAGTTGTCTCCAATGAGAAAACACCATGGGAGGATTTACTCATGTTGGTGTAGGTTAACATAATCTCTTATGATTATAATTTTATACTTTGTATTCACTACCTTGTATGGAGAACCTTCCTCTATAGCCTATTGACAATGAAAGGAATCTATTTCAATTTTCATTTCAAATTCAATATATTTCAAGGATTTAATGGGTTGAATCTCACCTCCCAAATCTTAATAGATTTTGAAAACCTTGAGAATCAAATTAATTCTGAATAAATAATATTATAAATTCATTTCACATATTCCTGGTGATTTTTCTACATTATCTCATTGTCAACTCCACTCTTGATATAAAAATCAATAATTCAAATTTTTTTAGTAAATCATTAACTATATAGAATGATTTAAGGATTAAATATCTATAAGATAAGATATAACTTCTCCATGATAATATTTCAATGATATATAGACATAAATCATTACATATTTAAAACCCATCAAGTAAATATCCTCTTCCTAAAGTATTTTCGATGGTTATTCAACATATATTTTCTCTATCTTGGTATCCCAATCCCTCTATGAATCATATAAGACCTATATTATAGGAATGATTAGTGATAGAGTTTCCCCACTTATTTTGGTTATGGGATTGAGTCACATTGCTTTTTTTATATATCACTATCTAAGGATATCTTGAAGAAGGATATTTATATGGCTTTGTGATATATGTTGGTGGATCTGGATCCTTCTCCTTGACTACTGGTGGACACTTGAGTAAGGGTTGAAATTTTTCAAACCATATTCCCATATATGATAAAACCTAATATTCAGAGATATTCTATTATTTTTCATGAAAACATCAATGATTAAATGTTCCACTAGGATTCCTAAGATCACTCGTGCGAACATAAGCTCGAGATAGCTTGAAACCATCAGATGTTTCTCAGTCTGAATGCTACTTGGTGGAGTAGGAAAACTATTATGGAAACAAAGAAACTATCTCAAGATTATGTAAGGTGAATACCCCTTTTATATTTGATCCTCATCAATCCTAGTGAAAATGATGCCTTATCATGGGGTTATGAGAAACCATAAGGATACATGTTCATAGAACACATTAATCATCACAATTTTATTTGGATATTTTTTTGAATGTTGAAAGATATTTCAAACTAATTTAATATTTTCACTATGTCATTCTCCTCTAATACTAGTGCACTGACTCTACCCACACATTGAAGATATTAACTAAATTAAGACTGTAGGATTTACCATGTATTTATAAAGTAATATCACCTCATGTGAGTCATTATATAACCATAGATAACCTATATTAGTCCAAGAAGGTTGAATTTATCCTTACCACCATGAAGATATTCAAGGTGATGATATAGTTTTTTTAGAACTGGGACTACTAGGTTGATGAATTTTTTAGACCCTAACTGAACCTCGATTACAATGTTCTTAATGCTGACCCTAGTATAGGACTCAAGAACATTATATACGAATATATCCTAGAAAATTTAAAACAATCCTTCTAGAAAAACCATATGATTTTTCCTAAGAATAACATTACATCCCCACTAAGTTAAATTAATTTTTCCGAGCAATGGCTAGAATGCACCTAAAAAAATTGAAAATTTTGGGTGGGGAATGTTCATGGACTTCTCAATATTGGTGTTTTCCATTTACAGTTTTGAATAAAATAGTTAAATTGAGGAATGTAATAGTGATTTTAGGGAAAAAAACTCTCATTACCCAATATATTTCATATTATTTTTTGCTGGTCCTTTAAATGTGGGGACATCCTCTCAGTGACGACCCATATGGAAAATGGTTGGATGAATTTATCATACATATTACTAAATATAATTTTATATGGGATCATAATGATATTCCAAACCATATATTGGAATCCTCATGATCTAATAGAAATGTCATTGTATACAGACTCCATCTGCTTATACTGATCATAAGGACACACTTGTTGGAATATTATAATGACTATGACACCTAAATTTGTTTAAAAATCTATACAGCCTAATGCTAATATAAATACTTTTCAAACATTTTACTTATATATTATTCTGACCACCATTACATCTCAATTGAACCCTAGGGAGAATATCCCACCAGAGCTTCCACCCTCTCTTCTCTTAGATTATAGACTTATTTAAGATTAAACCATAATTATGGTTATGTATCCTTAAATTCCATTGATATACATACTAAATTATGATATTATATCTCTATATTAATCTTTTTGAGTACTCATATCAAATAATTATTCCCTTTAGTGAGATATTTTCTTAAGGTGTCTCCATATAAGAATCTATCTAGTTGATGGGATGATTCCAATGATGTTATTTGGGGATGAGGTTTTTGTTTAGAAAGGTGAATACATATATTGGATGGTAATATTATACTAGTTAGTCATAAATAAAATCACCCAATAGACCCAACAACAAATTATCGATTTAATCCATATGTCACCTTGCATAAAATTTGATACCCTCAATCATTGCATTTAACATCTCTTTAAAAACACAATGGACATTTATTGAAGTAATTTTCAATGAGAATAATATTTGGAAATATTTTAGGTCATTTTAAAAAATAATAATAATTTCAAATAATCATAATAATATTGTAATAACTATTAAAACTATATAAAGCCAATATTGTTATATAGGCATCCTAGTTCAAACATGGGAATATAAATATAACATTAGGAAGTTATTCATGATTATTTTATACTATATATGAAGATTAATATACATTTAAAAAAAATCAAACTCTTGGAATAAATCATCAATGTGAAAATTTTTAGATCATAATCTCCGAGTCAATTGAAAATCCATTCAGACAAAATATGACTAATTAAGCATCCAAGCACCCATAATAAAGGGGTTGTCCCTCTCCCTAGTTCATCATGAGGAAATTATGGGGGACAGTTTTATTCTTATAATATTATCTTAATCATCCCAATAATATTTGATTCTGAGTGGTTCATTTTTTGGGCTTGTAAAAGTATACTTATTTAAATAAATCATGGTCAGGATGAGTATATATAGTTAATGAACGGATCAAAAAGATAAAAAGTGGTTCAGAATTTTTCAATGTCAATAGTTCTGCATAGAAAAATAATCCCAAAATAAATTTATTAATGATATATAAGAATAAATTCATCTTTTTTTAATTAATTATCCATTTTAAAATTATTTCCCACCCATATAGTGATCTTATAGAGTCGATAGGTTCCCTTTCCTCACAACCCATATAGAAATTTCTTTTCTAAGTTGATAGTCATGATCCATGAGAACCTATGAAGATGATTTGGAAAAAATAGAATAGTGTAATATTCAAATTTCTTAGATTGATATTTCATTTACAATGTGAAGGTTTTGTTTTTTATATACTATGATGTTGATTTATTTTCATACCAAAGTCATAATGGCATTGAATCTCACAAAGAATAGAGTAAAACTTTGTAATGAAACCAGTTTGTAGTTACATACCTCTAATGTCTCCTCATATTTTAGGAATTTGGATTATCCTATAGTAATTATAAATACCCCATATAATATCTAAATAGATGATAAATAGATAAATATAGAAACATCATGGGGATACATTCTCATTTTTAAAACATTAGACTAAATTCTCCCATGATGATGAAAACTCATGGTAATTAATTGTATAAAAAGGGATGAATAAAAGTGAAAATTACAAAATTCTATCATGGAGTATCCAATTGCAAAGTTATTCCTTAATGAGCACCCTTTGTGAGGTAACTTCGCAAATACAATTCACTGAGGGGTTTATCACATAATGTCATTTATGATTGATATTTAGAATCAGAACCAATGTAGGAAGTCTTCTCTAAATTATTTATTTATAATCCATTCTCCCCCATGAATCACCTATGGTTTATGAGCTCTGTTATTTTGAGGATAACTATTACACTTTTTCTAATTACACCATTCTGCATAGAATATTACTCCATTATAGAACTTTGTTAAGTAACCATGATGATATAAATGAGAATCCTCTTATGTGTAAGCCTAAAAAATATCTTTTACGTCACACATTTCATCAATTAGTTCATGGATATTACAGAGGCCCCATTCAACCCTCTATTTTCACACCATTTATTATAAAAAAATCCTTATAGAATGTCTTTAAATTACATGGCATATATACTAGAAACAATACATAAAACTCTATAAGAATTTCCTTAGAGTATGATGTTAAAATCCATGGAACATTCTTATCTGAAGATCTTATACTTTGATGCTTGAATTATGCCATATTTCATTCCTATTAGACAAGATAAAAAACATTCCTTCCAAATTTTTAAACCAAATAATATCACCTCATATATCTATTCTTATTGGTCCATATTCCTTAAAATATTGCTAATATCCATTTTTTCTGGTAATATTACCCTTGAGTAGAATGTTCTAACTCATTAGAAAATATTCTTTCTGAGGATATCATTTACATCCACTGGGTTCAGATTTCCCATAAACCACTCTTTCACTAGGAAAAACTCCCAATGAAACCATGCCCTACCTAGAGGTATTTCCTTCCTTTGGGTATCAACATATTTACTTCATTATTCAATATTCATGAAAAATCAATATTCTTATTACTGGTCCATAATTCTACTATAAAAACCAACCTTGTTCCCATATGTCCATATACATTGTAAAAATAGTATGTAATCATTTTTCTAAATTAACTTCAACATCATTCAAAATGTTTTTATCAGGTGTTTTCACCAATAAAAAATCTATAGAGAAATTTCAACCACCCTAACTTTCAATATGACATTTGACTACAAGGATCTGTCCTTATCACATTACCTTAACAGGTAATTTCTATTCCATTAAGTGGAATTGAACAACATGATTTCTAATTCCTTTAATAGGGATATATAGGAATACCATTTCAGGGTAATTCTATCATCTCTATAAATACCCATTGGCTCCATGGATATTCTTAAACATTAATTTTCTTAGCTGTACACCTTAAAACAAAGAATCACTAATTGATAAAATATATATAGATGAATAACCCCTTTTATATACATATTTTGAACTCAAAATATGTTAATTTAAAATTTATGGTGATGTTATAAATAATAACCTTGTAGGATTTTAGAATAATTCATGAATTTGAATTAAATATATAATAGATTCAAAGAGTTTTCATGAATAAGATAAAAATGGTGTGATAAGAAAAACCTCCTACCCTCTTGACCACTGCTAAGTCTAAAAATTCACTGGATAAAGAAGGAACATTGACCATGTATATTTGAAAGGTTGGTCTATAATGAATCTCCACTTCATGTTTTTATAGAGTATATCATGCATCATATTTTTTAAACATCATTCAATTACTTACTTTTTTATAAATTATAACTGGTAAAATGGTTACTTTATGTTAAAACAATTCCCCTATTATTCATGTAGTTCTTATAGGGGTGTATCATGGAGTTGGTAAAGCAGTTAGAGGCAGAAATATGAGTGAAATTGCTAGATATTTTTGTTACTTATGTTCAATGACGAATCTAAATGATGAGTTCTTATATGGTAGGGAGTTTTAAACACCCTATATTTTCCAACAGAGTTTATTTAAAGCATGTTTGTTTCTATGATTTAGGTCATTAAAGGGGTTATTAAGGACTGGGGGTAATTTTGATGGAGTTAGGAAAAATATTGATTTTTCCAAAGTAGGATAGACAACAGTGAGTACCAAGTGTAATGGATTGGGTACCTAGTGGATATGAGAAAAATAGGGAAACACTTTTGTGGTTGACTACATGGCTAGTAACCCTATGGTGGGTTCCAGGTTGGGTATTAGTAACCTAGTGATAGGGGTAGGGTGCCTAGTGTCCCCCTATATATTATTTTTATATATTTTTTGTATAATTTTTTAATTAGTTTGGAACATATTAATCTTATACACCCTTCACATTATTCGGCATTTTGTATGACTCGTTCTCCAATTTGTATTAGTTTTCCTCCTTTCCAAGGTTACAAATCCTCTATTGGAGTTGAAAATCAAGAGTCTTCTATCACATTATATATCGAGATGTGATTTTATTAGTCTAATTACATCTATTCTGAGAGTCTCTAATTTTTATTGAATTATTCAATATATATACATATATTTTAAATTTTTTATAATCCTTTAATTACAACCATTAAAGTTTATTTTTTTATATTTTTATTAGGGGTATCAACAAATCCATATTTGGTGGTGTATGAACAATCCCATTGATTTATATGGGTTTTTTGAGAATTATATGGCTGACCCAAAATGAAACCAACTTTAGTTTCATTATGATTAATGAGTTTGATAATATTGGTTGGGTCTATTAGTTTTCTTATATGTATTATAATTAATCTCCATTTCCCTTAACAATTATTAACCTAAATTAATATAGTTTGATCCTTTCACTCAAAACCCAATATAGTGTTGCCTTAGTTTGATCCTAATAGTGAGGACCTTAATAGGATTTATAAACCCTCATTGATAAGGGGATGTGTATTAATAATATAGTATCTTAAGGATCAACTAATGATATGGTATTTGGGTTAGTTCATAACAAATTATCAAACATTGTTATGCTTGGGAGTTAGGTATTTCCAACCTATGAGGTATAGGTTTTCTAGTTGTAGTACTATGGATATGGAATGTTGGTGTAGTGGTTTTATGTTTACACCAAAATTATATTGAAATAGATTGGTTTTTGATTCTGTGGTTATCTTTGTATAATTTTTTGATCATGTGTTTTTGTGTGTTTTATTATACAATTTTATGGTCAAGGTTATATGATTCCATTCACTTACAAATTAATATTTATATTATTTTCATCGAGAGATTTCATTCCCACTAAATAACATGATTATTGCATGAGATGTTATGCCCATTATTTATGGAATTACTATAGTGGAATGTAATTATTACCTAGTCAAGTAATATAATTCCCACCAATACTTTATATTGAGAAGTACATGTGACATACAACCCAGTTTTCAAATAATTATTATGGATATTGTATTTCATTCCCACTTGGTATATGTTTTTATATTATTGTGTGTAATTATATTATATTGATATGATATGTTACACATTGTTATATCTATCATAACATAATTACTATTAAACAAAAACCATTATGTTAATCACTTTTTTTACAAGGTGATATATTTAAACTTATACAGAATATGGTTATGGATAGTATGGATGTTCCTTAGGGTAACATAATACAACCTAATGGAGAGACTTATATTATTATTGTTTATGTTTTTTTAAATATTTTTAGAGGATCACCATGACCATGCACTTATATGATATTTATTATTTGGGACACCATTTCTAGTGTCTTTCTAAATTATAATCAAACCATACATATAAATCTAAATGTTTATAAATATTTCATGGATCATAACATAGGTAATGTTAATGTGCCTATAATGGGTGAATGCGTTAGTTTTCATTGTCCTAGATGGTATATGGGATCATGTGGCAGATCAAGCCCAGTTAAGAATATTTCCATGTTCTGTTGAATATTTTTACAATGTTGTTTTCATTGACCCATGAGAAATATTATTTATCTATGTGTGACTGGTATACTATTATATATGTTATGTTTAATATAATTTTTGGAATTTTATTTTTTAAAGGTTGTTCCATACAAGTGATAAACATTTATACTTCTATACAATAATGATAATTATAATTATTACATCTACTGTTATTTATTGTCATTTTGATTGACTATATATTATCTAAACTATAACTTTATACCCTTGATGTGAGTTAGAATCCTTTATTGGATGTGACGGTATACATGAGGCATGTAGTTACACTATTTTTTGAAAGGTTTGTGTCAATAAATATAGGTTTCTACATGAAAGGATCATGGATTGTGGAAAAATTACTACATAATATGAATGGAAATGAATAGAACATAGAAAAATCAAATTTATTATAATAAATTGGATAGATGATGATTCATTATGGGAAATTATATTATCACAATTGAAAATAAAAATAAACATTATTATTAATTATTAATATAATATTTATAATAACATTCAGTATAAAATTGAAGAATATGATTTTGTTATTATAATTTTTTTACTATGCCACGAGAAAACCAATTTTAGCTACCCATGTTTTGAAAACTCAATGTGTAGTAGGTTTTTAAAGAATTTTTTTCATCATCAAAAATGATTTTATGGAATATTTGTTTCTATATTGTGAATTTTTTTTCCATAAATGTATCTAATTAACAAAATTTAGATAGATCAGGCAAAAAAATTCATATAATTATTTTGGGAATATCTTTTTGGGTAATTTTTACTCAACTATAAATGAATATTATGATGTGGGTAGAGAGGTTGAATATAAAAATTTCTATAAAATGAAGGATTTAATATAATTTTATTATAAATCATAGTAAACCCTATGGAGAATAAATATAATAGGTTTTTTCTTCAAAATTTTTAGAGGATTTGGACTATCCTCTAATGAAAAGAATCAATTTTGTTTCTATTTTATTTTTTATTTGCATCTTCATTTTTTCATTTTTCTTCACATTTTTATCTTTTGAATTTATGAAAATATTTATTTAATTAAAAAAATAATTTAATATATCTTGATGATTTTAATTTATTTAACTATTGGAAATGTTTCCCCCAATGGTATATGATTTTCACTTCAAATTAATTTCCAAACTCTTGATATCATGGAGTTTACAAGAGGTCATTTGTGGAATTTAGATCGTGTCTCAGGATTAATGTTTCTAGGATGATGCATTATATAATAGAATAAATGAAAATTTTATGTATAATATTTAGGATAGTGTCGTGGGCATCGAGATAGTATATATTGGAAATAATATATTATAAAAATTTTATAGATAACCAGTTTATAGTGAATCTAAACATTCTAAAGAATTTTGGTATCAAAAGTAACAATGAGTTTATTTTTTAAAGTCTTATGTATTATATTGGATATGTTTCTACAACATTTATATTTTTATATGAATATTTAATTGATATATAATTATATAAAAATATATTTGCTACATATTTTTAAATGAATTTTGAAAATTATTTCACCAACTATTATTATTTTTTAAATGATTTCAAGAGACCCTAAATTTTAAAATTTATTATATTGATGTTTCAAAAGGTAATTTTTAAAATTATGATTTTTTGATACTAAAAATATTTATTTTAAATAGTAATGGATATATGAATCTAGAATAATCCACTTTGTGGTATAATTTGAATAAGAAATCTCTAATGGGAAGTGATTTTGAGTTTCTATAATCCTCATGAATTGTCTGTTAGAAAATATATTGAAAATGAAATGTGTGGTATTTTTTGTAACAAGTGTTTTATATACTTTTTTGAAATGAATAAAACAAAAAAATGCATGACCATATATATAAGAAAATGGGATACTTTACATAGTTCTAAAACACTCTGGTTTATGTTGTAAATATATTTTTTGTTTGAAACAAGAAATTATGGTAACCTTGTAGACAAGATTCATTTAATTATACTTATAATGAAACTTAGAAATAATTATTTTTTACTTTGTAATGATTTATAGGTTTTATAAGTAATCACCTAGAATCAAATGGTCATTTTAATCCCCAATTGTTTTTAATTTTCCTACTTCACTCCTCTAATATTATTTTCTCTAAGAATATATAAAATAACAACTTTTATGGGTTATGTGATATCCTTATGAAAAGAAAATACAAGTAAAACCAATTAAACTAAAAAATATGATGAAAAATTAAAAATTAAAACACCAAAATACATCCCATTGACAAAGGACATGAAGTAATATACAAGGTAATTCACCATTCTCACGACACATGCAACTTGATTTGAGATCCAACACGAGAAATGAACTCTTTTCATGTATTCTCCCATAACCGTAAAAAAAAAAGAAATATTGATGAACATATTCATTGAAAACGAAACCCTTCCACCACCTTAACTATCAAACCAACTCTAACCACCCCAAAACACCAACTCCTCACAAAAAAAGAGTACCACTTTTGCAAAAAATGTAATGACATAGAAATTGACACACATCCCACAACTGTGATATTGTCTCCATATACTACTAATTCTAGTGACATGAACCACAAAGCATCCACAAGAGATACAACATAATGAATAAAGATATATTATTTTGTTATGAATATAATAGCAAAAACCATTTACATGGAAAAATATATCCCTAATAAGACCAAAAACTATAAAACAAAATCTTTAGAGAAGAAGACCACACCATCCATCAATGTACTTAGAACCACTTCACTATGAATCCATTAGTATATTAGAACCTTGACACTTAAAGAACCATTAAATCCATAAAATAATTGTCACAATATCTATAATATTCTATTTTTAACCTCTAGTAGATAAAGAGGATTTTATGGGGCCAAAAGACTTCATAAATTATAGATAATGAAACTCAAATGTACAAGAATCCATTGGATGGTCCCAAAAACACCATCCAAAAAATAATTAAACATCTGGGATAAAGACAAAGATGGGTTCATGTATGGTCAATTAAAAAATAGGAGAAGTGGTGATGTGAAATATAAAATCCAAATAGAAATAGAATAATAAAATTTATGTAGATGTTTAAAAATTATATTGGAAGTTGTTGGATTTAATGCATCTATATTCACCTCCAAAACTCCCCTAAGCACCACTTATCTACATAATGGTTATGGTCCATAAATCGTTATGTTGGTAAATAAGACAAAATTATAATGTCACAATCTTATAGAAACCAATATAATAGAGAAACAATAACTTCCAAATGCAGAACCCAAGACTGGCCAAAGAATATAAAAGTAAAATCACTATATGGGAAATAAGAAAACTAATCGAAATCATGATCATGAATAAAGAGAATCATTGGAGAACCCTATTATTTGATTTAACAATAAACTATAATGAAATAATTGCAGGAAAATGAAGAGAAACATACCTAATATTTTTTAATGATGATAATAAAATTCTACTCAAAATAAAATACATAAATTCTTCTTGAAACTATTACATCATCATCTAGTTCCATTAAAACTCTAAATTGATTGGTGAAGAAACGTTTTTTGAATCCCAAATCCAAACACAAATTGGTCATGGGTTAATAATAATAATAATATCATAATATCATAATCTCATAATAATGGTTGGAATATTCTATAGGAAATAAACCAAATAAAATATTAGGGATGTATCTCAGAATATGGATTAGTAATTTCACATATTTTTAACAACCAATATAAAAGAATTTATAAAATCACAAAAATATATTGTTTCTCCATGTAAATAAAATAGAAACCACAATGTAATATCTTAGTAAATTCAGATTATAAAAAAAAATTTATGACACTAACTCGAACATAGACTCTACACACTCAATATAGTATCATCCACCACCATTTCTATCCAAATCCCAAATGTCTAAAATATAAAGACTTAATTATAGAGTGAGAATATAGTCAATCTATATATATATTTCTCTCATGTACCTCATGATTCCAACTTAAAATTGAAATATAATTCATCTCTGAATTTAATCATTAAAACAATAGCACATGAAATTCACAAACATCATCATTAAAAATATATCACATAGAAAACACATTTCTAGTGAAAAACATTAAGAAAAAATTACTTTTCCCACACAAAAGTATCATATTCATCACTATCACGCAATCATCCATTAACTAAACACATCATCATCATGGATTATGGAATACATACATTTCACATCTTGATGGATGAGTGGATACAACCATAAAAAATAATTATCTATAACTAAGAAAAGAATAAAATTATATTAATATTATAAATATACTATAATAAATATATATTAAATCAAATATATAAATAATTTGTGAGTGGTAAAAGCCACATATCTATAATGATAAATTTTTGTAAGATATATATAGGAAACAATAATAACCATATTTATAATGCACATATCCATACCATAACCACCATTACCCTACCATTATAATAATATATACAAAAAACAACAGGACAATTTCATTTATTCTTTTATTTCAATCACTACATTCAATTTTTAGTCACTCCCACTTCACAAACGATAAACAATGATGAATAAAAAATTCAAAAAACCTCATAAAATTTACATACTAAACATCAACCATACTATAAATATATACATCCCAAAAATTGTATATATCATTATAGTGGTATAATTCTTTAAATTAATCACTATTTTTCTACATAAGATAAAGAAATCATAATTATAACACCAATTGTTTCATAATTATCATACCTTTATCAAACACATAAGTTATCATTTTAATTTATCTGAATATAATTGAAGAGAATCTTATTATACAATAATATCTTTTATAATGATTTTTCACTAAAATTATTCTATTTAAAATAAAATATTTTATTTCCCATTTATATAACAGTTTCATCAATTTGAATATTTATCTTATAAAAAACTCATTGTAAATATTTATCCAAGTCAAAGGTTTTCCTTCATATTTTTAATATGGATAGAAATCATAACCCAGTCAACATATCTAATTAAATAATATCAAATACATATAAAATACCATATGTTTAAAAAATCAACCTCTACCTCATCTTAAAAAATCAACACATATCATATTACTAAACATATAAATTATTATCAAATAATATCTATATAATCCATGAATATTTGTAGTTTTTTATAATTCTTATTTTTATTTTACATATCAAATCATACCTTACAAAATCTCCATAATTTAATATACTTAGTTATTAAATTTCTTTTAATAAATTTTAGGTTGCAAAATTATTCATTCATTTTAACTAAATAATCATGATAAAATCAAATAGAATAAAAATATGTGGGTTTGAATCACCAACCTCAGATCCTTTATAACGATTTTCAGATGTCAATGGTTCTATAATAACCGACCTCTGAACCTGCAATTATACTCTATTTATGGGAGCCTCTAAATAAACCACACCAATCATTAAAAACCATTATGATATATTTCGGGTTTATTAAGAGTGTTATTTAGGGGTTTGATAGAAGTCTTTTTAAAAAAAAAATAAATTTGAATATATATATTTATTATTATCTTTCAAAATTAATTAACCGTTAACCTATCCATTATAACCGCACTATCTAAATATTTCAAAAAATCAAACTTATTCATAATAATTAACCACGTAGTCAATAAATATAATTTATTAGTAACTAGAATATAACCTTTCAACATGAGATATCAATGTGTAAATATCCTACAATAAAAATTCAATCTCAAACATAAAATAAATAACAACAATCTGTTTCTAACAAAGTTCACTAAATTAACATTTGAGTTGTTTTTTGTATATAATTTCCATTAAATAATCCTCTTTAATGTTCTTAGTGATATCCACGTATATTTTCTTTGAATAAATCCCATCAAATTTATGATTTATTGTAAAATGATACCTTACTCTAAATGTTTAAGGTATCCTATAAAACGGTTGCATTCATTACTTCATTATAACCCCCTTTAAAAATCCATCATTAGATTATTAGTATTCAAACATTGGGGGAATTATTACTATAATATTTTCTATATTCATAAACATAAATTGAGTAAGGGAAAACATCCCTATACAACAATTAATATACATGAGAGAAATATCATCATATATTTATTAAATTCATTCAATACAATACCTATTATGAAACACTGTAGACTTCAGCAAAAAATCCATTTGGATTTTTGGATAAAAATTTTATTATCACTTCATATATAAACTATATACATTAGATAAAATATGCGGGTACAATATTATGGTCATATTGTCTAATTAATATACGGTTGTATTTTTCTTATTATTATCCAAACAATATAGATACTAGTTATATATTCTATAAGACTACTCACACAATCCTCAGCATCAACCAATCTATTAAAACTTGAATTGATATAATCTTATAGAAGATCGTTTAATAACCTCACAGGATTTACCTAATATTTATAGATTATCTCTATCATTAAAATAACCTTTATAAATATTACTCAAATTCACAAAAATAATTTTAAATGATTTAATGTTTATTTAATTAGTGAAAATTTCATTTTATTGAGACACTCTAGGAATATTATTACCTTATGTATCACTAAAATTATTTTATTTGTCCTTCATTATCATTTTAGTAAAAGTGATATCTAAAATCTAAATTAAATATGTATTAGTATAGAAAACATAAAATATTATTGACCTCATATAGGGTTCTATTTTAAATTTCATAAAGTATAGTTGTTTCCTTCACAAACTATTATCCAGTGATGGGTCATTGATGTAAAAAAACAAAAAAAATAACAATACTAATTCAACATAGAGAGATATTTCTCCAAATTAATGGGGACAATAAAAAAACCCCTCTATATTCTTGTTATGTTCTTTATTGTAGGTTTATCATTATAGTAAATTTAGTTAAGTAAAATTCAATATGGGTGAATTAAATTCTAAACACAACATTCAATTTTTTCTACCCCTGCAGAAATATGTTTTCTAGAGCTGATATCGATTGAGAAAACTAGAGTACAAAGTATAAGTATGAAAAAGAAAATTAAAGAAATAGAACAAAAAACATAAAAAAATTGATTTAATAATATAGTATGATTATAATAGTGATATAATAAATAATTTTTGGATTCAAGAATAACTATTATCAACCTACTAAAGGGATATTATATTACAAAACTATATAAAATCACTATATGTATTCACTTTTAGACAAAATAAATAGGTGGTTAGATAACTTAAACTACTGTTCCATGTCATTTAAGAACATCTTTGACTGTATAAATATTGAAATTTTATATGTTCTATAAACATAATTTCTTCAAACATAGACCTATCGAAAGGTGTTAAGAATCTAAAATCCTGATTTCCTCTATTATCTTCATGATCAATAGAAAATATGCACGTGAATTAAATAATAATAAATCTATTATGTCATATGACAACATCTCATCCCATGTTTGTCCCTGATCTCTATCATCATAAAATGCACAGGTTCTATGACTGTAATTCATTTATCAATCCAAATATGTCAAAGAAAAATTGAAACTTGAAAAGATAAGTGTATTATAATGAAATCCTAGCCAGAATATATCTTGTAAAAAATATAATAAAAATTTAAACTGGAAGTGTCCATGTATCGGTATGTTATAAACATTAAAACAACTACAATTTCAATGAATCTTATAACTAGAAAACATTATCTTAATGAATATCTCAACATAATTAACAAATATTATTATAAAAACTCAAAGAGGAAAAATATAAGATCTTTAATGAAAAAATCAATTGGATTGATTGAATAAGTTCATCATTTAGTAAATAATGACTTTAATATTATAATTTTATCAATTTATTTTTTCTCTCAATCCTAGTGATTTTTTTTCTATATATTTTAATATTAATTTAGTTTTTGCAACAACATGACCAAATAAAAAAGTTAAAAAAAATCACACAACCACTATAATGTTAACTCTTAATATCAATGAATTTCATTGTATTTTTTCATAAATAATTATAAGAATATTATAGATTGATAAAATAATCAACCTATAAATGGACTCTAGTGATTGTTCTAGTGATTAATAAAATCTAATTAAATGTGGTTTTTCTTAGGATATGTCTACTATCTCTTCAAATTATAATGATGTAGATTCTAGTTAATAGAATTATAAAAGGGAGATGCAGATGATGAAACAAAATTCAGGGAATATCAAGAATAAATTCATGACTACCATTGTCAAATCCTAATGCTAATGTGAATTGGAAATATAATCTCAAGATATTGGTGTGTTTGAGTCCTATAAAAAAGGTAGAGAGATTGAGAATAATTGAGTATTGTCAAATATTATGCTCTTATCTCCATTCCTTTAAGATATTGAATAATATTGAATATTTTAGGTATTTTATATTCTATAGTGTCTTTTGGCAGGGTTTTTATAGATATATATGAGAAGGAGACAACCACATTGGATTCTCCATCTATTTTGTTTCATGTAATATAGTCTATTTTAAGGGATTAAAATGACATCTTGGAGACTCATATAACTAACCCCATAAAAAATTTAATTGCCATGAATTTTTCTTCTCAATCTACCAGTTCAAAAAAAATTAATGTCTCTCTGAGGATGAAAACTTAAAACAGAAGGAATGGGGATTTTTTGTAAAAATTAATTTAGAAATATGTGTTATTGTAGAAGGTGGAGTTTTGAATCACATTTTAGTTTTTGTGAAATTAGATCATTACTCATTTGATGATGGGTTAGATCATCATAGACATATGTTACATATGATTTTTTTTGTGAAATGTTAACTTTCAAAATAGTTTCATATTTATTTTAACTACCCTCTAAGTCACCACTAATAAAAGAAAAAAAATATGGTAGGAGATCCAAATTAAGGGAATAAATGAAAATTTTGAGTCCAAAATTGGTAATTTCTATAATATATAATGACCTAATTGAGGTATAAATTAGGTACTTAATATTTCAACTAGTTAGAAAAAACTGGGCAAGGTCAACTTGACCTGCCTCCTAAGTTGGCCTAACACATTACCTAAAGCCTTTCCCCGATAGCCATGGGTCAGCCAAAAGCCCCAAGGAAACACAAATATCTATTTAGGAATAATTTTTCCAATGGAAATCTAAAAATACCCCTCTATGAATTGTAACCCCACAAAAATTTAATAATAAGTATCAATGGAGATAAATACCCATGTTAAATTATACAGAAACAATTACATGAAACATATATCCAAACCGTCATCAAAAGTTATTAATATTAAATTAACAAATGATATTCATATTATGTTCTCAAAACATAATATAAATAATAAATTACCAATAAATTAAATATTGATGATAAAAATCTACAATAAAACTCTACATTATCCAACTCCATGAGACCACATCTCCACCATACCAACCAACGATGGATGTTGATGATAAAGAGGACAGGATGAACTACATTGTGCCCTTACCTTTTTTATGTGTTGAAAAAAAGATCTACATATTCTTGAAGGTATATATGGGGTGTTGTACACAAAAACCAATTAGATTCCAATATGAATAAATGTAAGGACTTTACCCATATAAACTATTATGACTTGTTTTCTAATATATTTTTCAAAAACATGTTCACTACTAAATGAAATTTGGAATGAAAATAATTCTGTATAAATCCATATATTTATTCTAAAAAACTACTTTAATAATATTATTAAATAAAGATAAAATAAGAGATAAATTCTACCATCAAAAGCATGTCTAATAACCTAAACATGGAAAATATAATTTCTAATGCATAAACATAATAATTTATCCAAATAATGAGAAAAATGGAATGAGAAAAATTATCACAACAAAAAATGGAACTACAATCATGAATAAATCGTATAAAAAACTGAAGTATAAAAGGTATTATTCAGCATTGGATATAACAAAAAGGTACTAGTGTGACTTAGTATAATGAATCTTTTGATAACTAGAAATTTAAGAATAAAATGTTTGGAATCTCTCTAGGTCATAGATGGGCCTAACCATAATCCCTTATGCACTTTTGGTCAACATAAACCCAATTTTGAAGATATCATGGTCCTCTTAACAATGTATCTGTTTGTACATTATATATTACTCTATTTTCTAATTCATTAAAACGTACACCCAAGGTGTCAAATGTTCTACTCTATAAAAAACATACAAAACATAAATATGTTCCTTTCACATAATCAATTTAAAATCTTATTTAATGAACCTTAAATATCATTTCACGTATTGTATCTAAAACTATGAAATATTTCTTTAAAATAAAATTACCAAACACATTTTAAAGCAGACGATCTCTTTGATCTATTTTCCAAAACAAATGTGGTGCATCAAAGCCAACTCCCTTTGGATTGGTAGTTGAATACATTTTATTTCAAAAAACAATATATCAAAAATAATTGCATAAAAAAACATGAATAAAAAAAATTTGGACCAATTTAATTTAAAAACCTAAATTTAAATCATTAGTCAATGAAAATTCATGGAAATGTTCCCTTAAATAGTGACACATACCAGAAATTGTTCTGAAACATATCTCCTTTGATGACAACCAATTTAACCAAAATGTGAATCCTGAAAAACCAAAATGAAAAATTTATAATCCAAATTGAAAATTAACAACACATTATTTTATCATATTGAAATATATTTATCCTATAATCCATATAAATAGATGAAAATTACAACTTAATGGGGAATGATAGAATTATTTTGAAGATAAAAATATATTACATTCTGGTAAACAACCATAGATCTTGGAAGAGTCTACCAAAAAGGAGTTGGGAGAAGCTTCATAGTGTGTGAAGAGTGGTTTTAGTGAGTGGAGATTAAAATAAGGAAATGTTAATAAAAATAAATTATGGAAAAATCAACAGAACCCGATTTTTTAATGATTTAGACAAACGAAATCATTTGGCAGCATGGACAACCTAACAATTCAACAGCCATATGAGATTGATTGCTTCTACAAAACACAACCTGCATGGTTTTAGAGATCATTACATGATTATAAAATCTATTCTCGTGTTATGAAAATTCCCCTTTTACCTAAAACATACATCTCAAATGGGGATCCTCATGGTTAAAAAAATCACCTGATGATCATGAACCAAGGTCAGATTCCTTAAAAAAACATTCACAACCCCCAAGTCCTATAATATCATTGAATAAATTAATTAATAAACTCATATTAAATACTAAATTTGACTAGATGTATTTCATTATCCTACCCACCATATTATTTTATCCCCCTAGAAAATACTCAAGGCACTGAAATTTAAAATATGTGAGACCTCTACTCCCTCACTGACACATCCCACTCATAAGACTTTTGGATATCATCATCATGCTTCATAAACACATGGAATAACTGTATAAACATAAAATAGATAAACGTTTTTTTGATAATCAATTTTATAGATAGGATTCTTCACAATCTGGTATTAATATCTAACTCCAAATCTTCTTTATATCGCATGATATAGTTCATGATATTGTTTACTCAATTGGGATACATATAACAAACTATGAATATAGTTCATCTGTGGTGGAAATTCAAACCCACGGGACAAGTTCACAATACACTCCATAACAAAAAACAACCCAACATTATGTGAAACAAACGTCCAATTCATTCCAATGTGAAAATTTCCTATTCAAATTGACACCCATATGAATATTTGATCACTTACCTCAAACTCCAAAGGGAAACAATGATTTTAAAATTATGATTTCCAGCAACTATAAGATTTCACTAATATCATTTATATTTATAGAACATTCATTAACATCTCCTAGATGAGGATCAATACCAATAAAGAACACTCACCCAACTCATCCCAACATGAATGGGAATAACACTACCATCCATAAAATGATTTAAATGGGGGCATCTTGAAAGATGCCAATTAATTTTTTCTAGGAAGATTATACTAATGATTGATATCTTTATCTTGAATCCCCAAATTCAATCAGGCATAGAAGAATAGTATCCTTCATAATATGAAGATACCACTTAGTTTTACCATCCTCTTGTTGGTGGTAATTCATGACTAACTTCAGTTGGGTTCCCAATTCATCTTATAGAATCTTCCAAAAGTGATAAGTAAAAAATTATCCTGAATATAAAATATTGCTAAAGGAAATCCATGAATCTAAATAATCCCTTGAATAAATCGGTTCCTAATATATCCTAAATTTTTCAACATCATATATTTAATAATTTATGGTAACTTCTTCAATAATTATATAATATCCCAAATAACATATTTCACACTATGGATTAGGTTGAAATTGAAATATTCTTACAACATGAATTGTTTAGGAAGGAATAGTCAGTTTAGAGTGAATTCAGGAAAAAACGGATCCCTCTTAGGGGAATAATTCATAAATACTATTTTCATAAAGAATGGATAGGGATCACAAAGCTCTCATCTAGGAAGTTCCCTTGGTGAACAAACAAATACACGATGGTGTTTCTTCAGGAGTCTAGAAGTTATTCATGATTATGTGAACATTGGGTGGTTCCTTCATGAGTTTTACCTTCAACCTCATGTATTAGTTCCCTTTAATACACCCCCTCATTCTTTAAGAAGGTCTCAAATCATTCTGAAACCACTTTAATATAAATCCCACATTCATTCTAATATTTTAGGGATATTCCCAAAATGTTCAGCTTCCAAAACTTCTCCTAATTCATGAACCCCCTGAGAATTCCAAAACCAATAGAAATAGATCACCCAAGGTGTCCATGATTCATAAAACCAATTTCCCCACGCACATAAGATCCTCCACCCTATGTGGAGTTTCCTTTCAGGAATTGAAAAAACCTTCTAAAATGAAAAGTACCTACAAGGAACATGATCCATCATAAAAAATCTATCCTTTGAAAATCACTCAAATCTTGGACAAGGACTTCCTGCTATGGTAGGTTCTCCATAATTCATGAATCCTACTCTTTTTTGAAACCCATAAACTACATGAATCACCTGATCATTGTGGAGAACCTGTCAATGACTCCCCATGCTTTGTGAAACCTCCCCTCCCATGACTCTTCATAGTGCCTCCCTTCTACTGACTCTTAATCATGGAGGTTGACTGCACATGGACCACACACCCATACATGAACAACTCAAAATCCCCTCGAGTCCCCATGTGACCAATGAATTTCACTCCTATGTCCACCTAGTCCACCCCAAGAGTGGACCAAGATTCCGACCTACCTTTTCTTTTCATCATAGGTACAATAATCCTTATTTCATATCAACATAAGGACCATAATGTGGACCTCATGATTTTCCACTGCTCCCTTAATTGTACCTTGGCAGTTCGAAATCCATGCCCAAACAAATTTGCATAAGCAGTGGTCACATAACCCCATGGGGTGAGGAGTGAGTCTCCACACATATGAACATCATGACATAAAACTACCTAGGACATGTACTATTCGTACGAAAATAATCTACATGAAAATATCCTCATAAAATGATGTAAAACTATTGTTCTAGAATATTATATGAACATTGGATTCCCCAGGGATAATAATCATGGGATGATACATTTTCCATTCTTGGGGATGAATGCCCAAAAACCAGAAAACTTTTATGTGTAAGCCCCATTTCTTCACCCCTACCATTGGATGAATTTTGAGCCAGAGGGACGCTTACCGATTAATCTGTATACCACTTAAAAATTTGAAATCCTCATGTGATGGTTAAATTAAATGCATATTTCCCATACCCACCCTTGTAGACCCTCCATTCATGACACAAGTATCCTACCCACATTTAGTTAAATTGTATAGATCAGTCCAATCACATGACTTTAAACTGTATCATTGAACTATGTGTGTTTTTACCATGTTCTTATAAACATGGTATGTAGGTAGTCTCCCTTAGGATCAATATTGGATAATGGTAAACTATCGTGATCTCTCCTAGGTACGTACCTCCCCGGTCTTCCTTAAGGGGAATTCGTATCAACCCCTTGGGTATCCTTCTAAGTGAGTCCCGACCAATAGTAATATTAGGGTATCCCTCATATGTTTGTTTC
Organism: Viscum album; assembly: GCA_963277665.1. Classification (NCBI taxonomy): domain Eukaryota; kingdom Viridiplantae; phylum Streptophyta; class Magnoliopsida; order Santalales; family Viscaceae; genus Viscum; species Viscum album. The sequence continues at coordinate 85,357,830 of OY728153.1, forward strand.
TACCTAATCTATCTCAAGGGTAGCTTTGATCAACCTCTCAGGTCTACCTCAATGGATATCCATACCAATGGTAAACATAGGTGGTACTTACTAGTGTCATACCACGATGATTTACCTCAAGGGGCATTCTAATCAACTCTTTAGGTCCACATCAAGGGGTTTCCCAACCAATGGTAAATCTGGGGACACCCTCCTAGGGATGTACATCCCTGATACATCTAAAGGGATTTCTGAATCAAATCTTCATGTTCTCTTTAAGGGGAATCCTGACCAATGGTATTCCCTGGTTTTCCATCCTTTGGATGTACGTCTCGAATTTCTTCCAAGGGGAATTGTATCCATGTTTCATGGGTTCACCTCATGGGGAATTTTAAACAATCCAGGTGCTCCCTCCTAGTGAAATAGCCCCCAAAACTATCTTAAGGTGCATTATGATCCATCCATTATGTCCCCAAAAGACATTAACCAAGTTCCAGCCTCCATAAGACCTTAAAATCATACCCATATCTATCTCTAAATGACATCCTTATACATATTTATATGATGTAAAACATGTGATATGACCCAAATAACTACCTTTTGTAGATGTATCTGGCATCTGAGGAAAAAATTGTAAGAAGAAATATTCCTTTGGAATTGTAACATAATTATTATCTTCGGATGACTTGGGTTTTGTGCATTATAAGTACACACATGATATTAACTTCTAATTGGATAAATATAGGTTAACAAAGCTAAAAAATCTAGACATGCAATGTAATTTCCACCATGAGAACTCTCCTAACCGATTGTTGGTACCATGTCAAGATGAAATTAGAATGTTTAGATTGAAGAAGTGTTATCAATCGATGTTTACACAGAGATGGAATCAGGTACAAGTTTCAAGAACATGAATTAACACTATAAGGGAGACCCCAAGATTTAAATTAGTTGTAGGGAGAATTCCATGGAAAAAGGAAATGACATCCCAATATTCTCTTTCGACCAAGGATTTGAAATCATTTTTAATGAAGATTAAATACATAGACCATTGGAAAGTGGGAATGCTGTGAAATAGAAATGCACATTACACACGAACCCTAGAGAAATAATCAAAAGTATAAATGGTGAACCCAATGTGAATATATTTTCCTAATATAGGGACTAGTGGCATTCGATAAATCAGTGAATTTTCATATCACCAGATTCAAAATTATGGAACTATGTCGCAAAATGAAAAAGGATGGATTATAATGGAACAAACTAGATGTTGGGACTTTTCCATTTGGCCACCCCTGGTATGTGAAATTTTCAGCTTGAATCCCTCTACATTTTCAAATGATTGAATATTACTGGGGTATTGGACATAGATTTACTTAGACATATACTAACGGCTGAATCCACCTTCCTTGTAGGGATTGAGACACAATAAATCACTCTCCCCAAAACCACAGGTGCAGGGGATGTAGAAATGTTAATGTCACAATCTAGTACGACAACACCTCCACTAGGAAATCTACCAAGTCTCAAGCTACAGGGCACCCACACACTATCTCACCCTCATAGATCATCCAATATGGGTAATAAAAACCATAGTACATAAGTATAAGTAGGATTAGATAATTCCCTAAAGGGATATTTCTGTATAAGATCCAATGGAATTTGTACCTTGATGACATTGCTTCCCCCAAGATCTGTGCATGGGGAAACTACTCCCTATTCTGATTAAAAATCTCTTCTCGTGTCTCTCCCTAGGGTGATCTGATTACTTGCTCCCTTATGTTGAGGAGGTGGGGGATTTATGGGTCACAATGGTTAAACCTAGTACCTGGTAAATGCCAATGAAGGATCCCACTATTCTCCATCATCCCCAGCAATGACCAGTCCCTCATTACAAAGAACATGTGGAATTTACCCTAGCTCAGTTGGCCATGATCCGTACAAACTAACACAAACATAGGGTGAAGGTCTAGAAGAATTTATTATATGGTTCCTCATCATCTAATGATCCAGTGTAACCTACTACCACCAGCTCATTCTGATATATCCTTATCACCAACAAGTAGGGATACATTTTCAATTGATTGGAATTAATACCCAAGACAACAGAAAGGTAGGACAGGTTGACTATGTAAATTTCTAGAACCACCGACATACATTATGGGCTGAATCGTAATGATGATACATAGTGAATAGGACAATACCACATCACCATCAATAAAATAGGAGTTTTTCATAACTATATCAACAACCAGTACATAAGTATGCTTCATACTCTTGATCCTTAAGAAAAAGGTCATCACCATGCCCATATTGACCTGCATGAAGGTCTTCTTCATGCTCCATCCTACCAGCATGGAGGTACTCCCCATTCACCTGAATTACCCTACCCTAAATATTTACCCCAATGAATATGGTAGAAAAAGATTCACCAAATTTTTAATCCTAGAAAACACCAAGTCGTCATTGACCTCATCAATCATCTTGATTCTAAGGACACAAACAACTCAGTGATGGTGTTTACTCCCCAAATTCTTGAGTCAGGTACAAGATCCCACCATTTCAAGTTATCCATCCTATAATTTCAAAACCATAGGATCCCGAAGTCCATATGTAGGTACATGCAGGTGGAGGATGTTTGGGATTACATCCTAGGGATCATGGTACATTCATCCCCATAATTGATGGTCTCTATTTCAACAACTACTCAATATAATGGGAAATTTTACTAGTCTGGGATGATTCATTCAGTTATTGATCTACCTAAAGGCTACCAATGAGTGACAAATCTCTCACATGTGAAGTTTTAGTGAACACCCAATCAAATAAAGTCATAATGATGAGATGGGTACCACCCCCAAGGGACCCAATGTGAACTGAACAAATACCTCACACAATGGCTCTTATGATTACTATCCAACCACCGAACTGATCCACATCAGTGCAACCACCCATACCATGGGAAACACCAATTTGATGTTGGGCCAACCTAGAATATGATTCCAATAAATATGTCTTTTGGGAAACTCTAGAAACCAATCAGTTTTTAGTGATATTCATGACATAGGAAACCCCCAACATCATCAAACCAAAGTACCTTACCGAGGGACATGCCGTGAGATTCTTCTAGAACATCTAGGTGATGCTGCACCACCCCCATGATTTCTGGTTGGACTATCTATGATGTAATGAGAACCTCGATGATATCCACCAAATGGGTCAATAGGTTATGTTGGAACCACTATCAGTGGATTAGTGACCTGGGTCACCCAAAAACCATCATACCCTCCAACAATGTTGTTTCAAGAGCATTATAGTGGTCTACTATATTAAAGAAGATGAATATACACATGTAATGATCAGAATATGGAAATAGTACACTAGTATCCACTTAATTGCTATCATATGACATCAATACATAACCATCGATGATAAAAAAATATATCCTAGGTATAATTATGGTAAACATCATTTTTCCAATATTTCTAAGCATAGGATCTCTGAATTAGGGTTTCACGATGAAAATTTTCCCCCCAGGGAAGATAGTTACCATGTAGACACTCAGACATGTGTTTTTATATGCTAAGAAAGGCATACACCTGACTTCAGGAATCCCACTGAGACTTTTCCTTCTTGTAAAAACATAGAAAAGAGTAAGAATATGGATTATCCCTTCATCCATACATGATCATTCAGAAAATAGAGGTGAATACCACTAATGTAATATTAATCAATTATCATGTAGAAAACAAGAAATTCCTTGCTAGTTTCATGGTCAGTCGGTGCCCAGACTATGACAGGGCTCGATGTGGTCTCATTTCCCCTCCATTAGGGAAATAATAAGTCCTCGTTGGCCAAATCCTCCAATTGATCCGGGTAAACCCACATATCTAACCATAGTGGAAGAATAAGTTTAAAGTAATAAATCAAGATATGATTCACTAAAACATCCTAAGTAATGTGATTACCCTCCTCGAGATCTTGGTCAAGATGCTCCAAGAGCCACCGGTTCTTCTTACCAAGTGGATGATCCTATCAATGCACTAATAATATTGTACCTCCCATCAAGATAGAGACCATCATCTCGATGATGTTATGGAAACTCTCACTGCTCACCTTGAGGTAGTGGAGATGTGATAGGTGGCGATCCCACCAAAAGATAATTATTACTCAGCATGGGTGGATGACTTGAAACCACCCACATATTTTGTAAACCCATAATTTTACAATTCAATGGGATGAGAAACCAGATTCAGTACCTGGAAAACGTCATCCTAAGTATTAGACCAATATTTGGAACCCCAAAGAAGTAGGAAGACACCAAACTATGGTGTTTCATCTATATATTGGAGAGACCTCCATTCATCTTGTATAGAAAACTACCTAACAGGCCCATCACATGTTGGTAAGACCTTAACAGAGAATTAATTTACATGTTATATTCCACCCATGGAATGAAAATCATCACTGATCTCTTCATGCGCATGAAGAAGCATGATGAGTGAGTTGCAGATTTTATCGCCAGGTGTAAAGTCCTCAGGTACTCACTCGATATGTTTCTAACTTTTCTGAAGCTTCTAAAAATGTTTGTAGGGAATATCAACACTGATTTGGTCCCTAATATCATCATATATAATGTCCCACAATGTTTTTCATATTTTTCATATTAAGGTCGACATCTGGTGGGAACCTTACATATGACCAATAAATCACACATTCCAACTCTTACATCTCCTATAGAATAGATATAAAAGAAGAGACTTCTACCTCAGAATAGCTATAGGCCCCCAACCCACTAAAATTGTTCTCTCCCTCATAGGGGGATCCTCACCAAGTGTTACATCCTTACCAATCTTAGACTCACCCAGAATAGACCAATCTAGATCGTCCTCGCCAAGCACCACCACATAGAGTAGAAATTGTGACCCTAACCCCCCATCAGGATTTAGCACCTCAATAGGGCCAAGATCCAAGAGATCACTTCTTAGAAAAAAGGAACCAGACCAACTCTTTAAAGGATTCATAGGTCCCTAGTTATTTCCCATGTACTCTGTATTATTGGAATCTAAATCTCAGAGAGAGGAAGATTCCCCAAGAAGATGGATGTAATGATTTCACTGACCATAATATTTACAACAGGATTCATAGAAATACAATCAAGTAATTTTATGTGTTCAAGTATTAGCTCATGGAACATTTGGATAACGGTTTGGTCAATTTAGGTAATGTACCAAAATAGGTAACACATGTATCTACCATGCCCAACTGTGAAAGTGAAGGATTCAGGTGAATGGATGTCATATTCCAGCAACAGAACATATAAGTATGAAGACCAATTATACTGAATAGAAGTCTCACTTAGTTGCAGTGCCATCCATTCTCACCTAGGTATACCAGAACATCTTATGTTATTCCCACTTCTAATGGTCATTGTCACTACATCCACATCATATCCTCCCAAATCATAAAATAGAAGGCACTAACAACTCATGGGATATCAAAGTCCTCTTCTAGTGCCAAAATTTTCCCACACCCTGAACGATTTCATGCCTTTAATGTTTGTAATCACACCAAAGGTTATTTTATAAATGGAAGACCCATTAGATGATAAGAAATATTTTTTCTCTATGCCTATGATTGGGTTAGTGGACCACATCACACTTCCTAAAAATTAAGAATACCAATGAAAAAGCCTAGGTGCGTCCATATGATGCCATTGGAGGAGAGGTTGAGGACATGTAAATCACAAAAATGATCAGGTAGGGTTCTAAAAAAAACTCATGTATTCTACTGAGACTAGGAGGATGTTTTTTAATTGAGTTCAGTAGGCACGATCATCTTAGCCTATTTTATCAAGTATTCTTCCACATTGGATCATGTTAACTGATCAAGTAGATCATCTGGAAACAAATTTTCTAACTGACCAATTAGTGAAGCCGTGATCACACCGAAATAGGTTGTTTCAAGCTAGAGTTGAGTCTCATATTATTGAATGTCAGCCGATAGTGGTTTTGAGTAACCTATCTAAAATTTCCCAGTCAGTTTAATGTGTCATAGAGAGGAGTAGGGGTGTATTAGGGATATTATTTTTCTTTTAAGTTCCTTTTCAGTTGGAAAAAACGTATCCTCTTGTTAATGATTTAATTCCCCACTAAGAAAACAATCACACATCCATAGAAACACATGTATTTATAGGATTTTCTATTCAATAAGAATAGCTACGTCCATTGTATGGTTGGAAACAATCCTACTCCATAAAATCAACTAGAAAACAATCATTGGATTACAATGAGTAAGATATAACATTACACATGTGAAGCACTCTGAAAAAATATTACTAGTGCATGTGAAGCCTCTTAGCACAATAGGGTAACTTTGACTTATTTTTGTAAAAACATATGTTACCTATAATTCTTTTAACTTCAATAAGTTTTTTCAATTTTAACATGAATCATCACTTTCATACCTAAAATAAAGGTAATAGCTTCCTGAAAATATGTTAAGAAAAATAGTATTCGATTTCCCAATGTTCTTGTCTTGAATCCGATTCTCTAGATATATATGAATTAAATCCATAACAAACACTAAGTATGCTAATACTTAGATCAATTATTCATGAGTTCAGAAATTTCCAGAATGGTGAAAACCAGTATGAAAACTCTATTATAGTTAATCCTTAGTCTAAGAAACCCTATATGGTGAAAGCCATCATAGAAGTCTTGTTCTGATAATCTCATCCTGGAATGATAATCACATTCCACTTAGCTTATCCCTATAACACAAACCACTAAACTCAACATCCTTACTGATGTAAAATATTAAAGGTATGATAGCTGGAATCACATTTCCCTTTTAACACTCAAAGACTCTCTCTCTTCCATGATGAACAATACTCAGTGTCAAAATTCCATAGTACAAAGTTCTCTCTCTCCCATTTTATAGGTTCCCTAAAAAGGTTTAGGTAGGAATTTCAAACATGTTTTTATGTCCACTCAAAAATTTTATTTCCCTATAAAATATCAAATCATCTTTGACTTTGTCAATGCTTATTGATTCTTCTCAAAGCTTCTTCATCCTTAATATCTTATTCATTAGACTCGGATTATTGAGGTTGATTATGTTCATTAAGAAGAAAAAGGATCCAATCATTATGTTTTAATTCTTCTAGGACATTTTTTGAATCTGACAATTCAGAATAGATTTGAATCAGAATCTTGTAGGATAGGTTCCACACCCCCTTGATAGGTTATTTAGAAACCTCTAAATATTTTATTCTTACTTTTCTATCTTGATACAAAATTCTCCTTATTTACTTCTATTAATCCACTTGGTGAAGAGAAAGATTCTTTTTTTACTTCACTTGACACAATTGGAAAACACCATGGTTCCTATCCTATCTTGACCCACTTGAATGACATAGTTCTTCTCTTTTCATGACCCACTAGATAAAGGCAAAGTTAGACCAACCAGTGTAAGAGACTTTATAGATATGTTCATCTTTGGTTTTGATAATCTTTGGTATGATCATCCTCATGCTAGACGTCCTTTCTCTTGGCATCACCTTCCATCGACATGAATTCATTATTTTTTGGAATTGATTTCTCTTATATACAACATCTTACATTGGCATATCATTTTTAGTGGCCATCAACATCACTCATCTTCACTCCACTTTCATCAGCATCATATTTTCAGTGCACATTGAAATCACTCTTCAATCTTCTCTCTTATTCGGTTCCTTTATTTCGTGGTTATGTGCCTGGTCATTGGTACCGCCTTTATCATTGTTGCTAAATTTCTTGGAAATACACCCCTTTATTCCAAAAAGCATGCATCATAAGTTCTTTCCTTAACTGATGATTTATGAGAAATAAAAATCATAAAATCATCATCATATTTAATATATCATAGTCATAGTGATGTTGATTCACCTTTTCTGCAATGAGGACTTCCATTTCAATTCTCTCAAAAAAAAGGAACTAATTATTCAAAAAATTAGACTCGGATTCCATAAAAAAATAAGTTTTTATTTCATTGAAAATTAGATTCTGATTATATAGTAAAAACGTCTTTGATTCCTCCAAAATGTAGACTATGATTTCTTTACCTGACTCTGAATTCTTAAAAAAAAATTCTGAATTCTTCAAAAAACATACTCTGATTTTTTCAAAAAACCGACTTTGAAATATTTGAAAAATATACTCTAAATTCTTCATACATTCATCATAGGTTCTAATTCTTCCATTCCCACAAATGAGTATCTAATCTTCTTAAATACAAAATGAAATGACTTCTTTTCTTCAAGCCTTATTCTTTGACAACAAAATAAAACACAAGAAGACCACTATCTTTAACATCATCTTAGACCTAGCACTATCTGGTTAGAATCATGATATTTCTATTAATATTTATAACATAGTATCATGAATAGTAGAATATTTTGTGCCCCCATCCAAGGAGTTACCCATTTCAAGAATTAACATGCAGTATTTTCAAAACTATGATATTATGAAGCACCTCTCCCACATATCTAAAAACATCTCGATCATTGAGTCTCATCACTTGTGTAAAAAAATGTGTGAGGTCCTTATATAATGTTTTTGAATTCCCTTCTAGTTTGAAGCATGGGTAGCTACCGTAGAGGCCTACATTGTAGAGTAGGTCAAATAAGAGGATTGTCAAGATGTTATGTCATTATCTAAAAAGGATGATATCTCCCTCAATCAAGAGAAAATTCTTGGGATCTACATCTCAGTATAGTTCAATGATATGAAGGTTCATTAATTGTTGGTTGAAATATGTTACATTACAAATCTCATCTCAAACCATTCTACCTGTATGTTGGGGTAGACCAAATTAGACCTGACTCCTTTCAATATCAAGATTCAAGGTTATGGTTGAACGTAGAAAAATCCATGTGGTAGGATTATGTTGAAGTCCTACTTTTAGTATCTAAATTTCAAGGGCTTATTCCACGGGTTTATCACAAGATAATTTCTTTAAATCTCTATTGGGTAGTCCCTAAACTCATCTACATACAACAGTCACCTCCTCATCACAATAGTGCCTTAATTACTCACTCAACATCTGAGTATAGGTACTACAAGGTGATGAATCCCCCTTTGACTCATGTGAATCCTACTATAAAAATTCCAAATATTAAAAGAGGAAGTGGAAGGAGGTTTAGACCAATGAGGATGAGAACACACTCACCACATATTGTCTTTAGGATGATTTGCATGATTCTTTAATACCCCAAATTCATTGAATGGAACCTAAAATTCTAAATAAGGAAGCTTTATTTTAATATATTAAAACGAGGATCACAAAATTACAAAAGAGAAAAATATTCCATGAATTAGAATATACTATTACATAGGATATGCACATGTGGTACTAGAATCACCCACCCGAGTATAGTACTGAGATGTTCTCCCCAAGGCCACTAACTTGTGACATGCCTACCTATTCCATAGGTTAGGGTTTGTTCTTCTGAAGCTGACTCAACACTGTTTATTTGAAATCAATAATGGAACTCGTGGTCGAAGGCCAGATGGAATTTGTTTAATAGACTTTGTGACCAAGGATTCAGAAGATAACAATCCTCCAATGAGGGTTTAGTATCGACCCAAGAAGGTTGTAGTTCCCCCTTGAGCCATCCAGATTGGGAATTTTGCTCCATCCTACTAATTCTCCAAGATCATATTATGAGGTGGAATTGGGAGATTTTATTCCAGCAATTGAAGATAGTTTCTATAACACCATTGGTGGAATGATTCATGTGAACCTCGAGGTTGAGGAATATCCAAGGCCAAGTTGATTAGTGCAGCAATGCTCCTAGAGGAGGAGAACATATAGGTTGATTTCCAAAAGTAGTATCATGATGTATTTTCCTGGAGTTAGGGAATGACGATAGGACTAGACCCTAATGTCTCTATCCACCATCATGGTCTCCTAGGGAGTCAATATGGATTTGTGAAACCTCCAAAAAAATAAACCATCTGAAATTGGCATGGCCAATGTTAAGGTTGATGATCTTATCAAATAAGAATCCTTCCTGGAATTCTAGTACCCCAAATTCCTATCCAACATATTTTGGGTCTGAATGAAGAATGAGTAGATCATATTCTGTATTAACTTCCGGGATCCCAACTACCATTGCCTGAAGAATGGATTTCCCATTATAGTAGAAAATATATTGATCGATGCTAAAAATGGGTTCCTAGATCACTCCATCCTTGATGGATAGTTAGGATAAAACCAAATATTTATGGAACCTAAAGAGGAAGAATCTATTTAATTTAGTAAACCACAAGGGAACTTTTTCTATCAAATAATGTCCTTTGGTCTGAAGAATTTAGGACCCACTTATTCATGGTCTTTGCAACATATCTTGAAACAAATTCTGAATACATTAGTGGAATTCAATGTGGAAGACATTATAGTCAAATATTTATAGTTCTAGAATAATCTTAGATATCTTGAAGAAGTATTCAACCTCTTTTGCTCCTATAATATGAATATGAAACCATGACGTATGAATTCAGGGTTACCTTTGGGATGTTTTTTAATTTTATCATCATATATAGAGTCATTGAGATAAACCTAGAGACGGATTATTTTGTTATCAGGATCCCCCAACCCCAAGTAACCTTCGGGAGCACTGATTCCTCCTTGTCTTCTTATCCTACATATGTTGATTTTTCATGAATCTATCCAGAAATTGTTAGCCCTTTGAAATTCATGAAGAAAGGAATCACCTAACAGTGGGACAAGGAATTACAGTCTTCCTTCAAGGAGTTCATGAAGTATCTTCTATAACCTAAATTTCTAATCCCACTCATTTTTTTGCAAGCCTATGGTCCTCTATGTGACCACCTTAGAATGGTCCCTCATCACCCTTCTCTGCCAAAAAATAATGAAGGTAGGGATAATATTTTATATTATCACATTATAATTCTCCTCGAAATGGATAGAATATATTTATATATCACGAATATGTTCCTCACATTGGTTTTCATACTTTAAATTTTGTGGAATTGTCTGTAGCATCATGAGATATACCTGGTGTCCAATTTGGACCCGCTAATGGGTATATATTGTCACCCCATGATGACATTAGGACTAGAAATCTGGGTAGTGATTCTTTAGTAGTTTGATATAAGTTTAATTCCATGGATATTCATCAATTTTTAGGATTTGATAGACTTCAAAAATACCCATATGGCCCCCAAAGAGATGCCCATGGATGTTGACTTCCTAGATGAAGTCATCTTCTTAGAAGACCAGACTATGCCATGATGGCATATGAACATTGAAGGTTATTCCTGGATCCCAAGGGGTATAAAGCTCAATAGAGTAGGCCCAAGAATTTTCTTTATCACCCTAGAAGAAGATATCATTCCATTCTCATTCTGGCTATCAAAATTCTACACCAACAGTGTGGAAGACTTTCAGTCTCTCATTATATATCTTGATCTAGAATCTGATATTTGTGTCCCATGCTTTCATATGAATGGATAATCTGAACTAGTACTCAAATAGATCAATGGTAACTAAATAATAGGTAATCTAGAGCTCGTTCCCCTGGTGGAGTGCACTTTCCATCTAATAGACAGGTTCCATTCTTAGTCAGAAGTGACTCATGTCCCTGGGTTACAAAATGGTTGAGCTAATGTCTCATCCAGTTTAGCTTCCTCACATGTATAGTTAGACAAAGATGACCTATTCATCCACGGGTTACATCAATGGTTTATCACTCCTTTCATTTCAGATCATAATGGTAGGAAAAATGTAAAACATTTAGCTACCTGTGTAACCATGTTAGGACCTCCAAGTTGCTCTATTTCATAGGAATCAACCAACTGGAAAACTCCTTTGATGGAGTTTCTCCAGCATGGAATTCTCCATCTAGATCGATTCGAGCACGATTGAGTTCACTAATGTTTAGATCATTTTACCCTCCCAAGAATCTGTAACCATAATTAAACTCTCTATTGATATGCGTTTGAAAGAATTATCTTCTATTGTATCCATGGATATGAGAATCCCCATGTTATAAAGGAAGTTCATTCTGTGTCCTATGGTGCTCATCAGGAAGGATTGAGGAACTCCCAACAGATTCATAGGTTGAGATAATTATGGACCGCCATGTTCCACAAATTCATCTAGTACTCCCAATGGTTTCATGCATTTCAGATCCATGCCAACATTCTGTATCAATTTCATGGTCTTCTCCACACTACTTTATATTCATGTCCCTTCTTTGTATGGGGAATTGATGTTATAAGAACATATAAACCAGTGATATCTAGCCAATGATTGATTATTCTAACAAAAAAAAAGTTCTTTTCTATGTGGGTATTATTGATTCCTATCAAATAATTCGTGACCCAACATATGATCATATTTTTAATCTACCACATCATTCATTGATTTAGATTCCTTCACACCATTCTTGATGACAACAGAACCAAATTATGGAATTATGAGCTAAAGATATTTTATGCCAAGTAAAATATCTATAAATAATATACTTTTTACTACAATTTATAGAAAAATGGACATGTTGATGTGTTCAACAAGCTCCTCTCTAATATTTTGTAGAAGATTGTGGACCAGAATAGAAATTTTTTTATGGAAGGTCTCCCCTTTGACATATGATATTATTATACAATGAATCTGAATTCTATCTAGGTGACTCCGTACTCCCTAGTGTACGGAACTTATGTAGCCCTTCCCGGGAGGTTAAATTCCAATTTCTCGAAATATTTTTCTATGACTAGAAGACTACTAAAATAATAGTAGATGTCCATCTAGAGGAGATATAATACCTTTAAGATATCATTTTGTTTGACATAAATAGTCTATAGAGGAACCTAAATAGGATAGCGATAGAGAGTTGAACATGAAATTTTCCTCTACTTCATCATCTAGGGTGACTTCGTACAGGACCTCAGAATGCCAGTGATACCTATAAAGAATCCACAAATATTGGAGACCAAGTGGTAAGATCTATACATCATTCACCAGGTCTATCTCAGTTATGCTTACTATTTTATCATTATGGATTGAGAGAGTATCACTCCTCTAACCAAAGAAAATTTTCTAAATAATTAATTCATGTGAGGAGATAAACGTCCATGTTTCATGACATTAAACTGCGTAACAACCATCTTTCTCATAATACGATGTTAAACTACTTGTCCACATCTTGATCACACAATGTTAAGATATATGCAAATTATATCCCATTTTTTTGTGGTGGTTGTCCTCTATGGTCCTCATTCACATTAGGGTTTTCATGAAACTACACTAAAAATACCCATTTTAGATATACCCCCTTGTTCCATACTCTTTAACCTTAAACTATTAGTTAACTTCCTCAGAACATGCCATTAAATTTTAGTCTTATCCTGATCATGTTTGGGATGAATTTTCCTTAGATATGAATCAACCATGAATCAAAACATTATTATATGTATGAAAAATGTGAGATGAGATACTTTCGTCAAAATATTATGTTAAACTATGGTTTTACCCCATACTAAATAGGTATGCCTCTTGCGATATGTATGTGATGGTTAACAAACATTTCCCCATGATCTGAACAAGAAAAACATTATGATAACTATTGGATGCCTCAATTTCAACATCATTGAAGATCATGCCAACTGAAAGAAGTTTCTTAACAGGCCAGGTTCCAGAACTATGTGTGGATTGATTCCCATCCTTATGGGATATGAAGTGACTCCCATACTCATCATCCTTTGACCCAGTCAGAAATTCATAAACTCTTTGACCCCTAGACCCCTATTATATTCCAAGAATTATGAACTTAAATCATTTGAAATTCTTATTGTGGTAATTTTTGGGTACATGTGTTTCATTGGCTTCATTCACGTTGGTTTTTACCTAATCTATTCAATATATATAAATCTATAGAGAACAAATTCAACTATGATCCAAGTAACATGAATTTAAACTATTTTACACGGTCTAGAACATATGACCATAAACCATGTGTTCCACCTTCCAAAAATATGTGTGGTTTTATTCCTATCTTTACGAGAATCATAGAGAGGTCTCAACTTCTCCGCATCAGGCCCATCATAAATTCATCAAATCCATTTTCCCACTGGACACATCATGGTCAAAATATTAATATCATAAACTAATAGACATATCCAGCATGACAATCCTAACATTTGACTCAGTGAAATCCTTCTCATGAATTTTTTGGTGTGTAAGTGGGCCTCATTGGTCTTTATTTAGGGTTTTTACTCTTATTCACTAAACATATGAATTTAATATTGTCAAGGTAAGTCCAATATCTATGACCTTAATCAATGATCTTATGTTTGGAAATATAAGACCCTAAATTGATATCCAACCTTTGTTCTGAGCCTTATGACCATTATACATATATCTATTATCCCCAAAGTATGACTTTAAGCTATTTTGAATTCCCGGGATCAAATATTACTAAGTAATATGCCTCATTTGCATACTCAAATTATCTATGCTATGGAACCTAGTGTGTTGAGTCCTATATAGATATTTCACTAATGCATTTCTACAGTTTTAGTATCTCTTGATTTGTATTTCCATCATCATTAAAATCAATAAGGTCCCCATAATAGTTATGGTGTCTCGAAAAGGCTCACCTTCCATCTTCGCCCAACAACCTGATGAACCCCCCACAAAGAAAACAAATCTTGTGTTTTTAAATTTCACGATATTTGATTTTGTATTTTCTGACCCCATTTTTGAAAGGTGTGGTTGTGGCCCCAATTTTCCAAACATGGTCAATAGTTGATCCCCACACACCATTCTACCCTTATCCATATATCAAAATTCCCAATTTACCTACTTCCCATCTCTATATATATTGGTGTAATTCTTACACCATTGGTGTCATCACTTTATTCACATGGGTGTGTCAAGTTGGTGTGTCGGTGTCAAGAGGAAATTATCAAACCGACATCTCCTCACCTAAAGTATACGCTTCCACATGTTACGTAAATCCCCTGACATTTCCTTGTTTTTCACATTGAGCCAAATTCATGTGGGTTTGGTCTTATGAATTTTGGTAAGGTGTGTACCTACATAAAAGAGCCCATGGTCCAAACTATACGACCTTAAACTCAGGGTTCAACTCCATGAATCAAGACTTTAAACGATTTGAAAGTATTTCCAGTAATAAAATGTTATATATCTAGTCCTCCTTTGACCTCCTTCACATTGCTTTTTCCAATCCTCTATGTTTTATATATCCTTTTGGGTTGAACCTTATTGTCTAACTCTATAACCTATATCTAAGAGCTTATAGTCAAAGAATGTCAACATTGAAATATATCCAAATATTCAAAAGAATGCTCTATGTGGAAGTGGTCTTCCTTATTCGTCCTTCACATTGGGTTTATGATGCTACCACACTAAACACATGACCATTTGAGACACCCACCCAGTGGCCCAAACTCTATAACCATAAAATAAGAGACCCTCTTGGTTGAAGTATTATAACTTCAATCTATATGTTTTTTCTTCTCAATAATTTTCTGGTATAGGGGCCTCCCATTCCTCATTAATGTTGTTTCATGCCAATTTCATTTCATACAAGTACCCTTGAGATGATCCCTTTTACATTCCAAAAATCACAACTTTAAAATCATTAATCATAGTCAAAAGAACATAAATTTATCTATTTTCCATGGTCCAGAATGTTTGACCTTTAACTGTATATCACCTCTCAGAACTACAAGTAGCTTGATTCCCATTTTCAAAGGATATTTATTAATGCCTAGAATTTCTATGTCCAGGACCATATGAAGATTCAACACACAAATATTCATTATCTACAGTGTCATCACCGAAAAATATCTCACGAGCCTCAATATAGGTTTAAGACCCATTCAATTACTAGGACAAATCAGTGGGCTATGATTCCTTTATATCTTTAAGTGAGGATGTAATTTACATAGCACTTGATGTTAAACTTTAGATTTATCCTATATGAATTTAGTATTCCTAATATCCAAGAATGAGAATATTCAGTACTCTGGTTCCATCCGGTATCCCCTTATCGACATCAGTCTTCTACCACGCTGTATTTCACGGTCCATACAATATAACATTAAAATTTTTTCAAAAATCCCATTACATTTTTCATTTAACACTATACTTCTTTGCCCTCATTCACATTAGTATAATACTCTTTCATGACACAAAAACACTTAAAGTCACTCCATGGTCTGAATTATATCACCTTAAACTAATAGAAAATCTCAAACCCAAACTCCATTACTTTAAAATCTATGTGGTGTGACTTAGGGGTGTTTTATGGGGCATTAAGTGGCCTCCTATGCCCATCCATTCATGTCGGGTAACTTTCCTTCAATGATTTATATATTACACCAAGACACCCTCAACATGATCCATGTGGCACGATCTACAAATTTTTATAGTATTTTTAAAATATATTACCTTAAACTACGTGTATGGTCCATGCAACACAGCTATAAGAAATATGGAAGCTGACCCTGATTCAATGCCTCAGTTTATGGTCTCCTATAAAATTATCATTTTTTTCCCTAACCCCAGTGGATGGGTGGGTACTGTTCATGCCATTTAACCTAGTCATATGTTATCTTGATGTTTAATATAAATTTTCCCCCTTAAATGAATATGGGATACCTTATAGTCCTGGAATATTGATGAAATGGTGGGAAGCTCAGTGTATAAGCCCCTTAATTACGAAATCCTAGTTACATGATGTTAAACAATAGAATATGTACTAATCACATGATGTTAAATTGTAAAATTTCATCTTTATCATAAATATTAAACTTGTTTCCAAATGTCCTCATCAGATGATTTAAAACTTTATATAATATTTGTCACTCACTAGGGAATCCCCTTCCTCGGATGTTGGTCATCTACCACATCGATCATCATTGGATATCTATAATGACACTTGCCATGGATGAAAGGTCTGAAACCTATTCAAAATAATGTTCCCACACTGAAATTCACTAATCCATGGTGGAAAAATTCCAAGAGTGTTTGAATCCATTTGAATAATCAATCACTTCATTTCTATTCTTTGTTCACCCCTAATTTAGATCCTTATCCACATCCATGACTGAAGGTTTCCCCTAATAGCATGATGTCTAGAAAAATATCACCTACCATCTTGGGTTAAAACCCTAAGAGTCTATGGGCGATAGTGTAAGAAAATTTTTATTCAGTATTTTACCCTCATTTGTTTTTCCTTATTCTATAAAAATAATAAGAGTGTAGTGTTTTGAATATGGTAAGAATTTTTCATGTATCATCATGACACCATTGTCACTACAAATTGTTTTCCTAAAAGTATATATTTTCATGTTGTTTAAACATCAACAATATGGATCCATGATGGTTTCAAAAAAAATACACCAATGTTGGAATCAACATCCATCTCACTCCAGTTCCTTCCATTTAGTCAATATTTATGGAAATTGTCGCAAAATGTTTTTTTAGTGAGTATTTTTTTTTTCATTTTAGCAGTGTTTCCCATCTAAAAAATACTGAGGTGATCACATTAGTTTGATCCACTGCTAAACATAAATATATATTTTGGCAGTTTAAACCAATGCTGAAAAATATCCTCATTTTATAGTGGCAGTTTAAACCAAGACTAAAAATTTATTCAAATATATAGTGGTTTTCTAAACCATCACTATATAGAGTTGTTAAAAAATTTACCATTGTTGATACCACATCCCTTTAACATAAAAAATATTTATTTTATTATAAAAATATTAAAAAAATATTCTAGTATAATGAAAATATAATTTAAACATGTCAAGTTAAATTTATAAAAAAACTTAATACTACAATTCGTTAATAAAACAAGAATAATGACCAATAATTAATTGACATGAATAAATTTATTAGATGTTCCTCATAGTTTTTTTGAATACTAGGTCACAGATTTCCATTAATTTGACCCTCATTCTACATAAATGATATAAAATAACTGAAGTGGTGTGTTTGAAAGCATGTCATGGACAAGTGAACAGAGTAAAAAACCGTGGATACCTCCTCCATAAATTATTGAATGTTACATAAATTAAAATGTGGAGGTATCCTTATGATTTTCAGGGAATTTTGAATAAGTTAATGTGTGTGATTGTAGCTTCCCCAGATTGTTTGTAATTAAGTATCGAGGGGTTTTCTCTCCTAAGAGAACCCTTGGACTTTAATGTTTATTATTGATATGTTTAATATCACCATTTTTAATAGTGATTTATTAGAAGTGTCTTATGATTATATATTGTTTTTCTTCATATGGATTTCTTCTTTCATGAGTTGGGTGATAATTCTAAATATTGGAATGTGATTTTATATATTTATTTATGTTGAATGAGTTTTCTAATGATGTCAATGATGTTGGGAGATGTGATGGAAATGTTGGATGGGTGTTCAGGTCAACCATTTAAATGTGATATGTAATGAAATATATTATGGGTTTTGGTTATATCATTCATTTTAACCATGTATATGAACATTGTGATAGAGTGGGTTAGATGAGGACTGTAGGAAAATAATTCCAACCATTGATGAGAGTTATATATCATTTCATATCAAAATTAACATTTATAGTGTATTTTGAAATAATATGATGTATTTTTATTATTAATTCATTGTTAAATAAGTATAATGATTTTATTTAGATGTTATATAAGTTATAAATAAAATTCATGATGAAAGAGAATGTAATGATAAATGAAAAATAAGTAAATGATTTATTACTTATAAATAAGTACAACGAGTTACCTATGGCATCTTGCCTTTTTATTACAAATGTTTTCATTACATTTTACAAACAAAAGATCTTTAGAGTCTTGTGTCTTGGGAATCAGGAACAATATACATGAATACATAAATAATTGTTATAATAAACTTTTAAGGATTCAACAAAAGTTCATCCTATGTAAAATTACTACATCTCATAACCTAGACACATACATCAAAGGAAAGGGTGAGCAGAAGGCCTAGAAAAGAAAGTAGGGGAATTGGTTTACTTGAGATATCAATAGGAACATGATGAAAAACATAAAGACATGAGTAATTGAAGTAGAGGAATATCATAACAAAAATAAAAAGAATAATAACTTGAATATGTGTCTAAAACATTTAATTTATAAATTCATGAAGATATCACCAAGATTCATTATCAAGGTGTCCAAAAAATTACGAAGGTTATTCACCAAGATATCGTAAAACTAGTCATCTCTAGTGATTAAATTTGTTACCTAATGAATTAGAGCACTATCAGGGAACACCCATAATATTTCATTATTTTCATGTGATACAAATAGATCATAATCATACATATCATGAATAACAAAAATAGTATAAAAGAAATGGGTTTCATGTCAATGTCATGATGTTTTTAAAAAGTTCTTAAAAACAAGATCATTATATCATTTATATCCCATGGAAATGAAATGAGGGTTTTATGTATATCAATTCAAGAATCATATATATAAATTTTATTTCTTGATGAATACCCTAGGAAATTAAATAGGTTTGGCTATTCATATAAATAAAATAATAGAATTTTTTGAGAAAAAGAGAGAGTGATTTTGAGATGAAAATTCTACATCATAATGACTATATAACATTGTCTTAGAAAAAAATGAAAAGGGAGGGAACAAGGGTCTCACATTCATAAATGAATAATAATAATGTATAGTTATAGAATAAAAAATAAATAAGATCATTGTATGGATATTTGAATGACATACCACATGAAAATGAAACTTGAAAGAAAAGAGAAGATGTTATTTCTTGTATGAAAATTCGGTACCCTAACGACGTTGGATAAAATTCATAAAAAAAGGTGACAATAGTGGAAAGGTTCTTTCATAATATGGACATAAAATTTACAGAAATATGGACATATAATAACATACCCGAACAAAATAAGATAGAAACAATAAGACATAACATAAAAGAAGTCATGACATAAAAGAGGAGCGGGAAAGGTTTCCTTACCTTAAAGAGTAACTTCAAAATATCAATGGTAGGGACCTTAGGGGGGGTTGAGGGAACCTTATAAAGACTCAATTAGAAGTAAAAAGACCATATCATCTTTGAGGAGGATTTTGGAATGAATGGAAAGAAGAAATTTTAGGGTATTTATATCAAAACCGGGGGAATATTTCATTAATATCCAAGGGACACCTAATTGGTCATATTGGAAAAATCATGGGCTTTACCTTGTTAATTTTCCATGGTATTGGACACATGGGACAAAAAATAACATATTTTACTGTTCACTAGTCGACCAAAATTATTACATCATTAATGTTGTCATTAATTACACTGAAACTGAAAACTATATTTTTACTATTCACCGAAAAATAAAAAAATTTATAAAAATCTCATAAATTCACCATAACCTAATATAGATGATATGAATTCAAAAATGAAATCCATTTTATGAAAATAATTATATAATTATGAGATATTTAATATTTACATAAAAACACTATATACCTGAAAAAATTACTAATACTACTAATAATTTTTGAAAAAGTTATTTACTTATGCTATTATATCACTTCACCATTCAAGATGTCTAAATTATATTTATAATTTCTCAAGTGAGGTTAATATTACATTAGTCATATTAATATTCATAAGGGTAATATTACTATTCATACTTTAATATTCACTAAATATTAAGTTGATCTTATTAGACTCTAAATTTCTTACTGATCACAACTGTCGAAGACCATTTTTTGAAAATAAATTAAAATAATTAATTATTTAAAGTCTAAAAAAATATTTTAAAATTACTTTTTTCAAAATTTCATCAATAATATGGAAATTCTTATAAATTCATCATATATTTATCCGTACATTTGAAATACACAAATTTTATCATAAGAATAAATAACAATTTTATTTATACAAAAGGATTACACAAAGTAACTAATGCCTTGTTGTATAAACCATTATAACACCTACATAGGACTTTAGTGTAAGGTGTGATATGGTGATAGAATATGAGGAAATCTCAGACAACATTACTCGAGTGGTGATTTATATCAGCTTGAACTTCTCCTGAAGGAGATTCCGTTCAACCTTCACCTGTTGAAGTTCAACTTGGGCTTGGTTCATAACAAAGCCGAGTGATGAAACCTCCTTTCCGAGCTCTGACTTATGGGATTTGTATGGCTCTAGTCTACTGGATGAGGTAATAGAATCTTATTTCTATATTAATTAACTATTTTGATTTTTATTTAAAAATAATAATCATATCATTATAGTTTCCAATGGTCATATTGACCAACAGTCATATAAAAGTAGAAAACCAATGGTCTCATTTTATTTATACTCACTTAATTAATTAAAAGATATAGTTTGGTTGAGTATAAAATAAAATAACACACAAAATTAGGAAACAATTTTTTTTCAAAAGTTCAGGTTGTTACATTCTTCCCCTCTTAAGAAATATTTTCCCCAAAATTTTAACTAGTACCCTCAAATGAGAAATGGTGTGGGTATGTCTGCCTCATAGACTCCTCTGGTTCCCACATGGCCTCTTCACATTTTTGGTTTCTCCACAACCCCTTAACAAGGTGGGTGGTCTTGTTGCGTAGAACCTTTTCTCTATGACCCAAGATCTCCACTGACTGCTGCTCATAAGAGAGGACATGTTCCAGTTGCACAACCTTTGGACTTAGTACATGTGAAGGGTCAGGTATGTTCTTCCTCAAGAGGGATATGTGGAAGAATTCATGAACTTGTGCTAGATTTGGAAGAAGTGAAAGCTGATAGGCCACTACCCCCACGTGATCAAGGATTTCATAGGGGAAAATGTACCTAGGGCTGAGCTTACCCTTCTTTCCAAACCTCATTACTCTCTTAAAAGGTGAAATTCAAAGAAATACCTTGTCACCAACATCAAAATCAAAATCCCTTCGATAGTTGTTGGCATAGCTCTTTTTCCAACTATAAGCAGTCTTATTGTTTTGATGAATGGCCTGGACTTTTTTGGTCATCTCTTGCACGTGATTAGGAAAAAGAATCCTTCTCTCACCAGCTTCATCCCAACAAGTAGGATTTCTACATCTCTTCCCATATAGAGCTTCATAGGGTTCCATTTGAATGCTTGAGTGGAATCCGTTGTTGTAAAAGAACTCAAATAAAGGGATATGTTGATCCCATACACCTTTAAATTTTATTGTGTAGGTTCTCAGAATTTATTCGAGTGTTTTAATTCACCTTTTTGGTTGGCCATCAGCTGAGGGGGGGTTTGTCCATACTAAAATTCAATTCAGTGCTTAGACCATGATGAAGACATCTTCTGAATTTTGATGTGAACCTTGGATCACGATCAGATAAGATATAAAGTGGAACTCCATGAATCCTTACCTCTTCCTTCACGTAAATCATGGTAAGATGATCAAGAGAGAAATCTTCCCGAATAGAGATAAAATGGCCAGTCTTGGTTAGATGGTCCACAATAACCCATATTTCATTATTTTCTTTGGAATTTCTCGGGAGATCGGAGATAAAGTCCATAGTGATATTGTCCCACTTCCATGTTGGTATGGGTAGTGGAAGCAATACCCCTTTTGAAATTTTCCACTCTATCTCCACTTTCTGACATACTAGACACCTTGAAGTGTAGTCAACAATCTCCCTTTTCATATTATCCCACCAATAATGATCACGAAGGTCTCTATACATTTTTATACTTATAAGATATATAGGGAATGTAGATCTATGAGCTGCATCCATAAAATCCATATTTATTTCGGGAATAGATATAATTAATAGTCTTGTACAAAATTTTAGTAAACCTTCTTGATCAATATTGAACTCAAGAAACCTTCCATCCTTCACAACCTCAAACGTATTTTTTAACAAGGGGTCTTCTTTCTGAGCCTTCTTGATCTTCTCTAGTCTTGAAAGTTGAGAAATAATTTGGGTTAGGATTTATGATTTCACTTGCCTTATAATTCCCATTTCTAGATTTACTACGTCATTGATCAAAGGATATCTTTGAATCCTCAACACAGAAAGAACAATAGGGTTTTTCCTACTTAATGTATCAGTGACTTATTTTTCACTTCTGGGATAATAATTAATTGAACAATCATAGTCTTTAAGAAGTTATAACCATATCCTTTGTCTCAGGTTCAGTTACTTTTGTGTGAAAATATTATTCAACTATTTTTGGTATGTGTATATATCACATTTATCTACATAAAGATAGTGCCCCCATATCTTCTGAGCAAAAACGACTGCAACTATCTCCAGATCATGTGTAGGATAGTTATGTTCAATGGTCATCAACTATCACGATTCATAATAAATGAATTTTTCATTTTTCATGAGGATAAACCCAATCCCTTTCAAAGATGCACTTCTAAAAATAACGAATCCTTCTCTACTTGAGGGCAGAGTTAACACAGGTGCAGTGACCAATCTCTTCTTCAACTCTTGGAAACTTTTCTCACACCTCTTTGTCAAGATGATCTTGACCCCTTTTCGAGTTAACTTGGTTAATGGATTAGAATGCTGTGAAAAGTTTTTCAAAAATTTCATATAATATCCTGCTAATCCAAGGAAACTACGAATCTAAATTATTTCTATAGGCTAAGGACACTCATCTACAACTTTTGTCTTTATAGGGTCAACTGTGATTCCTTCATTGGTAACAATGTGCCCCAAGAATGAAACTTATTGAAACTAGAATTCACATTTTCTGAACATTCCAAAAATCTTCTCCTTCCATAGAGTATGAAAATTAACCATTAGATAATCCTCATGATCCTCATTACTTTTGGAATATATCATAATACCATCAATAAAAACTACCACGAAGTTATAATGGTAGTCCTTAAAGACTCTATTCATCAAATCCATAAAAATAGAAGTTGCCATAGTGAGTCTGATGGGAATAAAAAAAACTCATAATTCCCATATCTTGATCAGAAGATATTTTTTAGAATATAATCTTTATTCACCCTCAATTGATGATAACCAAAATGAAGATTAATATTAGAGAAGAATTGAGCCCCATGAAGTTGGTAAAATAAGTCATCAATTATTGGAAGAGGGTATTTTTTCTTCACTGTGATCCCATTTAGTTCTCTATAATCATTACATAGCTTCATTGATCAATCCTTCTTCATCAAAAAGAGAACAAGTTCTCCCCTATGATACACACTCGGTCGGATAAACCCCTTCCCCAAAAGATCTTGGAGTTGTTTCTTTAATTTCTCCAGCTCCACATTTTACATCGTATAGGGGGTCTCTGATATTGGATGAGATCTAGGTATGAGTTCAATGGATAAATCTACCTCCCTTTATGGGGTAGGACCGGGTTACTCTTAAGGAAATTAGTCAATGTATTCTAGGATAATGGGTACATTTTCTATCCTTAAACTCTCATTTCCTTCTTCTTCTTCACCGACCAACTCCATAAACATGGATATAAGAGGTTCTTCTAGACAAAGAGAAGGTTGAGATATCTCTCCTTGGAAGAAAAATATAAGTTTCCACTTCATGACTACTGATATTTCCTTACATTAGAATTTTATCTTAGCATTATACTTTGAGATCCATTCCATACCTATTATAATGTTGAATTCCATCATGGGAGTAACTACTAGATTTTCAATAAGATTGTGCTCACTAAATTAAATATTAGAGTTTCTAAATACTGATGATGCTTGGATAATCCCACCATGATAACTCTACTTTTATCAAATCAGTGGTTGATTCTAAATTCTTTGAAAATGTGGAGGAAATAAAGGAATACATAGAACCAGAATCAAACAAAGTACTTTCCAGATTTAAGAGAACAATAATGGTACCTTACACCACATCATTTAGAGCTTCATATTCTGCTATAGTTATTGAAAAAGTACAACCTTGTTCCATTGGTCATTGATAAGGTTGATGGCGATTCACCTCTACTACCCTCATATTGGAGAGTGTTTGGAAAAGTTCCCAAGTTGTCGATACTTATATCATTGGACATCAGGTTGGGCATGCACCATCTTCCCTTTGTCATTAGTGTTTTGAATTTTAGGATTCACCTCACTAAGAGATTTCATGCGATATAGACATCTTTTCCACACTTGTATCACTTACTGCTCCTGAGCTGGTAGTTTCCCAAATTCTTCTTCCCACATTTTATACACATGGGATATTTAACTTTAATTCCTCCTCTTCCCGGATCAAAAGTCCACTCTAATTTTGGATCCATCGATATTTTCTTGTCATTTGATTTTTGAGACCAAAGCATCTCACCAAACTCCATTTCTACTTTCATCACACTCCATCTGATCTCCTCATAGCTATAATATTCTCAGATGTCTAGATTATTCCATAGATGAGGTCTCAGTCAACCAAAAATTCTATAAACCATACTATTTGGATCCATTACAAAGCTAGGGGTGTATCATGAAAGCCTTGTGAAATTCATCTCGTAGCATCCCAAAAATTCTTTCTCTATCTTCTTCACCTCGAGAAACTTCTGCACTATTATTGTTCTCATAGAACAAGGGAAATAATTACTGAAGAACATCCCCCTGAACTCTTCCCACTCTTAAGCTTCAACCTATACTCTTGGCCTCGGGTTTTTAATCAGTTACCACCACAAATCAACTTCTCCCTCTAAGTGATAAACAACTAGGGTGAACTTATTTATTTTTGAATAGTGGATCCTAGAAAAGATCATCTCGATAGATCTAATCCACTGTTCAGAAATAAATGGGTCGGTAAATCCATGGATGTTTAGTGGTCGTTGATGCATAAAGGACTCAATTGAATGGTGTTCCCTTGTCGGTGAGATCTGTCTCTTAGCTTGATTAAAGTTATTTCCCATAACTTGAGTCATTTGGTTCATCATTCTGAAGAAAGTTTCCATTTTGGCTTCCATCGGAGGGTTGTCAGTGCATGGACCATTGAGTCACAATTTCCACAGTTCCTCTTGTTGACTGCCATTTTATAAATGAATAATCCTTAGATATGAGATTATTTCTTATAAAAACAGTTAAATATAAATTATTTTATGTCATAAAACATCATGCTTAAAAATGTACATTTCTCTATAAATTTGTCATAATGATTCATAAAACTATTGTGATTAACCAAACATATTCCCTAGGAGTGTCAAACTAGGATTGCAACAAGGCTCATTGTATTATACCATGATACTCGAGGTCAAGTTCAGAACTTCTTGTCGGAGTTTTAACTCCTAGTTACATCTATGCTAGAGCCACATCCACTTGTGTGTATCCAAATAGGGATTTATTTTTTAAGAAACCACTTAATTGATATTTCACCAAAATACCAGAAATTTTTCCTAAATTTAAACCTTTCTATAAGGTTATTCCTAAATTTTTCATGGCCTAATTTCCATAAATAACAAAACTGTCCTTTTATTCCAACTATGGCTTCCCATATTTTTATTACATATCATTTCATTACATTTTACAAACTAATGATCACTAAAGACTAATGTCATTGAAATCAAGAAATATATACATGAAAACTTACAAAAATTCTTCTATTCAACTTTAAAGGCTTCACTAAAGGTTAATCCTAAGTAAAATTACTACATCTCATAACCTGGAGACATACATCAAAGGAATGAGTGAGTAGAAGGCCCAGTAAGGAAATCAAGGGAATCAATTTACTTGAGATATCAATAAGAACATGATGAAAAGCATAATGACATGATAAATGGAAGTATAGGAGTATAATAATATAAATAACTTGTTCATAACTTGAATATGTGTCTAAAACTATTAATTTAGTCATTCATGAACATAACACCAATGTTCATCCCAAAGGTTTCATAAAAAATACCATGATTATTCACCAAGGTATCATTAAACTTGTCATCTCTACAGATTAAATTCATTACACAATGCATTGGGGCACAATTAGAGAGAACCCTTAATATGTAATTATTTTCATATGAGACACATAGATCATAATAATACATATCATAAATAACCCAAATATAATAAAAGAAATGGTTTTCATGTAAAAGTCATGAGGTTTTTAAAAAGTGCTTAAAAACAAGATCATTATATCATTTATAACCCATAGAAATGAAATGAGTGGTTTTTTGCATATCAATTATAGAATAAAATATATCATTTTTATGTCCTGATGATACCCTTGGAAATAAAATAGGTTTGGGTATCAATATAAATAAAATAAGATGATTTATTAAGAAAAACAGAGAGAGATTTTGAGAAAAAAATTCTACATCAAGACAACTAAATAACATGGTTTTAGAAAACAATAAAAAGAGAGGGTACAAGGGTCCCCCATCCATAAATGAATAATAATACTGTATAGGTATAGAATTAAAAATAAATAATATTATGGTATGGATATTTAAATGACATACCACATGAAACGGAAAATTGAAAGAAAAGAGAAGATGCGATGTCTTTTACAAAAATTCGGCAGCTTAACAGTGTTGCTTAAAATTCAGAAAAAAAGGTTTATGAGACTAAAAAGGGTATATCATAATTTTTAAATAAAATATACACTAATAAGAACATATAATAACATACCCCCAGCAAAATAATATGGAAACTATAATACATAACATAAAGGATGTCATGACTTAACAGAGGAGGGTGAATGGTTCCCTTACCATATAGAGTAACATCAAAAGCTCGAAGGTTGGGACCTTAGGGGGGATTGAGGGAACCATAGAAAAATAATTTGGAGGTAAAAATAACAGATCTTTGTTGAGGAGGATTTTGTAATGAATGGAATGAAATAATTTGTTGGTATTAATAGAAAAGTTGAAGGAATATTTTACTAATTTACAAGGGACACCTCATTGGTTGTATTGGAAAAACCATGGGATTCACCATGGTATTTTCCCATGGTATTAGACAATTGGGACACTTAATAACATATCTTACTATTATAAAGTCTACCAGAATTATTACATCATTAATGATGGCATTAATCACACCTAAACTGAAAACTGTATTTTTACTACTCACAAAAAAATAAAACATTTTATAAAAATCTCATAAATTCAACCTAACCTAATATCATTGATCTGAATTCAAAAATGAAATCCATTTTATGAAAATAATTTTCTAATTTTTAGATATTTAATTTTTAAGTAAAAACACTATTTACCTAAAAAATACTAATAGTACTAACAATTTCTAAAATAGTTATTTAGTTGTGCTATTATATCACTTCATCATTAAAGATGTCTAAATTATATTTATTCTTTCTTAAGTGAGGTTACTATTCGATTAGTCACATTACTATTCATAAGAGTAATATTACTATTCATACTTAACTATTCACTAAGAATTGTGTTGATCTTATTAGAATCAAAATTTCTGACTGATCACAACTTTATAAGACCATTTTTTTAAAATAATTTCAAATTATTTATTATTTAAAGTATAAAAAAAATATTTTAAAATTCCATTTTTCAAAATTTCATCAATAATATAGAACTTCTATAAATTCGTTCTATATTTATGCAAACATTTGAAATACAAAAATGTTACCAAAAAAATAAATAACAATTTTATTTATACAAAAGGATTAGACAAAGTTACTATGGCCTTGTCACATAACACATTATAACACATGCATAAGATGTAACTGTAAGGTGTGATATGGTGATTGAATCTTGGGGCTACTTGGACAACATTACCTGAGTGGTGATTTCCATCTTCTTGAACATCTACCTAAGGCAATTCCGTTGAAGCTTCAAATGTTGAAGTTCGACTTGGGCTTGGTCCAAAGAAAAGCCCAGTGATGCAACCTCCTTTCCAAGCTCTAGAAAATGGGCTTTTTATGGACCGAGTCTACTGGATGAGGCCACCGACTCTTCTCTCTGTATTAATTAACCATGATCATTTTTATTTAAAAAAAAGTCATATTGTTATAGTTTCTAATGGTCATGTCGACTAATGGTCATATAATAGTCAAAACCCAAAAGTATCATTTTAATTATTATATCATCATTAATTGAAGGATATAGTTTTGTTGAGTGTAAAATTAAATAACAAAACAAATTAGGAAAAAACATTAATCAAAATTTTGGGTTGTTACATTACCACTTCAAAAAATTTCTTATTTGGAGGGATTATAGTTTCGTATTAAAATAAGAAGATTCCAAAAAAGGGATTTAATTTTTAGGGATGCAATATGGACAATGTATTTCTCAAAAACTGAACTCTAGGTGTGTCTTTAAATATTTAAAATAAGTCCCCTTTTGTAGATTATAATGGATATAATTTCTGAAAATACTAATTCCATAATATACAGGGATTATAATTTTATAAGGAAAGTGACACAAAAATAGAAAAAAGATACAGAAATCCATGAAATAATTCATCTAAACACTTTTGTGATAGAGTTACAATATATTTTAAATAGAATTTATAACATTAAAATTTACATACTGAAAAAATATTAAAATGTACTTGAAACCCACAAAATACCTTCACATCAGATCTAAGGGTGGGATGAAAATTATTCATTGTCAAGGGCGGTGATTCATCTTGTTAAAATGTTGAACACACATGGTTTTCTTTGAATTTTTCATCAATAACGATGAAGGTAATATGGATGACCTAAATATGTATTTTGGATTTAATTTTTTAAGTAGTTTGGATTTCCCAAGCATGTTGATGAGAATAGTGTTGTATGTCCTCTCATAGTTTGTCCATAGTAAATAACGGTTAATATGATAGAAGAAGATTCTTTAATTGATAATAATATATGAAGAATTTTAATTTATAAATTATGTTTAAAGATGGTATAGATGTTTTATCTTTTAGTATATAGATATTAAAGATACTCATTTTGAAGAATTATTATGGTATATTGATGTATTAATTTAGTTTTCAGGTAATATTAAAATTAGTGAATTGATTTTTTGGGAGTATAGACTATTGGAAATTTTTTCTCTATGATTGAACTAGTTTAATGTCCAGTTAATTATATGAGAGTGAAGCTAACAATATATATGTTACATAGACAATAAAAATACAATTGGTAGGTCTAGATTAAAATTACCAACATGTTTAGTTATTTAGGTAGTACTTGGTGAACTACCAAGTGGAAGTCAGAACTCAATAAAGTTCAATAATGGTTTAGTGGGACTATAAATTATGGAAAAATATAAGAGTACAAATTTCAAGGAGGTATAAATAAACAAAACCTAAAGATCCTAGGAATAATTAGTATAAGCTAATCTTGAGAATAAAATGTAGCAAGTGAACCAAGTGTATAGATTTTTATGCAATGTAATGAATATATAGATATACCTGACCAAAAACCACAACATGGTTTCTATATCACCATATAAGAAGTAGTATATCATAATTTTAGTTACACACCATCACTGAATCCAATGTGAACTCTAATCAATAGCAGCTGAACATTGATTGACACCCTCTCTGTCTTCATCTCCATTCTCTACTACTGAAACATACATGCAAATTTTCATGAAAATGATAAAGTGATGTATATTTAAATTTAAACATTAAAAAATAATTGTTATTATACTAAATTATTATAAATTTGTGTGATTTAACTTCACAAACAGACTATCCAACAATTAAATATCACTAGAAAAACATCCAATTATCTTTTGAAATAAATCAACCAAGGGTCTACAACGAGTAATGAACTTTTCATCTTGCATCTTTATATGAGCCCTCTATTCTTGAATAGTAATTTTTATTGAGAAAAACTACCTTTAAGAAAATTCAGTTAGGGAGTAACTAAAAACAAGAGTATATACTTCTAAAATATCTATGTATTTCGAAAGACCTTATATAGTAATGGCCCCAAACCCATATCACACACATGACCAAGATTCTCTTTACCAAGGACTTGATGAAGTGGACCATAATGGAAGACCAATAAGGACTTCATGGGATCAATATCCCTTTTTTCTATTACATTTACCTATAAATAAATTATAATTCATATTTACAGAAAAACATATTAAAATAGTGACAAATGTAAATAATTTATTTCCATGAAAAAGGAATTCAAACCCTAATTTCAATGGCATGATCATTAACATAACTCCCATCATATATTGTATGAATATCCAACCAACAATTTGGTTCAAGAGAATTCGTGACCTATAATATTTTAATACATTAAACAAAGATAAATTAATATTTTAATATATAAAACTGATAATTCTATCATATAATTATTTAAATATTTGAAAATATTACCATATTCGATCAATTTTTGGAAAAACTATCTCATCTGATTATATGGGGGATGATTTGTTTTACTCAAATTGTCTCATTTTTACATGAAACATCCTAAATACAATATCCTGTTATTTAATATGAATTTATTGTTTTCATATAATTTTCATATGCATTTTTATATGTAAATTGATATTAACATAATAATGTATCTTTCAATACAACATTCTCCCGATGATGATAGATTTCAACGAACACCTTCAACTTCTCATTAGTTACCCCATCAGGTACCTTATCATAGTTCGGATCAGTTTTTATTGATGTTTCATTGAATACATTCCATAATATCTATTTTAGATCATTCAATTTCTTACCCAAAATTTTCAAAATCCACTTCTTGTCTGATAAGATGAGAAACAATAAAGTGAAATAACATCTGTACCAATAGATACATTTTTAAAATATTATAATTTAATTACATAATGACATTAAATTACACCATAATGTTTTAAAATTACCCATATATGGGAATCAATAACTTCATTCTTCCAAGATTGAGGCATATTCCACCAATTAAAATAGGTAATCATAAGGGTAATCGTCTCCACCACTAGCAGGATAATAATAAGGGAAAATAATCCACCATTATCATCTTCGGGGAAACCATAATAGTCAAATGGGATTACTATATTCAATATATTTAGAATATAGATATCTAAACGATACAAATTTGTCTCCTTAGTAATGTTGTTTTTAACATTCGTGAAAAAATTATCAATAGTATAAAAAGGAGAAAAACATTAATCACATTAAAATTTGTACATATAACTACCACCCTCCAATATTCTGGTGATGAAATAGGAGTGATGACCTATTCCCTCAGTGATTAACCTGATGAATGGAGATGAAATTTCCCGTAGGCTGATAAGATAGAGAAGGATGGTGTTCCAAACACTGATGGAATGGAGGAGAGTGTGAGAGATGCAGAAGAGGGGTAGATGGAGGGTCTCTTGGATGATATAGGGAGGGAGAATAATGGATCATCAACTGTATGGGTTCATGAGGTAATTTAAAATATGAGTCAACTAAGGTCATTCAAATGCTTCCTTTTATCATTCCATTTATTTAGTCTAAAATAATTATCTATAAAACATATATTTTAAAAACTCCATAAATAAAAAAACTATAACTGATAACAGATACATAGTAATGATGAACAAAATATACATATCTATGATAATTAATGATTGCACATACAACATAATTACTTAATTAATTAATGGATGACTGTATATACAATTGTTTTTTCCTACAGTAATTCATTTCTCATGATCCATCATTACTTCATCTAATGCATCCACCTTTAAAAAGAAATATTTTGAATATCTTGATGGATAAATATGTTCATTTCTTACTGTTGATGGGATTCAATGTTAGAGGTAATATCTTCCACTTCATCACCCATATCATACAAGTATCTTTGTTTTATGTGAACCACAACACTCCACCCTTCATCCAAGACATATTCCACGTAATATTCATTTTTTTCTTTTGATGAGAAGATATAATGATCATGTAATTCATGGTTATCGACATACATAAAGTGATATATGTTTTCATAAGTAAAGTGAAAGGAATCCCCTATAACACCCTTAGTAATTTAATCCCACTTGTATTTCAATAAGAAATTGAAAAACTACTCTCATAGTTTAATTTTATAATTTAAATAATATGTCAATAGATTCCTAATTTGGAAACTATAAATATACCATTATTCTTTTTTTTCAATCCCTCTTCCCAACCAACTGTAAAAATTTAAATCAATTCACATTGTAAGCATTGAATTATATAAACTATTTTAGAGAACCTCAGCCCACATACAAAAATATCCTGACAACTTATCCCAAGTATCTGTATTCATGATCTATAAAAGTAATATTTGTTATTAATTTCACTAAATATTTGTCAAACAATTTTCTGTATTGATTATAATATTTATGAACTAACATTATGTGAAACCCATTATTAAATATATTTATTAATAGTATATGTTATATATTATTCATTTAGTGTTCTATTTCTCATTTTTCTCTTTATATATATCTTGATCTATTTTATGAATGTATTTTTAATTTAAAAATTTAGTAGCACATATCTATGTGCCTATAATAAATTTATTTCTATCAGTCTAACTTTTGAGATCCTCAAAACTGATCGGCTAATATTATGAATTGTTTTTTATTTCCAAGGTATTTTAGATTGATTTAATGTGTTTTCAACATGTCCAACTTAATTGAATCTTATCTCAATATCATAATATTATCAAGAACAGAAGGTAGGATAGTCTTATTCAAAATAACCGTTAGAAATAGAGCATTTGGGTTAAGAAATAATTTCACATATGATTTCAAATAATTGATATATATATAAATTAAAATAAATAAAATATAATTATTTATTTAATTATATTTCATGAATTGTTTACATATGATGAAAAACAGATAAATAAAGTACAACTCAATTGGATACATCCATCAATAATGTACAGGGACTCATAATTTCTTTTCCTCAAAAAAATTCATATTTAAATGCATCATGAAAGTAAAAAAATTTGGAGGGAAGATCGTATCCAATTCACAAATCTTGATTAAAAATACATCCTCAAGTATTTCATGTTTATTTGGTATTATAATTTTTCTAACAAAGTTTTCTACTCAATTTGAGAAATTGGAGTACAACTGTAGTAATAGTTTTATATAATAATGTACATAATTCCAAAGGTATGAATTTTTGTAAGAAAATATCTGAATGATGACTTTTAAATCCATATAATCTACAATGATTTATGTTGAAACATCTTGATATTTTACTTTAATACCCATGAGATACATTTACTTGTTTTAAATTCGATGGAATGTGTTGTTATCTCAGTTTTTCATTGTAAAAAATGTTAGATCATACTTTCTATTCTCTTCAAGATAGAGATCTTGATTTATGATCACTTTTTGTAATTCCTTTCAATCATTAATATGTTTCATTGATTTTCCATGCTCATTACACAATGTAAAGTTCAAATTTTCACAAACATTCTTCTCCATAGGCATGATATCAATAGTATTATAAAACAAATTAAATTCCCAATATTAAAGTTTGAAGAACAAACTTTTTCTTCTATTATTACATTCCAATTTCACTTGACTATGTACTTTGAATCCATTTCTGACTGTAATTCAAATTATGTACCATCATAAATTATATTTCAAAATTTCCAAGATGTTCCAAAGTTACAAAACCAATGAAAAACGTTGGAGGTTTCCTATGATCAATGGAACCAAAAAAAATTAATTGTTCCATGGAAATCTATAAGATTAATAGATAAATTTTATATTACATAAAATGAATCATTTTTTACTGCAAGATAGTCATTTAGGCTCAAAATCAAAATTATAATCAAGACAAGATGAATCCTTGTATGTGTTCCAACCAGAAAAGTTACCAAGTCCATGGTAGTCACCAATGGTCTATATGAGAGGATCATGCATTTTGAACATTGTTCTATATGTTTCATCATATGCCTCTATGTGGTTGCTCCATAACTCTTGTAATTATTTAATTAGTGGTTAAAAGTAAACATTAATATCATTTTTAGACATTTTTTTTCCATGAATAATTATCTAAATGAAAAAAATATGTTTGTTATATACATGTCCATGGAGGTAGATTTTATGTGATAAAACTAGTCCAAGTACTAGAACTGGTGCTCAAAGTCCAAAATCGGTTGAATCCATCTACATCTAATCCCAATCGCATATTCCTAGGATCATATTAGGAATATAGATATAATTGAATCAAATGTCTTCCATGATTTTGAATCACTTGGCCATCATGTTAATCCATCATTATTATTATCTATATAATTCCAATTCATGGGCTCAGTGGTTTTTGATGACATGAACAATCTTTAAAATCAAGATTTTAATGTGAATTAACACAAAACCATTAGAGGTGTGTTATTATTATTCTTCTTTATAGTAGTATGATGATTGATACTTCCAATATCACCCATTTAATTTCATCTATAAGAATAAAAAAATTTACAATGATTTCAGCTTGAATCCACTCATTAAAAAAACATACAATCATGGGGACAATCATGTATTTGGGTATAATTTAGATCAATCTTGTTAAAAACTAATTTCAAATCCTGAAAAAACAAAGGGATCTTAGATTTATGAAATTCAACACACAAAAATTTTGATATCATGTACATCACCTAATTTTTAAAAATTTATAGGCATTTGATATAGAATAACATTAGTAAAATATAAGGTTTTGATTATTTAAGACATTCACTGTAAAAATATTCATTACCATTATCATCAAAATCATGAGAGAATTTTTCCACCTAGTGAACTTCCCTCTTAAATAAATCTCCTAAGAATAAATAGGAGGATCTGATTATATGTTACAATCTTGATATAGTTGTCATATAGTCCCAAAACATAACCCAAAAAGTTACTATTTTTAGTTCCCTATACTATTTGATATGACTTTATTTATGTTGATGTCTATATCTTGAAATGATGAAAACACAATTCATAAGGAATTTGATTTCATTTTCTATTTTCGACTTTGTTTGGAGCTCATTTGGTTGATTAACATCAGTTTTCAAGCTTTCTGAAATGTTCGATTCTCCACGTCGAATCCAAAAAAAAATATTTTGCAGGGAATTAATTCTATATAATGTTTTCATAAAATTCATGTCACATCATAAATATTCTACATTTATAGTTAGGACATGTTAATTTTATTTTCCCATCAATGGATTGATAGGAAATTGGAAAACAAAACAAATCCTCTAAAACCCATAGAATATTGAGGTGTGTTCTATGGTAATTTGATCAAGATTTTATCCATATATATCACAGTGTTATTATAATTTTTAAAAAAATATAAAAATACCTAGTATTACAAAGTAGGAAAAGAGACCAATGGAAGCAAAAAAAACATAACCCAAGTAGTTATAAGAATATTCGTATAAATACTAAAATGGTTAAATTAAAAAAATGTAAATTAATCATTTATAGTATTATTTAAAATATATAAAAGATAAATATTGTATAATCAGAAAGAAAATAATAATTCAAATGTTCCATTAAAATAATTTATTAAACTCCACATTAAAAACCAATTTATTTATATAATTATTTCAATAAAATTATTTTTTTATGGAAAGACACCACCTCTATAAAGGATGTTAACATGTATCAAGGACTCATTTTTCAGGAACATACTTTCACCTTCTTAAATATTTTCATGTGACCCTGACACTTATGGTCTGAATACCATTTTAAAAATGATTTATGGTAAAATAATTTTAATTCTTGAAACATGCCTCTAAAATAACACAAACACATTTGAAATAAAATAATGGTGTTGAAGACACCTTTAAATAGTTAATTTCAATTATAAAATCCTCTATGAATTTTAAAAACCACATGGCATGTGACCTAGTTCTATGCCAAGTCTATAAACCATTTCAAAATATTTAATTGAAAAAATTGGAATTGATTCATGTTATTAGGTTCATGCTATGTTTAAGGTATGGAATAAGTAAAAATAATAGAAAATTAATAAAAATATTAAAAATTACTAATTCATGATATAACTAACCAGTAAGGCATATTAATTACAATATGAAAAATTAATATATAATTTTGTAACCAAATTCTTGGTCGCACAAATAGTAATCTAAGAAAACTACAAGAGGTTTAATAGGTAACTATTGACCGTCATTAAAAAAAATAAAAAAATAATATGATATGCCATATGATGAAACTAATTAAAACTAATCGTATGATAAAAAGGATATCATAGATGAAAAATGAGACAAATAATAATACTTGTGTAAAATATAACAAAGGATAAGATATATCTTATGAATGTATAATTCATAGTAGAAGTATTCAAAATTAAGCATAATACATTGATTAAAAAACCACGAATTCATACTTACAAGAAACCAACAAAATAGAAGATATGGTATATGCCATTAAAAATACAGCTTATAGCATGAAAAAAAATTATTTAAGACATTGTATAAATAATATGAATACTAGAGGTTATTGTTTCACAAAAAAAAACAAATCAATTAAATATATATTCAAAAAAAATTTCCTTAATAAATATTTTTTAATATAAATAAAACTATGATTTATGTAACTCATTTATTTGTAATTCATATTCTATAGTAACCAATTTTATTAAATACATTTTTACTAGAATTTATGAAATTATATAATTTCATATAAACCACAACATGCATAATATTTTATAATAACTATAAAAATTTATATTAGTGATGAAATGATGGTGAAAAAATAATTACACACTCACTAAAGGTATTCTTATGATGGAATACCATCAATTACTAATATTATTTCCTTTTCATAACATTATGTGAATTTTAGTTGAATTTAACTATGATTGTATATTTACAGACATATTGAAAAACATGAACATGAATTTAACAAATCCCATTTTTTATATTATATATCTAAATAATTATTTTTTGAAAGAGGAAACCATACATTACAAGGGAATTACATATAAATTATTTAATTACGTTAAGAATAAATCTATAAAACATGTCACATTTGAAGGTGAATGTAAAATCGATCCAATAAACAACCTCCATGACCTAGGCAACCAAAATCCACATCATTACAACTTCCCTAAATTTTAATCCAAACCCAAATTTTTTTTGGGGTTTGTAGGAGTAAGAAAAAATGAGATAGAGGGACACATATTAATAGTGGAGAATAAAATAGTAATAAATGAGGGTTCACCACTATTTGAAATCAAAGGGAGAAGGGGGAGTCATGGGAGAAGGGGGTGGTTAGGTTGGATGAAGGGAGAAAAGGTTATAGGTGGTGATAGCGAGGGATACAGATAAAGGGGATCATGGGAATGTAAAAATCTAGAAAGGTATAGGTAGGGGATATTAGGGGAATCTAGATCACCGGTGAGGGATTTGGGAGGGAAATGGATAGAGAGTCTCAAGGTAAATTTGAGCACCGATGAGGTACTAGAATCTAGGGAAACTCGAACACCAAGGGTGATTAAGGGATATTGGGAAACCATATCACCAGATATGGGTAAATTTAGTGGTGTCGATGGCTCAGAGAAATGGGTGGGGTGTGGGGGTGTTCACACGAGGGGGATTATGGAGAAACTGTATTTTTTAAGCGAATGGATAAAATTTATCATCAATAATTAAAACCCTTCCACAATTTTTTTTCAATTTTTTAGTGTTGGTTTATTAAACTACAACTAATATACCACCTCTAAACCATGAATTTGGTGTGTGTTATATGTTTTGGGAATTATTATTCAAACTCCCCATTCCCCTTTGTTCATCTCAAATTCAAAGACCCTAATGTTACCCCATTCATTAAATAGAGCCCATTTAAAAATAAATTACACTATTCTAAGAGCCTCATTCTTTAGCTGCAGCCTATCTCTCATCCCAAACACTCTAATATAAATGATAAGTCACATGTTTAGACATTATTTCTCACATAAACCATAGATATTCTGAGCTTAAGGATTGGTAAACTAGTTATCTCATTCATGTGATCGATGGGTAAACTATGAAACATATTTATTATTATAGAAATAAATAGACAAGCATTTTAGAGGGTCATCGACATATTAGAGCCTCTCCTTTGAAAATTACTCATATATTTTCTATAGAGATCAAGAGATCAATATCATATACCCTTTTTTGGGTGGACAATAAGATTCTTTATCGCACTTCCAGGTATTCTTTCTCTTTTTTCATCCTAGGAAAGGACATCTTATGCTCTGACGTATTTTTGGTCCTATTTATCCCAACACTCATCCACAAAGTACAACACCTCTTCAACCTTGGCCTTAGCATCCATGAATTGGGAATTCATGTTTTTTGACAACTGCAGTTTGAGAAGTGATATATTTCGCATGCTCTTGCGCTAGCCCCTTCGAGGGTGTGGAGGGGTCTATCTCTATTTCAACCTCTTCAATCATTTGGGATCCTTAGGATGTTTTCATCTTAAAGGATATGTCAAGTGTATTCCATTATATAAGTTCCTAATCGATGAGGAAATATCGGGACTACATGTGAATAATGATGGACTTCACCCCACCAGTCCCCATGCTAACTAACCAATGAAAAAGTAATCCTACCCATTATATAAGTTTAGTTATCAAGGTACTCGTGATGAAATTCCCTATATACCTCCACACATTATAGAATTTTATTTGATTCCCATCATTAGACTCTGATCTATAATCTTCTATGTCTTCTAGATTTGAAGGCTTGTATAGATGAAATAATACTAATATATTAATTGTGAAATATTCCAAGTGTTGTTCCATAGTTGTGAGAGGCTGGGGAACAATATCCCAGAGCAGTTCACTATCATCCTCTTCATATGCGGTAGAAGCCTGTATTACTCCTTATGGCACAAATGAGGTGGATGTGACATTCACAACTCCCTCATCTTCCCCTTTTGGTGTCCCAATCTCATCTTCAAACCATGATTCCTCCACCATTTTTTTGGGAATGCACATCTAATGAATCCTCCCTAACCACACTAGTCACTTTCATCTTTTCTACCTCTTCCATGGAATCATCAGCTCCAGTGGACACTCTTGTCACCACCATGATTGGACCCACCACCACAGATCCATCAACCAAATCTTCCATATTCCTTACCTTGACCCCCACACATTGAGGTAATTGTCTTTTTTGTACTATCCATTGGAACATCCACAGTCCATGTTCCACCATTGGTCACCTCCTTGGTTGGTATGGGAAAAATTAAAATGTAAATAGTTATTCTAGCATGAAATTCTTCGACAGTTCCAACATAGCCATATTGAATATTTGACTCCATGTGATGTTGAAGATCATCATCTAGATGTTTACAATATAATTAGATATGGGGTTTGGAAACTCATAACCTCTTATGTTTGCACCTACCTAATTGTACAGGAAGTGGATATCCCTACACACATGCATCGATGTCTTCCCTTCAATGATGTAGAGAATTAATTTGTACAAATTTTCTAGTATAGGGATATCCAAATTGATACACTTACCCATTACTTTCATCACCTCCATTATGAAGGTTTTTTTACCACAACCCCATATGTGCATCTCTCACTGGGAGTATCCAAATTCATATAAGCATTGTGATTAATCTGTATATCCCAAATAATGGATAATCCTCATACTTGAAGATTTACCCAAAAAATACCACTGGATTAATTCTAAGATCCTTTGGTAAGAGACCTCCTTTCCCTATTGGTAGCCTCTAGGACATATATAAGGCCTCGTCGGTCGCTTTTTTAGTGGCTCTACCCCCCTCAATTGGCCCTCCTGTCTGTTCCTTCAGGAAGTACCTGAACCACTACTTGAAGGGGATATCCTTCATCACTAACATCTCCTAACATGTTCCTTATACTGAATCTAAAATTTACCACTTTATATAGAAATGTTTCTCTTAGTCTCCCAACACATTATATTCAAGGAGGTACTCATCATAGCTTACGCCTAGGGTCAGGATCCTAGAGATTTGATAAAGGTACCAAAGAATGATTCCAACCATGCTAGGGGGTAGATGGAAGGTGTCGGTCCCTAGTGACCATCTTCTCAATAACATGGGAATGACCTCTTGATGTCAATAGACATTAAACTATGAATCATATTATTCTTATTAGAACCATACTCACTTCATATCTCCTTAAAACTCAAAACATGATGTGTATGTACAATACAACCAACCCTACACATCTATGATGATTCTTCCCTTTTGTAAATACTAGGTTTTATTTCATCCCATGAGATGATCCCCCAAACCAACATTGATGATCATCTCATACAATGGTGGGGATACCTCATAATCTAGCTTCTTCCCATCAATATTGTAGTTGTGGTTATTGAGACAATCTGATGTAATTGGTCCAGGACCCTTCAAAATATGGCTTGCTGAAGACCTTTTCCATTGGTATTTCCCTGATATACCATTTAACCAATAAGATGGTTCATCTCTAAATGTCCCCAAGGTGAAGATAATGTCCCTAAAATTGAAGATATAATGTAGCATCCAAATTCACAGGGGGTATTCCTCATGGGAATATATTATCATTTATTAAAATTATTTTTGTATATGTGTTTCATCGAATGATTTCTCTGTTCATTGTGTTTTCAACCATTTCTTCCATTTGAGAAGCATCAACATTGACTCCTGGACCAACCATTTGATTATGGACTTAGATTTTTTTAGTACAGTTTGGGAAAGATGATCAAAAAGTTCATCCAAAAAGTGTATTTTTTGGGAACCAATTTTTCAACATTTCTTTGCGAAGGACAGGTACAACTAGTCTAGTTTGCTAAGAAGAATTCATGGTGGAAAGATCAAAATTCTGGTTCACTAAAGAATAATTCACAGAGGGGAGTTATGGGAGATGATGATATTCATAGTATGAGAGAAAAATGGTTTTCTCTTCATAGATGTATAAGGGATTTAAGGGTTCAACCTTCTCTATATATATGTGCATGGCTACCTTGGGCATCGTGATGGTCTCCATGGCCCAAATTTTATGAAATTTTCACCTCTATAAGGCATCATGAGTGAACTTCGTCAAATGGAGTAGATTTACAATTTTAAATGATTATCCCTTAGAATCCAACCTTCTTTTACATTATCATATACCATTTAGAGGGGGAATTTTTTGGCCCAAAATATGATTTCCACACGAATATTTTATGAAGGAAAAACTATTTTAGAGTAAATCCAAGCCAAAATGTCTCAAAATCTTTCTTAAGGGTCTGCTTCATGAAGACATTATTCATTGCAGATAGTAGAATCTCATGAAGTTCATAGTATAAAATTCCCCCTTGTGAATGATAAAATACATGATTTTATTTCCCAGTGAGTCTATAAGTGCATCATGGTTGCATA
This sequence comes from Viscum album, assembly GCA_963277665.1. Lineage (NCBI taxonomy): Eukaryota > Viridiplantae > Streptophyta > Magnoliopsida > Santalales > Viscaceae > Viscum > Viscum album. The sequence continues at coordinate 85,400,077 of OY728153.1, forward strand.
AAACTTTGATGTTTCCATCACAAATACAAAATTTGGAATCACAGAGTCTCACCCATTTTTGAAGCCATTCATTCTTCATGAAGGCCTTTAATTTTTTTTGAAACCAATTATAAATACACCCTTCATTTTGAAATTTTATAGATAATCGTCAAACTTTTAGCTTCCAAAATAAGTCTCATTTTTCAAATGTTTTAAGCATCATGAAAAAAAATTAAATGAATCACCCAAGGTATCTAATATTTGTGAAATCCATTTCCCCATGTTCATATGAGGCTCTACCCCATGTAGAGATGACTTCTGCCAAGGTCCAATCCCTTAATGAAGGAAAAAGGCCCTTTATGGAACTTGATTCTTCATAAATAATTCAGACATCACAATGAACTCCGCCCATGAACAAGGAATTCCAAATAAGGTAGGATTACCCTACACCATGAAGCCTACTCCTTCATGAATCCCCTGGCTTCAATGAAGAAACTCACTAAGAGGCCCTAGGATTCAAGAAGACCCTCTCTTATTCCTTTTTTAGTGCCTATTTTTTTCTAACTCCCTTGCATGAATGTTTAGTTCCTAGGGCCCACACTCCCATCCATGACATGTGCATATTCACCTCGAGTCACCATGTGACTTGTGCTACAAACTCATGTTTCTGCACAATCCACTTCAAGTGTGGCTAGTGATTCCCACACATATATTTCTTCTCATTATATTCATTATATCCTTATTTATTATCAATATAATGATTTCAAATTGGACCTTGTGATTGACCAATCCTCCCATAATCGTACCCTGACAATGGTAAATTCATGACCAACCCAAAGGTACATGATTTGTGGTCACAAAATCCGAAAGGTTGAAAATTGAGTCCCCCCACTTCTCAGAATCTTGAAATAAAAATTCCTAGTTTCATATCAAAATCAAATGACATTAAACAACATGAAAATGTCCTCACCACATTATGTACAATTGTAATCTTACCTAGTTCTATGAATAAAATATTCCTCTTGTATGATCACTATCGGATTCCACCTTCTCCATTCATGTGGATGAAACCCTATCACCTAGGTTAATTGCATGAATAAGTCCTAGAACTTTTCCCCTACCATGGGATGATTGTTCAACCCAAGGGAAAATTACTAAAAAATCCACACACCACTCCAACCTAGATAAATGCTCTTACAAATTTCATCTTTCTGCGTAATCTCCACACCAATAAAATGAAGATAAAACCTCTAACAAAGTCCTTTTTCAATGAAAAATCCACATACCATCCCTTATTGACTCTCATTTGATGACATGAGCATATATAACATATGATATTACCCTGCATAGATTGGTCCAGCCACACGACCATAAAGAGCGACATCCATATACAAGGGTTTTCATACCTATCATTTAAATTGGGTACATAGAAAGCCTCCCAATGGTTCTATCTCAACCAATGGTAAACTTGGGTTCTCCATCCAAGGGAAGTAATTCTTTGATCTACCCTGTTTAGAATTATGAAAAACCTCTCATTTTGCCTCAAGGGGTGTCCCAACCAATGGTAAACTTAGGTGCTCTATCATATGGAAATTCTTCCCTTATCTGTATCAATTGGAATTTTAATCAACCTCTCTTTTCTACCGAAAGGGGAATCCCAACCAATGGTAAAATTAGGTACTCTCTCATAGGTAAATACCTACCTGATTCACCTCAAGGGAAATTATTATCAACTCTTTGGGTTCTTCTCAAGGGTTTTCCCAACCAATAGTGAAACCAAGTGCTCCCTCATTGAGATGCACCTCATAGATCCATCTCAAGTGACATTCTCTTAAACTATGTGGGTTCGCCTCAAAGATTTTCCTGGCTAGTGGTAAACCCAATTTCTCGCTTTTTTGGATGCACATATGTGATTTTCCTTAATGGTCATTCCAATCCATCTATTCTCAGTTCACCTCAAGGGGAATTCTCAACTATTCAGGTTCTCCCTCCTTGGTACACACCTCTTAGAGATATCTATAGGGGTCTTAGGATCTATCCATTATGTCCTCAGAATACATTCACTCTATTACCATACTCACAAGCTTTAAAATTTGTTCCCAAAACCGTCTCATCCAAATGTCTTTATCTCTCTCCAACAGATGTAGAAATTGTGATATAACCCAAATACGTTCCATATGTATATGTATGGGATGTTTAAAATAAATATATATATAAGAATTATGCATTTGGTGTCTGTACCTCATGATCAATCCATGATTACTTTGGTTCCACACCGTAATATGCCTCATTTGGGATACCCTCTTATGAAAAATAATATAGGTGACCAATGAATTGAGTGTCCATACATGCATACTGATGCCCTGTGACAACTAGGGCCTGGTGACAGCACATACACCCCACCTTAACATGGTCGTTGGGTCCTGGCCCACCAGGTACCACAAGTTGCTCCACAGACACGTGGTCCCCACCCAAGGCTCCAATCAGATGCCTGAACGAGTCATCTGACTAATGAAATTCCCAATAGGCCAACACATGTCCTTTCCTGGCTAGTGGTAAACCTATGTGCTCCCTTCTTGGGTTGGACCACTCACATTTTCCTCAATGGGAATTCTGATCCATCTATTCTTGGTTCACATCAAGGGGCATTCTATACTATTCAGGTTCTCCCTCCATGATACAGACCTGTTAGAGCTATCTCTAGGGGTCATATGATCTATCTATTATGTCCTCATAATAAATTCACTCTATTACCATCTTCACAAGAATTAAAATTTGTTCCCCAAATTGTCTCATCTAGATGTCTTGATCTCTCTCCACTGGATGTTTAAATTGTGATATGACCTAAATACCTACCATATGTATATGTATGGGATGGTTAATGTAAAAACCCATATCAGAAGTATTCATTTTTTGTCAGTACCTCATTATCAAGGCATGATTACCAAGGCACCACACCGTAAGGTGCCACATTTGAGATATCCTCATATGAAAAGAATATAGGTGACCAATGATTCAAGTTTACATACATGCATAGTGATTACCTGTGACAAATGGGTCCTGGTGAAAGCACATACACCCCACCTTAACATGGTCGTCAGGTACTGGCCCACTAGGTACCACAAGTTGCTACACAGAGATGTGGTCCCCACCAAAGGGTCCACCCACATGCCTGAACAGGTCATCTGACTAATGAATGTACCCACAGGACAACACATGTCCTTTCTAGTGTGCTTGGTCATCACTTACACACACCCTGGGAAACTTCCCAAAAGGTCACATGTCCTAATCAATACTCCCGGCCAAGCATTCTTAACTGTGGAGTTCTAATCAAACATGCTCTCGAAAAGAAAGGTGAACCTTGTTGACCCGAGTCATATCATTTAGTCATTTAACCCTTTATCATTTGGGGATGTTACAATCGCCCCCCCTAGAGCACAACGCCCTCGTTGTGGGCCCTACATCTCATTCTAGACAGTGCACCGCACTTAAGGCTGGGTTTCTCCTCTGATACCAAATGCGACAACTAGGTCCTCGTGACAACACACACACCCAGATTTAACATTGTCATCGGGTCCTGGCCCCCCAGGTACCACAAGTTGCTCTACAAACACGTGGTCCCCACCCAAGGGTCCACCGACATGCCTGAACGAGTAATCTGACTAATGATAGTCCCCATAGGTCGACACATGTCATTTCCAGTGTTCTTTTTCCTCACTCACACACATTTTGAGAAACTTCTTAGAAGTTCACCCATCCTGATCACTACTCTAGGACAAGCGTGCTTAACTGTGGAGTTCTAATCAGACAGGCTCCCAAAAAGTAAGGTTCACCTTGTTGACATGAGTCTTATCATTTAATTATTTAACCCTTTATCATTTTAGGATGTTAGATGCCTAATGGGGCTAATCTTCTAATTAATGGTTTCGTACCTATTCAGATGTAATTAGAATGTCCAAACATATGTGGTGTAATAAACCAGTTTCCAAAAAGACATGGAACTAGTAATGATTTCTACGAACATGGCATAACCCTATGAGGGAGACTCAGATTATGAAACAAGTTATAGGGAGAAATCCATGGGAGAGGAACCAAAATTCCATCGTCTCATTTTTATGAAGGATTATACATCACCATTGAAAGTGATTAAATCCTCCCACTTTTGTAAAAGTGGAATGCGGGGAAATAGAAATGTGCGTTGTGCATGGGCCCTATCGAAAGTTTTAGAAACAAGTGTAAGGAGAACAGATCATAATTTTCATGGAGATATCATCCACCTTACATTCTATAATATTATGAGGTTTAACCAAATCCTATGGTTATTGATTCTTCATTTTGACCTTCTAATAAGATATGCATCATGTAAAAAATATACAAGAAAATATCTCTTCCCAAGCCCCCAGAATAGACCTGTTAGAGTTTAAATCATAATTTTATCCCAAAGGTGAAAGACCCAACCAGAATAATTTCCATTATTCATCATATCATGACACATAATCAAGGAAAAAACTAAAAGAAACCTGAGGAAGAGGGTAAAATTTAGAGAACAATATCAGTCACCTCAGGTCTCTCCAATATTTATAATTATACTAATCTACAGGTATCTAGTTCTAAAGGTGTAATCACACTAAACCCTATCATCAAGAGTGGTAATAGACAAACAAAATTCATGGAAATACACTCTCTATACTCTGAAAACTCCATTAAATGATCTATAATGAAACCTATCAAACTACACTCCTACACTGATACTCTAACTACTTGGATTATGAATTTTATGCTCAAGGCATAAGGGAACAAATTACTATTCCATGTGGTATAATTAAGATAAATATAATGGTATGACGATACTACACCCACAATATTTGACTAAGGTTTAAATATTTCTGGTTAATGTTATACATTAAGAATAAATTATTTAAATATAATGTTTATTACTCCTAAACAAAGGTAACATAAGCTTTTTTTCAATGCATGAATCCTAAATTCTGACTCTGATTCATGTATAAGGTAATTAATCTCACATGGTTATAGCAGATGAGACACATATTACACTAAAAGATTCACCATCAACACAGACCCCAATCCAATAAATAAGGCATTAAAATAAAATGAACATCCCTTCATTGGTTTAGGAGGAAACAATAACCAAGATGATGAAAAAAGACTATAACAATCATTAAAAGAATGATGGGAATTTCCCACCCACTATATAATGAACCATTTATTATTAAACTTAGTTATAGAAGTGTCTATCCAAGGGAAGTCCTTATTAATATACATGTAATACCAATCTAATCCAAAAAACATTAAATCTTAAACACATTCTTGGGTCACTCAAAATAAATAACCTATTTGATCTTCATAAGATCAATATAAATAACTTTCTCATGTACCACATTACCCAAAAGGAATAACTACTAGATCCTGAACTGGAAATGTGAAAAAATAGAATTCAAATTATTGTCCCTTAATATTCCCAAAACAATACTCAGATGATTATAATTATCATCCACCATCGTCAAATACAACAGGATTTTATAAAAAATATGAAAAAATGAGTCTCAAAATGATGAAATAATGGGTTCATCAATTCCAAAAATATCACAGGATCATTGGTGTGTCCATATAAAATAACTAAATAATCAAAGTTTCAATACAAATTCTTAAGGAGACCATAACAACATCTTCATTATAGGCCCTCAAAAGATGATACATTGATCTCTAGTTTGTTATTGAAATCCATCAGGTAACCCAAAGTTGATTAAAAATATCACCAATTTTTTTAGTGAGTATTTATTCTAAATTATCACCTCATTCAACTTATTATCATCTATGAAAACTCATAGACACATATTTTCCTTCTGTTCAAAATTCACTAGAGATTAATATGGTGACACACTAGGAAGAATAACCCTATTTCTTTTATGATTCTCAAAATAAAACATTAAATATTTTAACATAGTGTGATCCTTAATGTATAGTAGATAATATATAGGTCTCATCTTGAGGATAGTATAAATAGTGAAATTAAATGGTTTATTGAGAAGAAACTCAGAAAAATCATCCTGAAAATCCTTAGGGTTCCAATCCACAAGAATAAGAATATGACCATCAAAATAATATTTTAAATCTAGAAAGAAATATCTAGAAAACCAACTTGAGATTGATCCTGCATCCATATAATTGGGAAATATCCTCTCTTATCATAGATTCCACTCACCTAGAAATATGTGAGTGCTACTATTAGAATATAGAAACTCGATGGGATGATGATAACAGTCAATTGTAGATCGGAAATGGCGAATCAACTCTATACAAATAGTAATATTATCATTGTATAGATCCAAAACTAGGATGTTCCAAATGATCTCTTTTTTATTAATCAAAATATGAAACTCAAATATATTGAATAATTTTTACATATTTTTTTTCAAACAAGGTAAGTTGATCATTCAAAAAAAGGATAATTTCATTCCACATAACTAACAAATCAAGAATAATTAATCATATATAAAAACATGAATAACCTGCATCCAATGAGGTGGATTCCATATAATTAGTGATGGACACCATACCTCTCACAGTGGACAACCAAGATTATAGGTCTTTATATACCACATATACAACATGAAGACATCTGAGATCAGACACACCCTATGATTTGTTAGATTCAAAACATTCCCAATTACAAAAATAGGAATGTCACACCTCCAAAAAATCAAAATATAAAACCTTTGAACCCTTTGTAAAATAACATCCAAATAAAATTCCATACAAAGAATGCTCACAAAATAATTTAAGATGGCCTAGATTCCCACATTGATGGAACATCCTTAGAGACTCTAGGAAATTTGGAATTTTATAGGCAAACATCCCAGATTTATATCTTCCCACTAGGTGATTCCAAGATGAGTCCACAAGCTTTGATCATGATGACTACGGAGCACCAACACCATTGCCCCAATAAGTTTCATCTTACTTGTTCATCTAGTCAGGGGAAGAAGACTAGCTATCTCTAACTATAGATGAAACCCCACTAAGATATGTCATGAATTCCAAATCCACCTCATACATGGACTCCTTAATCACATCAATGAATTGAGTAACAATGTAATTGAAAATAATAATTGATCTAATCTTTTTTTATGTCCCATCTCAAAACATCTTCCCTTGAGATAATCATTCATGAGGAGTTGAAAAGTCAATTAAACTAACTTGAGAAAATAATCACCATACATTATCATTAAATTGAATCCTTTATATTTCATGATGAACTAACATTATACAAGTAAATTTTATGTATCTAGATAAAACTATAGATTGAAATAATTTTTGAAGGTAACCTAAGCGAGATCCTCATTCCTCCTCACATTCATAAATGAGTTCCAATATTTCCTACCTAGTAATTAAGATATGTATGCGTTGATCCAATAATAAAGTTCTCATAGGACATAAAATTGGAATATATTCTTGATCCTATTGATCCATTCTTTGAGATCAGGGTTATTTCTATCAAAATTAAATACATGTAGATTCTACCTATTGAACTCTTGATCATGGTATTCTCTTTATATATGATCTCTTTTACCCTATAGTTCTAGATATTAAAGTGTATGCATCTATAAGTCCAAAAAAATGGGATCAACTAGAAGTTTTTCCAATGATTCATCCCAACAACACCCTATCAACACCTAAATTATTTCCATCTAAGATGAATTGTATAGAAAACCCAAGGCACAACTTACTCAATACAAAATTAAATCTCAGAAAAAGGAAATTAAACCACAATAAGCCTTATAATTGGTCTCAAACAACTAGAATTAATAGAAAAACACTTTCCAACAAATAAGGGTTGGTAACATCAAAATTTTAAACAATTTATCTACTATTTATGGTTGTGACTCACAGTCAGTCACACCATGAATCAACCATGTTAAATAACACTATAATATTATAGGTCTAGACACATGATCATTGCATGGTTACTAATACCATGCACCTAAAAAGTATTCCTTTACTTTTACCCCTTGTTCCATCCCAAATATAAAATTTTCTCAATTTGTCTCATATCCCAAGACCCATAAAAAATAGGAAAATCCATAAATCTCATAAAAACCATAAAATAGTTTCAAATTATTAACTAAATTCCCAAAAACCAATGAGACTGAAAGATTGATAAAAATATGAGCTGGTTTGGAAATCCTCTATGCCTATCTCAAAAGAATTGAGAGTCTAAATTATTGTATGCAACTGAACCCGCAATAAAAATCCTGTTATACAATTTTTTTTGTGAATTCAACAAGGCTGAAAATAATCATCACCCGAGTCAGCCATCCACACGGTCTGATGAGTGTCTTCAATTTCCAAAGGCTTCTAACATGAATCTATAAATCACAATTTTCCATTTGGGAATAAATTTTCCCTTGAAAATATAACATGAACCATCTATAATTATGATGAACACACCTAGTGAATATGTAGTACTAAAAAACATAAATATACAATACATATTATACATAGTAATGATAAGAAATAAATATCTTAATCATCAACAAAATAATATGAAATGATATAAAATGATAAAATTCATATTCAATGCTCAATGATGAAAATATATACCAAAACATAAATGCATAACATTCTAATGATATAAATTCCCAAAACCAATTCACATGAGCCAACTCCATGAGACCACATATCTGACATCCTATCCAAAAAAATATGTCTAAAATCAAGAGGAGTCACTAAAATATTTAACTCCATTACCATTACCAATTTCCTATAAAACAAGGTACGCATACGGCCAATTGATTATGAAAGGTGTGATAAAAATTTCCTAGGATGATTCCACCCTGAATTTATGTCATCGTTTTACCCATGTAAAAAAATATAGATTATTTGAAAAAATATTATTCAAAACCATGATTGCATTTAAAAGAAAGTTCAATTGAAAAAAATTACATATATTCACTTTGGGTTTCCTAAATAAAATTACTTATTTTCAAAAAAAAATTAATGAGTCTTAAATAAGAGATAACATACCAAACATAATCATGTTGACACACAAAAACATGTCATATAAATACATAAGCACAAAAATCATTATATAACCAAATAATTATATAAAGGGCTTGATCATATAATATATCACAACTAAAAATTAAACTACAATCACCAAAAATCACATATAAAATAATTTGACAAAAGTAATACACCCCATGAGCTCTAAATTGTGAGGCCTTGTATGAATTATTCCAAAAAAGGTTTTTATCCATCTATGAATGTGTAATAATTTTTAATGTTTTCTTGATCATCCCTAGGACCATCCAAAAACACATGGGTACTCTCAATACACAATGTTATATATTGAAATGTCTATTTATTATCCTTCAAATGGATCATTTATCCCCTCGGTATACTCAATATTTAATATTCCTTCTCATACACACCCATTGTCTCCCATGTGTCTCTGAATTCCAAAAATACAAATCATCAACTAATTCCTATGAAATAAGATAATTCAATGCCAATTTAATAAACCTTTATTCCCATTTCAATTAAATAATATAACACCATGTAAGTCTCTTCTAAAATTTATTTTAAAAAACCCATTTTAAATAAATGACCATGATCCATTTTAACAGAAAAATAGATTGTATAAAATATAACTCCCATTGAAAAAAAATTGGACTACTAAATTACCGAAAATATAAATGATCACAACCATTGTTGATAAACCATCAATAAAAAATCAAATTATAGGATAAATAATTAACAAAAACTAAGGTATAAATGATCAAATGTAAAACAATTGAAAATATACCTTAAATACAGATAGATACCAAAAACCAATCTATAATTGTTCAACTTAAAAAAACAACTTGAATCAAGAAAGACAATCCCTTACATGACTAAACCATAAATAAAATATCCTGAAACACTAATTAAAAACCATTGAATTGGTCAAATATTAGGTTTTTGATTCCATACTCTATGTAAATAGAATATGTACACAAAATAAGGGGAATGGGGGATGAATCCTATAGAAATAAATATTTCCATGAGCTCAACCATCAAGGATCAATTAATAATCAACCCAAAAAATAGAAGACAGAATATCCATGGTGTGGGAAGAGGGATGTGCATGAATGGGAAAAAATAAGGCCAGGGTAAGATAAATATGTTAGGGTAAAATGGTCAAAATATAGTTTTTTAATGACTTGGAAAAATATCATGGTTTTGTTTCATGTCATAAAATGTGTGCAACCACCATTCATGAGAAACTACCTCCCAAAATTTTTTCCACTATTAATGGGGATCCACATGTATTTGGATAACCCATGATCAAGATATTAATACCCTTATTATCCATAAGGCATCCATTTCATGATGTTATAAAATGTGTGAACTACTCGTGTGCATGTACCTCTTTCATTAAAAAGTGAGGTCCTAAACACCTAACTCCCCAAAAATCACATAATAAATTAATAAATTTATAATAATCAAAATAAAACATATCATTGACCGAAATGGTGTCCTTGAATTTATTTATAATTACTATAGAATATATTAAATTATATTGAATAGATTATGAGGAATGAATAATTTATTTACATATAGAGGATATTGTTGAAATAAATAAGAATAAAAAATTCAAGTGAATATTAACTTGGTCCAAATAATATAGGCGAAATCCAAAGTCTATTAAATCTCAATAATCCTATTAATGATACATTATAATCATACAAATTATATATATAGTAATTATTTAAAATATCATAATCAATCCCATGTCCAAATCTGTATAAAAAATTCTTCACAAAAAATATATATCAAAACCTGATAAAATAAATATGCAATATACATTAAGATAATAAGTTCTCTTTTCCACATAACCCCACAACCAACACTGTTTTTATTTATATTCATTATAATAAAAATATTATCAAGTGACTCCCTAATTCCTTTATAATTACACATATTCTATCTAGAAATCTATTTCTTTATCACATATAGTATCAACAATAACCATTAACTCATTTCTAAAGATCAATGTACTTGTCCTCCATAGTGATAACATATGTTTTGAAAATCATGCCTTAAATTTTACTCCTTACTACAATGTTAATAACAATTATTGAAAACTTTTCCTTCCTCTTCCAAACTGACCATCCAATGATAAGTGTTAAACTATCAAAATATAGTTGATCTGTCCACATCTAATTTTCAAAATCAGTATAATTATCAATAGTGGATCGATATGGAAAATAATTTTATGATAAATCCAAGTGAAAATTAAATATATCTATAAATACATTAAATAATATCATTCATATCAATCATGTCCATATATAAATAATATACTTAAGGAAAATAAATAATATAAAAGAATATAATAATGTTAAACTCTAAAAATCTTAGGGACTCATATGTGTACAATTCAATCCATTTGAAAAATTTTGTTTTACAAATGTACACGTTAATATATATGCTTCCTATATTTCATTATATTTTATTTTAAATGTATAATATTTTATTCATTGACCAACTATGATACATGTTATGGGTTTTTTGGATACTTATATCCTTTTTAATATTCAAACAGCCATAATTTTTCATTTATAATTGGTTTTAATATAGAATTAAATTAATATATATCTATTTGACATGAATAATATTATAAAAAACTATTTGTGCTAGTTGTACTCAATCATGTACAAAAATATAATAATTCAATGATATAGATGATAAAAACAAATAGTATCTATGAATCACATTTTCATTCTACACAGGAAGTGTTATTCCTATTTCACATTCTATAATAGGCCTTAATTTGTCATTAAAAATTATAAGCATAAAAAATGACATGACATTATCATAGAATTGTTTGAGACCAATTAAATTCCATGATTAATTTTAAAAGTATTTATATATCATATATACCATATATGTTTATCATATAAACCATTATATAAGTATTTTAAATCTCATTACATTAATATTTCACTAATCAAGGGTGGTTATAGCATCATCACACATGACACAAAAAAAGAAACACCACAAATAAAATTTAGTTCTAATATTAGTATTCTATTCAAATATCCACAAAAATTATATCATTAAAGGTTAAATAAATAAATTACCTAAAACAATTACCGAAAAGGTTTCACATCCAAATAGGATACAAAAAAATTAATATGAAACTCTTCATAATTATTATGTTATCGAAGAAAAATTTAGTTATTAAATGATAGAGTACTAATGTGATATGGTGTCCAATGTTACTAGATATATAAATATTTTTTAACATGAAATAAAAAACATTGTCCTATAATATATTACACTATCAAAATATATATTAAACTTCAAATTATTTTATATTGAACATTTATTATGTATAAAAAATATAAATGGAATGATCAATACTAGTAATAAAATTTAGAATTATTTTTACAAGATATTATACTCAATGAATTATTATGAATAATATAAGTACATCGATATTTAGTTATTGGAAATGTTTGTAATAATTAAAATTTTAGTGATTAAAATGAAATTAAAATGTTCAATTGACTATATTTTTTATTAGTTTAAAAATATGAAATGATAAAAGATAATAGAACTACTAGGAATTGAGGAATAATTAAAATAAATTATATTTATGTGTAGAATGTGAAAAAGGTATATGGACTAAAGTAGTATTCATGGGAAACATAAAGGTTATATGGGTTATCCAAACACGATATATGATTTCATAAAAACTAAATACAGTAATCATATGGAATTATATAAACTGCATTATAAGAGCATATTATATGGTTGACTTTGTATAAAATCTCAATAATATTTTGTGATTGTATAAATCATATATCGTGATTGTAGAAATAATATATCATGGAAACAAATATGTTTCCATGTCAGGTATATGCTGATTCTTATTTAGTAATATTTTATAACTGAGTGGTGTTATACGGCTTATTCATACTACTAAAAATATTAGTAGTTACTGGATTTTTAAGAAATATTCCACTATCATCTATCTTTTAAATACTAATTATATATGGTGTAAAATAATTATTTTGATTAACATATAAAATAAATTTCATGTTGGATAATCCATTAACTCATGCATTATAACACAGGATTTGTTATTCAACATTTATGAGTTGCTTTCTTGAGTGTTATAATAGCAGTATGACCATGGGATGGAAATAATGTGACATAATACTTTAGCTCATCCAGGACTCCCCTAACCTATGCCTAATTTCTTTTTCTTCCACAGCACCATGAGGTTCTAGAACATTATAAGGGAATGTGAATCCTACACATGTGATTTATGAAATATATTGAAAAACAATACTATTACGTATATTATTATTTTATTTTAACATAAAAAACAAATAAACACAACCCATTTATTGAGAGACCTGTTGTCTTTAGGAAAATAGACACATAAAACATCAAAAAGAATATAAAATACAATTTTTTTCATGAACTCAATAATTTTTTCATAGGTCCCACTGATCTTGTAAAAATACATAGGATAACACATGGAATACATAAGTAATGGGGTGAGCTTTATGTCACAGTAAGGGAATGTATAAGGTAATATATCATAGAACACAATCCAAATGCCATGAAAATATCTCATAAAATGAATGGAAATGAATAATTATATTGAATCAGGTCATAAGGAATATTGAATCATAAAATCATGGAAAAATTGGATTGAGGAAAAAACAGAAAACATGATATAAGCATATGTCAAGGCTCACTTCCAAGGCAACACAACATGGTGGAAAATAACCCATAGTGAATTATGTTGACTCCATAATCCCATATAAATTATCTCATAAGAAATAACTATTACCCTATACATTGGTGTGATATCTAGAAACAACCATCACCACATGTTCATATATATATAATCCACAAATGGAAATATTTCATAAGGCTTAATCTTAATGAAATCCTCATGAAAAGGAAAATAGTTTGAATAATCTTTAGTTTTAGAATAAAAAAATGGAATATCCAATATTTGAAAGGAAAAATGGATTAAATCAATTTTTGGATGTTCATGAGGGAGAATAGTTGTATAGTTCATGAAGATAAATTTCATGTTAATTGAAGAAATAAAAAGTGGTGAAAATGGGGTTTTCTAATTGTTTCATAAGAGATGTTTTAATAAAAATTGGAATGTGTTTTTAAAGATGTTAGACGAATAATATTTAAAAAAAAGGGATTCTCATATAAAAATTATTTTTTTTAGAAAACATGTGTTCTTACAATCATTTCATCATGTGGTACATGAATTGTGGAAAGAAAATAAATAAATCCACTTTAATCAACTGTACATGAAAAATGAAATAGAGAAGGGAACAATAAAACATGTATATCACCATAAAATAATGGTTAGTAAAACTTGTTGTGTATGTTTTAGAATTATTTACAGAATAAAAAATAATTAAATTAAAATAACAGAGTTATAATATGTTGTAAATTGTGATAAATCATAACCTAATGAAAATTGGGTGATTTGGTGAGATCCCTAATCACAGGTCTGAATTCCCTTTGCGCTTTCACATAACCTTCAAAATAATAAAATTATATTTATTAAATATATGATTTATAACATTTTTAGAATATATTATGTTTATAATCAGGACATTATGTTATTTTATACTCATTTATTTGAGATATTGTGTCTATTTATACGGACATAAGAATGTTTTTATCATAATTTCAGAGTTTTATTAGTCGTGGATGATTGTAATGGTATTTTATGAAATAGTTACATAACATTAGAAGTATGAACGTACAGAGTTATTATATTTATGGAATTATAAAAAGATCCTACTAACAAATATTTTTCATAAACAATCAATATTTATATAGTACAATTGTTATACACGTAGTTCATTTATATTGGTTTTCCAACCGTGATGATATTATTTCATTTCATTTAAGAGGATAGCTATATATTAATTAAGAAATATGAATCATTATCTAATATACATATTTATTTTATTATACACCATTATATTTGTATTTTAACTGGATATGAATGTTATAATGTAGAACAAAACACATCTTCTATAATTGTCGTGAACTGACCAAAATATGGAGAATGTTTTCTTTTTTAATAAAATAAGAGAAGAATTTAGATATGGTATAGTCCATAAATAGAATAATAATTTAGTATAATGACAATATTTGTGTTATCATACTATCCTGGAAGAAATACATATGAAAAGCTATAATTAGAATGAATAAAAATATAAATTGGTTAAGAATATTACCTTTTCAGATGACTTCCCTTAGACATCCCATAAGGGAATATTAGATTGGTAATTTGATGATACCAAGACATATACGTATGTGGTTGAGAGATGTCAAGATAAATTGGTAGATCATTGGTAAGGTATGAATGTTATGAATTTTTTAGGAAAAGGGGAGACGAGGGGTGGTATTTTTAAGTAGATGATAAGAGTTTTTTGAATATGATAATCAATTGTTTATTTTTTTAATATCAATGCTATATATAGTATTAATTCATCAGATAGAATATATTAATTGGTGCATAGGTGTTCAAATTAATTTTTTAAAATACTATCCATGGTTTTTTAATTCATGTATTCGACCTATAATTCTAAATATCATATTTTTTCATATTTCACTATTTACCTAAAATTCTATCATTTTAGAAAAATACCAGAAAATAAACCTAATAATTTTTAGTCATGTAGAATAAAAAAATATATAATTTATATATATATAAATAAATATTTTAAAATTATATTTTAAATAATATATTTATTTATTTGAAAGATACATATATTAATATTATTATCAATTTCCATACCCTTTGAAAAATAATTTATGGTATCATAAAATTTAATTTTCAATTTAATGAAAAATTATATTATTTTATAAAACCATTTTAGGAAAATATACATTATTTTAAATATTTAAATTATCCTAAAAATAGAAATTAATTTTATGTGTTTTTCCAAAATTTAAACACTTATTTTATCA
This sequence comes from Viscum album, assembly GCA_963277665.1. Lineage (NCBI taxonomy): Eukaryota > Viridiplantae > Streptophyta > Magnoliopsida > Santalales > Viscaceae > Viscum > Viscum album. The sequence goes on from OY728153.1 coordinate 85,416,094, forward strand.
TTTTTAAAACAATTATTTTTTGTATCATGATAAATTTTCTATATTTTATTTTTATAAGATACCAAAATTTTATTTTAAAATTACATATTGAGGTAAATATATTAATGGTAAGTTTAATATTACTCATAGTAAGATTACTATTTAAATTGACAAATTACTATTTCAATGGTCAGATTTGTAGCAATAATATTTGTTCCCTACCTTTTCTAAATAACTTTTTCATTAATTATTCATCCACTACCACAAATATGACTTTTATCGGCACTATAAAAGGGCATTAATAGTTCTATAAAAGCGTATTTAATCAAGGCAAAGATAAACAAGGGGTCTCATTTAACCGTGCTCGGAAAAGAGCTGATAAAGGCCCCTTTTATCAGTGCTAAAAAAGAACTGATAAAAGTCAAAAAATAAATAAATAAAATTAAATGTTTGGGGTGCTTTTAATAGTACTTGACCCCATCCATTTTCAGCTCTAGGTGGACCCCTTCCCACTATCCAGTGCTCTAAACTTGCCCACGTATCCCCCACTTGCCCGCACGACCCTCCCTACTTCTACCCGAACTCAAACATGAGACCACCCCCCTTGCGCGCCTGCACCTTTACCACTAATCTATATAGTTTTTTCTCTATTTAATGAAATATATATAGTTATATTTAATCGTATATTAATATATATTCATATTAATATAAATATATTTAGTTATATTAATACATATATATTTATTTATATATTAATATATATATTTATTCATATATTAATATACATTTATATATTTATATATATATAGTTATATTTATTAGTATATTAATATAGATTCATATTAATATAAATATATTTAGTTATATTAATAAATATATATTTTTTCTTATATTAATATATATATATTTATTCATATATTAATTTATATATATATATATTTATATATATATATATATATTTAGTCATAATTTTTTATCTGTATATTTATTTGTATATTAATATATATTTATAAGATTAGTTTTAAATGCATTTATAAATTAATTTTCTTATGTGTGTTTATAAATAAATGAATAAATACATACAAATATATACACAACACAGATATAGACACGCACACACACACACACACACAGACACATATATATATATTTATGAATAAATACATATATATGTGTATTTGAAAAGCCATAGAATTTTAAAACGACCATATCTTATAATCCAGAACTCCGTTTTAACTCCAAAACCAGTAAAATCGAAGATAATGAAAAAATATTTAATATTATACGATATGTGGTACATGCCTAGTAGACATCCAGATCAAAAGTTATACATGTTTGAGTGTTAAAAAATCGAGTTATCGCGACTAAAATACTCAGTTTTGGAGGCCTTATTGGCCTTTTCGGGCCTCAAAAAATGGGACCAAAGGTTCCCTTTAGTCAGTAGCGCATATAGCTCATCACAAGATTTGATTTGATATATTGTAGCATTCAAATGGAGGCCTGGATAAAAATTTATGTCCTTTTGATGTTTGAGTTACATTTTAAACTTATTTTAAATATTTTATTAATTATTTTTATTTTTGTGTCATTAAATTATTTCTAAATGATTATTAATTGATGATAAATTGAAAATTATTAATGAATAAAAAAATTTTAAAAATTTTAAATAAATTTTCACTAAATTTTGTATATAATAACTGTAATAGTCTATTTATACATATCTGAAACATTTTTTTTAAAATATATATTATATTTATACCAATATAATTATACTGAAAATATATTATTTTTCATGATTTTTAAAAAATATAATATTTATCAGTGCTATGAAAAAATGATGAAAAAGCCCCATATCTGCACTACTTAAAAAAGCACTGATAAAGGGTTCCCCTTTAACCATGCGAAAAAAATGCACTGATATGGGGGCTTTACCAGTGCTTTTTTTAGCACTGATAAAGCGTGGCGCTGTAGAAACCTAGTTTTATAGTAGTGATCCAATTATCTTTTATCTGTTGTTAATATATATTTTCTTTTGTAAAATGAAAATTTCTTTTCTAATATTCTATTTTATTTCTACTATGTTTTTCATGAGTGTTCTTATTATAGGGGATCAAGTAGATTAAAATTTTAGTATTATATTTATCTTAGTTTTTTTATTTTATCTAATTGTAATACATTTTATTCTTATGGATAAATCTACTCTATAAATTTCATTTAAAAATAAATACATTAACAATTTATGGTTATATTTTTTGGGGTATTTTCTTTATATAATTCTACATTAACAATTTTTTTGGATATATTTTATGGTTTAATTTTATAGTTATTTATTTTATTGTATTCTCTTTATATTATAATTTCTGAAGTATGTTCTTTGGGTCATTACATTATTCTTCCCATATGAAATTTGTATCTTGAATATTCATTTAATCCACTATCACTAATAAAATTTTGTTGCTTTTTTTCCTTTTATTATACTTATTCCCACATATCCAACCCATAATTATTATTCGTTCATAGAACTTTGACCCATAGAGTTGAATTGTTGCATATAACTTTGTCATCGCGGTCTGGGATCTTCACAAGATACTCCTCATAATAGGATCACACTCCAACTGTAATACCTCTATATTTATTACATGTGGTGTATATGGTGTATACTTCCTCAAGAGGGATCAGATTAATACATCATGTACTTGAGACATGGTATGTGGGAGTTCTAGTCGATATGCCACATCTCCATTGAGACCAAGAATCTCAAAGTGGTTGATGCATCCGGGACTTATATTTCACTTATTAAAAAATTTTATAACTCTATTTCATAAAGATATGTATATGTACACATTATCTCTAACATAAAACTCTGGGTCTCTCTATATGGTAATCATAATAGAACATTTTTTTACATTTTTGTTTTCTTTATGTCCTACTGATGGGTCATGACCATTTCTACTATTTTATAAACCATTTAAGTCCTAATTTCTTACATTCACCAACTTATTCCAACCAAAGAGGTGATCTATATATCTTCCCATAATGTGATTCATAGGAATACCTCTGGATTCATGAGTGGAATCCATTATTATATGATAACTCGACCAAGGGAAGTTGTTTATTACATCCTCATTTTAATTCAATTGCTCTCAACATCTTCTCAATTGACTCTATGGCCCTCTATTATTGGATATAAGTATGGGGGTGATAAGTTGTACTAAATATCAACTCAATGTTTAGAGAATGTTGGATAATTTTCCTTAACATGGATGTAAATCTCTGTTCTTGATTGGGTATTAAAGATAATCCTCTTGAATTAAAATTAAGTAATAATTCTTTTTAAATTGATCTATTAAAAACCATAAGTAATTATTTCTTAAGGATGTATTTATAAGATATATGAAAATATTATTTGTGATATTTTCTCATTTCCATGTATGTGTGGGTGATGTTACCATCTTTCCCTTGGTATTTAACCTCTCTTCCTCCATATGATAACATATAAAGCACAACAAGGAATATTCTGTAGTATCATCCTTCATATTATCCATCAAATAGTTATCTTGGATGTCTCAATACATCTTCATATTACAAAGGAAGAAATATAATTTTATGTTATTTTTATTATACAGTTACTATTTTAATATCACATTATTTTATGGCACACATAGTCATCAAATAAATATTTTAACTCCATATTAATCCATTTTAATGTATGAGGTATTATTTTTTATTATAGCTTACACATTCTTTCATATTTTCACATATTCACATTGATCATCATTTACATTCACCTATATGGTTTATTGAGAAATCATTTGATCTTGGTAATATGGTGTTACATTTAATATGACATCCATGTATATCATTTGAAATTATAGGAATATTAGATCCTTCTAAATTATAATCATTAATCTGGTTACTGGATTTTTTTTTGTAAAGATATTTTTGTACATTATTATCCATACTAGGATGGTAATGGATAGAGGAATAATAATCCTTGATCTTCTCCAGCCATTTTTACTAGTTCATTTTTAGATCCATCCATGTGAATAACTATTTTTCTATCGTAAGATCTATATATATTTCAAAGTTATCAAAACAATGATAAACCCACCAAATAATTAATGTGACGATTACTAAATAGAAATCCCAATAATGTGTTAGATTATTATACTAATTTAAATTTATTTATCTTTAGGCATATGTCATCAATTTATCATTTTTCATCAATACATTTCCCATGAATTTCATTTAAGCATTATTGTAAACCATAAAATGTCCCTTGCTTTTGGGTAGTGTGAGTACAAGTGAAAGGATAAGACTCCTTTTCAATTTTATAATTATATCATCTTTTTTATATGGTTTCGGAAAACATTACCCCCATTGGGTTTATCTTGATTTATTGGTTTTATAAACAGAAAATGTTTCTCAAAAATCAACAATAATACTACACTAGTCTATGGAAACTATAGATATCTTTCAAAGATGTCAGTCTGGGCCACTCCTCAATTAACATTTTCATAGAGGGATCAATAAATATCTGTTTTTTGGTGATAATATTCCCTATAAAGGATATAATCCCATTCTGAAAATCATATTTATTTTACTTTATATATATATTCTCCTTTTAAAAATTCATTATCAATGATATCAAATGCACCTCAGGTTCCTCAATACATTTAAAATATATTAAAATATAGTCTATAAATTGTAATAAAAATATGATATGGTATTATATAAATTCCCTGATAATTTATTCCATGATGATTTATAGAGCATTAATGAGTCTTAAGGGAATCACTATGAACTCATTGTATCCATATATTGTTCAAAGTATATTATTGGGAATATACGCCTTCTTCCAATTTAAATAGTGGTATCCTTACAAAAGTTTTACCATAGAGATATATTAATCACCATTTATTTAATAATATAATTCCATGATCTGTGGAAGGGGATACATTTCATTTTCATGTTTTAATTTAGTTCCTAATAAACATTGAAGTGTAAAAATCAACCATCTTTATTTTTGATGAGTAGGACTAGTGTTCCCCATGATGAAGAACATAGGTGTATAAAACCAGTGTCCATATTATCTTGTAATTTCTTATTTAGATATTCCTACTGAATGGTTGATATTAAATATAGAGTCATGGATATGGTAATTTATCTAGGTATAAGGTAAATTGAGAAATTATCCTCTCAATCTGGAAGAATTCCATGAAAATATTTTGGAATAGATCAGTATAATCTATTACTGTGTGCATTTTTTCAAGAATAATTCTCTCAGTTGTCTCACTCATAATATCTAGATATAATATCACATAAGTAAATAATATCCATGAATGATAATATGATTCTATAAGATATTTTTCTTCTTCCTTACTTATTTATATAATAGGATGAATATTCAAGATATATAGAGTGATTTCTATATCCTGAAAATTGATTTTGTATTTATATAGGGATAACAAATCCATGCCCAATATAATATGAAATTAAACTTATGATTGTATGAAATGATTGAATTTTTGGTTCATTATACAAAAAATTATTAAAGAGAATTCATATAACATGGATGAAATAATTACCCCATTTTATATTCTTATAGATAACTCAATGTTTCTTGTTTTGAGGTTGTTTCTGAATAGTTCTATTAAAATTTCATGAAATTATAGAATGTGTAGAAAGATAATCACATATGATATTTTAGGTTAATGAATTAATGGTACATGTTCCTATCACTACTCTATCCTAGTAATATTCGTTCACCATAAACAAAATAAACTAATGGATGATAATACATCAAATAATAGTCATATAAAATAGAATTTTTGAAATTATGATAAATGAAATAGCAATGACATGTGAGGAGACCAAATCTAAGAATTACATTATTTAATTAAATTTCCATAACTAAATTATTTGTTAATATAATAAACTCAAAATTACTATAAACAATAGTTTTAGTTTCTTTGATTACTAATTACATGATAAAATTATTTTACAATTATTGTTACCATTCCGTTGTAATTTCATTATAATAGGTCTTCTTCTAAACATATACCATGTTAATATTATCATCATTTCTTAGGGAATGTAAACATATGAAAAGAATGGAAAAAAACTATGTAATAGAAAAATAAACATATCAACATATTACTCAGGTTGATATCATAAGAATATAAGAAAACATAAGAAAAATAGAGATCCAATATTTAATGAAAATGAAACCATAGAAATGATCTACATGGAATTAAAGGAGAATAAATAAACCCATATGATAAAAAATATAACATTTCATAAATATTTGGAACACATGAGACATTAATAATGATTCAGTAAGCCTATCAAAGTCACATATCAAAGTATTATGGAATCAATATATGCATATAAACAAAAAATTATGGATCTAGAATCACAACATATTTGATATAGTTGATTGGAAAACATAACTAGTTTCAATTAGCAGTCACTAAATAAAAATATGATTCCAATTGAGAATCTTTTATCACAACATTTTTCTTAATTTGGATCAAGAATCACTACTTGTTTGATCACTACCTCTTGAGATATAAAGGCATAATAAATAAATCAGAGGGATATTTAGTTCCCATTCATCACTTATAGAATAATCATACACATGTGTTCCACATGTAAAAAATCAAATCATCACATTAATAAACTCAATAAATTAAAATAGATGACATTACTTTTAAAAAGGTATCATATGAATAAACATAATAACCAAACTAATTGATACCAAATTCAATCCCCCAGAATTGAAACTTTATAATATCATTTTCTTGATTATTTATAAAACATAACTTCTTGGAAAATAAATAGCATCTGAGATAAGAAGTGAAAACAAATCAAATTATAAAAGGGAGTAACAAAGTTTATCATTAAAAATTAATGCATGAATATCACATTAATAATAATTTTTTTCTTATAAATAAAAAAGTATAACTTTTGTAAGTGGAAACATCACCATGAATGAATGATACATTTCAGAGAAATCAACAACTAAGAGTAAGGGATGTTATCATTTTATGGAAAAGAAAAGCTTTCATGAAAGGATATTTGAATTTAAAATTAATTTTATCTTGTTTGAATAATGTGGATATCGTATGAAAAATAGTATAATTGAATATAGGGAAACATTTAAGGTTTATGGTAGAAAAAAATCATTACTCAATGAATGATATTTTCGTTACCAAGATCATGACCTTTACTCTTGATTTCCACAGAACTTCTTTAACCTCTTGTATATCAAAAATAACTATCATTATCACCTATTTAAGAAAATTATTTATATTTCTTCCATTTTATAAAATAAATTTATTATTATTACCTAAAAGTATATTATTTATATCTCATTAACATTTAATTTTAGGTTTGAGTAATTTTGATCATTCTAAAAAGTTTCATAATCATAGAGTTGTTCTAAATTATTCACCACAATTTCACTATTAAAATATAATATAAGGTACTATAAATTAGGTTTTTACTCTTTATAAACTTACAGATTCATTCTATAAGATCTTATGTTATGCTTATTATTGATGAAATTGGGGATGATCATGTTTCAATAATTTTTTAAAAATAAATGGTGGTAACTTCAATAGTTTTCCATATGTCTATATTTCTAAATGAAAATAAAATAGAATAATTATTTACATATTAATTTCATATATACATTTTCAAATTCCATACATGATATAAATTTATATAATTTTTGTTATACGTGGTTAAACTAAATCAACAACATTATACTACTATATATGATTGAGTGTGGATATAGAAGATGTACTTTGTAATTAATATCATTATCATGGGAGTATTATGAAATTATTTATATTTTATTAATGATATTAATAATAAGTTTTAATATTTATATGAATAAAAATAAATAAAAAATAAATCTTCACTTATAAATAAATGACATTTCCTCTTTGTAACACCCCAAGCTTCCCCAGTACGCTTCTCTTTGAATAATGTGATATCGTGTGTTGTACGCAACATCGAGTTCTAACACACCACAACCAATCAAACTAGCCGTTATGAATAGTAATACCTAATTTTTGAAATTATATATATTTTATATTTCAAAATGGACTTCATTTTTGGATTCGGAATATTGAATTTATCCTAGGGTGAAATTTTGGTACTCTTCGGATAACTTTAATATTTTGATGAATAGTGAAAATTAGTAAAATTTAATTAAAAACAACTTTTTTTAATCGAAATAATTTATAGTGGTAAATTATGAATTTGAGTGGTTTTAAAGTAAATTTAGAATATATTTTTACCATTTAATATAATTTTGGTCATTGGACATAATTTTACAATTAAACCGGACATAAACAAGTGTCAATCTTTTGATAGTTATTATCTCTTAAAAACACGCTTTTTATTTTAACAACATGAATTAATTTTAAAGTAATTTCTTCCACTTCTATGTTTTGAATTTGGAAAAATGGATTCCATATTTGGAATCAGGATGTTCAAATTGTGTTAACAGGTAACTCTTATTTTTAGACATTTTGAATAATTACTTCGGTAAATATTTTATTTACCATGGTTAAGGGTAAATCCGGTAAATAAGGGTTAAAAAATAAATTATAATAATACTAAATTACACTAAAACGTGTCCTAGACTTATTGGTTGATACATTTTCGATCATAGTCATCTTTGGGTCGATTTGGGGACCCCATGGAGCCGCATGAAGGTGATAGGGACACTTTATTTTAATTAAGTTAAAATGAATACAAAAATGACACAAGCGTATATCTTTTAGCAAAATGATTTTTACATATGGTTATATATGTTGGAATTTAAACTATAAATATTCATTATAAAGATAAAAATATTTCCTACATAACGATATTTTATTTATAATTTTTAGAGATTACATAATTTAATTTATTTATGACATAATGATGATGCAGTAATTACCATAATAGTGAAAATTTAAAATAATTGATATTATAAATACCAAAATAAATATAATTTGAGACTTTTAATGAATTACAATAATTTTCTAGGATAATATGATATATTAGGATTTATTTAATTAACTTTTTTTGAAGTAATCAATCTGTTATGAGTTTCACAAAAATCAACTATTGAATAGTGTCAAAATTGACATAAAAGAGTTTTTAAAACAGATATTATATTATTAATTGATATTAAATTCCTAAAAATATAAGGATCTGCCAAGAGACTTATTTCATGATATTTTTATCATAAATGGACCACTTGGGGGTCTCTTTGATGTATATATTACGTTTATTAACTTTATAATATAAAAATACAAAGTAACATGGTAAATGTCAAACTAATTAACTAATAGTTAATACTTAAAAATAATATTAATATAGTAACCCAAACCTGTCTAAATTATATTGGTTGAATGTTTTTAGACCTATACCCACCTTAACATTTAAATAATCAACTTTAGATCCATTAAAAACCGAATATGAATTTATTATAAATTAATATATCTAGCTTTTCCAAAGGTGCCCCTCACACCTCTTATAAAAGGGCACTCCTCCTCATTTCATCACACCTTGAAAGCCTTTTGGTTCGACCAAACTGGGACCAAATACTCTCCCAAAATCCCTCAATACACCCTAGAGGCCTTAGTTTGATCAGAAAGCCAACCTAAGGATCTCTTTTGATCAAATCAAAAGGAAGAACCCGAATAAGAAGTATTGATTTCACCACCATTTTCCAAGTTCCTTTCTTCTTCCACATCTTCTTCCTTTTTTATTACCATTCTAAAATAATAACTCCTGTATAATATATATACTGTGATTTTATTAAAAATATGGTACAACCATATTCAGTATTCTATCCACCCTTTGAATAACATGTTACCATACGTGCGTACGTACGACACACCGTCTCCACGTCGTGGTGTAATTGTTATTCAATATATTATTATTTGGATGGGTATAATAATGATGTGTAACTCATGTAAATAATAAAAATAACAAGTTAATGATTCTTTATATATGATATACCATCCATTTATATATTATTTTAATATCAAAAGAATGATATTGTCGCTCGTTCGTACGTACGAACTATCGTCTCCATGAACGCGATGAGATTCATTCTCCATCATATCCATTCAAGTATAATTATCATTTTATGATTTATAAATAATGTTTAAGGACTTGATATCATTATGTATATGAATAATATATAACCTATCCATGAAAAACATAGCTTATGTAACAAAACATATAAATGAAAATGAGTAAGTTAACACCCGAAACAACGATAATACTAAGATATTATTAACAAAGCAATGTTGAAAGATCATATATGATATCATATGAATGTATATGATTCTTTTATAGTTTAATAACAATTATTTCACTATTATACAGGATTTTAATCTACCCCAACCAAGGAAAAGTACAAGGTAAGGGTTATTTCACAATCTCTTAATTATCCGAGGTTGTTTATACGTAATAATCTACAGGGATCTCATTATCATCCAGATTCATGTTTCTTGAAAATGTATTTCAAAAAAATTTTACTATTTAAAAGAATATGGGTTAAAGTAATTTATACCCTTGTTTGACTTTTTATAAGAGTTTTATAAAGGAATGTTTTCATCATTTTCCAAACAAGGTGCTTTTTAACCTTTTCGACAGAATTAAGGTAAGAATGTTTTTTTATCTTATACGGCGGGTGCGGCTATTTTCCACCATTATAAAATAGTCTAAGATTCCCTTAAAAGATTATAAGATTATTTTCAAGGTAAAAGTTTTATTTTATAATAATGTGACTTTTAAATGATTTAAAAAAATAGATATTTCTCTCAAAAATATGAAAATCTAGTGCAAATGTATACGTATTTAACGCAAGCATAAAAACGTTTTCAGAAAACCTGACTCTCGAGTGTGTTAGATAAAAAAGGATTGGTCTTGGACCCATCATGGCCTATAATTAGTTGAGCAGTATCAGAATTAGTTATTTTGTTTTCATAAGCTTGCATAATGATTTCACAAAAACACTGGAGTATTTTTTAGCAATTTTAAACCTAAGTATCTTCTAAAAAAATTGCATTTGGTAGGCCTCATGAGAAAAACTAGTTTCTTGGCACAAGGCCTTGGAAGAATCTTATTTGTAGTTTTGGCACGAGGCCTTGGATATGTGGTTATGATAGTCTGGAATTATGCATTACATCATTATGAAAGTGGTTATTGATATTGCATGTGATTATTCGATTAGTAAAATATCCATGTGAATAAGTAAATGGAATTATTTAATTTTACTTTTTCCATATTATGTTGAAGTTCATGTTTAAAAGGATTTTGTTTTAGTTATACATTGCCTTAAATGTTTATTCTTATTTATGAATTTTTCTGCTATATTGTTATCCTTACTGGGCATTTGAGTTCACCCCTTTTCTATGTTTTATTTTTCCCAGGAAGTGAAGAAGTAAATTGTGAATGACCTGCAGGGATATTATGTGGGGATATGAGTGTGGAATATGGAGACAATATGTTTTTGTAGTAGTTTTTCACTTTATGATGTAATGTAAGACTTATGAATATATCTAGTGTTTTCAAGGCTACTAAACCAATCGGTCTTTCGAGATTTGATCCTTCTTGTGATCATGACAATGTTATGTAATAATCCACCGAATCTAGGTAACTAGGTATGGGGCATTACAGTTGGTATCAGAGGAAGTTTATTACAATCCTTGGAATCTAGATTTAGATAAACTCTGATTAGAGCACGTAGACCTAAGATGAACTTTGAGGATTAGTATAGAAGAACTTTCTAGAATTTTGGTATTGTAGAGATTTTGTGAGTTTTCTGAGAAATACATCCCTGTCTAGATACGAGCAGGTAGAGGCGGCTCTGGCACAGATGTACCTAGGGGTAAAACCCGAGAACACCGCTTTGAGCTAGACTCGAACGGGAACTGGTGCACGACAACAGGCCTTGCTGCACTCTTGGTTACGACACTCCTGGGGGATATTCTTAGGGTAACTCTCATTTTAATTACAAATCATTATGAAGGGTTTATGAGTATATACTTCCTCAAAGAAAACATTCTTATGATTATGTATTATATCCATATATATTTCAGTTTATGTTAAGTTTTTTATAAGTATGGGATTATGTATTTTGATTCATAAACTGATCTAGATTATGCCGTTGTTTAGAAATGGAACCTAGTGGAAGAAATGGAAACTGTATCAATGCACGCACTCCATGTAGGGATTTCCCTCCTACTCAAGATAATTATAGTGGAGATGGTGATGCAACTGGTGCTGATCATCTAATTACCGTACTAGGACAACTCACTCATGTTATGAATAATAACCTTACCCGTATGGAGCACCCTGATCCGCAGCATGTAGGATAAATGTTATATCGATTCATGAGGCAACAACCACCAACGTTCAATGGGTGTACAAATCCCTTAGTAGCTGAGAAATGGATAAATTCCCTAGAGAAAATATTTCCCGCTTTGGGGAGTAGTGAAGGGGAAAAAGTTATCATGGCAGTTTACCGCCTCACTGGAGATGCTGATCAATGGTGGTCATTGATTCAAAACATGAAGGAAGATGATGAAGTATCAAATATGTAATGGAGGGAGTTCCAAGATATGTTTTTAGAAAAATACTTTCCCCGTGACTATCGAGCAGATATGGAAAGACAATTTCTGAGTCTGAGATAGATGGAGGATGAGAATGTCGCAAAGTATGAGCCTAACATTACAAGGTTCGAAAGGTATGCTGGATATTATATACGTAACCCAGGAATTAAGATTGATCGTTTCTTTGATGGGTTAAAACCATTTCTCCGTCGAGCATTAGTCTCATAATCCTTTTCATCGTACGAAGACATTATCTCGTGTACTATCAAGACCGAAAAGGAATTCTCTAAGTCTTATGACTATAAAGAAAAGAAAGATAAGAAGAGACCTACTGATCAATCTGGGAATGGAAGTAAGGGGAAGAAGGTAAAGGTTGAATATCCATCCTGTGGTAAATGTGGTAAGAAACAACCTGGTACTTGCTTGAAGGGAATGAGAGTCTGTTACAAGTGTGGTGAAAAAGGCCACCAAGCTCGTGATTGCAAGGGGAAGAAGGAAGCTACCAATGTTCAGTGCTACAATTTCAGGGAGATAGGGCATTATACAAATGAATGTCCTAATAATCAGAAGAACATAGCTCGGAAAAGACCAAGGGATCCAGGCCAAGATTATCCTATCAATACTGCTGAGGTAGAAGATCTGAAAGACATTGTGGCAGGTAATTTAATGGTTTCCTCAAGTTTAGGAAATGCATTATTTGATTCTGTATCATCACATTGTTTCATATATTCCTAGTTTTCTAAGAAAATTAGATATTTCCAATTTGATTTAACAAGGGAGTTGTCAGTTAAAACTCATAAGGGATGTATCATTGCAACAATGTTTTGTGAATCAGTCCCCATTAGAGCACATAAATGTTCTTTATCTGCGGATCTCGTTGTCATACCTATGATTGAGTTTGATATAATCCTCAGTATGGACTGGATTTCGGACTATGATGCGAAGATTTATTGTAAGAAGAAAGTGGTTACGATTCTTGATGATGATGATAAGGAACACCTTATCTTTAGATCAGAATCATCACCACCTAATTCTTAACTAGATCCACAACCATTAGCTCTACTAAATTCAATTATTGGGGAAGAAGAGAATGAAATAACTGTGGGTGAGGAAAGGAATGTTCAAATAGAGTATGTACCTATTGTGAAAGAATTTGAAGATGTATTTCCAGAATATTTACCTGGACATCCTCCAGAACGAGAAGTTGAGTTTTCCATTGATTTAATTCCTGGATCAAGGCCTATATCAAAGACCCCTTATATAATGGCCACTGTATAATTAGTCGAACTAAAGAAACAACTAGAGGAATTGAGTAATAAAGGATTTATTCTCCCTAGTGTTTCTCCATGGGGAGCCCATGTTCTTTTTGTTAAAAAGAAAGATGGATCGATGAGGTTATGTATCGACTACAGGGAGATCAATGCTATAACAATAAAGAACAAGTATCCCCTACCTCGCATTGATGATTTATTTGACCAACTGCATGGAGCTCAATACTTTTCAAATATTGACCTTCGATCTGGATACCATCAGTTGTGTGTGAAGAAGGAAGACATTTCGAAGACAACATTTCGAACCAGGTACGGGCATTAAAAGTTTACTGTAATGCCTTTTGGATTGAATAATGCACCCTCTATATTCATGGATCTGATGAATAGAGTTTTCAAAGAGTATCCTGATGAATATTTGTTGGTATTTATTGATGATATCTTCGTATACTCCAAAAGCTACGAAGATCATGAAAATCACTTGCGCATTATCCTGAAGACTCTGAGAAGACATGAATTATATGGGAAGATTAGCAAGTGTGATTTCTGGCTTCAAGAGATTTATTTTGTTGTCCATATTGTCTCTAAAGATTGAATCTTTGTTGATCCTTCTAAGGCCAAGGCAATCCATGAATGGCCAACACCAACGAGTATAACAGAGGTACGTAGTTTTTTTGGTTTAGCAGGTTATTATCGAAGTTTCATCCAGAATTTTGCCTGATTGTCTAACCCATTAACGAAGCTCACACGTAAAGGGGTTACATTTGTTTGGACAAAAGAGTGTGAAGAATTCTTCGAATAACTGAAGAGAATATTAGTCAATGCTCCTACATTGAATCTACCATCAGGGAATGATGGGTTCGTTATTTATAGTGATGCATCGAAGAAAGGAATTAGTTGTGTCCTTATTTAGAATGATAGAGTTACTGTCTATGCATCATGACAGTTGAAAATTCAGGAACAGAGCTATCCTACTCATGATATTGAGTTAGCAGATGTGATCTTTGATTTGATGATATATAGGCACTACCTCTGTGGTGAAAAATGTGAGATTTGTACTGATCACCAGAGTTTGAAGTATATTTTCTCACAAAAAGAACTCAACATGAGGCAAAGGAGATGGCTTGAATTACTCAAGGATTATGATTTCACGATACACTACCACCCGGGGAAGGAAAACAAGGTGGCAGATGCTTTGAGAAGAAAAGATCATGGAGTTTTGAAAAATATGAGAATTGAAAGAGATCCAATTTTCATGGATCTAGTAAATATGGACATGGGAATAACCAGGGAAGGTGAAACATCAATTCTTTTTCAAATGGTTGCCAAACCATCTTTACTAGAAAGGATTAAGAGTTCTTAGACTGATGATGAAGAATTTGAAAAGAAGATTAAAGCTGTGAATGATGGGAGATTGAGAGACTTTGTGTATGAAGATGGAATTTTGAAATTCGGGAAGAGACTTTGTGTTCCTGATATACCTGATCTAAAAAGGGAATTGCTGGATAATGGTCATAGTTCCAAAATCTATATACACCCTGGGAGCACCAATAAGTATAGAGATTTGAAGGAACATTTTTGGTGGGACAACATGAAGAGGGATATTGCTAATTTTGTGTCAATATGTATGGTTTGTCACTAAGTGAAAGCTGGAAGGCAACACCCTGGAGGAGTCATTCAACCTCTTCCCATACCGGAGTGGAAATGGGACAATATTACGATGGAATTTTTCATGGGGATACCAAAGACTCTTAGAAGGAATGATGCAATATGGGTTATTGTTGATCATCTTACCAAGCCAGCAAATTTTCATGCTATAAGAGAATATCTACCACTAGAACGTCTAGAAAGACTATATATTAATGAAGTTGCGAGACTTCGTGGAGTACCCCTATCGATTGTTTCTGATCGTGATCCACGTTTTACTTCAGGATTCTGGAAGAGTCTTCAGAAATCCCTGGATACTGAACTTCATTTGAGCACTGCCTACCACACTCAGACAGATGGATAATCAGAACAGACTATTCAAACCATAGAAGACATGCTGAGATCGTGTTCACTTTACTTTTAGGGTATGTGGGATCAATATTTACCTTCGGTAGAATTTTCCTATAACAATAGCTTTCATTCGAGTATTCAGATGGCACCATATGAAGCGTTATATGGAAAGAGATGTCGCACACCAACCTGTTGGGATGAAGTTGGTGAAAGAAAACTTGTATGTCTATAACTGGTGGAGGAAACGATGGAAAAGGTGAAGGTAATCCAAAATCACATCAAAGCAGCTCAAAGTAGGCAAAAGAGCTATGCTGATAATCGAAGGAAGGATTTGGAATTTCAAGTCGGTGATCATGTTTTCCTGAAGGTATCTCCATGGAAGGGAGTCATACGATTTGTTAAGAAAGTTAAATTGTGTCCCAGGTACATCGGACCTTTCGATATTCTAGAACGAATTGGGGCTGTAGCTTACCGATTGACAATGCCGCCAAGTCTCTCCAAAGTTCACGATGTGTTCCACGTATCTCTGTTAAGGAAATACAAGCCTGACCCAACGCATGTACTCACCTATGAAGAATTAGAACTGGAACCCGATCTGTCTTATTGTGAAGAACCTGTTATGATTATTGATACAAGAGAACAAGTACTGAGAAACTGGACGACGCGTCTGGTAAAAGTTTTGAAGAGAAACCATAAGATGGAAGAGGCAACGTGGGAACCCGAGAAACTTATGATGAAGAACCACCCGAGTCTTTTCATGCGGTAGTATTCTAGAAATTTCGAGGAAGAAATTATTTGAATGAGGGGAGAATGTAACACCCCAAACTTCCACGGTACGCTTCTCTTTGAAAAATGTGATAGCGTGTGTTGTACGCAACATCGAGTTCTAACACACCACAACCCATCAAACTTGCCGTTATGAATAGTAATACCTAATTTTTGAAATTATATTTATTTTATATTTCAAAATGGACTTCATTTTTGGATTCGGAATATCGAATTTAGCCTAAGGTGAAATTTTGGTACTCTTCGGATAACTTTAATATTTTGATGAATAGTGAAAATTACTAAATTTTAATTAAAAACAACTTTTTTTAATCGAAATAATTTATAGTGATAAATTATGAATTTTATTGGTTTTAAAGTACATTTATAAAATATTTTTACCATTTAATATAATGTTGGTCATTGGACATAATTTTACAATTAAACCGGACATAAACAAGTGTCAATCTTTTGATAATTATTATCTCTTAAAAACACGCTTTTTTGTTTTACCAACAGGAATTAATATTAAATTAATTTCTGCCTATTATGTGTTTTGAATTTGGAAAAATGGATTCTATATTTGGAATCAGGATGTTAAAATTGTGTAAATAGTTAGCTTTTATTTTTAGACATTTTGAATAATTACTTTGGTAAATTTTTTATTAACCATGGTTAAGGGTAAATCTGGTAAATAAGGGTTAACAAATAATATTATAATAACACTAAATTACCCTAAAACGTGTCCTAGACTTATTTTTTGATACATTTTCGACCATATAAATCTTTGGGTCTATTTTGGGACCCCATGGAGCCACTTGTAGGTGATAGGGTCACTTTATTTTAATTAAGTTAAAATGAATACAAAAATGACACAAGAATATATCTTTTAGAAAAACAATTTTTACATATGGTTATATATGTTGGATTTTCGACTATAAATATTCATTAGAAAGATAAAACGATTTACTACATAATTATATTTTATTTATAATTTTTAGAGATTACATAATTTAATTTATATATGACAGAATGATGGTGTAGTAATTACCATAATAGTGAAAATTTAAAATAATTGATATTATAAATACCCAAATAAATATTATTTGAGACTTTTTATGAATTTAAATAATTTTATAGGATAATATGACATATTTTTATTGATTTAAATAACTTTTTTCGACGTAATCATTCTGTTATGAGTTTCATAAAAATCAACTATTGAATAGTGTCAAAATTGACATAAAAGAGTTTTTAAAACAAATATTATATTATTAATTGATATTAAATTACTAAAAATCCAAGGTTCGGTCAAGAGACTTATATCATGATATTTGTATCATAAATGGTCCACTTGGGGGGTCCTTTTTGATGTATATAGTAATATTATTAACTATATAATATAAAAATACAAAGTGACATGGTAAATGTCAAACTAATTAACTAAGAGTTAATACTTAAGGATAAGGTTAATATAGTAACCCAAACCTGTCTAAATTCTGTTGTTTGAATGGGTTTCGACCTATCCCCACCTTAACATTTAATTAATCAACTTTGGAGCCATTATAAACCGAATATGAATTTATTATAAATTAATATTTCTATCTTTTCCAAAGGTGCCCCTCACACCTCTTATAAAATGGCACTCCTCCTTCTCATTTCTTCACACCTTCAAAGCCTTTTGGTTTGGCCAAAATCTGCCCAAATACTCTCCCAACTTCCCTCAATACAACCTAGAGGCCTTATTTTGTTCATAAATCTAACCTAAGGATCCCTTTTGATCAAATCAAAAGGAAGAACCCGAAGAAGAGGTAACGATTTCACAACCCTTTTCCAAGTTCCTTTCTTCTTCCACTTTTTCTTCCTTTGTTATTACCATTATAAAATAATAACTCCAGTATCATATATATATGGTTATGTTATTAAAAATATGGTATAACCATATTCAGTATTGTATCCACCCTTTGAATAACATGTCACCATACGTGCGTACGTACGGCTTACCGTCTCCATATCGTGGTGTAATTGTTATTCAATATATTATTATTTGGATGGGTATAATAATGATGTGTAACTCATGTAAATAATAAATATAACATGTTAATGATTCTGTATATATGATATACCATCCATTTATATATTATTTTAATATCAAAAGAATGATATTGTCGATCGTGCGTACGTACGGACTACCGTCTCCACGAACGTGATTAGATTCATTCTCCATCGTAACCATTCAAGTATAATTATCATTTGATGATTTAAAAATAATGTTTAAGGACTTTATATAATTATGTATATGAATAATATAAAACCTATCCATGAAAAACATGGCTTATGTAACAAAACATATAAAAGAAAACGAGTAAGTTAGCACCCGAAAAGACGATAATACTAAGGTATTATTAACAAAGCAATGTTAAAAGATCATATACGATATCATAAGAATGTATATGATTCTTGTATAACTTAATAACTATTATTTCACTATTATACATGAGGTTAACCTACCCCAACAAAGGAAAAGTACAAGGTAAGGGTTATTTCACAATCTCTTCATTATCCGAGGTTGTTTATATATAATAATCTACTGGGATCTCTTTATCATCCACATTCGTGTTTCTTAAATATGTATTTAAAAACATTTTTAATATTTAAAATAATATGGGTTAAATTAATTTATACCCTTGTTTGACTTTTTATAATAGTTTTATAAAGGAATATTTCTGTCGTTTTCCAAACAAGGTGCTTTTTAACATTTTCGACAGAGTTAAGGTAAGAATGTTTTTTACCTTATACGGCGGGTGCGGCTATTTTCCACTATTATAAAATCGTCGAACCTTACCTTACAAGATTATAAGATTATTTTCAATTTAAACGTTTTATTTTATAACTATGTGACTTTTAAATGATTTCAAAAAAATAGATATTTCTCTCAAAAATATTAAAATCCAGTGTAAATGTAAACTTATTTAACGCAAGCATAAAAATGTTTTTAGAAAACTAGACTCTTGAGTGTATTAGATATGAAGGGATTGGGCGTGGAACCATCATGTCCTATAATTAGTTGAGTAGTCTCGGAATTAGTTATTTTGTATTCAGAAGCTTGCATAATGATTTCAGAAAAACACTGGAGTATTTTTTAGCAATTTTAAATGTAAGTATCTTCTAAAAAAATTGCATTCGGTAGCTCTCATGAGACAAAATAGTGTCTTGGAACAAGGCCTTGGCAAAATATTATTTGTAGTCTTGGCACGAGGCCTTGTCTATGTGGTTATGATAATCTGGCATTATGCATTCCATCATTATGAAAGTGGTTATTGATATTGCATGTTATTATTTGATTAGTAGAATATCTATGTGAATAAGTAAATGGAATTATTTCATTTTACTTTTTCCATACTATGTTGAATTTCATGTTTAAAAGGCTTTTTTTAGTTATACATTGCCTTAAATGTTTATTCTTATTTATGAATGTTTCCGCTATATTGTTATCCTTACAGGGCATTTGAGCTCACCCCTTTTCTATGTTTTATTTTTTCCAAGAAGTGAAGAAGTAATTTATGAATGACCTGCAGGGATATTATATGGGGATATGAGTGTGGAATATGGAGACAATATGTTGTTGTAGTGGTTTTTTACTTTATGATGTAATGTAAGAATTATGAATATATCTAGTGTTTCCAAGGCTACTAAACCAATCAGGATTTCGAGATTTGATCTTTCTTGTGATCATGACAATGTTATGTAATAATGCACTAACTCTAGGTAACTGGGGACAGGGCGTTACACTCTTGGTATGTGTTGAGATTCCTTAAGAAACAAAGGGATTATGAAGATGATTATTGGATATTTCAAACTATCAGGAAGAAGTTAAAGGAAGTAAAATAGAGGTAGTGAAAGGAACATACATAAGTAAAACTACACCAGGGACCTATACAGCATACCTTTGTATCAAGAAACCAAGTTCATGTTCTTCCCATATAGCCCAGTGCACAACTCCTATGCGGAAGTCCTACATTGTAGGGCTACGCAGAAGAACTACACGGTAATATGATTTGTGTATACCTACTTGGAGGAGCTATTAAGAAAGACTACACATCCATCCTACACAAAAAATAACTTTCTACCATCCCCCTTACTTTCCTATAAATAGGACCCTTGGGCTCCCCATTTGTGAATTGAAAAAAGTTGGAAGAACTCTTGAAGATACTATTGCATTGCTCTTTCGCCCAGATCCCCCAAATTTTCTCAGGTATCTCTTGAAAACAAAAGAGGGGTATGAATTATATAGGGAAATAAATTTATAACTCATTTCATAGTTTGGAACACAAATCTTCTGATTAAGAACCTTTCTTCCATAAAAAAGAAGCTGCCTATGGAAGGCCTATTCCTTATGGACCTGCTTGGGGTTCTTTGAAAGACACTAAAGCAGACCCGGGGTGTTTATATTTACATCTCACCCAAGTTTTTTTTTCTTTTTATTCCTTTTTAAAGATTGTATAGACTTGGTTCTCATATGTTAAGAAAAATTCTGTCATTTCTAGGACCTGTGCAGCATAGCTAGGTGACATACATCTGTGGTGCACCTACGCGACATACCAATGCGGTATAGATACATAACATAGTTGCGATTAGGGTCTATAAATTATAACTTGTAAACCCTCATCAATTCCACTCATGACTATGTATCTCGTTCTGTGGTTCCCTTATCTAAAAGGTACTAAGATGAAGTCTACCCCAAAACCTCCTGACTTATCAAACCCTTGTGAAGAGAAAATCACCCTGTATACCATTTGGGTTTTTATATCTACAGTTAGAGTTTTCCCACACTCACCTTCTAAGGGAGTCATAATCCACGTGATGTTTTTATATTTGAATATCTACATTCACACGGATGCTTAACATAGATTAAGTATTGGGAGATTCATAGTATTGGATTTCAGGGATGGGGCTATGTCTTCCCCATTTTGTCTCTAAGAATCATAGCCTCTAGTTCCCAATAGGTAGAGTGAGGGTCTAAGGGAGAAGTCTCCCTCCAATATCAGGATCCACTAAGGGAATCCCTCTTGGAGTAGGACCCTATTCTTTTAGGATGGAACCAATTGCCATCATTTTCATTTCACATTATAAGGTTCATTGCTCCGCACCCTCGCCCTCTGTCACCTCAACTTCTCTCACCATAGGCCCTCCCTAATCCATTAGAGGAAGAGAATGTGTGTGGTTTTTTGAAGATTTCACATCCTCTTTATTCTCACATAAATCATGACTCACGTTGTATTGGAGATCTTTTATAATAAAAATATTCAAAAAATTCACCCCAACCATTGAACTACGAGAAATATGATTATCTCCATAATTGGGATACATAGGAATACTTCACTGAGGGCCCAAGTCACTGGATATCCTCTTCAAGAATGTACCCCTAATTACTTTAATATAATCATTCTTTTTAAGAGTAGGTCCTCAATTAAGACCCCATAAATATCTATGAGTTAAGACATTTCTCATGGACCTTTATATAAGGGTATCATCTTTTGGAGTAAGCCCAAACCTATTTTTCTCAAAGGGCTTTACACCCCTGTGAGACTTACCGAACTATGTAGACTTTGATTCCCATATGGGTGGGATACATAGGAAGGCTTTCTAATGTTCAAACCAAAAACTCCAAATAAAACCTGTTTCCCCTATGCCATATTACCAATAGGGTCTAATCCAACTTGGAAGCAAATATCCTTTCTAGGTCCATTGTGCTACATAAGAATAATCCCCACACCAAGCTTTGACATGGAACGTTCTTCCTAGATGTCCTTACCTCCTAAAAATAAATTGTACGGTTAGGTCCTTATCACACGAACATAAAAGGTATGATGTGTCCCATTAATAGTCACCTAACTAGAAGGGTTTTAATTCCTTTCACAAGGATATATAGCTATCCCATTTATTGGTATGATCCCAACATCAAAACAAACTTTCATCTCCTAGGATGAAAATAAATTCTAGAGTGCCCCACTGAGTGGTATAAAAACTAGTATTATTATAAAAATGAAAAAAGTATCTATAAGTATTATATAATATGATACCAATGATGGAGAACATTGAATACATACGAATGTCTTCATTAATGTAGAATCTCGATTACATACAGATGGTTCTAAATTCCTTATGTACCAATAATTGATTGCAATTTTTAAGTGAATCCTATGTTTTACTTTGTAAATTAATAAGAATTCATGAAGATATCTTATATTTATAAGAGAGTCATTGAGTAGGAAATAATTCCCCCAAAATGGTATGATGAGCCCAACTTCCCATCCTCTTGACCAATGTATGTTCTTATGTATCATATGTCAAAACCTAACAAACAACTTCCTTTGGAAACACGGTACCCTTAGATATAAAACCTTTGGATGTTTCTAGTTCAATAAATAAATCTGATGGAAACCTTCTGGAAGTAGTGATCCATAATAAAGACACACGTTCTAGGAGAAAAAAAAATGGTGAAGCAGATGTGAATCCATAACCAAGTTGATTGTGTTTCCCATATGGCAGGCCCCTATCAATTGATAAAGGAGGGATAGACAAGGGAATCAATCACACATGTTTCCATAAAAAAGGTACTTATTTTATGTAGTTCATTTTTTTTATCTGTCAAATTTTCTTAGACCTCCCTTCATTCCAAATAGCTTCATACATTTTTTCACCCATGAATGCCCTAGAAGATGCTCAAGCTGGATCCTCATCTTCTTGAAGTTGTCCCTCACCAACGTAGAATCTTCAACGTTGGGTCTACATTTAATTAGTTGGGGAATACTATGAACACAGTTCTATCCCAACCATAGAGGCTATCTGATAGGCTCTCCATGTTAAAAACAACCCTTGATTGTCTGGTTAGTGATGATCAATGGTCAAGAAGTAGATTGTTCCAACCACCATCTTCAACCATTTCGGGTCCTTATATCTATAACGCAATAACAACTCCCTCCCATAATATAGGGAGGTGGATTAGGAGGACACTCATGGACTCACTAAAATACACAATCAAAATTCCATAGGGATCCCACAAACAATCTTCGCCAATATAATTTATTAGAAGTGAACCCCCAACATGTTGGGGGTGTTTCCTTTGGTTGTACAGTCTGGGTCCCTTAGGCTCGGGCATGTAAGAAAAACCACTGAAGATAACATATGGCCAATAGGGTGAATGTTCCTACCCTTTCCTCCTCCGGAGAAGTCCAACCATGAAATTTGGTGGCAAACAATGAATGAGAACATTCACCAGTCCACCTTAATTCTGCCAGCCAGTAGACTCATCTGGCAACGCCTAACCCATCTCACCATTAAAAACTAGTGGAGTGTCGTGAGTAGTCACATACACATGAGTACAAACTATCAGACATCTAGCAAGTTATTATTTCTAAATTCAAGGAATACCTCCAATCAAATATGGTAGAAACTAGTAATTAGGGATAGACACCTGTCTGTATCCATCAAGCCTTCCAATAGTCTCATTTGGAAGCACCCAAAGAATTCAGTCAAAAAACTCTAATGAAAAACATGGGGAAAACTCAACTCTTTACCCCCACACATGAGTACTATCAGTATCTACTAATAAGAAAGGTAGGATATGATCAGGTACATACACCGACTCCAAATATGGAATAGACATAAATTCATGTTATGTCTGCTGAAGTCACCAAACACATTTTAGAAATGGTGGAAAGGAAGAAAAATATTACTACCCATATTTTGGAATCCTTCTAGAATATCATAAAGAAAACATTAGTAGTACTAGTTGGACAGACACATAATTCATTTCCCACACCTAGGATAACTTGCCATCATGCCATCCCGAAGTTGATACACACCTCAATTCCAATCTAGGAAGGTTATCGGGCATATTCCCCCATATCATACAGACAACTGGACTAGGAACATACACCCATTCAAATTGTAGATAATCATCCAATTCTATGGACCACTTGAAGGCTAGAACATAAACATGCCCATGATAACCACTTCTCCCAGCAATTGGCCCTAACTAAATGTAAAAGTTAATCTATGAAGAATTATTTCGAAGCACATTTGTAAAATAAGTATTCAAATTGAGATATGGATCCTCTTAATGATAGAGTACTTTAATCCATCAAACATTTATTTGTTGAAACTCAAGATCTTACCCTCCCATTACCATGTTTTTGGATTAGTAGCAGTAATTATGATATTACTCATTAGATACTTCATCATAAAGGATTTCTTTATAGAAATTAGGTTGATTTAGAGAAAATATATCTGGATGAGATACATGGAAACCCACAAAGTTGTCAAAAGAAAAATCATAAAGATGATTTATCCCTTTATGTAATCCACCATGGTGATCCTCCCCATGATGGAATTTTTTGAAAACGTTCTATCCACATCAGTGTTTCGCATTTTCAATATAATTCTCTTATTGGCAATGTTGTGATGTTAAATCCCTCTTATCCGGAGGACCTTTCCAACATAAGTTCATTAATGTATGATGCCTTATTACAAACAGGTGAAATAATTTCTCATCTAGAATATATCCCAAGGAGACGACCATTATCCAAACCTCCCTTGGGTCATTTTCCTTCTAATATGGTAGAGGAAAAAACAACTAATCCTATTGTTTATGACAGAACAATTTAGAATTTACCACTCTAGTGGGAAAAATTTGAGAAACCTCTAGAAAATTATGTAGAGGTTATGTTGAATATCACAAAATAACTAGCTAAGGGTGAAATACCAGTCATGTTCTGGCCATTGGAAACCTCTCAATAAAACATTCCAGAATTGATGGCTGAAGATTACATCCATGATATCTACCTCCAAAAATGGAATACAATTTGTCATCCCAAAGCAAAATTATTGCGATATAATGAATATCAAAGTCATGTCTAGGTAATAGAAGGGTTATAATTCCAAATTGACTTAGTATCCCTCCAGGTTTACCTACATCCAAAGGTCAATAATCAACAAGTATCTATTCAATTTACATGCCTCAGTGAATTAAATATGTTGTGAAAATTGATTGTGAAAACACCATCTTGTGTTCATATTATAGGATGAGGTGCACATAGAGCATTTCATTTCACTCCCATAAAAAACCTTCAATGTCTGCTGAAAGTGGTCTCATGAAATGTTATTTCACCAGGCAGGCTACAAAAGATAAAATCTATTCATTACCAAATAATTCTTAGAAAGAACTGGCCTTGATAATTACTCACCAAAGTTAGGACCAAAGAGAGTAAGATGTCGAGGTACTTTTTCATCAAGTACCTAATAACATTAAACAAGCATCTCACATAGAGGATATCATCCACCAGATTGCAAAAATGTGTAAAATAGCATGACAGTCTTCTGAAAAAGAAAACATAATTTGTAGTTAGATAATGCACCCACCCAATGTTTGGACCATAATTCAAAAAATAAGAAGAGGAGCTGCACTAATATCAGTTATAGTATTTCAAGAACCACCCTAGCCCATATCATAGGCGTATTTTTTAACACAACCTTCAAATTCAACAAATTTTTTTGACAGTTTGTAGAAAAATAATAGGGACTTCCCCATCTTGGATGGTTGGGGGCTTTTTTCACATCCACAATCCCCTCCTCTACAGAAGTCAGTTTTCTACCGATTAGGGAAGAATAAAAAAAGTGAATGAACAGCTGAACTAGCTTATGATTTTATTTAGGTTACCTTTTCCAAATAGTTCATGAGAGAACATAATATTGAAGAACAAAATCCCATGGAGGGAATATATTGAGATGATATTAAAAGATACCGACAGATTGCCATCCTTGCATTATGAGTCGGTGAATGTCGTTAATAACATTTTGTAATATCCACTAAATAATGAGTCTAGTTTACGGTAATTGGAAGACGTAGTACTTATTCATAATTTATTACTCACTGAATCAAATAAAGGAGGTGTGCAGACCCGAAACTAGAGGCTTTCCTAGAATCTTGGTATTCCCTCAAGTAACCAACTCCCACCTCTTCAAAAGGAATCTATCACAGGGAATGGTAGAAGTCATATCATGTATCACTTTTACAGTAGATAAGGTCCATATCTTTCTCTTTGTGAATCATTTTCCCAGAAAGAAGAGGAAATGAATGAGATAAAAAGACTTAATACAGAGTTACTCCAATGAAGAATTCCTTCCAGAAATACTTTGTAAGAAGATACTAAGCTTGAACATCCTATAAGATATCCTCACCAAAGAGGGTTCATTACAGATAAAGATGTCGATAAAGAATTCCCTCTATTGGGTACACAGTCAGAACATTATAAAACATATCCTTATAGGCCTATCCCCATGGGTTATCCAAAACAAATACTTATTGTGCCACAACTAGTGGTTTTTCCAATTATCACACTAGTTTATGATCCATATGTTGTACCTATATATGTATAAGGTCATCAAGATATTCCCCGAAATCTTATGAATATAATTGAGGCAATAAAAACTCAATTGGAAGCTATGCAAGAATTGTGTGGTCTAGTACATCCAGAAAAAAAGAATACCCCAATGGGGTTATTTGATCCCCCCAACTACAAAACATTTTGAATACCACAATTCAAATATTTTATGGTTCAAGAGATCTGAATCCTCACATAACACATTTTGTTTCTTACAGTGATCCCATGATGGGGACCCCTCAACAATAAGAAGCCGTGAAGCTCATATGTTTTTTGAAATCATTATAGGGGTTTACCTTTATTTCGTATAGCCGTTTTCAACCCCAATCAATAATGTGATGGGAAGACCTCCATCAAAAATTCATTTTCCCATTTAATTCAATGTTGGAAATAAAACCATTTTTTTTAATTACAAAAAAGGGAGAATAAAAGACTTTTAGATTTAATTTCTTGATGGAAAGGATTAACATAATCCTTAAATCGACCACTCCCTCAAGATTAGTTTCTCCCAATATCTATGGAAAATCTATGTGATGAGTTAGGCACACCACTAATCCATGTGAAATAAATGGGAGGGTATCATTACTATTCTTTAATAACATAGAAAGTGGAGAATTACATTGGAGAATCCAATGTTATGTATCTTATAATCCCATTAGCTCCAAGAAGGAAAATAGGAAATGTAGATGATG
Organism: Viscum album; assembly: GCA_963277665.1. Classification (NCBI taxonomy): domain Eukaryota; kingdom Viridiplantae; phylum Streptophyta; class Magnoliopsida; order Santalales; family Viscaceae; genus Viscum; species Viscum album. The sequence goes on from OY728153.1 coordinate 85,443,870, forward strand.
CTACAATTACACTCAAACAAGCACTTGTACTTGCTTCTATATCAAAACCATCATCAAACTATAAATCTCAACCTTTCAAGTGTTAGAAAAAATAACCACCTCATCAATGCGATAACAAATATCAAAGGTGGAGACAATTTGAATTAATGAATAATGTTTATTCTTTTTTAAACGAAAATGTTCCCTATTAATTCATTTCATCTTTAGAAAAAAATTTATATCAGGTTACAATTCTAAAAAAACAAATAAATATTTTGATAAATATCTCCCAAATTATTTCCCCCTTCATAAAATGTTGGTTTGATACTTTTAGGAGTGTTTTGTTTTAAAATATCTCCTTTAAAAAATGGTAGACTCTAGAATAATGAAACTAAAAATATCATCATCCCATGTATCATATGTTATTGCTACCAATATATAGGAAGAAGACGAGTCGTAGGAATTGAAAATAAAAAATGCGTAGAAGTATGAGGATTGGATGGTTAGAAAAATGATCGATCGAACTCATGCCATTATATGGAAAAAGTTGAAAAAACATAATGTGCCTCCTTCCTCTTCTGCTGCTTCAAATCCACCTTCATCAAAATATCACTTCTCTAATGAACAGTCCAAAGAAAGTGACATGATCAGAAGAATAAAGTACAGTATGAAGAATATGATCTTGATTCAAGGACTAATTTTTCCTTAAATTTGGATGATTTCATGCCAACTGTATAAAAATCACAGGAACCACCCCACCAAACAACATAAAAAGAACTACCTTGTCAAGAAGAATATTATTTCGACGAGGAATTGTTCTTCAGTTCCCTAAATGTTATTCAAATAACATATCCCTATGAAAATGATGATTTTGGTTATGAAACTGAACTCTTTGTACTTGATTGGGGAACGTGAGGAAAAATTCAAGGTCAAGGATATAAGGGAATATGTGGAAATTCTAGAATCCGTTATTTTAACTATACCCCAGCTCGAACCGTTTATACTGTAGAAACTCATTGGAGAGCCCTTTAGTAGGCTCAAAAAGAACAAGGGAATTATCCCACACATGATAGGATTGGCCCTGACATGATCATCTTAGAAGACCGATTAGATGCTTTACAAACACTATATAATCTTGTAGATATACCTAGTCAGTTTAATCTACAAATAAAAAAAGTATTTCCTACTTTTACATTGATATTTAGTATATCTACATCAAGAGAATAAACTTCCAATTAACCTAAAGAACAACTTACTCATACTATAAAATGTATTCCTTTGGACCAAAAGTATGATTTTTTGAAACAACTATCTCAAGTACTATCCATGTTATCAATCATGAATTCTTTGAATATGTCAAAATATCTTCGAGAGGTGCTTATTAAGGCTGTGTCAAGTCGTCAAGAGTTTGAAACTAAGGTTGTTTCTACTGAGTATTACTATATAGAGAATTATCTTATTGAATTTCTTGAATTTATATCTTTCACATATCAAGATGAGAATGATTTTGTACATGGACACCTGAGGACATTGTATTTTTTAGGAATGGTTAATGACACAAACGTCCGATGACCCTTCATTGATAATAGCTCAGTAGTCAACCTCATTCCCATCCATAAACTTCATCGATTGGGTCTCACTGAATCTTAATTATCTCTTTGCACTCTGATGTTGCAAGGTTATGATAATAATTAAAAATAATGTATATGGGAAATTATACTTAGAATTCCATTTGGGGATATTGTATGTAATTCAAATTTCATGGTTGTCTGAAATGATCTAGCTTTCAACATTCTACTCAGATATAATTTTCTACATCAACATGCATACATTCCTTTGTCATACCACCAATGTATCATGTGTTTCTTAAATAGTCAAATTGGGAAATTATATGGTGAAAATGATCTGTAAAAAACATGATAATCTCAGTATATGGAGGTAAAATTCTATCACACAAAGGGAACAAGGTCTATGGAAACATATGTAATGAAATTTAATGCTCCTAATGGTCTAGAAAAGAACCCAGCTAACCCATTAAAGCATATAAATTCATATTACATGTTCCATATCAATAAAATTGGAAGGATTGGCCCAAATAAAAACACTCAAATAGTGAATTGGATAATGTTATTTGTGGAAATCAAGCCTGGCAGCATGGGAGAAATTTTTTATCTACCAAGCAGTAGTGAAAGCTTAAATGCAGATGACTTTATTTCATCCATAGAACTCCATCATGTCTTTGATTCAGCATAAAGACTAGAAGAAGTTTTCACATTAGTAGAAGAAGACAATGATGTTTATTTCCAACCTTTAACTATCACTTCAATACACTAGGAAGACCCTTCATCATCAATAGTGAATGAAATGGTTGCCTCTTTTTCTGGATGTCCAAATATTGACTCCTCCCCTATATCTAAAAGTTTATCTTCATCAACCACTCTTCATGAATATAAATAATAAATTAAACATGAGGATCAAAAAGAATAGGATCTTAAAGACACCCCTCTTGAATTTGGGGAAGGTTTCTCCAAAAATGTGGAAGAGCTCATTAAAATAAATCATTGTTCCCATGAATATCCACGCCCCACTCTAATTACATTGGCCATGAATTCCTAAGAGGAAGAGGTGTACACATAATTTCTAAAGACACACCAAGATTTGTTTTTGTGGAACTATAAAGAAATTCAATTCCATGACCCCAACATAGGTACCCATTATTTGGGTTTACCAGGATTCCATCAAGGATTTTAGTAGGTAGCAAGAATAATACACCCAACTCATTCCTCTAAAATTAAAGCTAAAGTTGACTGGATTACAAAAGATAACTTTTTTAGGGATGTTGAATTTATTAAATGGATTACAACATTGTCTCATTGAAAAAGTAGAATGGTAAAATCATAATTTTCATTGATTTCAAATATCTTAACCTGATTTGTCCCAAAGACAACTTTTTGGTTCCAATCAAAGAACTTTTGATTTATTCAATAGCTGGATACGAAGCTCTTTCCTTCATGGATTCATACTATGTGTAAAACCAAATTCGAATAACCCCAAAATATGAGGAATCTATATATTTTAGATCCCCTCAATGTATATTTTTCTATTGGTTAATGCATATTGGATTGTAGAATGTAGGTGCAATATATCAACACACAATGCACCATATTTTCAAACCCTTCTTGAAGAAAATTAATTGAATGATATGTAGATGATCTAGTGGTTAAGTCTAGATAATGTCCAAATATCATGGAAAATCATGATACCATATTTAGAATGCTTCAACAACATAAATTTAAAATGAACCCCTTGAATTGTGATTTTGGGGTATCCTTGGGAAAATTTATTGGCTTCATTGTATTCCATCACAGCATAAAAGTTGATTTTGAGAAGAAAAAATCAATTCTTGGTATGTCATCTCCTAGAAAATTGAATTAATGAAAATTAAATCAAGTAAACATGGCCTATATTCTTTGCATTATTGCATATTTGTACGGAATGTGTGTACCCTTCACTAGATTAATGATAATGGGAGTAACTTATCAATGGACCAAATACTTCCAAGAGGCATTTGATACATTAGAAAATATTTCATGATCCCACTATTATTAATGGAAAATATTGAAGGAAATATACTCATTCTCTATATGAGATCATTAGAGTGATCACTGGGTGTATTCCTTTCAAAAAATAATGATTCATGGAATGAAAATAGCCTTTATTATCTCAGTAGAACAATGCTCGATGCATAGACTCCATATTAAAGTATCGAGAAGTGAATCTTGAAATTTATATTTAAAGTTCAAGAGCTGAGGTATTACATGTAGGATCACAAGGTCCACTTGGTATCTCATAATAACCCACTCAAATTTATCCCCAACCATCATATGCTTACAGGACATTTGGCATGGTGGTCAGTTTATTTGTAACAGTCAGATATCCAATTTTTTCCTTATAAAGATATAAAAGTACACACCATGGTAAATATACTTGATGAAAATCCATCTATAGAAGATACAATGTTGAATACTAAATTTCATGATGATGAAATATTATATATTCACAAATGTTCCCAAATATAGGAAATGTACTTTGATGATGCTTCTAGAAGACCAATAGAGAGAATAATAAAAAACCCTAAACTCAAAAAAGTTGGGTTAAGAATTATTATTAACACTCTATAAAAGGAATTGTTTCCATATTACTTTATATTATTAGAAGGTGGTACCAATAATGGGGCAGAATATCATGTTATCATTGTAGGACTGGAATTATCACTTCTTGTACCAGTGGAATACCAAAAGGTGAAGGGTGATTCAGAATTGATAACCAAACAAATAAATTGGGATTTTTCCACCAGGAATGTCTAATCAATCCCTATATGTGATTTTTTTAAGGTGTAATGGATGAATTTCCTTTAGATCCAACATTTTATTATGTTCTTCAATCATGAAATACCCAAGATGATACAATGGAAAATGTAGCCACAACCATAGTAGATCCAAATTGGTATGAAAATATCATTATCATTGATCGTCATCAATTAAAATCCCCTTTTGTTCAATTAAAAATAGATGAAATCAATGAAATCAGTCCCATTGTTGAGTTATACGATCATTCAATGGGATGGATGATACCCATTATGGAATATCTTTTAAATGTGGTACTTCCACCAGACAGAATTAAAAGTGAATAGATCTGGACATGAGCAGTTAATATCAGTCTTTATGACTGTCCAGATCATCAAAAGATACATTATAGATGATGATTCGATGGATTTATTTATAGATGCATTAATGGTGATGAAACCATAGTTGTCATGAAACAAGTACATACATGAGCTTGTGGTTCTCACCAGTCTGGGCATAGGATTTCAGATCAAATCTGAAGGCTTGGATACTTAGGGCCTTTAATGATATAGGATTTCATAGATTTTACCAAGATGTTTCACCCATGTGAAGTACATGAAAACTTCATTCATTAACCCCCATGGATTCTACAAACAACTAAATATTCTTGGCCAATTTCCAAATGTGGAATGGATGTAGTAGGACCTTATCCACTAGCTATGGATAAAAAAATTGATAATATTTTTATTTCTAATGATTTCTTCTCTAAATGGGATGAGGTAATAACTCTCAATGAATTAGAGGACAAAATCATTATTAGATTTGTTAAATATAATATCATTACCATATTTGGTTTCCCTCATACCATATTGATTGACAATACCACCAATTTATATTATGTTTAGGTAAATAAGTAATATCAGGAGCATAATATATGATCCAACCATTCTTCTCACTATCATACCATATCCAATATAAATATGGAATTTTTCAATAATACTTTATCAAATATACTCCAGAAAATGGTGGATAAAGATAAGAAATCTTGTCCTGATAAATGTTTTCATGCTTAATGGGCTTATCAAACCACTACACGTACTACCAATCAGGAAACTCCATAATCTTTGGTGTATGGAATTGAATCATTTTTGCCTATTGAAATTCAATTTCAGTTATTCTAGTTGAAATATGTGATCAGTTATTTACAAATTATCATTCTCAGAAGATATTTTATGTGATTGAATGATTAGATGAAAATAGATTGCATACTTTTCATCATTTTTAAGTCTATTACAACAAAATAGAATGATCTTTTAACTTGAAAGTTTGAATTCTATCATTTCTTTAAGGAGAATTGGTATTATTCTAAAAGACTCTTAGAATACCAGGAATGAAACCTCCATGGAATGGGACAAAGTTAGAAGGACCTTATTCAATATATATGGTTGACTCAAATAGAGATTATTAACTAATCTCAGTCGATGGATAAATTATTAAAACTCCAACCAATGGAAGGTTCATTAATAAATACTTTGTGTAACCACACTTATAATTTTTCCTCATTGCATGACTCTAAACGGAACATCACAGTGTCCTAGTTTCATGACATTAAACTATGTTAGAACCATATGCGACCATGTTGTATGATGTTAAAATGTGTAGCATTTTTATCCCTATCACATGACGTTAAACTGTATGACATCATTTTTCATCACTGCACGACAATAAACTATACGATTAATTCCTTATTCATTTAATATTAACAAATTTCTTAAGATAAATCAAAATCTTATTGCTTGATATTCAATAAAAAATGACTAGATTCCAAGCACAAGTATTACTCACATCATTTCTACTCCTTAGTCACATAAGAATTTCATTTCATAATATGTTTGAATCAGATTTTCATAGATAACTCATTTTAAAAACTTTGTGTGGCTTGATTATCATTTCAATAGGATATATGGAAAAACCTGTATCTCCAATTTGGGGCCTAGCTACAACCATAAAAAAATTTATTTCCCATTTTCATTATATATATGAAACAAATCAATACAGAGTAATCTTCCAGAATACATGGTTTGATATACATACCATATTATGTATTATGTTTAACCATTATTCTAGAATGTGTAAAAAACCTTGTCACTCACGTCAAACTTAATTAGTTTGGGGAAATTTTTTATCAAGAACTATGATTGGCTTGATTCTCTTTTCAATGGGATAAATAGAGATGCCTAGATCTCTAATTTTGGTCTTAGATGTTACTATTAAAAAACCCTCTTCCCCATGTCAAAATGTGAATGATATGGGGAACAACCACAAGAACTACGTGTGGATTGATTATTATTCCAATAAGATACATAGTGATACCTAGGTCTTATTCTCTAGTCCATCCAAAATTTTCCTTTCATGTCAGAATCACTTCATGTCTTTATTTCATGACTGTTAACTACACAACATAATGTACTCATTGCATGACATTAAAATGAAATGTATCCAAATAACTATGTATGTATTGATTCACATCCCATTATGATACATAGTGAATTATAGGACTTAGCTCCTAGTACCAACCATATGATACAATTTTTTATATTTCATCCACATATAATTAACAATATACGTGGGAGTTTTTATTTAGGGTCCTCTCCTCAGAGAACTCACCAAGGAAACAATAAATTTCCCCAATTTACCTATGAGTCAGATCTATATAAGGGACTCAAAACTCATGGCCAACTTTGTTTAAAATATTTATCTTTTTTATTCAACATTACCCATTTCATATTTTACAATATAAATCTTGAATACTTATAGATCTTCATAATATATGTCTGGTTTCCTGTGGTGGAGTTTCTAATGTCAATGAACTCTTTTTCTTAACAGTGCATCATGTTCCTTTTGGCAGCCATGTATAATTCACTTATATAACAAGTATGTTAGTCAAAAGATGCTAGTGTTTGGATATAGAGTATATTACCTAGTTGGCCCTGCATAATACAACCCCCATGAATGGTTTTCCAAATAGTGGTATCTTTTTTCTTAGTAGAGGAATCATCTGTCCTCCTCAGACATTGATTGAAATATATAGAAACATGCATCTTAAATCGGTCATCTATTTTATATTTGTCCCATTACCTTTATCTCAACCTAAAAGCCTCCAAGACCATGATTTACACATTTTCCCTCTCCATGTTCTCAATGCCAAATGAAATAACGTTGGATCATTTGATTACATATCATTCATTATTTCCATGATATTATGGTCCATGCCATATAACATAAAAATCTAGATACCATACTTCCTATGTTTGGTCCAGACCATTGTAGAGAACCGATTAATCATTTTCTTTGTAAATTATGATTGGAAGTAATATTTCAATTTTTTGGGACCATTTTACAAAAACCAAACTCTGTTCTTTGGAAAATATGAATCTACATAAACATTCTTTGGTTTTTATAAATACAATGTTTGACACCCAAAATATCTTTTTCTTGACTATGTAGTACGTACCCCTAGGTGGCCTTGTATAAGTTACCAACATAATATGTATTTCCATCAAAAGATGCCTCTATTTGGCTATGAAGCATATTCCCCCATTTGACCTTCATAATAAAAAACCCATAACAAGTTCTTCAAATGATGGTATCATTGTTATTGGAAAAGACTTCCTCTAATGTTTTTATCGGATTTTCCAAGCCATTATATGGATCTAGAAATTCAAAAATCATAGTTCAAAATTTTTTTTTTCCATACCTGAACATGGTAATATGTTTCTAGACAAATTATCATGAAATTGGAGACTCGTAAATATTTAGTCAAAGATAAATACCTTAAATTAAACTGCTAAAATTTCTTTGTTTCATGAACCTAAATAGTACATCAAAATATTATATGTTCTTCTTTCCAAACAATTTTAATCATTCTCCATATATCAAATTCATGTAGGAATGATTTTCCCCATTCATAGCCTATGTTGGCACATATGAACCCTTTAATATTAGGCATATTTACTTGGATAATCCATCCACTATGGCCTTGAGATATCCAAATACTAAATTTCTCTGCCTATTAGCAATAGAATGTCAGGATTCATAAGAGCTCCTTTACCTGAATACACATTATGTTCCCCCTAGTAGACTTTCATAATATTATCCTACATAGCGGGCATGTCTGTCAAACGATTCCATTATTGGCCTATAGAAAACATGCCCCAATTATCACTGTATAAAACATCCCCCATAATAGGTTTGTCAAGCAATGGTAACTTTGTTCTTGGAAGAGAAATACTCTATTTCATTTTAGATTTTGTGAACTTAAAAATAATAACTCATGATTCCCCATGTAAGTATCTGAATAAAAATATTGAGACCTTCCAAACCATCAAAGTCTTGTTTGGATTCTAATATGAAAATTCATGGTCAGTATTATGTGACCTAAAACACAATAATTTTTAGTCCAACATACATGACCTTAAAATTTTAACTACAAAAGGCGTAATACTCACTAGGTTGAAAACCCTCAAAGGGAACCCAGGAGAAAACTCAATTATCAACACACTAAACCTATATTTTGTATAGTTTAAAAAATTTTGGGAAATAAAAAGTAAAATGATACAATGTTTGTGGGTTTATCTATATAAACCTAGATAAAATAAAACAATTCACACTAGGCCCATTGGATTAAGTAAATATTTAAGCAATCACATTACTTTTATTGTAATTATTATTACCTGAAATAATGGATAGATGTTTTAAAAATCACTTTTGATATTGAAATTATAGATGTAAATCAAGAATAAATATATATACGATTGGGGAAAAAATTATTTTCATTCATATAGTGAAATCAGTTGACCATCCATAGAATGGAGCCTTTATGTGTTGTATTAAAAGAAACTATCGACCAGAATCCTCAACTATTGAATAGGTTCATGAGATTTATCAGCTGCTTTAAGAAGCTGAAATAGTTGAACAATGTTAGCCTCCTCATACTGATGTAGTTTTTCATTGTTAGTTTAAATAGAAGTTACCACTTACAACTTAGTTTTTCAAAAATTTTGTATAAATTCCCCAATACTATTTTAAACAATGTATAATTTCTATTGAGTATGAATCATCTCCTTAGTTGCCTCTTGAATTTTTTAGCCAACATTTATTAACTTATTGATATGATTGTCCTCTCCCTCAACTACTTTATCTTGGAAACTATCAACATTAATAAGTAGTTTGGACCATTCAACATCTTGCATAGCTTATGTTCCTGATCCAATCAGCAAATGGTCTCTTTCATTTCATTGTAGACTAGGTGATAATTAAATCCGCCATATCCCAAAACACACAATAGTGTTGGATGCTTTCCAAAATTGGATTTCAACTCATCTAAAGGATTCACATTGATTATCTTACAAATTTTTTTACCTATATTTTTATCCACCATGATGAGAGAAACATTCATCATTATATCTGAATCCCAGTCAATACCATGGGGAAGAATGTACTTTGGAAACAAATCAATTAACGGGGTACCCTTCTCTACTTCTTTTAGAATAGCGAATGCTTTACCTTATGTTTATGAAAGATCCCACACCGAGGTTTCATCTTCAGAGCTCTATTTGGGAGACGATAACCCTAAATGGAAAAATAAAATAATTGTTAGTATCAATGGAATGGAAGAAAAGTAGAATGATCTAAACAGACAATAACATTGACCCAATAATAAGTTGGTAACTAGATTAGATTCATCCCATGTTTTCTCATATTTAGTTTATTAATCAAGTGTTTCTTGAGGAGGGGCATTCTCCTAAGCTTTCCGAGTTGTCATAATCAAAGGACCTAGAGCATCTCCCAACATGGGATTTTTAGTTGGTATTTTCCTGCCTCAGCAGTAGTAGGATAGATTGTAATACCCCATTCTTGAAGATCCTTTATAACATTCTCTGTAGAAAATGTTTCATTATTTTACATTTGATGTTACGTACCAAGTAAAATAAGAACAATTATGTATGAAAAATGATATAATGATAGCTTATGTCCATGAAATTCCTTATGGAAGTCCCCAAACTCAATGATGGAACCTAGAATATCAATTTTTGGATTAAGGGAATCCATCATTTCTGCATATACAGCTTTTAATGTTATAACATCCTCACCATTTAAGGTATCCAAAAATATTTGGTCGATGCCAAAATTGGCTCTACTGAAATTTTGTTTCATCAATTCCTCAACTGGTGAAAAAATAATATCGACTCTCCATTTCGAGATCAACATGAGTATCTGCCTCAGATTTCATAGGATCCTTATTCCTTCCTTCTAGAGAAATATGAATATCAGTATTTATTATTGCAGGATCCATAAGCACGATTAACTAATCCACGATATTATAAAGAAATGAATATTAACAACATTCAGTACTAAAAATAAATGTACTTGACAATACTTGAACCATTATCTCTCCCTCTCTCTATAGATTCAAGAGAAGATGCATCAAAACCTTTTAACATCCCATCTGTCAAAATAATAGATTCATCCACATGAATATGTGATTCTTTTGCAGTTTCCTTCTCCGTTCTTGATGGACCATTTTTTAATCATTTACGATAATATTTATAGTAAAATCTTCTGATAAGGTTATCATGGTCACTAATATGTATGATGAAAGTAATAATAACATAGGAAATAAAAAATATATAATTTTTTGATGGACACATCAGACTAATCTCAATGATCTCTTGAGTATCTCTTCATAAGATTGTGGAGAGATTGAAATACTCCACCTGGGAGTAGAAACCTTAGGTCGTGGCTGAGGATTTCCTATTGAAATTTACCCAATCATTATTTTTTCTCACATATAATGTTTTGGATACATAGGGAGATCATCTAACGTGTCAACCGGGGAACCTGTAGGAACATACCTTGGCGACTCAAGAACTATTCATGTGGTTACTTTCCTTATTTAATGCTACCAAATGCAATATAATACAAATTAATTATGGTTAATGATAAAGAAAAATTGAAACAAATGAAATGGGAAATCCATTCTCATTATTAACATAAATGTCCCATTTCTCTTCAGGGTGAAAAATTACCCTTTCATGCATCCCTCATTCCATAATATCAGATACTCACATTGAGGCCAGGACATCATCATCCGTTGCATATATAAAGGTCTCCAGATTCAAAATTTTCTCCCATACATTAGCAAGATTAATATCTAGATGAAAATCATAAGGTTATCTAATATCAACTGCATCCGTAATTCAAAGTCCAGTTTAGTGGAATGCCCATGAATCCCTGAGTTCACAAGTTAAAATTTCCCAGTATTGAATAGCTAAAGGTTGTACATAATTCATTTTTGACATGTCTGGATGTAGAGAAAACTCAAAACCCTCTGATTGGAAAGCCTCTTCAGGCATACCTTATTCTTTAGAAGAATCAACAAATGTAACGAGAGTCTTTTTCTGATCACAGTAGCTAGACGTCCTTAGTGTTAGAGGTATTTATTTATTACACTTAGTCTTCTTTGTGGAAATTCTGTGAATATTATTTTAATGTTATAAAGCTTCTCAATCCTCTCCATCATCCTTGAATTTAGACCTTTTACCTTAGTTTCAATGAAAAATAGTTTTCGTGGCCAATACCTGATATATTCTTTTTGTTAAATCTCCCTAAGGGTATAATGAAGCCCCAGATTTGGCATCTCCATCCTCCAATCCAATTGATGTATCTGATGGAGCTAACATAATTGATATTTTGGATGCCTCTAAATCCATTAGGATCCACAATTGTTGGGCTACCATTGGATTTTTCTCATGCCTATTATATATGGGAGTAAATGTTCTTTATTGTTGAATACATTTGAATTGGAGATAAAACCTATAATGAATGCAACCATCACAAATTATTTCACCATCTATTGTAGTTAATAACACACTATCCCTAAATTCCATCATATAAGACATTAGCTCATAATTTTTATCCATATCATCATCAACAAATGTTCTAGTTGGTGGGTTAACAAACAAAAAAGAGCCTTAATTATCCCAATGCATTGAGTTCCCTCAAAACTACATCAGGGTTTTAGGATAAAATGATGAATCATGGATACATTCTATAAAAATGAAGTGAATCAACCATTGGGGATTATAAATAAATTCATCATAAATTATGAAAAAATATGTGCTGCAATCCATCCCCACAACAAATAAAATTGTCCTGAATGTATAAATGGAACCTTCCCCTTGTACAAATGCAATAGGGAATGAAATATTCTTACTAATACCAGGGTTTCCAACCCAATATATTTCTCATATACTGATTTGGAAGAAATAAAAAATGTCCCTAGCCATACACTATTGTGATACTCATGAACTAGAAAGAAGTAAATGCTTAGCCACATGGAAATGAATCCCGATAAGTGTACCTTTTCCTCAGTATAGAATTTCACTTTATAACCCCATTTCTTATAGTAGCCTCTACCTAATATGGGTCATTATGTGTCTAAAATACCCTGATTATACATAGTCAGGAAAATGTTAGGATATCTATAGGTGGGCCATTTTTCATTCGATGGTTCTAAAAAATCTTTCATCCACACTTTTTCATGAATATCATTCCTTTCCTTTGACGATTTATTTTAAATTTTGAATAATTCATGATCCAATGTTGCAGTCGTAGTAATTAATCCCCATGTTGTTACTGGTGGAATGAATTCATCATAAATTTACATGAGAATAGGAATCCCAAATAGCTGGTAGATATCTTATAAACATATGTCAACCTCACCATGAGTCAAGTGGACATTATTTTTTTGTGGACTCCATTGGCTTAGTAATTCAATAATGAAGTCATTTTTTGTAAACATAAGTATGTTATATTTAGACAGCTTCATAAATGAAAACATACACTAGTTATTTACTAAATTCTAAACAGGTACAACATACCCAAAACACCAACATCCATTTAGGTTTAACTCCTCCTCTTGAAATAAGGTCCCAGTCTTCCTTCCAAACATTAGACTGAACAGTTTGTGAAGCAAGAAATGTTGAATAACAAAAATGTGTCCTTGTCTCTACAATATGATGTTTCATATCATGGGTACAACTGCTATGGTGTAGGATGTATCCAATAGGGACTTTTCCCTCATTAATAGTCCTACCCTTTATGGTGATATTCATGAAATGACAGTTAAAGTGTTGTAAAAACCATTTATTTTAAAGTATCTCTTATAAGATGGAATATGCGCATCTTGAAAAAGTACATATATGTACAGAGGAAGATAATGGATTTGTGGATATTCACCTTGGTATGGAATCAAACCATTCAGTAAACCAGTGTTGGAAGTCTCAACAACATCATAATAGTCTCATCCAACAATTTTCATCATCTAGGTTTGATGAACATTAGCTTCCTTAGTTGCAGTTATCATGTGATCCATTTCCTACAATACAATTAAAATATTTTTCTCACTAAGATAAAATTTTGACTTAAGAAGGTTCAAATTTTAACATAAAAGAGTTTAATAATTTTCAATAGGAATATATTTGTGTAGCTCTTTCGATGAGGTCCCCAATTTTGGTCCTTATTTGAGGATCCTAGTGTGTGTTTTCAATGAAATCTATCCACGTATCTCCATCAATCAAATGGTTTTACCTTGAGAAATTTCCAAGGGACCTATAACACCTCATGATTTTATGAGATATATTCTTTTTAATTTATTTAATGTCTGGTGTTTTATGATACACCAAGATTAAACTGCTCTATATGACACATTTTATTAGCTTTCATTATATGCAAAACTATACTTGGCTTGCATTACATGCAAGATAGGCCTTACTCGATAGCTTGCTCTTTACATAATATCAAGTTTCACTCAAAAATGATATATTATTAAAATATTCTATAAACTAGTGGTTATTAATAATATTAACCTCATTTTGAATTTTATATAACATTAATATTAATATAATGTATATCCTTGATCTTGATATAAGAACAAATTCAATTTTTTGGATAAAAGAAGTATTTTTCAAAAAATGCATGTTTTCCTCCTTTTGATGGAGCACCAATTTTAAATCTAGTTTTTAAAACTTTTTTATATTATATTTTATAATATAAACATCTTATTTGAAATTGGTACATCAAAATTTTAATTGGATTAATTTTTTTTATTTTTATGATAAAATTCATATTATGATGAATAATGAAAATACTAAATTTTAATCCACACAGCCTTTTCCGTAAATTTATTTACATAGTTATATTATATTTTTCATTTGTTTTAAAGTAAAATTGGATTATTTTTGTATCTTTTAATCCAATTCTATTCATTGGAAGTAATTTCACATTTAAATTGCACATAAACACATGACAAAATTTTGATATGTTTTTAATTCTTAAAAACCTTTTTTTTTGTTTTTCAAAAAAAAATTAATTTCTTCCAATTATCTATTTTGAATTTTAAGAAATCAATTTCATATTTGGAGTCAGTGGATACAAATTATGTTAATAGGTTACTTTTAATATCAGATATTATGATTAGTAAAAATGATAATTTTTATTTAACACAGGTAAATGTAAATCGTGTATATTAGGGTAACTAACAATAACATAAAGATAATAAATTAATTTAAAACCTAAAAAAATTATATTAGATGAATTGAAGTTGTGAAACATCACCTATGGGTCAAAATTGATTCATTTAATGGACTTTTTCCATGAAAGAGATGTAACTATAATTACAAAAAAAGTAGGTGACAACATGTCACTCCCATATATCTTATAAGTATAAAAAATTTAATATAGTGATAAACATCATAAGACTTATAACATAAATAGTATACATAAAAATTATTAA